>CM050519.1:91955761-92555761 GCA_027563665.1 Antrozous pallidus
GGTAATACAGTCAAATGGAGCCTAAACGGAGCACTAACAAACACATTAACTTCTCAGAATGATATCTGACAGACTCAATTCTGTTTGCTCGGAATGCAGCAAGTCCAGTGTCCACTTTACTCAAAATGAAGTATGTCCTAAATGACTTGTAACGATATTTCTGATGACTAGGATCATCAATAATAAAGGTACACAACTCACAAGTAATAATCACCTCTCAACAGAAAAAAAATATTGTTGTTTTTCTTTCTTTTCTTTTCCATTCTTTCCTGTAATGATTAGGGGACATCTTTATTTAGATAGTTGCTTCTTATTCAACTTTCCCAAAGCTCTCAGTTAAAATCTAGGAACTGTGATGCAAGCTGGCACCACATAGATAAATAAAATAGTTTTCAAGAATCCTGGCTTCTACATATATGCATGATATTAAATGTCAAATATCTTAAAAATATATAAATGTCTAAACCTATGCCAGCTTCCCACATGTGTTTTCCTGTTGATTAGAACAAAGCAGGCTCCAGCTGTGAAAAGTTCCTTTTATTCTTGGCAGAGTTGAGACACACATATCTATTCCCTGTCCTTGAAACTATAAATAACTTTGTCTCTGAATGCATGATGTTGAGGAGATATTGTTTGTGTTTTTTCAATTGTCACTGGTTTTCTTCATTGCTACTTAGATTATTGTGTTATTTGTTTCAAATTTTCCCCCTTTTATAAATATCCTACCTAATAAAAGAGGAATATGCAAATTGACTGTACCTCCGATATACCCACAAGCCACACCCACAAGCCACACCCACTAGCAAATCAGGAACAAATAAACCCATACCAAGATGGCTGCAGCCAGTGAGAGCAGGAGGGAGGCTTAGGTTTCCCCGGCAATGGAGGAAGCCAAGCTTTCCGCCTGCCCTTGCCAGCCTAGGCCTCCACTCAATGCTACAAAGTTTCAATTATAGAAGATACATAAATCCAACAGAAATGGTGACAGCCACAGAGTTGGAGAGAGCAGAGGCTAGGGTTGCCTGGGAAATGGAGGAAGCCAAGCTTCTGCAGCCCTAGCACCTAGGCCTCCACTCTAGGCTACAAAGTTTTAATTATAGAATTTAAATAAACCCAAACAGAAATGGCTGCTGCCATGGAGCCAGCAGAATGCTTGGCTCTGCTCCAGGCTACAAAATTTCAATTCGAGAACATAAATTAATCCCAGGGCTTCCACTTGGGTCGCTGGGGGGCAACCACCACAGGCCCCTCGCCCAGGCTGCCCCTCACCCCAAGGGAACCCCCACCCTGATCCGGGACACCCTTCAGGGCAAACCAGCTGGCCCCCACCCATGCACCAGGGCTCTATCCTATCTAATGAAAGAGTAATTTGCAGATTGGCCATCACTCCAGCAGAGAAGAGGGCTTCCCTCATGTGATCAAAGATCCTGTCCCCATGTGGACACAAGATGGCTAACACGAGATGGCCAGCAGGAGAGGATCATTGGGAGGTTCCAGCCTGCAGGGCAGGGCAGTTAAGGGTGACCAGGCTGGCAGAGGAGAAAAGTTGGGGGCAAACAGGTTGCCAGGGGAGCAGTTAGACAACAATTATGCTGGCAGGGGAGTGGTTAGGGGTTATCAGGCTGGCAGGCAGAAGCAGTTAGGGGCCATCAGGGAGGCAGGCAAGTGAGCAGTTTGGAGCCAGCTGTCCTGGATTGTGAGAAGGATGTATGACTGCCCTCAAGGGGTTCCAGATTGGAGAGGCTGCAGGCTGAGCTGAAGGACAACCCCTCCCCCCCACCTTTCCCCTGTGCATGAATTTTGTGAACTGGGCCCCTAGTGTGTGTGTGTGTGTGTGTGTGTGTGTGTGTGTGTGTATAGAGAGAGTTGATTTCAGAGTGGAACAGAGAGGGTGAGAGAGAGAGAAACATCAATGATGAGATGTTCCTGCTGCACGTCCTACACTGGGGATAGAGCCCACAACCTAGGCCTGTGCCCTGAAAAGGAATTGAACTGTGACCTCCTGGCTCATAGGTAGATGCTCAACCACTGAGCAACACCAGCTGGACCTCCCTTCCTCCTCATTAGTAGCAAACTAATACATAATTTTAATCATTTGGGTATTATTTCCTTGAATGATAAATTTTATTTCTGCCTGAAATATATTGTTTGCATATAACCTATGTGTTCATTTCTTCCTGTACTACACTTCAATACAAGACAAACTTAAAAATGTGCACAATTGGGTAACAGATTCCTTGCTGGCCTTTGTATTGCCTTTCATGTATGGACCCAGGAAGTAAAAGCTTAGATTGGAGCCTAAAAACTGGTGAGAAGCACACCTCAGACCACCTTCTGAGCATGGAGGAGAAACGTTCCTTGTTCTCCCTGGACAGTTTGTCTTTGGAAAGCAGCAGGGGTCTAGAAACAGGCCAAAAAAATCAGTAAGTATGGGTGGTTTTTGTAATCTGCCCAAACAGTAGACCATGTTTTCTAAAACACTTCAGCAGACCTTGTCCGAGGAAAGAGGAATTTCCCCTGAGAAAAGAGCAAGCACACGCTTTGAAAGTAATCCCAGTTACAGGGATTAGAAAGATAACTCAAAGCTTCCTTTCTTTTCTCTTATGGCATCTCTGCTCCCTCACACAAGTATGAGTGATAGGTTCTGTTTAAAAGAACACCCCATGGGAGTTGCACAAACTGAAGCAAAATTTCTTCCCAACTTGGTATGGGCAATGTAGAGACTGTTCCTTATTAAATCTGGGCAAGTTCATATAACATAACTGACTGATATGTTCCCATCTTTAGACTATGGGATACACCTGGCAAAGCAAGGAATAGCACATTTGAAGTGAACATTTTCAATGCTTTATCACAACAGTGATGCACCAAGAAATATATTGCATTCAACAATAACTCTTTCAATATAGAAGACTTTTAGCATCGGGGTGGAAGAGAGAAAGGCTAAAAACACCTCATCTTGCCCAACCAGTGTGGCTCAGTGGTTGAGCGTCCACCTATAAACCAGGAGGTCATGGTTTGATTCCTGGACAGGGCACATGCCCAGACTGCAGTCTAGGTCAGTGTGGGGTGTGCAGGAGACAGCCGATCAGTGATTCTCTCTTTTTCCCCCTCTCTTTTCTTTTCTGAAATCAATAAAAACATATTTAAACAATAATAAAAGCACCTCCTTTTTGTGCTCAGCATTCTTCTTTATTAGGAACAGCAGCAATCAGGTGTCCCAGGATGAGTCCAAGGTTCACTTAATAAGACCAACTGGAAGCTGAGCTCTGAGTCTGGCTCGGGAGCCGGAGAGACGCGCCTCACACTTCCAAAACACTATTGGCTGTACAGGTAGTTGTGTTTTGTTTTGATTTTTGGTGCTTGAATAAAGTAATATAAGTGGGGATAAAAGGGGGATTCTGTAATCAATCGGACAGAAATTAACCTCAGCTGGTGATCTGATCATAACATTCCTAACTGGACAGGGCTCGGTGGGTAGTTGTGTCTTCGGCCTAAGAAAAAGAATCTTGGCCTTCAGAAAGCCCCACTTATTATTTTTGCGCTTCTAGGTTAACACACCCTTGAAAAGGCCTTTATTAAGATCTGTCTGACGTATAAACCACCCTCAAGGGAAAAATGCCAGGGTGTTATCAGCATCTGCAAGGCTCAAGGAATCTGGAAAAGAGGTTGTGCTTAAATTAATAAGGAGACTAGAATATAAATTTGGAATACATGGGGGAGCCAGGGAACGCTTAGCTTTGGTAATGAAGTTCTCCCTGAATCTCCAGACCCAGGCCCTTTTATTTACACATTTTGCCTTAAAGCAAAGCGAACACACATATCAAAGGTAAAGTTTGATAAGCAGTGAAGTATCAGGTTGGGGTAACTTCCTTCTACTGTTCAGCTATTTGGCCAGCAGCAGGTAATAACATGTAGATTGAAATGTCCCCAGCTGTCTGGTAGCAGGCAATCATGTGTATCTTCAGCCCTGCTGAAGCCTCAAAGTTCACCAACCTTTTGATGAACTTCTTGCATTTATGACCCACTGGAATTAGCCCAGAGCAAGGGAGCACCTGTACCTTCATATGAAGTTTCTGTGAACCTTCATATGATCTTCCTTCAATTCCCTTCTTAATTCCAAATGTATAAAAGAAGCTACAAAACTGTCGTTCTTCATAGCATTGGGGATTTTGCTTCCCACATGCCATCAGTTTGGCTCAAATAAATTCTTATAAAAACTCTCTACAGTTTTGGGACATTTCTTATGTGGACCTATCCGATGCCATTTATTAATGTTTAAAAAACAAAGTTAATGTGTGATGATGCAGTAAGGCGAATGAGGAATTGGATAATGACTATTTTAAAAACACAAAAGAAATACAGGGAAAGAGCAGATGAGCCTTGACAAAGAGAAGCTTTCATTGGGAAGAACAGGGATTTTGGGGTGCATAAGTTGAGCTAAGTCAACTGCCTGTTATGAAGTCTGAAACATTCTCTGGCCAAGTTTAATACATTAACCATATGGTACAGTACCGCATTATTATTTTAGACAACACACATTTTAATACTTTATGTCGTTTAATAAGATTGGGTTTAGCACAAATGTGTTTACTGTCGGTGAGCAAAGGAGTTTAAAAACTGAACCAAGTTTTAAGTACTGTGTAAAATTTTGGAAGAGAAATTTCAAATGTCAACTACTAGGGAACTTTGATGTAATTCTATTACCCAGAGATAGGAAATGAGTCACATTTGTCTTGGACACCATTTGGAGCATTTAATTACCAAGTCGCTGAAAAGAGCCTTGTTCTACAATGACCTTACTTATAAGGCAGTTCCATGGCAGGGACTCAAGGACATTCTTAGGGCAAGACTCCTAACAAATCATTCATATCCATTTCCTTTAATAATCTATTAGGAGTGAAAAAAAGGACTATTTCTTTTAAACTTTTCTATAATTCAGATTTTTATCCATGTGGGCTAACCCTGTGGTCAATTAAATATGAAGCAGTGCAGTTTTTATGTTTCTTAACTGTAGTGGACTTGAAAGCAAATATTATTTCATGACATGTTAATAACACAGGAAATTTTACTAGTAATACCTAGTGGAGCATAAAGGCACCTAAGGCTCTATCTATTTGCATGGTAGCAGACGGAGCTAAGAAAAATTCCAACCATAGCTCTTAGTCAAACACAGTAGCACAGCCCATTTACATAGGACAATGCTCCATAGAGACCCGCACAAATTCTTTAAAGGTACATTTCGATTTTTTCTCCAAAATACTGTGCTGTGTCTAAATGCCAAGTCTTAACTGTGAATTAAAAAACACAGTAAAGGACTCTGATTTGCTGCCATCTGTAAATAATCTAATTTGTAATTTAATCAAAATGGTGCTCCTTCCCCAAATCCCAAAAACCAATAAAAAAAAAAGAAAAACAAACAACTTCACTTTTCCCTTGAAAAATTAGAATCATACATTTTTTAAAACAACAAAAAACACTCTAAAAAAAAACAAAGTAACCTATTTTGTTTAGTTGAGAATCCTGATAAAGCAAGTGCCCAAAGTTACAACAGGCTCAGTTCCATTGCAAGGGACCTTTGGAAGTGCTGTTATCCATGCAAAGTAGGATTCAATCTCTTTGCAATAAAAATGAACGTGCTGTCCTAGCTGGTTTGGCTCAGTGGATAGAGCTGTCGCCTGTGAATTGAAAGGTCCCAGGTTCGATTTTGGTCAAGGGCACATGCCCGCGTTATGGGCTTGATCCCCAGTAGAGGGCGTGCAGAAAAACAGAGGTTGGTTGAGTCTTATATAAAGCATGTATTTTCTTTTGTTGTTGTTATATACTTTTCTTGTTTAAAATTTAAAAAGCACTCTATCTCCCTTGTGATTGCCTACTGTTTAAAGGAAATCCCCTGGGAGTTGTAGACAAGACTGAGAAATCAGTCGATTTCTGCTTCGTTCCCAGGTGCAGAGCAGGGCTAGCACATGGGGAGGAATAAAGCTTCAAAAGAATCCATGGCGTGAAAGAAAGTCACCTTGTTAGCTGACAGAGCTGTGCTTCTGCCACAGAGATGGAAGCTTTATTGAATCTCCCCGTTGTAAATGGGCACTATTCACTCCACTATCATTACTGATAGGTGAGTAGTGGACGAATCTCCCCTAGATATGTCACACAGATGACAGCATCGCTGGGAATGCTCATTCTTGACTCACAGGAGCAAACTGTACATGAAAAATGCACAGTTTTGCTGATTCAGACATTAAGTTGGGAACTCTGGCCTTAAAGAGGTCAGGTGAAAACCAGATGACCACGAGTAACAGACATATTCCTGCCTGTGTTGTCGTTTTGTGTCCCCATTAATGTAACGGGCCATCAAAACATGTCCACTGCATTTTCTTCAAAAGAATATGAAGGACAAAATGGGGGTATTTATCTTCAAGGCTTAATTTAGGGTTCAGATTGCCCAGGTGTTAAAACTATTTTACACATCAATTTCACCAGTAACTAAACAACGCTCATTGTTAATATACTAGCTTTGTTTAGGAATTTGTAGCTTACTTCCTACATAACTTTTCAAAACTTCCCATGATGTTGGACTCATCATCATTCTTACGGTTTTCTAAGAAAGGGAACTTGGAGTGATGCATTAATCACCTCTCATTCGCTACCTTTCATGGTATAACTTACCAAGTCAGAATTTTTCCCAGCCTGTTTCTGTGAAGGCTGTTCAAGAACTTGATCTATTCCCTATCCTGTTACTGATCTATTCCCTATCGTGCTTTTCTCATTTGACTTTCCTTAACCTCTTCTCATTGCCTCCTCCCTCTCTCCACCAAACCGAGCTTACTAAACTCGATTCTGCATTTTTGAAACTAGTCTTTGTGCTGCAGACGGGGCAACGGATAAGTCCTTCTTATAAAGTACTAAGAGGAGACATAGATGGTGACAGGGATAGAGAGGGACAGCACAGGGAACCAGGAGTCCCTGATATAAGTGCTTCTACAACAGAGTTACCCGAGTCGTGAAGAGCCAAAGAAGAGGCAACTGGTTCTTTGTGTTGGGGTTTTCCTCTCTTCTCCACGACCAGCATGGAGAGAGAAGTAGGGTCCAGTTACTGAGTAGAGGAGCTGGGGATTGAGAAACAATATAAAAGAATAGACAACACATAAGTAGAAAATAAAGCTGGGGTTGGGTGGAATCTCTGCTCTCTGATGGAGAGATCATTTCAACCCAAACGCAGCATGCTTATTGGTACTAAAATAGAAAGGGGTTTCACATGAAAAGACTTAAAATCAAAGGAGCTTAACTGAGCCCAGGCCCCACTCATCCCTCATTCCCCAGCCTCAGCTGAATCTACATTTCAAGGGCCCTCCCCCGGACACCTGAAGCAAGTTAAAAGTCAGCCTTTTTTGGTGGATGTGTTTCCAAGACTTGGCTCTGCCTGGCACCTTGGACTCAGCTGACACTGATTTAAAGAATGCTCAGGTGCCTTCCCTGGGGGCTGGCCCCCTACATCTTTGGGGTTTGCTTTAAGGAACTGTCAGAAATAATGGTTAAGTAAAGATTTAACAACAAAAGGGTTAGCAAGCTTTTCCCTTCTTTGGTAATAGGTACTTATGGAGGGAAAAGCTTCTTGAAACTTGAGAACATTGACATTAAGAGAAAACATGTATTCATGGATCTAAAATCATTTTTTAATGCTTTCCTTTGTTTTTATGAAAGGTAGCATGATAGAGAGAGAGAAACACCCATGGGCTGCCTCCTGCATGCCCCTTGTTAGGGATTGAGCTAGCAACCTGGGCATGTGCCCTGACCAGGAATCAAACTTGGGACCCCTTGGTGCATGGGCTGATGTTCAACTACTGAGCAGCACCAGCTGGGCTCACACCACTTTTTCATGCCAAGTCAGAAAAGGTGCAAGGGAGGCGTGGCTTAAGGCTGGTGAAGACAGAGTCCCAACCAGATGGGTCTGATGCTGTTATAGAGCCCAGGGCACAGGATGCCACCAGGCTCTGAAATGGCACAGGGGGTTGAAGAACAGTGTCGGACTTGAGGGATATAAATTGTTGGTGGTGATTTATTAAACATGAAGTGTGAGGAGGTCAAGGGCGACCCTCAGGTTTTGCCTAGGGCAGCTGGACAAATGGACAGGGGATCATTTCACTGGGGTGTGGTAGGCAGGAGAGAATGGAAGGTTGGGGAGGGAGATGTTTGGTCAAAAAGTAACTATGACTTTAGAATTCATCATGCTTTCCCTTAGTCTTTAAAGCGGAGGCCTTTCCAACACCCTATCACACAATCCATCTTCTCAACTAAACTGCTAGTTTCTTCGAGCCTTCTTTGCCTTTGAAGGAGGATCTGAAGAACGTGGGGAGGTGTGGCAAGCTCCATTCTTAGCAAATTCTATCCCCAATGATTTTCTCATCCCAGTCTCAAAGTTGTCAACTGCAGGGCAGAGCTATGCCTGGAGCACATGTCATAAGTGCTAGACAAACCCTTGTTAAATCAACGAAAGAGTAAGGAATTTATTCTGGGTTGAACCCTCGTTAAGCCAGGTTACTTAGTACTGAAGACAAATAAACGTAGATATTTATCCAAAGATCATAAATTGTTGTTCATGAAAATTTATATGTCACACTTTCTGTATTTTTTTTAAAGTGATGTATCTTCTAATCTATGACCCTAATCATCGAAATTGGGTGTAGAGATCATTCCTATGGATTGAAAGCAACCCAGTAAGCTCTTTTATCTTCACATCATTTTTCCCCCAAAATACTTGAGCCTTTGTCGATATCACTTAAAACCAAGAATTGCCCCAGTGGCTGGTGGATCTTTGATACATGATTGGGCTTTCTTTCTTTCTTTCTTTCTTTCTTTCTTTCTTTCTTTCTTTCTTTCTTTCTTTCTTTTTTTGTAGGAAAGACCTAGACAGAAGTCTATGTAAGAATCATGTATTAATATTCATGCTAGTATTTAAAGGTTTTTTATGTAAATTGGATTTTATGTCTCCTACATTAAAACATTGAGGAAAAATAAAACTCTAGGTCAAACATTAATGATATATGCCATGATTGTTTTTAATTCTCTCATTACATTTGTTAATATACAAAAGCCAATAGGAGAGCTTTATAATATTTTTATAAAATTTTTAATGGCTATTTCATTGTTTTTATGAGGTGATTTGTATAGGAACAACCTAAGTAGAGACAAAATGCCAAAATTTATTATTGTTGAACTGGCAATGTTTCTTACTTTAAACCAATATATTTAGTGGGTGAAAAAAATTCATTGAGGAAAAAAATGTAAAAAGTAATAAAATCAACATGGCAGTGCCTTATCAGAATTATACAATTTCTGCTTTGAAAAACAAATTTGACATTGAAAAATTTTAAATATTTGATAATTTGCTAAGTAATAAAATATTCTGACACGAATATAAATATATCGAAGGTGTTCTTCTCCAATGTTATTTCTGCCAATTCCCCTCCTTACATCAGCAGCAGAACATCATTTTGTAATTTAAAGCTAATTAAAGTATTTTAAAAGAAGCTTATGGGACAGGACTGCTTGCTACTCAATACAGATGATTAAGCAACTAAAAAGGTACACGTTAATGATTTTTTTAACAAGATTTTATAGATCAATCCACATTTTACCTGAAACTGCTATTTAAAGAAGTAATTTTAATGCTCATACTGTCGAGTACCAGTACTCTTTTTGTCTGTGTAGTAGTTTGACATGTAATTTCCTTTTCCCAAGACTAACAGAGATATATTTTACACGGATACTCCTTGACTTATGATAGGGTCACTTCCCAATAAACCCACCATAAGTAAAAAAGGCATTTGCTGCACCTAACCTTACCAGTCATTGGTGCCCAGTCTCACTTGCCTTAAATGTTCTCAGAATGCAATATCCCCTGAACACTGGCCACACAGGAGCTACTGGGGCCCAGCATCACAAGAATCATAGGGCATCACCAGTCAGCGTTCCAGACTCAAAGTCTGGTTTCTACTGAAGACACATCGGCCTCTTAAGCCCAGGACCGTCTGCATTCATTTGCTTGTGTTTGTCTGTGCTCTGACATCCTCTAAAGCACTTACATCTAAATGTTTTATCACCCTTTCATATTTTAGCCTAATGTTGTGCTTCTATGGTGTGTATACATATGTATTATATACATAAGGGGGACTTCTCTACTAGTTACTAGTCTTACTGTTTGAAATTATCCATGCCAGTGAGGGTGGGTCTCCGTGGCTCACCTGGTGAATCTAGCATCATGCACACTGTCCCAGCAAACCAAATCCCATTATTATTATTATTAGTAGTAGTAGTAGTAGTAGTAGTAGTAGTAGTAGTAGTAGTTTAATGCTCACTTGTGAATGTTTTTATTGATTGTTAGAGAGAGGAAGGGGGGAAAGGGGGGAGAGAGAGAGAGAGAGAGAGAGAGAGAGAGAGAGAGAGAGACTGATGTGAGAGAGAAACATCCATCAGTTGCCTCCCTTAAGTTCCCCGACCGAGACTCGAACCCACAACCAAGGTATGTGCCCTAACTAGGAACTGAACCAGCAGCTTTTTGGCACATGAGATGACACTCCAGCCATCCGAGCCACCCAGTCAGAGCAAATCCCTGCCTTTTACTGATATCGCCACAAATTATCAAAGAAGACAGACTTTCTATATCCTCTCCGGCTCATCCCTACTTTCTCAGTGTGACAGATGGCCACCTGCTTATGGCGGAGATAAGGAACGTGAGAGCTCAGGGGAAAAGTCAGTGGATCACTTAAGGCTATTTAGTTTAATGGTGAAAAAAGTGGAACAGGAGTAAAGGGACATTAAAGGAGCGGTTTTATGCCTTGGAATCTATTCTGATTGTTATCTTTTCAAGAGTCTTGGCTGGTACTAAAAAAAAAAAAGGCTGTGAGAAAGAAGATTCTCTTCAACGTCTACATTGTAACAAGAACCTATAACATTTGCAGGTTTTTAGATATTTTACAATAAGCAAAGCACCTTGCTCATATGATGCATTCAATGGTGCTTGAATTGCATTAACTAGTAGTGAACACAGACACAATATGCTGATAGCAAGCAAGCTTCACTCCAGCTGTGAAATTCTAAAGTGAGTATTCTCTATCAACATTTTGGCTTGGGTTTATTTTTGAAGATATGTAAAATTACACCCTTTTGAGGTATAATATGTAAATTGTATATTATGTGTATAAATGAAAACTCTTCTTTCTTTTATTAGTTCCATTAAATCTTTAAAATAATTTGTTCAACAAAATGATTTTGTAGATTTAACTATTTGAGGATCTAAAATTGGGAATTATGTACTGTGATACAAAATATATAATAGACTAACACAGTAAAGTGAGCATATCTGAGTGTCTTTTAAAGTAATCAGAGACCATCAAACTTACAAATAAATTATGCACCAGTTTTGCTATCTAAAATTACCAAATTAAAAGAGAAAATAAACAAGTTTGTAATTTTCTTTTGCCAGTTGAAATAAGAAAAAAATAATTTTAAATATCTACTAAAAACTAAGAATTATTCACGTGTCGGGTAAAAGTTTAAATAGTGAAAGTTTTAAAATTACTCAGCATAATGCTTTTGATTTGAAAATAAAAAATAAAAAATGTAAATATATTCGAGATAAACAGCAACAAATAATGTTTATTCCAAGCAGTAGGCATTTTGGGGTCATCTCCTCAAAATAAAATATACAAAGACCAATAGCTTTCTTATAAGTGAAAAATCAAATAATTCTGGATAAATTAAAATCAGCTTTCCCTAGGAGATTCCTACTAAAAATGTAGGAATGTAAATGTATCAACTTAAGGCGTGCAAACAATGGAAACAATTCGGACATACATGAAATAATTGCACACGTTTTAAGGTCATTGCAGACAGAGATCAGGGTTAATGTGTGGAAACCAGTCACACCACAACCGGCTGGTGTAACTGATGGTTTAAGGATGCCCTCTACAACACATCAGTGCTGGACTAGTTTTCCCACACTGACAGAAAGTCTAACCATGATATTTTGGCAACTATGTGGTATTTATTATTAGATTTCATTTATTATCCAAAAGAATAAATAGTTCTCTACATATGAGCAAAGTTAGGGGCAGCAGAAAAAGGTGGTGGGAAAAGGACCTAGTATTTGTACCCAGATTATCTCTAAACTTCATTCCTGAAATAAATTTTTAGATTCAGTAATTTAAGTATTATTTTCTTCCCTTATATTTCTCTCTCCTCTCTCTCTCTCTCTCTCTCTCTCTCTCTCTCTCTCTCTCTCTCTCTCTCCCTCTCTCTCTCTCCCCTCCCACAAAGGGTTTCTGACAGTTTTATTGCTATATTATTTGCTTTACTCTCTTTCAATAGTTTAGAAAGGATAAGTTAGTAGCTGTTTTTGTTAAACTTAAATGGAGGAGTCAGATGCTGATTTTTATGGAGGAATTTGGAACAATCATCGAACAAAGTATGAGTGCTGTTGAGACGAGGCACAAGGTCTTCTGGCTCCTAGTCTAGGGGTCTTTCCACAATAAATATCACTTTCATAGCGTGTTTCAGAAGCTGCATTCTGTTAACAGAGAAGGCATTCAATACTATAAAGGCACAGACACATAAAGAGCACGTTGAATGAAGTATATCACATTTTATTGTAACCAATGGAGTCTAGAAACTCTAAAGTAAGACATGAATTTTAATGCTATATGTGCCTGTGAAAGAATAATAAAGAACAATGCTGCTTCTTGTTTCATTGGGGTTAGAGAGGGGGCCCCCTTTTGTCTCGTAATTTCCCTAATTAGTCTCCACTGTGTTCCCCTCCAAGTGAGCAGGCCAGGATAGTGTCTGCCTTATTGCCATGGGAGGCCAACTTGCTCTGACGGAGCTTTATTAGATACTGAGGCTCTCATTTAGAATCCTATTAAGTTTCCCCTTGGCATTTTCTAAATCAATTAGTTTTAGCCCTACCCTTCTTAATATGCTCCTTTTGGAGGCTCCTAATTTTAGTCCCTAACTCTGATATTTGTAGTTGCCTTTCCCTTCTCTTTTGGGCAAAGATTTCAATCAATTTCGCCTGCAATACTGCTTCGCTAGCATCCCACAGAGTCATATCTGTGACCTCACCATTATCACCGTCTGCTAAATATTCAGCCCATATGTCTTGGAGCTTTCCCTAAACTATTGCCGCTGAAGGAAGTAATTATTGCTTTACCATCTTAGCACTCCCCTGTTGCTTTTCAAGAGAAATAATTCCACCCCCGAGTGAATCATTGCAGGGTCTGACACTAAAGTCTTGTCAATATGAGGGCAACTTTGCCCCCCAGTCTCTGGTGGGAATAGCAAAAATGGTCTGGAAAAGGAATGAGTTTATAGAATAAAATGTGAGTTGTGGTGAGGGGCGTATGTATTTGTTTAAAAATCAATAAAGAGGGTGAGAACACTGTATGACTGCAATGAGCTAGAGGGTGATTAAATTTCAACGCCATGAAGTGCAGAAGCGTTCTCCATAACCATTAGGCACTTGTTTCAGTAATTTATTTAGATATTTACTTAGTTCGTATATCTGCTTCTATAAACACACGGACAAATTAAAATCACAGCAAGCTTTCAATTGACTTAAAATAAATTTTAAAAGATGGGCAGGGGATATATAAAATATTAGTTTTAATTTTAAGTAAGTATGAATAATTTGGGCAACTTTAATTTTCAAACTAGCCTATTCGACAACAACAATATAGTTATCATTAGGCGAAAAAAATTTAAATAATAGTTACATATTAGTTTTTTGTGGTAATGGTGTTTTGTGAGGTTCACAAATTAAAAATTTGCTTATCTTACAGAGTTAACAAAATTGAGTCCAATTCTTTGTAACAATATATCCTATGTTTCCAGTGAATGCACTGTTTTAAAAATATGTGGGTTTTTTTTCTATTAAAATAACACATTTTCCCAGATAAGGATATAACACTATCAATTAACCTCACAGGATTGGAAAAATAATAAATAAATGTTAGTAAAGACAGCATAAAGAAATGTATACAGACCCACATAATATCAGAGATGAGTAAGACCACGGAAATGTAATTTTTACTCTGTAAAAATTACAATTGGGAGTATAAAAGGTGAAGAAAATATTCCATTATTTAATAACTTGTTGAACACTAGGCATTGTACTTTTGTAGGAGTATGACATTTGAGATATAGTTTGGAAGAAATGCTATTCCATATTTCAAAAGCCAATCCTGCATTACTACATTCAGATAACTCATAATCTTTTGGTATGCCAACCTTTCAAACTTTAAATGGAGATATTTCTCCCATAGAACCCATTGAGCTGTAGAGGGATATAGATATAACCAAGATGGGCAGAAACAAGCTGCCATTGTTAGGGGAGGATCCAGTAATGTGTGTGGTGGGGTCCACTGTAATCACTATCCCCCTAGACCAGTGGTCGGCAAACCCATTAGTCAATAGAGCCAAATATCAAACCTCAAATTTCTTTTGAGAGACAACATGTTTAACCTTCTAATGCCTCTTCTTCAAAACAGACTCGCCCATGTCGTGGTATTTTGTGGAAGAGCCACACTCAAGGGGCCAAAGAACCACATGTGGCTCACAAGCTGCAGTTTGCCAACCACTTGCCTAGACTCAGAGCATGCAACCACTTTCCTAGACTCAGAGCATGCACCATACAAGAAGAAAACATGGGAGTGCTAGGTGCCTTAATTGCATCTCTGACTACATTGTATTCAAGTGTATTGAGGATGGACACTTCCACTCAAATTCAATGTTTCTTTTATGTATTGACATCTGGAAAGTCTGCATAGAGAGCTTTGGAATCCAAAAACGATTTTGGTTTGTAGAGTTCATAGGTACCGAGAACGCAGTTACATGAAGTCTACCATTTCACAGATGAAAACCGAGCACGGGCATGCTGCCTTATGGGCAGGACACTGCTCTGGGCTCTCACGCTGGCTGTCTGCCCAGAGTCACTGGAGAAGACAGTGGTCATCTAATTAGTGTCTTGTGGGGGGATCACATTCCCCAGTCCTGCTCCCATCCAAAATTAGATCTCCTTGGTCCAGGCACAGCCCTAAAATCGCTAGGCCAATGACTTATGAGCTAAGTCATATTTTTCTAAAATGCACAAAACGGTAGAACTGGATATTATTTTGCCTTCATTCTACAAATACAGACCTTGAAACATGGCGTTGATAGGGAAATGGGACAAAGACTCACAGGGCTAGAAGTATTACAGCGGAAATTCAAATTTGCGGTTGATTTCACTGTGCTACTTCTCTGACTCCTTTGTGATGTTCCCCCATTTAGTACGAAACAACTTACATTAATTTAGGTTAACCTCTGAAATTAATTTCATATTTATTCAACAAGTCTATAATGAATATATATGAGATAGACAGCTTTAGGAATAATGATTAATTTGTTTATATTTATAATGATCTTACTAGAATCCCTTCATTCAAGTATTCTGCATACATATTCTCATTGACTGTCAGCAACCATCTTATCTATGAAGTAGATATGTTTATTGTTTCCATTTTATAGAAGAAACTTAAGTCTTTATGTTCACAAACTTCTCTAATATCATATAGCTGGTATTCCAATTGCAGAACCCATAAACTTAATCCTTACAGTGTAGTACCCAAACATAAAATAACACAACTTCAAACCACATATAGCAAATATTGACTGAGCTACAGGAAAAATGGGCAAATCTGTCATACAACTAACTCTGTTGGCATAAATTGTGTTTATAAGGAGTAACTCATATCCAAAACAAGATGTCGCCTTCAGAAATTATCTCCTTCTTGCACTGTTGGCATTTCCAAGCGGAGCTAAGTATGATATTAACTCGGTCTTGTACTTCCCTAGCAATTCTCCTATATGTCTTTTCTAATAAATAATCTTTGTGCAGTGGATAAAATCCTGAATATTTTACCACAATCTCTTCATTTCTTTTTATTCTTGGGCAGGTAGCTGTACCCAGTTCAGAGAATTGGGAACAAAGAATTATCACCAACCAATATGAATATCCACCGGAACCCAAATGATTGGAAATATCATCATGAGTTCACCGAACTCAAAGCAAATATGAACATTCAAATTTCAGACAACTCATATTTTGGTATGTCAACCATTCAAACTTTAAATGGAGATATTTCTCCCATATAATTCACTGAGCTGTACAAGAATATAACTATTACCAAGATGGGCATAAACATGCTGCCATTATTGGAAAAGGATCCTTTAATAAGGAAGGGACATAGACTGATTTCATATATATTTTGTGTTTTATATAACAATCAGATTTCCATTCAGAGGAATAATTCATTTTTAACATTTGTAATTTGTTACATCATATGCTTTCCCATTCTGTGCTTTTATGGATGTCATTATCAGCTGTTTGAAAAGCTACCTCTGTCTAATACGCATTGTCTCCACAAGAGTTAGGAGACCAGGAGCTCGGCCGCTCACTATGACATGCTCTGACCACCAGGGGGCAGTGGAGAACGAAGGAAGGCCCAGCTGGCAGCCAGAGGCCATGATGGGCCCTGATCATAGGCAGAGCCCAAGGGACCCTACCTGTGCACAAATTCCGTGCACCAGGCCTCTAGTAGATATAAAAGCATGGAACTCTATCTTATCCACCCACAAACTTGTATGTTCTATCTGACTATATTATTACCACAAATCACTTGAAATGCAGAACCGTACCTTCTATTTCCCACAAAGACTGCAGGCTTCGTAGCCACTGGAGTCTTAGTCATTGTAAATTCATAATGAAAAAAATATATTGAAGAAAAAAGAAATATTTCCAAATTTAAAAATGGGAGAGAACATAATCCATCCTACTGTGTCTAGCAATTCAAAAGTAATGAACTTGTCTGTCTCTTTCATTTCCTTTTGATTATTTGCTTTCCATGATAGAGAGATAGGTGAGATGTTTAGGCAAGAGCATTTCTTACCTACATCTTTATATTCCCCTTTCTATGTTTTGCCAAGCAATAGATATGGAAAATGAGTAAAATGAAAGAAAATGTAGTTATATAGAAAATAAAGTCAGACAAGCATTGCTCCCCCACTTTCCATTTTTAACACATTAACCATAACTGAACTATAAAGGAAATCTAGGGGAGCCCCCTAGATCTGTCCCTTCATCCTGCCCCAGGAGAGTTATTCAACTTGCAAGTATTTCTACAGCTATGACACATAGACCTTAGAAAAGAGCCCATGTAAATATCTTTATCATCATGCAAAATGTAAGCAGATTCCAATCACTATGTTGTCTTCTGCACCTAAATTAAAAAGAAAAAAAACAACAACAAACAACAACAAAACTCCAAAGCATGAGAAATAAATGCTCTGGGGAATGGGAGAAGAAAGAACCTCGGCTTTTAAAATATTTATCAGTATATAAAACATTAAATATCAGTGCTATTTGGACAAGGATGCTTGGCATGCTGTAATACACACTTCTAATGCAGTGTCTGAAAAGGGTTAAAGAACCAATCGCAGGGGTCACCAGGAAGATGAGCTCCAGAACACTTTGACGGACAACATCTCTCCCTAGTGCATTAGATACAGAGGTGCAATCACTGAAGCAAAGTTTATCATGGTCATCTATCAGCTGTTCAAACAAGCAGGCCTCTGACAATCTGGCCTCAGCTTGATGGACTTGGCTAGTTAAACAGCACATCATTCCAGTGCATTAAAAAATGTCAGCCTCCTATCTGGTGCGCTGAGCAAGAGGATGAGGCTTTGAGGCAGCACATGCCACGCAACTGAGAGCAACAAAATATTAATCTGCATTCTTCTTGCTGAGTAAATACCACCAGTTCTTGCAGTCAGGAGGGTCAGATTGCCTATTATCAGCTAAAAAAGAGTGGAACGATGCTGAAGATAACTCTAAGACTAAAAACATGATTAAGTCAAATGGCAAAATCCAACAAGCTAAGACACTCAGACAGTAAGCGAGTAATCCAAAAGAATGCACGTTGACTGGCACTCTGTTGAAAAAAAATATATATATAAAGGTAAGATTTTATTGATTGTGTATTTTATTAGTGGTGAGATACAAATAATATCCAGGTAGAACATGTACAAGTTTATCTCCTTTGATAATTTAGTCCAAAGAGTTGAGCAATTATTTCTTGTGGAATTTATCTGTTTCCATCCCAACATTTCAGTTAGTATTTATTGGACCTCTCGTGCAGGGCAAATCATTAGATTCAAATCTATTAGCCCCCAAAAAAATCCCTCTCAAGCAGGCATTTTATTATTCCCGTTTCACTGATGAGGAAATTGAGATATATTGAAATAATTTGCTTGAGGTTAAACAACTAGAAAATATCAGAGCTAGGACTTAAACCTAGATACTCTGACACCAAAATTAGTTTTTTGTGAAAAAACATGTTAAGTTCTTATTGAATGCTAGTTTATATTGGCCATCAACTTTTTAGCTTTTACTTAATCAAGGGCTAAGTTCTTTGTTTCTTATGTTCTCTGAGAATCCTCATGGGTGTGTTTCTCCTACACAGAGCCAATAGATTTTTTTAGAATATCCTAAGAATTGACATACAACCACAAAGTACACATAATTATATGTGCCTTTTTAGCACCCTAGTGAAAAATAGAAGCGTTTTAGTACAAGGACTTGTGCTTCCCTACTCATTTTCTCCTTAAGAATAACCTATCCTTAAAGTCACGATCTGAATCTGAAGATGGAGACTGCAGGCTTTGATTTGATAGGATTGATACCTTTCTTGCTTCTCTCATCATTATGATATAGTTCAACTTCAATTAATATTTAGTAAGGTGTTTTATGTACCTGATGTTCTGCTGGATTTTATACATTCAATAACTCACATTTACAATCTAGGACAGATCAGTAGAGCTGCTAAAGTAAACCAAGTAAAGCTCTGGATTCTCATCACACCTGTTATGGGCCCAACCCAAATACAGGGTGGGCACAAGTAGATTTACAGTTGTTTTTATGGAAAACAATACAATAATGGATACATAATAATACAAGAAAAACTCTGTTTCGTGTCCTCACAACTATAAATCTACTTTGGCCCCACCCTCTATGTTTCTTCCTTACCTGGACCCCTTTTATTTATGATGGGGTCGGGGGAGAGATAACTTCATTTCTTGGTACCTGCCTACGTGTAAAGATTCCACAAGTAATAATGCAAAAATAAGACAACTCCACTCAGTTGCCACAGAGCTATGGGATGGAGTTGACCTACATCTGAAGTGAAATTAAGAAGAGAACATAACATGTGTGAATGTTGAATGCTCTCAGATACCAGTGGCAGCTCTGTGGGTGTAGAGCAAGATGAGAATTCATTGCAACTGGACCAATAACGTGTAGTCTCTCCTGACACACTAAGGAATATCTTGAAAATGCTACCAACTTACTTTACCCTGGTTATAGGTATTTTTCCCAGTATAATGAAAGTGTATATATCACAAAGCGCTGGTTTTATAAGACTTGTGAAGAAAGCAAAATAAAAGAGCCTGTGTTTAGAGATAAGGGAATAGTGAATACTGGTTTTTAATATGAACATAGAATATAAAAGTATGATTGAAGATATCATAACGAATTTGCTTATCCATAGTCAATAAAAAAAACAAAAGAAAATTACATAAATACTAGAGGCCTGGTGCACAAAACTCATGCACTGGGGGTTGGGCGGGGGGGGTCCTTCAGCCCAACCACAGTCCGGGACCATTTGTTCCTTACTGCCCACCTCCTTGCTGCTCCTTAGTGCTGCTGCAGAGGTTCCCACCACCTCCGCCCCGCTAGCCAACCATGAGCCCAGCTTCTGGCTGAGCAGTGCTCCCGCTGTGGGAGCACACTTATCACCAGGGGGCAGCTCCTACATTGAGCATATGCTCCCGATAGTCAGTTCCTAGCAACCAGTCATTCCACCGTTAGGCCAAATTGCAGATTAGGGTTTTATTATACAGGACTAGAGGCCCAGCGCACAAAATTACATGAAACCCAGGCATTCCATGCTCAACTAGCTCACTACTGTGAGCCACTGCAGTGCATGAGCCGTGAGCCCCGCCTTGCCGTGCGAGCCCCTCTGTGCCATGTGCACCCCTCTTCACCGTGTGAGCTGCAGGAGCTGTGAGCCTCACCACGCCAAATGAGGTCACCAGCAATACAGTTGTGAAGCCTGGGTTTGAGGCCAGGATAATTCCCCAGAACACAGAGTAGGTTCACCTAGGAATTAGTGCTTGGTTTATATAGTCATGACATGCAGTCCTATTTTTTTATAAGTTATTACAATGACCTGTACTTTCACTTTGTTCATCTCAAAGGGATTGAACATGAACAGTTATTATTTTGTCTGAAACTTATTGAATCTCCTACATTAAATCCAGTTCTGCCTTAGGCTTCTGGGAGTGGTTAGCTGTTTCCATAGCCAAGTACCACAGCCTTAATTTATAGAAATAGTGTCCTAGTTGAGGAAAATGAATGGCAGGAGCAAAGTAAAAAAGGATGGTGAATTAGAAGTGAAAGTGAGAAAGAATTAGAGACAATCTACCCTAGCAAACTGAATAAAAATAGTGCAAGGGTGAGTAGCACCTAAAGGCTGAATAGGAGAAAGAGACAGGAAGATAAGAGAAAGAACAGACAGAGAGAAGTAGGGATCAATTAAAATTATTACCAAGCTAATAACTTTTTTTATAAAGCCACTACATTTTAAAATACATATTTTTCAGTCAGGCATTGGTTTGGGGAAATAGCTAGAGTTCTTCTATGAAGGATTTATTTAAAATTTTACTTGGATTCTAGAAATTTGTACAATCATGGGAGGTCCTACAACCTGGCCTGTATCCTCTCAGTCTGGAGCCCTCAAGGGATGTCTGACTGATGGCTTAGGCTGCTCTCTGGGTAGTGGGCCTGCTCTGGCAGTCGAACATCCTTAGCGCTGCCTCAGAGGTGGGAGAGGCTCTCACCACTGCTGCTGTGCTCACCAGCATTGAGCCCAGCTTCTGGCTGAGTGGTGCTCCCGCTGTGGGAGCACAGTTACCACCAGGGGGCAGCTCCTGCATTGAGCATCTGCCCCTTGGTGGTCAGTGCACATCATAGCGACTGGTAGCTCTGCCATTTGGTCAATTAGCATATTAGTCTTATATTATATAGGATAAATCAAGAGAAACTTGGAAATATGACATAAATACCTTCATTGCCCATGATATGTACTTCACTTTCCTTTCTAGCTTGAAAAAAAAACAATTGTTGATGGTCATAGCTATAGGTATGTACATGTATGTGTGTGTATGTGTGTTTGTGTGTATATTTAAGCAATGATTAGAAGTCCATAATAGAGAATTTAAATACTGTAAAGTGACCACACCAGTCTTTCAGTAGCGCAGTAATACTGTCTGTCTACTGAGACCCATCACACAGATTGCCCCATCTTGGTTTTTATTTAATTACGTTTACCTTACTTCCCTAATCTAATCAAAACCTCCCTTCCTATGTCACCACCCACCGCTTGGAAAAAATCTGATAAATTTAATTAAGCCAAAGAGCTTATGCCACTGCTAATGTCTTCACATTGTAATAAGGGAGAGAGTCTATTTTGATGGAGAATATGAGAGAATATGTGTAAGTTAATGATTCCCTAATAGAGGAATATATCAGAAAAAAGCTGAGGGAGGCCACACGACACACAAAACCATGAAATATAGATTTACTTCCATCTGGGACAAGTCCAACTCAGCTGATACATCTTCAAGCTTTTTTAGCGTGTTACAAAATTTTTAGAAAAAATAATTATCTTGCCAGCTACATGTTATAAATGATTATTAATCTGATGCCATTTCAAACTGCACCAATAAAAAGAAATGAAATAAAAATGAGAAGAATGACAAAACTGACTTTAAACAATTTGTCCTATGACTGGCCATATTGACAATGACAACCATTCCTCTTAAAATGAAACGGAGAGTCAATATTTACATGTCATTCCATATTCATGCCCCATATTATAAACATGACTTAAATAATCTCATTGTCATTTCAAAAATGAAGAGAAGCTCACAATTTGTCTGAAGCAAGTACATTTGCTAAGATGGATATTTTAGAGTCCAGACTTCGGTGCTTTGCTTAGTGTTCCATGAAATACAAAATAATTAATTTAGAGATTATGCATGGCCGTGGAGCTGAATTCAGAATGATCGTATTTCAAACCTGAATGTCTGCATCAGGCAACGCTATCTCTACATACTGTCCAGTTAGTATTCTGCTGTGGACATCACATTGGAGGGATCAATGCAGACATCTGATTCCTGTCATCAACAAGTTTCATAATTCCGTCGTTATATCCATAGAGATGTAGAGATGTGCTTATCTAAAACCTTTCCGTTTTCCTCAACATAAATTAAATTTCTTCTGTCATGTATAAAATGTCAATTTTTGTATGTATCACGTGTAATTTGTGATATTTATATTTTACATTTAGGGGAAACTGGCTACATTGAATTGACAAATTTAAATGAGAAGTCATCCTGATTTTACTCATCTTTTAAAAAATGTTCTTGAGTACATTGAGTTCTTGCTTTTGGCTTATGTCCTCAGTTTGACTTAAATAAACTGTTAGAAACATTCTCACAAAAAATGTTGTTAATGTCCAAAATTATGGCCTTGTTTTCTTAAGCAGACTTTATCAGTAATAATCATACCTTTTGAAAGCTTAGAATTTTCATTATTTAGGAGCAAACGTCCCACCTTAATGAAGTAAGACCCAGGGGGCATGCAGAGTGGAGCTGACACACCTTGCCCTCCCGAGTGTCTGAGTGCGCCCTGCTTTAGTGCAGCCCTGAGCCTGGATGTTGACTTCTGTTATCTCTCTCCTATTTGCCACTGAGCTGTAAATGGTGCTTCATTCTTTCTCGTATCCAGTAACCTGATTTGTTTGTCCATGCTCAAACACAGCCGCCCTCTGTAACAAGCTCAATATGGGTAAGTCCATTCCCCTTGAGATTTGGGCAAGAGGGGGGCAGAGTGGTGAGAGGAGTGAATGGCATCTGGGATAGGAAATCTCCTGCCTACAGTATCAACTGCATTTTGTTATTGTTTAAGATATCATATATAGTAGTACATATGTCTCCTTTTTTTCCCCCAATCACCTCCTCCCAGCCTCCACTACCCCCCAGCACATGCCCTCACCTGACCCTCCCCCCAGTGTCTTGTATCCACTGGTTATACTTCTATGCATGCTTACAAGTCCTTTGGTTGATTTCTTGCACACACACCCCCACTTCCCCTGCCTTCCTGCTGTAGATTGACAGTCTGTCAACTGCATTTGTGGTGACTGCCCACACGCTTTCCTCCCCAGTCCCATCTACCCTCCCAGGTCAATGAAATTGCCAAGGGTTTCAAAATATTACGGTATTCTGACTTTATATAACCACAGTTCTATCCGAGGACTCTCACCTCCCCTCACTCTAGGCCAGGAATAAATCCCACTGTGTCGGTTCATTTACTTCATGAGGAGAACATGAATGAAAAGAGGACTTTCCTAGTTATTAATCAGCACAAATACACAGAGTTCAAGACCTGAGACCATGTTACCAAATCAAGTATTAGGCATTTGATATCCCCTGATAGTTCCCAAACCTGTGACGGAGAATACTTTTAAAGATAGTTTATGCAAAAAATCATTAAGCAGACAATGAAAAAGCACTCCAGGTGGAAAAAAATGTTTAGAAAAAAGAAAACAATTTCTAGCCCTGAACTCCACAGGTATTCACTTATCCAGTACGCATATATGTTTATGTGTCTAGAGGGAATAGGGGAGAAAGGAAGTTTGCTATCCTGCTCTTTTTCTGATGATTAATCTTTATAGCTGTTCTGATTATGCACCTAGTGTCTTTTCTGTAGTTGCATGAAAACTCAGATCTCTTCCCTGATAAGTCCTTTACAAATGCAGAGTCCTGGGCTTTATACAGAACTATTAGATCAATCTTTTGAGAATTCTGCATTTTTAAACTAGTTTTCACTGAGATCCTCATGTATACAAAATTTGAGAATTACAACTTTAAGACTGGCCTTATTGTTTTTGGATTCTTTTTTAAATATATTTTATTGATTTTTTTAAAGAGAGGAAGGGAGAGGACTAGAAAGTCAGAAACATCGATGAGAGAGAAACATGACCAGCTGCCTCTTGCACACCTCCCCCCCTGGAGATGTGCTCGCAGCCAAGGTACATGCCCTTGACCGGAATCGAACCTGGGGCCCTTCAGTCCACAGGCCGACGCTCTATCCACTGAGCCAAACCGGTTTTGGCAACTGAGTTATTTTTTAAGTCATAAAACATATGGATTATAAGACAAACATTTTTTACACTAAAGTTTTATAGAAGCTCTTCACTTTATAAATCAAACAAATAGAAACAAATTGGTTTCGGCCTTGGATTCTATTTGTGCTAAATTATTAGAGCTTAAAGAAACTCATCCATACAGGGTGCCCGACACCCTACTAAGTTCTCCAAAACAACCCATGCCAAATAGGCAAGGTTGCCTCCTATTTATTCATCACAGTAGAGAACGGGGCATGCCTCTCTGTATGACAAACTCATTCGATCCATATGTATGGACCATCTGCTCCGTGTTCGAGAATAACACAGTATGTGCCTGTGTGCTTGGAATAGAACAGTGTGCGGATCAGATCCTGTTTGGCTCTAATAGGACTGTTATTTCTGTGATGCTGAAAAAAGTTACATGAACACACACACACACACACACACACACACACACACACACACACACACAGGTTTTCATTGAGAGAATTACTTTTTACCCAGTCAAAGGATATGACAGTTGGAAGACCTCCAAATCTGTGAGGATGAGTCTACTCAGCATATGTCTGAGGTTCTATGGGACCAAGCCTGTGAGTGGGATGTTGGCCTCATGAATGGAAAGACTACTACGTAAGGTATGGAAGTTGAGGTTTGATATTTCTCTCTGACAAAGATTTTTGCTTTATCCCCAGAAAAGCATTCAGTCCCCATCTGAATCCTTTCTGGCATTGAAGTGGCAACGTGAGAAAGTTACAGTAATTTAATTACCAGAGATAAGAACAGCATTTCAAATGTTTAACCCCAATAGAGAGGTGGGCAAAAGTAGATTTACAGCTGCAAGCACATGAAACACTGAGTGTATTCTTGCGTTATTATTTATTAACCAGTGAGTTATTTTCCATAAAAACAATGTAAACCTACTTTTGGATTTTCCAGAGAGAAAATAACAAGAAGGTTCCAGATATAAATATACCCAATTGGGTTTCCAATTTCAATTTCATAATGATTACAATTACTTGTTCATGTTTGTCAACCCCTCCTCCCATTAACCCTTTGTTCTCTTATTCAAGAGAACACACCAAAGAGGCCGGGGACATGGTAGCATGCAATATAGTTTTGAAGCTACCTAGCACAACTATATATTTTGCACATAGTGTGATATGTTTAGAAAGTTACTTGCGTGCTAGAATATTTATACTGTATATGTGCTTTGTAAATCTGCACACGAAGCTGTCAGTGATATGTGTTTTCACACTCGCTTTACAGATTAAGAAACTCAAAGAGATTGAGTAGCTTGTGGGAGGTCAGAAATCTGGGCAGTCACACATGCTGGGCTTTGTCTTGTCCAAAGCCTAAGCACTTCCACTGACACTCATGGGAAGGAGACTCCCCTGAACAAGGACCTATAACAGATTTGTACCTTCATGGTTTAGGCTACTCTTCCCCATTCTGATTCTCACATGTTTTACTGTGAAGGCAAAAATCAAGGAGTCTGAAACAAAATGTACTAAGCAACACGCATATCGCCTTTAACACGACACCTCATACGCTTATTGAAGCAGGGGAATGAATAATGGCTCCAGAGTTCTGATCGACACATTGCTTTTCTGCCTCATTCTCAAGCAATTTTTGTTTGACCTGTGAAACCCATTCCTGCCAGCTCCCTCCCGTTGCAAATTCTGTGACTTCTCTTAAGTGTCCTGGACAGTCAGGGGTATCTGTTTCAGTGGTAGTCTGGCAGCCTTGGATAGAAGAATCCTGAACCAAAGTCTTATAATCTGTCTCTAGTGTTGAGTACCCTCTCCTTCTTTATATCACTAGAGGCCAAGGGCACGAATTTGGGCACCAGTGGGGTCCCTCAGCCTGGCCTGTGGGATGGGCCGAAATACGCTCTCCAACATCCCCCAAGGGGTCGTGGATTGTGAGAGGGTGCAGGCCAGGTCAAGGGACCCCACCAGTGAACGATTGGGACAGGGAGGGATGCAGAAGGTTGGCCAGCTGAGGAGGGAGCACGGAAAGACTCCAGGGTGTGTCCAGCCTGTCTTGCTCAGTCCCAATAATCCAGACCCCAGCAGTAAGCTAATGTACTGGTTGGAGAGTCTGCCTCCTGGAGCTCAGTGCATGTCATAGTGAGCAGTTGAACGGCCTTAGCATAGCATTAGCATATTATGCTTTGATTGGTTGAATGGATGACCAGACACTTAGCATATTAGGCTTTTATTATATAGGAATATCAAAGCTTCCTTTTGCACTCTGCTTGCAGAACAAAATTCATTTACACATACTCCTTGTAAACAACTCTCAGGCAAATCTCAAAAATCTTTTTAACTATCAACAGTCAGATTTTCTTTTTCTTTAAAAAAAAACATACATTTTCATGAGGGTTTTTTTAGAGGCTGTTTTTAATTTTTATTTTTTAAAATATATTTTATCGAATTTTTACAGAGAGGAAGAGAGAGGGATAGGAAGTCAGAAACATCAATGAGATAGAAACATCAATCAGCTGACTCTTGCACACCCCCTAGTGGAGATGTGCCCGCAGCCAAGGTACATGCCCTTGATCAGAATCGAACCTGGGACCTTTCAGTCCACAGGCTGATGCTCTATTCTCTGAACTGAACTGGTTTTGGCTGTTTAATCATTTGCTTCTTCATCCTTTATTGGAGTCCCGCTGTAGCCACATATCCTCCTCTCATGCCACTGGCACTGCCTTGCTCCCTTAAGTTCTGTTTCCTCATATTCACTTTTCCTTTCAAGGATTTTTCAAAATCCTCATTTTTTCACCCTCTGGGAGCTCATGTTAAGGTTCCTCCCTAGTCTATGTAACTTCCTCTTTTCTATATTCATTTTTTTCAGACACTGGTTCTAGCCACACTGGACCAATTACTTTATTATCTTATCTAATAAAAGAGTAATATGCAAATTGACCATACCTCCTATCAAGCCATGCCCACAGCCATGCCCATCAGTCATCTGGTGCAAATTATGCAAATAAACCCCAACCAAGATGACTGCAGCCACTGAGATCAGGAGGGAGGCTTGGGTTTCCCCGGCAATGGAGGCAGCCAAGCTTTCCACCTGCCCTTGCTGGCCTAGGCCTCCACTCAATGCTACAAAGTTTCAATTACAGAAGATACATAATCCCAACAGAAATGGAGGCAGCCACAGAGCAGGAGAGAGCAGAGGCTAAGGTTGCCTGGGTAATGGAGGAAGCCAAGCTTCTGCAGCTCTAGTGCCTAGGCCTCCACTCTAGGCTACAAAGTTTCAATTATAAAATTTAAATAAGACCAAACAGAAATGGCTGTCACCAAGGAGGGAGCAGAAGGCTTGGCTTTGCTCCAAGCTAAAAAGTTTCAATTGTAGAACATCAATTAATCCCAGATCCCAGGGGCCTCCACTTGGATCGCTGCAGGTGGGGGGCATGGCCGGCCTGAAAACCACCACAGGCCCCTCACACAGGCCGCCCCTCACCCCAAGGGAACCCCCACCCTGATCAGGGACACCCTTCAGGACAAACCAGCTGGCCCCCAACCATGCATCAGGCCTCTATCCTATCTAATAAAAGAGTAATACACAGATTGTCCATCACTCCACCACATAAGAAGGTTGCCCCCATGTGGTCAAAGATCCTGCCTCCATGTGGACACAAGATGGCCATCAGGGGAGGGCCATTGGGAGGTTCCAGGCCTGCAAAGGAGGGCAGTGTGGGCAATCTGGGCAGCAGGGAAGGACAGTTGGGAGGGACCAGGCCTGTAAAGGGAGGCAGTTGGGGGCAATCAAGCCTACAGTTAGGGGTGACCAGGCCGGCAGAGGTGGGAAGTTGGGAGTGAATAGGCTGGCAGGGGAGCAGTTAAACATCAATTAGCCTGGCAGGATAGTGGTTAGGGGGTGATCAGGCTGGCAGGCAGAAGCAGTTAGGGGCAATCAGGGAGGCAGGCAAGTAAATAGCTTGGATCCAGCAGTCCTGGATTGTGAGAAGGATGCCCGACTGGCCATTTAGGCTCAATCCTACTGGTTTTGGCTCTAAATGGGCAGTCAGACATCCCTCAAAGGCTCCCAGATTGGAGAGTGTGCAGGCTGGGTTGAGGGACACCCCCTGCCCCCCATGCACGAATTTCTTGCACCAGGCCTGTAGTCTTTAATATCTCTGTTAATTTCTTGATATTCTCTCCTCTACTTCCTTTTTGTCTTCTATGGATTTCACACAAAATTACTCCTTCTGAAGTGTATTCTGACCCATTTATTGGTATTAATCTTTCAAGCCTTTATAAAAATTTCCCCTGCTGTTTTCTTACTGAAATCCCTCTCATCCCAGGCTTCACGGTGGTTGCCTTCTCCATTGGTCCATTGACATCCATCACCCTTATCCCTTTCTCTCTCTGAAGCTCCCTCTCATGTCTCCCTTCCTCTCCATCCCCAGAGGAAACCCCCCCCCACACACACACACACACACTGGCCTTCATGTGGCAGATGGTGCCACTTTCTTATTTATCTCCTCCTTTTATTTGGAACCCTTGAATGAGCCCAGCTGTGCCTTCCTCGCTTTGGTTAGGTTATATGCTTAACCTGTTAGGACGGGGAAGGCCCTTTTACGTGTGATTCCCTTTCGTCAGGAAGCACTGCTGTGCCCGTGTTCTCCTCGACTGAAGGAACATTTCCTGCCATGTGTGCATGTCATTTAAACGGTCTGTGGAGGCACAGACACAGCCCGAAGGACGCCGTGCCAGCCAGGTTCCTTCTTTGAGTCTAACTTGCTAACCTCATTCTGGCTTTGCCAGTTTTATTTTAGCTTTCATGCGATTCTATTTAAAATCCAAAATGCAATTCTTGATTTAACCAAAAATATTAAAATTAGAAAGACGTTACAAATGAGACTGCTAACTGTTCCACATTTCCTGCTGCGCTGCAGGAAGCGAATGCATCTCTTCCTCCTTGACTTGCTAAATAGGATGGCACAATTTCCCCTGCACTTGTCATTCCTTTCCTCTTGGTGCTGCTTCTCCAGTCAATTCCATCTTTCTAATGCTTTGAAGCTACACAACAACTCCACAACTCTATTCTTCCATTGACTTGTTTAATGGGATCTGGTCATTGTAACGGAATTAATGAACAGGGTTTTCCCATACACTACCTGTCTTGTCGAAAAGCTATGCTCATGCTTTCTGAAGGAGAAACATACATATTCTCTCTCTCTCTCTCTCTCTCTCTCTCTCTCTCTCTCTCTCTCTCTCTCTCCCTCCCCCTCTCTCTAGTTTAAATATATAGTTATAGTCTTAGTTTATTAAAGCAGTATGCTTATCTAAAGATTACAAAGTTGAGATTTCTCCTTCTTCCATTCAGTTCACGCATGACGATTTTTCTTTCAAAATAAATTTAGATCTTCCTCCCGTCTTTATGAAATCATAAAAAGAAAACCAAATAAACAAACCAACTTTGTTTTCTATTTCTTCTTTCATTCTCATTGTAATATTTTGAATTATTTTCATTTTCTTTTAAATAAATCCCTCCTTAGTTTTGATGGGGCTTTAGAAAGGAAAATATATTGGTTCAGTTCTGTACAAATTCTGCATCTCTGTTTCTGTTGCTTATCTGTCAGTGCCTCCACTCTCCACATCATCCTACATTACACAACACAGCACAACTCTTGTCCCACAGATGAGCCATATTATCTTCTTTTTCAAGTAACATCTCAGCCATAGGTTCTATAATGTATTCCTCACCATATTCAGGATATCCTTTTTTAAATATATATATTGATTTCAGAGAGGAAGGGAGAGAGTAATCGATAGATAGGAACATCAAAACATCAATGATGAGTGATACACTGGGGATTGAGCCATGACCTTCTGGTATGTGCCCTGGCTGGGAATTGAACCATGACCTTCTGGCTCACTAGAAAATCAGTAAAAATGCATTGGTAGATCCTAGTACTTTGGATATGTCCAGAATTTTAGATCCTTGACACCATTGAAGATTCTCACAATTTTATACTCTGTGCAATGAATATAAATTACTAAGGCATACATATAGTTCTGTGTGTGTGTTCCAAAAAATGAGAGGAAAGAATAGTATAGTAAACCTACAGGATTTTATTGACATTCTGGCAAATTACCAAGGAGTTGATTCCAAATTCTATTTCAAAATAATAAATACTTCCAAATACATAGTTGTTGTTTTTTTTTCATATGTACAAGGGCTAAAATACATGTTTCGTTTTGTTCTTTAAGTATTAGAGACTAGTATTTTTAGTTTGTAGTTTGGGGGACTATTTTCCATTAAATCTATATTAAAAGTTAAATATATAATGACTCCATTCCCTGTAATTCAATAAGTGAAGTATAGCTCATATCAAGTAAATGCCAACTCCAAGCCTGGTGCCATGTGGAACATGTTGTATGTCCCACGTTATTTTACCCACACAATGTCTGCATGATGTAGGTTCTTTCATTGCCTTCATTTAAAACAAATGAAGAAAATTAGAATAAACATAGTAACAAATTGGCTAGGGATGTGCAGTAAATACCTCGCAGAACTAGAATTCAAACCCGGGGAATGAGGTGACTCTTCACCACCAAGGAGTTATATTGCATTACAGATACTACCGCCACGATATGGAAAGCGTGCTATTACCAAGTTTCGTTGGACATCAGAAATATTTTTTAGCATAAGGCCCAAAGGTGTTTTTGTTTGTTTGCCTGCTTATTAATTTATTGTGCGGTGTATTTTTTTTTTGGTGTTTTTGTTCTTATTTATTCTTATGTTTTCAAGTGAAGATTCATGAATTTGCAAACAGTGTGGCTCTGCCTGGTGGGCAGGGCTTACGCCAAAACTCAGCTCTTAAAGGACAGCAATCAGAGCTGGAATTTCAGCTTCTAAAATTAACGTGGCAATTGTGTTGGTTTGAGTCAGTGTGTATTGTTTGTGCAACTACAATCTGTATCAAATGTAATCAAGATACAGAACATGATAGAGTAATAGCTTACAAGCACATCACATAGTACCTGGTTCTGATTCCTGAAGGAATGACCACCTGTTCACTCTTTCTACATAGTGGAAACCTGATAAGTATTTGCTCCATGACAAAGGCATGCAGAGAAGGAAGATCGAAAACAAAGGAGGCACACACAGAGATTGGAAAATATTTGAAAGAATTATGTTTGAAAGCAATAGAAAACCAGATTTAAGTAAGACAAGAATTAATTCCAAGTCTTTCTAAAACAGCATAACATGAAAAATTGCAAATGCCTTATTTTGGCCTCCATACAGAAAAAATTACATTGAACAACAATTTTGGAAGGTGTCAATAGAAATTCATAGAATCTTTAATTTGGGGGGTTTGATTGTTTTTAGTGTCTCAATAATATCTAGCAAAATGTATTCAACAATTAAAGCTATCATGCATCTATTTACACATGCATTGAGCATCTATTTTGTGTGAAGCAACATAAAAAAAAGATACCACACTCTAAAAACTCCTATAGCCTTTGGTTAGAATACCTCTTGAAATTACAGAGAAAAATAAAAAGAAGATGAAATTTCATGCACAAATCCTTACAACCACCATTAACAATCTCTATCCTGACCAAAACCTTGAGTGACTATAGTTGAGTGCCTTAATAGGGTAATAGCTTACAAGAACACTTATCATAGCCATTAATGTAATCCTGTATGCTTGTTGGGGACTGATCATGCTGGACTCTCCTTCCTTGAAAGTACTAATGAACAATAAAATGACTCATTTGATTGGATTTGTCATACAATATGGAACATGTATCAGGAACAGAACTCAAGTCTTGATTATAAAAAAAAAGGCATCTGCAGAAAATTATGGGTATTCCAGCACTGCTCTTATCATCAGACCAGGATTTCGTGTTTAAGATGAGTCTTTCAGAAAACACTTGTGCATGTGACATCATTTGAAAAGCCATAGCTGTTCTGACAGCCTAGTGAAGCTACTGCTGGTCTCGTCCACAATGAGCAAATTAACCCTGGCTGTGTTGCAATGAAACTAAACCATATATGGCTGAATGAAGTCAAATACCTTTATCCTATTTTTTCCCCCAAACGAGAGCATACTGGGCCTTTTGTGGGAGACTGTGGCCAACTTTAATGCTTATCGTCATCCTTTAATATCCAAACAAACGCTTGTGATCCCTGAGATACTTGGATACTTTGCCAGCAGTGAAGGTAGAACATGACTTCTTCTTTTTTTTAATTTTTAAAAATATATTGTTTATTGATATTTTACAGAGCGGAAGGGAGAGGGATAGAAAATCAGAAACATCCATGAGAGAGAAACATCGATCAGCTGCCTCTTGCACACCCCCCACTGGGGATGTGCCTGCAATCAAGGTACATGCCCTTGACCAGAATCGAACCCGGGACCTTTCAGTCTGCAGGCCGATGCTCTATCCACTGAGCCACACGGTTTAGGCTAGATCATGCCTTCTTCAGGAGGCAGCACTCTTCCCAGGACATGAACTTCTGCATGTGTGTGACATCTGGAGCCCAGACCAGTAGCCGGCCTGCCCGGCTGTCATGTTTGGTGTAGCCTCTGGGTGTTAGGAAAAGAGCAGTGAGATTCTTCTGGCAGATTTCACACCCTGGGTACAAGCCCACAGGAGCACGCTGCCTTTGCACAGCAGTGACCTGGGAGAATTACCCCCACAAACGTGACGCACAATTTAGGCTGCAGTAGAAGGCCATGAAGATCATAGAGATTTCCAAATAAGAGCGCCTTTTGCAGAGAAAATCAGCTCCCATGAGGAGGCCTGCAGAACCCTCAGTCCGCCTCAGCCGTGTTTCAGGTCCCATAAGTCACCTTGAGCTTCTGTGGCCCTTCCCCCCGCGGTGGAGACCACCGCTGTCCTTGGTCTGGACAGTGACGCGAGCCTTGGAGGGGACCCAGAAGCACGAGGTAGGCCTCTCGCGCACCAGGTAGTGATGCTTATTTCGTTTGGAATGACCTTCGTTCCCACTTGCAGGCCATGTGTCTGGAAATGGGGTGTAATTCCTGAAGGTTTCTTTTCCCTGCCAACCGGCAATGTCTGGCGAGTGTTGAGCACCCGTGTTCATATCTGCATGATGATGTCGAGAGTTGAGTATTAACTGTTATCATGTGATTAAACCCCCGGTTTCCATACACTTCGATGCCAAAAAATAACATACAAAAAATAACTGCCAGAATGGTTACGCTTAATTGCTTGTTACTACATCTTAACTTCCTTAAAGACGGGGGGGAGAGAACAAAACAGTGTTAAATAATGTGGAATATATTCTCTTCTGCCTATATCTGACGGTATCTATGCTTAAAATCATGGGAATCTGTGAAACAACAATGCAAGGGCAATCTTTGTTCTCAGTTTGGATTCACCTTCCAAACCTGATCATTAATGAACGGAAGGCCAGGAGACAGGATTTAAACGTCTGCATTTATCGAAGGTTGTCATTCAGTGAGAATATAACTTTCATAAAGAAATGAGTTGTGCTATTTTGAATGCCTTCAGAGGAGCAGTAATGCTTTCCTAAATAGGAAAACAGTGTTCATTGTTGGGCTTCTCCAGGCACAACCATTTGCTGCCCAAGGGCAAGGGCAAGTGCACAAAGGAGCCCAGCACCTTGGTCTTCATGCCTGGCAGCCAGGGCACTTAGCATCCCAGGGTCTCCAAGGAAACCCGCTGCTTTCATTTGCGCCTCCTGCAGCCGCCCTGTCAGGGGACCTCCTCTGGCCTCCAGAAAGGCAGCTCATTAAAATGAAGAATTTCTCCAGCTTTGAGAGTCCCAGTTCGCTGGGGACCGACTACCTGGTCACCCAGTTATTTTGGCTGGAAGGGAGTTGCCACACAGCAGCCTCTACCTTCATTAAACGGCTTTCATCAAACCCATGAGGCCATTACCATGTCCAGAACACGTTGAATGACGATGCTGAGATGCTCGGTACGGGTGTTCTTTACAGGGACAAGTTTTCCTTATTTAATCGGAGCGCTGAGCAGAAGTCAGAACAATGCTTTCATCTGCTTCGCAAATGGCGTGCTGGCATGCCAGGTCCATGCGCTTTGTTTTTTGTGGCAAACGATAGTGCTTTTTTCAGGTAAGTATCCTTATTTTCCCAGCCCACACCTATTTGTTTGAGAGTCGTTATCTGAGAATGGAGAATTTGTCATTCCAAATTGAATGTTGTAAATAAAACATCTTGATGTTCTACTACTTACCTTTACTGCCATATTGTAATTGAAGTAGAAGGGCTTAAAACTTACAAGTTTTTAGAGTTAAGGTAATAATCACATCAATACATTACTTGGGTAGTAATGATTATAATCCTACCTAATAAAAGAGTAATACACAGATTGACCATCACTCCAACACACAAGAGGGCTGCCCCAATGTGGTTAAAGATTCTGCCCCCATATGGACACAAGATGGCCACCACAAGATGGCCAGCAGGGGAGGATAGTTGGGAGGTTCCAAGCCTGCAAGGGAAGGCAGTTATGAGCCATCAGGCCAGCAGGGAAGGGCATTTGGGAGGGACCAGGCCTGCAGTGGAGGGCAGTTGGTGGGGATCAAGCCTGCAGGGGAGGGCAGTTAGGGGTGACCAGGCTGGCAGAGGAGGGAAGTTGGGGGCAAACAGGCTGGCAGGGGAGCAGTTAGACATCAATTAGGCTGGCAGGATAGTGGTTAGCAGGTGATCAGGCTGCCAGGCAGAAATGGTTAGGGGCAATCAGGGAGGCAGGCAGGTGAGCAGTTTGGAGCCAGCAGTCCTGGATTGTGAGAAGGACATCTCGCAAGGAGTCCCAGATTGGAGAGGGTACAGGCTGGGCTAAGGGATAGCCCCTTGCCCCCCGTGCACGAATTTCGTGCACAGGATCTCTAGTTTATGTGTGTGTGTGTGTGTATATATGTATATGTGTATGTGTATATATATATATATATATATATATATATATATATATATAATTAGCTTTGGACTTCTAAATATTTTATCTAACTAGTTGGCCTCTGAAGGCAAACTCAAAAAAAACAACAACAACACACACATCAAAAAACAAACAACAAACAAAAAATCCCTCCCACACCCCCTTTTGTGCTGCCTGGGAAATTTCTATTCTGTCTCTTCTTGGCTGTGAATAATTCTGGCTCTGTTGGATTTCATCACTAAAAGACCTTATAACTCCTACATTCCTGCAACAGAAATAGGATTTCTCAGGCCAAGTTTAGTGATTCCTACAATTGTCACTTTGTATATAAATATCCGTTTATAAAATAACAGCCCAAGAGTTTTACACTTTTTAAAAAATTTTAAGTAACCCTTAAGTAGTCACAGGTCTATAAACATAAGAGAAGAACAAAGAGGCCTTAAATTTTTGGAAATAACCTTATGTTAATAGGAGGTTATGTTATCAAAAGTACAAGAGATGTCTGTTTTGCACCTCATGAACTTCTTGTTTGCAGGAAACACCCTGTGTAGCAATCACTCATCTCGCTGGAGTTAGCACACTTGTGTTTAATCTTCTACAGTACTGACACAGCGTACTAGACCCCCAAGACCTATTGCAAGTGTTGGGGAAATTGTAGAAAAATTACCAGTGAAGGTGAGTACTGGGAGAGAAGGTGACCAAAAATGATGTGGGTCACAGACAAAAGCCTTGAATGCCATGTTCTGGATTCTATAATTTTAAGCTACTAACAGCCATTGAGTCGCAGATTGACATAACTTAAGTAGTTTCAGGAGCAATAATTGGTGAATGGAATGGATCAGAGTATTTTTAAATTACGGACAAAGGACATGAATTAGACAGATCTGTAACCTGCCATGAGGTGACACAGACTCTATCAGCATCATAACAGGAGAACGGGCAGAGAAAGAAGATATTTTGAAGAAAAGAGAAGAAGATATTTTGAAGACAAGAGAAGAAGAACCTCACAATTCATTCACTTTGCAGGAGAACTACCTTTGGAAGTACAGAACCAGAGATCAGGAGACTGATGGTGACAGGGAACAACTGAATGTTAGAAGTAAGGAGTCATAGGAAAATAGGAGGATAGTATAGGAAAGGGAGTTCAGTTCTGAATTCTGGAACTATTACATGTGGGGTGGGTAGGAAGAAGAAACATATAAATAGGGAGAGAGATAGTTGTTAATAAAAGTAGGAGAAAACTAGAACATGTAGCAGCCTCATTGAGACCAATAAAGAAATAAGCATCAGTGAAAAGCTTATGAAAGGGGCAAATACTAGTGAGGACAAGGAAAATCCATGCTGGAAATGACCAAAGAACTTGGAAATATGGATGTCATAGATAATATTTGTGGGGAGAATTCTAAGCAGTGGTGGGGACAAATTCAAAATTACAAATTTAGGGCATAGTGGGCCATAAGAAAGTATAGCTGACATTATAGTTCTCTCTGAGAGTGGTGGGAAGTGAGAGGTACAGAGAGTTGTAGAATGAAAGGAAGAACTTTCTTCCTTTGACATAAAAGGTCTGAGTTTATTATGATAGAAAATGAACACAAAATGGAATGAATGAGAGATGGATGCTGATGAGTTAGTGGAGAAGGGGGTACACAGAATGGGGCGTGCTTTCCGTTATCTTTCCTTCTTCAGGTTGGCTGGTCATGCCATATGGAGGGAACACCTTTCATGCTGAACAACATTTTTTTTAGTGGTTTAGAAATATTTTAGCATTGACCATGTCCATGCTAAATCCACATGAATCATAGTATATTGAAATATATTGTAAAGGTGTGTAAACCTGAACAGATGTCTCTATCAAATTTTTCTCAAAACTTCTGTAAAAATAGATTATTACCATGAATAAATAAATATTTATTGAGGTGCATGGAGAAACACTTTTACAGTACTTAAAATAGCAAATGACATTCTTTCTGAATGTATAATTTGATCAAAAACTACAAAAAATGAGATTATTTTTGCATGCATGGAATCACTTAGAAAGCTTCTGAAAATTAATATGATGGGCAGATAGTCACTTCAATGTGAATGATGTAACTTTCAGGTGTTCTTGAAAACTCACAAGGGAACAGTTGCTAAGCCTGAACAGCCTTATAAGAAGGCCCAGTTGCTATAGACTGTGAGGATAGATAGGGTATTTTATTTGTGTCTGGGCCCCTTTGAGGAAGAACTATGACCAGTTCAGATCACAATTCATTTACTTCGCAGGAGTTATTTTCTCCTGGGTGCAAGGGAAATGGACTTTGAGATTTTCTATAACCCTCTCTTTGATCCTAGTGAACTCAGTTAACCACATTCCTCCTTTCCAACACCAGCAAGTCAAGCAATCTAAATCATTTAAGCTCATCCTGGGGCTACATAAAAGATGTCTCTACAAGTTATCATTTCTGGATCCACCGAATTTCCTAACCTCTTCGTCTTTGCCCGTTTCATCACTTCTCACTCTGAGCTTTCCGATTTCACCAATCCAAACACATTTCGGCTTTCATTTCAATTTGTTTTGACCAGATATTCTCAAGTGATCTTGGCACACCTGCAGGTCACAAACTCACTGTCCACCTTTAAGTTTGACTAGAGGCCCCATGCACAAAATTCGTGCAAGGGGCTCAGCCCTCGCAACCCCAGCTTGTTTGGAAGGTTGTCCAGAAGGACATCCCGTCTAATTAGCATATTATGCCATTGCTAGACAGGACACAGAATTAGGTAGAAGGTAAAACAGGGAAAATGAAGATGACTAGTTTGGGACATCCTGTTGTCATCTTGTGTCTAGCCAGAGAAGGAGAGCACAGAAGACAAACCAAACCAAGGCTTTTTTCTTAACAGTTCTGTCCATTTACCTGGTATCATTTGAAATCACCTGATTTTCAAGAAGGTGATTGTGATTCAATTGGTGATCAAGTTTTACCCCATCAACAATAACATATCCAAACCAAAATATATCTTATCTAATAAAAGAGTAATGTGCAAATTGACTGTCACTCCAAGACACAAGATGGCCGCCCCACATGGTCAAAGATAGCTGCATCTATGTGGACACAAGATGGCCACCACAAGATGGCCTGCAAGGAAGGGCAGTTGTGGGCAGTTAGGGATGATCAGGCCGGCAGAGGAGTGAAGTTGGGGGAGACCAGGCCAGCAAGGGAAGGCAGTTGAGGGGGACCCAGGCCTGCAGGGGAGGGCAATTAGGGGAGAACAGGCCTGCAGGGAAGGGAAGTTGGAGATACCAAGTCAGCAGGGGAGGGCAGTTGAAGGTACCAGGCCTGCCTCGGGGTATTGTTGGGGGGGCATTAAGCCTCCAGAGGAGGGCAGTTGTGGGTGATCAGACTGCAGGGGAGGACAGTTGGGGGGGGGGCTAGACCCTTTAACCAATCAAAGCATAATATGCTAATGATATGCTAAGGTGCTGAACCACTGGCTATGACATGCACTGACCATGGTTCATAGACCGATATGAACCATGGGGCAGACAGCTGACTGGTTGACCAGTTGCTCTGATGTGCACTGACCACCAGGGGGCAGACGCTCCAACCAGAAGGTTAGTTTGCCGCTGGGGTCTGGCTGATCCAGACTGAGTGAGATGGGCCAGACATGCCCTGGAGCCTTCCCAGTGTCCCACCCTGGCCCCAACCTCCTATTTTCCTCCCCAGCCCAAATCATGCACCGGTGGGGGTCCCTCAGCCTGGCCTGTGTCCTCTCAAAATCCAAGTCCCCTCGGCGGTGGGGGATGTTGAAGAGCCCATTTAGGCCCAATCCTGTAGGCCAGGCCCTGGGACCCCACTGGTACACAAATTTGCACACCGGGCCTCTAGCTCTTCAATATTTAGCAGTTGAACAAGAAAAAGGAGGAAAAGGAGGTGGAGGAGGTTGGAAGAGAAGAATGAGAGAAATAAAAAAGATGAGAGTCAGAAAACACGGTGTCAGTAAAGGCCAAAATGTCAAGTTTGGGGGTATAATAAACTCCAAACACTGACATGTTGTGTTAAGTAGAAGATAAGTAGTTAATAAAATCTGAGACAGAGGGAGGAACCTCGACAAGAGTTAGAATGGTGAGAATAAAAGACATCCTAAAGCGTTGCACTATGTTTTCATGAAGATAAGAATGATTTGTGTGAGAGATAGGAGATGTATATTTTATAGAGAGATGATGTTTGCTAAGTGAATTAAAAAAGCAAGCGTGGCCCAGCAAGTGTTCCTCAGTGGTTGAGTATCGGTCTATGAACCACAGGTCACCATTTGATTCTGTGTTGGGGTACATGCTTGGACCACAGGCTCAATCTTCAGTAGGAGGCCTGCGGGAGGAAGCCAGTTAATGATTCTCTCTCATCATTAATGTCTCTGTCTCTCTTTCCCTCTCTCTCTCTTTTTGAAATCAATAAAAATACATTTCAAGAAAGAAAGCAAGAATGGATGTGATTCAAAGTAGAAAGACCGATACCCTTTAATCCATTGTGAGAAGGGTGAAGATGGTATGGGTATAAATGCTATAAGAAGGCACAGAAATCCCTTGCTTTGATCTGGATATAGCCACAGTAATCCTAAATATTAATTACTTCACCTCTGTCAACACCCAGGGAGCAAATGAGAAAGTAGGATCAGAAGACAAAGATTTTGGCATTATTTTATATACCGCTAACAAAGCAAAGCTCTAGTTCTAGCCCATGGCTTAAATTTGTTCAGTTGCATTTTATTTAATTCAATGTCCTGAAGGGCTCACACCCTCAAAGAGTCTAATAAACTTTTATTGCCAAAGCTTGTCAATTCCACGTAGGCTTTTTCAGTAACTGCTACTATCAACTGTCTCCGATGCAATGTCAAGTGATGTCAGCATAGGGCCTTCAACATCGCTTTGTGCTGCTAAGTGCTCGATGGGCCCAGGGCCAATGTACAAATGCTTGGGCCCTGGGGAATATTTGAATGTTCAGAGTACACCATCCCCTTACCCCCCTGCACTCAATCTCACTCAACTTTCACTCACTGGTAAATAAATAAACACTATGTCCCATGTAATGAAATTTTTGCATTTCTTCAGGCGATGTATAATTTAGGTAGCAAATCGTTACAATTAGGAGAGCAACCAGAATGCGTCCTCCACCTCCCCTGATTGCTCCCATTAGGTTGACTTTAGACAGAAGACTAATCTTTCTCCTAATACATGGAAAGTGATATTACCTTAAAGCCAGAAACAGGAACCGTATCTTTATTTATGGACCTGGCATTGTGGAATGTAAGAAACGAGAGGGGATTTAAATATTTAATACACCTGTGTAAAAAGACTTATAAGATAGGGTATTTTTAATCAGCATATTTTAAACAACAACATTTGCAGAATATAAAATTTGGAATTTAGCTGACATGCCTAGGTTGAGGCTAAAAGTGTGGTGTTATCTGCACGAGATCTGTTCAGTCCTGTCTGGATGAGACCACATGGGCAGTGGTCGGCAAACTCATTAGCCAACAGAGCCAAGTATCAACAGTACAGCGATTAAAATGTCTTTTGAGAACCAAATTTTTTAAACGTCAATTTCTTCTAATGCTATTTCTTCAAAATAGACTCGCCCAGGCCGTGGTATTTTGTGGAAGAGCCACACTCAAGGGGCCAAAGAGCCGCATGTGGCTCATGAGCTGCAGTTTGCCGACCACTGACCTAGGGAGAGGAAATTTAGGATAATGAGGAGATTTAGGATAATTTTAGTAAGGTAAGAGATGTGCCTGAGTTAGAAAACAAAACAAAAAAGTAAAAAATAAGAAAACCAAACAAACAAAAACTGAGCTACAAACCCCGCTACAGTCTTTTGTAGGCAGGCATTGAGCCCAGCCTCCTTGCAGTAGGTCATTAGGACCTGGGCTCCAGGCAATGTATTTGCTACTCACCACCTGCTGCTGAGTTCATACACTGCACGGAGAGCAGCGGACTGATGTTGATGTTTCCCCAGGAAGTGCAAGCAGGCCCCCTGAAGACCTCACCCCTGCTGGCCCTGGGGCTTTGGCCCCTGAGCCTTCCTGTCCTCCACTGGCAGAGAACCACTGCTTTCTCCCCAGCATGAAGGGTTTAACGAATTTCACATTCTAGATTTTATTCCAGTTGATTACTTCAAGAGGAAGCATTCTGTGGCGAAATATGAGTCTTTAACTCATTCTGATTATTACACACACCACACCCTACACATACACACATACACACACACACACACACACACACACACACACACCCACACACCCTCAGTGATGCTCATGGCTGATTTAATTAAACACTTCTAGAGGGTAAAGTATGGATATTTCATCCTGTTTGCTAAAAGACCCAGGGCAAACGTCTCTCTCAATTATGTACTTAAGGATAATATTGAGTATTTAATTGATATTTTAATATCTAACACAAATCACAATTTGCATTAGAAAAAGGTTTTTTTAAAGATTTCCAGCTTATAATTATTATTTTGAAAATGAAATTTATCCATTAACTATCTAATATCTAAGAAATATATCAATCAAATCAATCATAGTAAACAATGCTTTAGAATAATAAAATTTTTCTTTTATGTGCTTAAATTTTAAATGAAAGTTAGCCTTTATTATTAAACAAAGAGAATGGCTTAGAAATGGCTGTTTATTTAAGAAAAATTACAGATTAGTCCACGCAATATTATCGTTGGTGGTTTTCAGGGAATCTCATAAAGCATCACAGTTGTAGTTGGATAAATGCAACCACAATAGCCTTTCAATGACATGAATATTATATCTTCTAAGCATTAATTTTGAGCTTCTTACTTCCGTTTAATTATCCACTCATCAGCTCCACAGTTCAGCACACATTTTCAATTTCCGACTCACAAATTGAAAGTAAATAGCTTACTGGGAGTTTGAGAAAAATAAAATTATTTTAAAAAACTGGGAGAAGTTTGAGAAGTCTTTAAATTTCATAATTAAATACACTGAATAATGATATTAATAGATATAGGTGATCATAAAAATCGTATATTAATCAATGGCTATGTGAATAAGAGTCTATTTTAAGTGGCACTGTTTGAAATAATATTTTAAAGGAAACATTTTTGCGATTATTAAAAAAAAAATTCAGAGAGAAGACAGAGGAGTGTCTGTGCGGGGTGGGGGTAAGAGATCAACCACCCCCCATATGCATATAAACATAACCAATGGACACAGACAGATTGACAGCAGGGGTGTGAGGGCATGAGCTGGGGGTGGGAGCAGCCAGGGAGAGATCAATGGGAGAAGGAGACCTATGTAATACTGTAAATAATAAAGAATTTAAGTAAAAAAATAATATGAGAACAGAGAGAAAAATCATATAAGCTGAGATCTGAAAGGAGCTTTGACCTGGTATCTAGTTTTTAAAAAGAAAAATGACTGTATTCATTCTTAGCAGTCTCCAGCGGTCTCCGCTGTCAGCTCAGGTGCCCAGCTGCCCAGCTGAAACAGCACTGGCTTCTCAGGTAAAGCCTTCCTGGGCCAGTGGAATGAATTGCTCTCTTTCCCCTCTGTGTTTACTAAGTTTTCTCTTTTCAAAAGCACATCGTATATTTACTATTTATGCACAAAGCAGTTGTCTTTCTTAGAAGATGTGCCTGGAGGGCAGGGCTTGTAATGGGTCCGCCTTCACACCATTTGCATATTTAATTGAATACTTATAAACACATGCATGAGCTTTAGAGTGTTTTCCAGTTCCTTACCGGAATGTGTGCCTGGATGGTAACACTCTGTCCTAAATACTTCCTCTGCCTGGAAGACTTTTCTCTCCAATGTCCCCACATTGAGATTTCTTCATTTAATTCACTAATTAAAGAAAAAATAATAACGATGCTGATGACAATTCCGAGCAATAATACCAGCAGACCTTTCTGCAGTGATGGGAACAGTCTCTGCCTGCGCCTTTCAATACCACCACCGCCAGCTGCAGGTGGCCACTGGGTGCTTAGAATGCGGCTAGAGTGACTGAGAAACTAAAATTCTAATTTAATTTAATTTAATTGTAATAGCCACATGTAGCTTATGGCTACCATATAAGAGAAAATGTTTAAAGCATAAATTCCTCATCTTAAAAGGTTATAAGAGTTGCTTTGAAAAATATACGGGTTCTATGGTCAAAATTAATATATATATATATATATATATATATATATATATATATATTTGTGCTTAAATATTATACTGTCCATCTAAGAAAGTTCTTAGGAGTTATGTAGTACAATAATGTGTGTGTGTGTGTATTTATACACACACACACACACACACACACACACATACATTCTACTTAGATGGTGTGAATGTGCATGTGTGTCTGTAGAACATGCCCATGTTGATGTTTCACAGACAAAATAAAGGACGCATGTCCACAGGTAAGCTGGTGATGGCCCTCTCCAAGTACTTCCCCATTCCCATGACTTCTCTCGCCGTGAACTATCATCAAGTCAGACTTTGACAGGTCTGTTCCTTCACCCCCTTTAACGTGTCTTAATGCATCTAATATTATATCGAAACCCTGATGTAAAAATTAAATCTTTATAGTCTTTACTATCAAAAGACCAATATAAAATGTAGGTTAAAAAAACAAAGTGTTTGCCCTGACTTGTTTGGCTCAGTGGATAGAGTGTCAGCCTGCAGACTGAAGGGTCCCAGGTTCGATTCCTGTCAAGGGCTTGTACCTTGACTGCAGGCACATCCCCAGTGAGAGGTGTGCAGGAGGCAGATGATTGATGTTTCTCTCTCATGGACGTTTCTAACTCTATCGCTCTCCCTTCCTCTCTGTAAAAAAATCAATAAAATATATATATTTTTTAAGTGTTTTAATAACAAATATTGGGTTTCTCAGGAAACAGCCTTTTTGTTTCTGAAACAGAAATGTAGGACTCTGAGTGTTTTGGGAGCCCAACAGGAAACAGGTTAGGGCAGAAGAATTGAACTTGCACACACGTGCAAGAAGCATTAGCTGATCATCTGGTCATCCAGGATCTCTGGAAGTGGGGTGGGCTTTGGAGATGCCTCAACCTGAGGCAAGGCTGAGGGCTTGCAACCCATGAGTATGCCAGTTTGAATGCAGTCTGCTCTACAAAGGACTGTGGCCTTGGACAAGGTGGCTCTTGAGGTGGGTGGAACTGCAAGCCCCTTCCCGCAATAAAAGGTCTGTTGAATCCCTAAACACCTGCACTTGGAATGGTAACCTGTTTTTGAAATGGGGTCTTTGCAGATGGAATGAAGTTAAAATGAGGTCATACTTGATTATGGTGGGCCCTACTCCAATGACTGGTATCATAATGTATGAGTGAAATTTGGACACAGAGTCACAGGAGGAATGCCAAGTGCAGATGCAGTCAGAGATTAGAATAATGCACCTACTAGCTAAAGGATGCCAAGGATTGCTGGCCACCACAGGAAGCTGGGAGGGGGCAAAGAAGGACCCTCCCCGAAAGCCTTCGCAGAGCATGGCTCTCCAATACCTTGATTTTGGACTTCTGGTCCCCTGGCGTTGAGACAATAAGGTAGCAGATTGCAGGTGTTTTAAGGTCCCTAATCTGTAGTTGGTTACGGCAGCCATGGAAAATGCATCCACTCTTTTTGCCCAACAGCAAGTCCTGGGAGGTCTCACCTGTGACACCCAAACACATCCCCTGGGGGAGGGAGAAAGAGGGCCCTGCACGAGACTCCAGAGCAGAGCTTCTTGATGTTGTCTTTGGCTGACAAGAGACCCCTGAACAGTCGAAAACATTACTGAAGACTAAGAATTTTTGTTTGCGTGCTTGTTAAACATAAGAACATTTTATTTTAAATGCCTTTTTAAACGTAGAGTCAAGTATTCAATTCTAAAATAATGTTTTGAGAAAAATTTAAAATGTAGAAAAGATTTTAAAAGCAAAACAGCAAAGTGTTCTGACATGAATTTGTAAGGAGAATGTCCATGTTTTCAAAATAAAGAGGTGGTCAAACCATGGCCTGGAGCCAAAGCAAGCCTGTTGCCAGCTTCAGAAATGCTCATGAGGTAAGAATCATTTATACATTCTTAAATAATTGAAAAACATCAAAAAAGGAGAGTAATATTTCATAACATAATATCATATGAAATTATATTGAAGGATGCCCGATGCCAAAAACATTTCATTGGCGCTCAACCATGTTTTATTTACATACTGGTGACCAGCTGCACGAATCCATTCACAGGTGGGGTCCCTCGACCTGGCTGGCGATCTGGACTGATGGGGGCCATCTCGCCCAGTCCCAATCAGGGCTGATTGGAAGTGGCTGGCCAGAGGGAGGGATCTCGGGAGGTTGGCTGTGGGAGTGCACTGACCACCAGAGGGCAGCTCCTGCCATGAGGGTCTTCCCCCTGGTGGTCAGTGTGTGTCATAGTGACTGATCCTTTAGTCAACCAGTCGTATTGGTCGCTTAGGCTTTTATATCTATATCTATATCATCTATATCTATATCTATATTTATATCTATATCTATATCTATATCTGTATCTGTATCTATATCTACATCTATCTCTATATCTATCTGTCTATATCTATCTATATCTCTATCTCTATCTCTATCTCTATCTCTACCTATATCTATATCTATATCTATATCTATCTATCTCTATCTCTATCTCTATCTCTATCTCTATCTGTCTATATCTATATCTAAATCTATATCTAAATCTATATCTATATCTATATCTATATCTATATCTACATCTATATCTACATCTATATTTACATCTACATCTATCTGTCTATATCTATATCTACATCTATATCTACATCTATATCTACATCTACATCTATCTGTCTATATCTATATCTATCTATATCTATATCTATCTGTCTATATCTATATCTGTATCTGTATCTGTATCTGTATCTGTATCTATATCTATATCTATTGATTATGGCTGCTTTCTTGCTCCAGTAGAAAACCTGAATACTTGTAACACACCATTACAAGTGTCAGAAATATTCACCACCTGGGCATTTAGAGAAAAAAGTTTGCCAACCACTGTGTTAGACCATGGAAGGTTACACCTAGTAGATATGAAATAAAGGTTTTAATAACAAATGAAATGAACCTCTGAGAAAATGCACATAACTAGATCTAGTTCCTTAGAACATTCTAGAAAATGTAACAATACTCAAACACATATTCCATTAACCATCAGAGTGATATGATCAATCACATAACAGGATTCCTGTAGAATATCCTACTGTGTACTCAGGAGAGAATGAAAGGGAAGAAAGGTAAATGACACATGGGTAGCATTATGAAAGTAGTTTTAACTTCAGAGACCCTGAACAGGGTCTCAAGGATCCCAGGACTTCCTACTTTATACTTGGAAACAACTGTCTTATTGTGTACAAGTCCTGGAGAATATGCCACTTACAATATCAGAATAATTAAAGAGATTGTCTTCTAGCACAGGATAGAATGAGGAAAATAATCTTTATACTTCATTTTTGACCCTTCCTGTGTATGAGGCTCACACTCATTTCCAATTTAGGTGCAAGGAGACAGAAGAGGAGACATACTTTTTAAAATACTTCTAAACTACTATCAGTTGAGGAAAATGAACATATATAATAAAATGTCTTTATGTGAACATTAATCCTGTATAATAAAGAGGTAATATGCAAATTAATCCTCATGCCCTCACAAGATGGCTGCCTACAACCAGGCCTGCAGGAGGTTAGTGAGGGACAACCAAACAACTGAACAGCAGGCTGCATGGGGTGACCAGGCCAGCAGTGGGGGCAGATGGGGGTGACCAGGATGGCAGAGGGGGCAGTAAGAGGCAAACAGGTTGACAGAGTGGGCAGTTAGCGGTGACCAGGCTAGAGGGGGGGGTTGTTGGGGGCGATTAGGATGGCAGGCTGAGGGGAGCAGTGAGGGGCAACTAGGCCTAAACCAGCAGTTGGACATCCCCCAGGGGACCTGGATTGGAAAGGGTGCAGACTGGGTTGAGGGGATCCCCCTGCCCCTGCACAAATTTTGTGTACTGGGCCTCTAGGTTGTATATAAACATATATATTATATGTAAATATAGTTTACATACAAATATTATTATATATAACATAAATATACAGGTTAGTGTCTGTACAGTATTACTGCTGTTTATCTCGACTTTTAAAATGCCTTTGAAAATACAGAATTTTCCAATCACATATAACTATAAGTAATCTTTTCTTTAAGTACAGACTGGAACTGGAGTACATTTTATGTGGGATTGAGTGAGGTAAATGGAAAGTTAGAATTTAAAACATGATCCTTTGTTGATACACAAGCCTGACAGTGAAACAGGCCATTTATGTCACCTCTATGTCCTCTCAAATGGACTTGATTGATAAGACTATTAGAGACTGAGCACTTGATTTTTGGATTTAAGAGGTAGCCAGAAAACTCTGTAAGACTTTCACTTCAGCAAACAGGAGGAACAGAAGAAACTGTAGATCCCTGAATCAAAACTACAGAAAGACAGAGACTTAGAATCCAGGCAACACATAAGCTTCATGATCTGCAATCAGGGAAGGGTCCCAGGAAGATACAGGAGTCTAGGAAAGAAAGAACTCTCTTAAAATATAACTGTACAGAAGGTGGATAAACGGCTACCCTTCACGTTGGCAAAGGCAGGCCAAAAATCCTTTCAGATCTTAGAGACTTGGATACATCAACCCAGTCCACTAACATTTTCTGGAATAACACATTTCCTCCAAGCCTGTTCCATTCCTGATTGCTCCCAACACACTCCACCATACATCACACTACAGCACACATATGTATCACGACATGCTTCACCCCCCCCCCGGTCCCACGTAAGAGGATGTTTCCTCAACATTTTTATTGAGAACATACAATTAATCTTGCTCCTCAGTTCACAAAGGAAAAAAAAAATAAGATAATGCATTTAGAACAAGAATGCAAATCTCTCTTTTTAAATTTTGGGTAGGGTTAAGGAACAAAATAATAATCCTTAAAAACTGATCATCTTATTTTAAAAATAGTTTTATTTATTTAATATGGATTCATTATGTTCAGAGATGAAGTGAGAGGGGGAGAGAGAGAAAAAAAAAATCAATCATGAAAATCATACCCCCTACTGGAGATCAAGCCCACAACCCAGGCACGTAACCTATCCAGAAGTTAAACCACAACTTCCCGGCTCATGTGCTTGCACTCAACCACTGGACAGTGCCAGCTGAGCTAAAGTCTGGCCACCTCATTTTCTGAGCACCCCTTCATGGTCTCATAGCTGAAAATATGTGTCTCTCTCTAGCTTACATCCAGAACACAGATAGGCTTAAAAAGGATGTGCACAGCAGGAAGGTGAAGTATAAAAACATGCTATTAAAATATTGCTACTGTAATTACTACATATTTATGCATGTGTATGCGTGCATATGCCTATTTCACTTCAATTGCTCATTCGGATCAAATTTCTATTCTGATGTGTGAAAAAACAATATTACTTATCTTAATCTATTTACATGTTAATAATAGGTCAAGTTATTTCAAAAATAATATACAGTGGTTTTTCATCCAAACTGCAGCAAACCATCCATTTTTTAAAAAATATATATATATTATTGATTTTTTACAGACAGAAGGGAGAGGGATAGAGAGTTAGAAACATCGATGAGAGAGAAGCATTGATCAGCTGCCTCCTGCACACCCCCCACTGGGGATGTGCCCGCAACCAAGGCACATGGCCTTGACTGGAATTGAATCCGGAATCCTTCAGTCCATATGCCAATGCTCTATCCACTGAGCCAAATTGGTCAGGGCCAAACCATGCATTTTTATGGAAGGCTACACATTCAAAGTATTTTTAAGGCTATGGTAACTTTTTGAAAATATAACCTATAAAGTCCACATACATTTAAGTAATCTTTTTGCTACTAAAAAGAACAGAATGAAAATGGCATTTTCTCTTCATTTAATGTTTAATGTGCTCCTAATCTGCCTGTACCTGAGGGTTTATGAATTTGGAAACTATTAGATAAATCTACAAAGAAAAACATTTCTGAAACTAAAAATGTATGTAACCAATTAATAGTAATAATGGAACTATTCAGTAATAGTGAAATGGAACTGTTGAACTAAACAGTTCAACATTTGAAATTGTTTTCTTTGATCAGGTATTCATATTCTCCTTTGCCTTTTCTGTTTAAATTATGGAAATGAAACTTTTATTTAAAATGAATTAAAGGTACACATCTTGCAAAATCTAATAGGGAGACTTGCTTAATGCTGCAAGACAGTTTGGGGATCACTATATACCATTATGCATCATTAAAGGATAGTAACTTCTAGAAACAGAGGTGTATGACCCTGGTCTACACAGAATGCTGGGAAACTGTACGAGACAACACACAGAGGCTGAGTGTCACCTTTTTTACTAAGTTATGATACTTTGACAAGCTCAGGATGCATTATAGAAACCAAGATTTTATCACTAAGAAAAAAACAAGATTGGTATCAGCCTTAAAGAAAGAACGGGATATGACTCAGGCCCTTCTTATTACATATCTTCATATTGATTATAATCCAAATAATGTACCCAATTCAACATCTTTCCACAAAGTGGTCTGGACCAGTTCCATGGTGTTGAGCTGCTAATCAATATTTGTAGAGATTACGCACTGCTCCTCCCCCTTCAAGCATCCTTAAGAAAGAACCTTTTGAAATAATCCATGTTCAAGGCTTAACACAATGGAATACGGAAACCCTGCCACCCGTGACTCCTGAGAGAGATTTTGATTTATGAAATTTGGGAAGAAAGCAGATTTATATTTTATTTAATCCTCAGATGACATTGCAAGTGACAGTGGATGATGTACCACAAGTAATACCGTTCCTTGAATAGACACCTCTGATGGCAGAGGAAAAGGACATTTTAAAGCTCATTGCCATAATAAATAGAAGAAATGCCTGCATGCTTTGTACAAAATGATTCCATGTTTTATCAAAGTGCAACTCTGAACAGCGAGCCCCAGAATTAATCAAAGAGGCTACAAAGCATTTGAGCAGAAGTAGAAATCTGACAAAGATAAATTGTGCAAAATGGAGCTGCTTCCAATTTTAGAAGAAAAACACACACACACAGAGCTATACAGTCACTGTAACGAAGAAAGAGAGGGAGGCACAGAAAACCTGGTAAGCCTCTGCCTGCACGCTCAGTTCCTGACACCTCCGCATGCTCAGTGTGTCCATCTTCATCCTCAAGTCCTCGTCATAACTGAAGTTATGGTACCAGAGCCGGCGTGGCTCAGTGACTGAGCACCCACCTATGACAGGAGGTTACAGTGTGATTCCCCGAAAGGCACGTGACAGGGTGCAGGCTCAGTCCCTGGTAGGGGGTGTACAGGAGGCAGCCAATCAATGATTCTCTCTCATCTTTGATGTTTCTCTCTCTCTCTCTCTCTCTCTCTCTCTCTCTCTCTCTCTCTCTCTCTCTCTCTCTCTCTTTCTCCTTCTCCCTTCCTCGCTGAAATCAATCCTATATAATAAAAGGATAATATGCTAAGTGTCTGGCTGACCAGTCGGCTGTTCAACCAATCAAAGCATAATATGCTAATGATATGCTAAGGTCTCTCAACCAGTCATTATGACTTGCACTGCCAACCCGAGAGCAGACAGTGACTGGTAGACAAGTTGCTGTCATGTGCCCTGACCACCTGGGGGTCTGGCTGACTGGGATTGAGTGAGAATGGGCCGGATATGTCCTGGAGCCCTCCAATGGTCCCTCTGCATCCGATCGGGCACCAGTGGGGTCCCTCGGCCTGGCCTGTGCCCTCTCACAATCTAGAACCCCTTGGGGGATGTCAGAGAGCTGGTTTCTGCCCAATCCCGCAGGCCAGGTCAAGGGACCCCACTGGTGCACAAATTTGTACACCAGGCCTCTAGTAAAAATATAATAAAAACCCCACACAACTTCTAGCCTACCCAGTCTAAAACCATGTGCTGTTATGAACTAAGTGTATGTGTTCCCCCACTACACTCCTCTCTCCCAAATCATATGTTGAAGCCCCACTGTGATAGGGTTGGGGTAAGGAAGTTATTAAGGTTAACTGAGGTCCTAAGTCTGGGCCCCAATTCATTCAATAGCATGAGTATCCTGATGAAAATAGACATCAGAAAGCTCTCGCTCTCTCTCTCTCTCCATGAGCACACAGCTAAATGGGGATTCTCTGAATGGGGATTCTCTGGGCCCCAGAGAGAGATCTCTCATGAGTCAGAAACCTTGCCAGCACCTTGATCTTGGACTTTAAGTCTCCAGAACAGTGAGGAAATAAATTTCTGTTGTTTAAATCACCAGGTCTGTGAAATTGTGTTGTGGCAGCCTTAGGGACTAAGACATGACATGCCATACAAGTCACACACACACACAAACATATACACACAAACACACACATTCACACACACATATACACACACATACACACATATATACACACACATACACACATACATACACACATTCACACACATATATACACACATATATATACACACATACACACATATATACACACACATACACACATACATACACACATACACACATACACAAAGATACATACAGTCACACACATGCACACACACATACACACATACAGATACATGCACACACGTTTACACGCACACTCACACACATATACACACACATACACACACATACAAATTTCATAGAATGATAAGCAGAGATTCTCATTAGTACATAGCAACAAAAACAATAATAATCCTGGAAATTAAACCTGAGGTGGGGCAGGATGAAAGAATTATGCTGCCCTCGTAACAAGGGGGTCTGCAGTATCAGACACGGGCATAGGGATGAGAGAAGTGCTGTTTCTGAGGAAGTTACAGGGTACAGACACAGTTAGGGACAGACTGCATCACGACACAATGTTACAGCAATATGTTATGGCAGGAGAATACATGTTGGTAAGCCCAAAGCGTCAGAAACCCTGTCTATTAGAGTAAGGGAGGCTTCGCAGAGGAGGCGGCCCTTAGCTTAGATGTGAAGGGGGAATAAGATCTCTCCACAAAGGGGAGGGGATGGAGGAGGAGAATTCTAGGAAGAGAGAACTGATGAAAAAGCAGAAAGCTGCTAAAGAAAATGATAACTGGCCAGTGGTCGGATTGCACTAGATTTTCCTCATCATGAAGAAGAGAAGCAAGAGGTGAGCTGCAAAGTAAAAAGGTCAGGTTCTTGGGGGAGAACATTAATGTATCAAGACAGGAGTTTGGATTTTGCAAGTGTAGACATGGAAGTTTTGGGTGGGAATGAACAAAGCCAGGTATGTTTTATTTTACTTTTTTAAACATATTTTATTGGTTTTTACAGAGCGGAAGGGAGAAGGATAGAGGGTAAGAAACATCAACAAGAGAGAAACATCGATCAGCTATCTCCTGCACACCCTCTACTGGGGATGTGCCTGCAATGAAGGTACATGCCCTTGACCAGAAACGAACCTGGGACCCTTCAGTCCACAGGCCAACGCTCTATCCACTGAGCCACACCGGTCAGGGCAGGGCCAGGTATGTTTTAGAACAACCCTGAGAGCAGTACAGAGGGATAAATTACCAAAGGTAGACATACCAGATACTATTACAAAGTCAAAGGGAGTGAAGTTAAAATTCTATATAAAAGAAGCAAAGGAGCCCTAGCTGGTTTGGTTCAGTGGATAGAGTGTCGGCCTGTGGACTAAAGGGTTCCAGGTTTGATTCCGGTCAATAGCACATGCTTGGGTTACGGATTCAATCTCCAATAAGGGGGTGTCCAGGAGGCAGCTAATCAATGGTTCTCTCTCATCATTGTTGTTTCTATCTCTCTCCCTCTCACTTCCTCTCTGAAATCAATAAAAATAATTTAAAAAAGAAAAGAAAAGGAGGCTTGGTATCTACTAAATATGGAAACAGTCATAGAAATCATATTTAGCATTGATTCAAAATTGCAGGCAGTGAAATAGTAAAAGGATGCATTTTCCCCCATTGGACCTACTTTTAGAAAAGAAAAATAATACATGAGTTAAAATTAAAGTTTTTAATTTTGAATGTTTAATTTCTTTGTTTTTTAGATATCAGCCCAAGGGAAGTAGTCTTTTGAGAAATAATTTGTGGAATATACTAACAAATTAATACTTTAGTCCTAAAATCAAAGTTATACACATAAAGAGAAAAGATTATTTGCCTATAAGTGCCAAAAAAAATATCTCCTTATAAAAACAGTTGCTACAGAATAAAGAAAAGAAATAAGTAAAACTTGTAGAAGAAATGAGCAACTTTTGCTTGCTTTCCATACATTTCTCAACAGCATCCATTTCTCGTGGGGTACCATGCTGCGGAGGGAGAGAGCATGTGCACTAATTTATGATGGTTTTAGACTATGAATAAATATTAGGAGTATGATGTATAGCTAGACTATAAAATAAGGCTGGGCAAGATCATCTTTTTCAATTACACAGCGAATATCTAATATGGTAAATTCTCTTTATGATTAATCATTTTGATAATCAAAAATTATTAGCAATTTTATTCTGGAAAACACATCTGACAGTTTTTGCAGATCAAGATGTTTTGGGCTATGACAGGCAGTAAATATCTATTAGCGAGAACCTGCAGAAACTCCCCGTGTGTGTTAATGGGATGGGGACTCTACTAAACTCACCCCACCTGTCTGTAGTGGGGCAGGCTGAGCTAGTTTTATCTGTTTACTTAATGCAAATACGAGGTCCCCTGGTCATATTCACTGTATAATCATTATTTTGAACTGGGTTCACAGCTGGGATAAGAGCAATGTCAGAATAAAAGTCATCTTTGAACACCAAAAGCTTGAAAATCGGCCTTCCCTCGGAGTGCTGGAGAGAGAACTCTAATTTCTTGGGTGGTTACCAGGGTTAATCATTTATTTCTTCTTATCCTGCACCTTCAGGGCTAGGTGATATATTGAGATATATGTGTGGCCTCCACAGCACTAATTTCAGTGCCATAACAGCAATCACTATGAATCACAGAGTGCTTGCTATTCAACAAGAACTGGGCCTGGAGGACGTACATAACATATATTTTGAAACAACTCTGAAGGTAGGTATGTAGCCCCATTGTGCAGCTGACTAAATGGAAGCACACGCACAGAAAATCATGTGTCTCAACAGCACACAGTCAGAGCGGAGATCTGGCCTGAAACCCAGGCCTGAGAGATGCAGAGGCCATGCTCATCTTCCCACTGTGCTAATCGCTTCTCTGCGAACTGCAGCTCCAGGTGGTCACCTGACACCCGCACAGACCACGTGTCCTTCATGGCTCTCCAAACTCAGAAACCTGCCAGGAGGAGGAACTCTGTGTATCCTTGCTTGCTTCACACCTAATTTTATTTATTTTTTAAACATCTTTCTCATCCAAATGGCTATACTATGCTGCCACTGCACTTGATAATGATGAACAGAATAGAACTTGTTAAGTCTTGAAGGGCTAGAGAGAGGCTAGTTGCCGGAAACCAATCATTGCCTCACTAATAGAGAGATGTGAACAGGAAAATCCAGAAGGCTGGTTAACCTTAATCACTCTGAAAGGTCAGAGCTAATCAAGCATCATCGTTTAGTTGAGACATTGGTAGTTGAAGCAGCCTCCACTTGTTAGTCTTACGTTAATTCTTGCTGATTGACTGTTATTGGAATTTCCTGATCTAAGGGATATGGGTGTCTCCCTAGGCCAGAGCTAGTAGTAGTCCTCCCAGTAGAGGTGGCTGCTGCCTGGCCCCAAAAATTCCCAAATTAATGCTTTTCTAGTCTCTTTCATTTGTGTGTGGCCTTCTCCAGAACCCGAACCCTGACCCTGGAACCCTGAACCATGCGGGATGTGAAAGGGGTTCCCACAGCTAGTCTTTTTCATTCCTCTACCTCAGATTTTCCAAAGACATAATTGAGGATCAGAAAGAAAGTGGTTTATCGACAATGAATTTTAATAACAGAACTTATGTACCAACAATCCTTACTCTAGGTCCATAGCTCCCCCTTTCCTTCCAATGAACATTTTAAATATGTAAGCTCCTAATCAAACACATAAACATCCAATAAGCATTCACGGATTGCATAGTATTTGCTGTTATACATGTTATATATTAACATGTAATAAGCTTGCATATATATTAATGTGTGATATGCATCTATATGTGTGAAGTGTGTAGGGACATGTGTAGAGATAAGTATAAATAGAAATATCATTGCTTCACTCAAAAATGTACAATATATTGGAGAGACTGATGAAAGAGAATACATCCTATCTAATAAAAGAGAAACATGCAAATGTAATCATACCTTTGCTCCTGATTGGCTATGCTACCAGCCAATCAGGAGTGGAGGCGGGGCCAAGTGGCATGGGCACTGGGCCCCAGGGGTGGAGATGAAATGGCAGTGGTGGTGAGTGTCCAGCCCCCAGGTGCTGTGAGGGGAAGCAGTGGCAGCAGCAACTGTGGTGGTGGCTGCAGGGAGTGCCCGCTCCTGGGAGCTGTGAATGGAAGTGGTGGTGAGGCCCAGCCCCCGGGCCAGGTGGTCGCAGGCAACAGCCACCAGCCACACCCGCCAGCCAATCAGGAGCCAATTATGCAAATAAACCCCAAACAAGATGGCTGCTGCCACTGAGAGCAGGTGAGAGGCTTGGGTTTCCCTGGCAATGGAGGAAGCCAAGCTTTCCCCCTGCCTTTGCCGGCTGAGGCCTCAATGGTACAAAGTTTTAATTATAAAAGATACATAATCCGAAGGCAGCCACAGAGCTGGAGAAAGAAGAGGCTAGGGTTGCCGGGGCGATGGAAGAAGCTAAACTTCTACAGCCCTAGCACCTAGCCCGTCCACTCTAGGCTACAAAGTTTCAATTGTAGAACATAAATTAATTTCAGATCCCAAGGCCTCCCTTTGGATCACTGGGGCCGTGGACAGCCCACAAACAAGCATAAGCCCCTGGCTCAGGCCACCCCATGCCCGAAGGGAACCTTCCCCCTGTTCCAAGACACTCTTCAGGGCAAACCAGCCAGCCCCCACCCATGCACCAGGCTTCTATCCTATCTAATAAAAGAGTAATACACAGATTGACCATCACTCCAACACACAAGAGAGCGGCTCCAATGTGGTCAAAGATCCTGCCCCCATGTGGACACAAGATGGCCACCACAAGATGGCCAGCAGGGGAGGGCCGTTTGGAAGTTCCAGGCCTGAAAGGGAGGGCCAGTTGTGGGCCATCAGGCCATCAGGAGAGGTAGTTGGGAGGGACAAGACCTGCAAAGGAGGGCAGTTGGGGACGATCAATCCTGCAGGGGAGGGCAGTTAGGGGTGACCAGGCAGGCAGAGGAAGGAAGTTGAGGACAAACAGGCTGGCAGGGGATCAGTTAGACATCAATCAGGCTGGCAGGGTAGTGGTTAGTGGGTGATCAGGCTGGCAGGCAGAAACAGTTAGAGGCAATCAGGGAGGCAGGCAGGCTAACAGCTTGGAGCCAGCAGTCCTGCACTGTGAGAAGGATGTCCAACTGGTCCAACTGCCTATTTAGGCCTGATGCCAATCGGGCCTAAATGGGCAGTTGGACATCCCTCGAGGGGTCCCAAATTGGAGAGGGTGCAATCTGGGCTGAGGGACACCTCCCCTTCACCCCCCCATGCATGAATTTTGTACACCGTGCCTTACTCTAGTTCCATTGCTCCCCCTTCCTTCCAACGAACATTTTAAATGTTCCGATACAAACACATAAACATCCAATAAGCATTCACTGATTGCATAGTATCTGCTGTTATACATTTCATATATTTATGTGTAATAAGCATGCATATATATCAATGTGTGATATGCATCTATACATGTGAAGTGTGTAGGGATATGTGTAGAGGTAAGTATAAATAGAGATATCATTGCATCTGTTTCACTCAAAAATGTACAATATATTGGAGAGACAGATGAAAGAGAATACATCAAGTATAATAAGAAAGTATATGTAATGGAAGATTTCTGAGTAGGGGCTGACAATACTGTCTTAAGAAGGTTAATCTCATGATGGAGTGTAGAATGGATCAGATAGGTAGTATCTGGACTGTATGACAAAAAAGGAGTTCATCACCACCAAACCAATATTATATGAAAATGTATTCTTTAAGAAGAAATATATTCTTAAAGAAGAGGAAGAAGAAAAAGGTAAAAAATAAAAATTATGAACAACAAATACACATCTATCAACAAATGAATATAAACATCAAGTGAATTAAAAATCTGATGAACAGGATAAACTAGTGAATATAACAGAATCATGGGCATAGAGAGGGAATGGACTGACAATTCTTGGGGAGAAAAGGGGTATGGGAGGTGCAGCAAGAGACTGGACAAAAATCATGCACCTATGGAAGAGGACAGTGCAGGGAGGTGAGGGCAGAGGGTGGGATGGGTATCGGGTGGAGGGGAGCTATAGGGGTAAAAAAGGGGAACAATGTAATTGATAAACTGAACAATAAAGATTAAAATATTTTTTAAATAAAAAATACATATAATGAGAAGAAAAAAAAAAGACTGTAAGAACACATTGCAACCAGGAACTCTTCCAACTCCCATTTGACAGATATTTTGGGCCTTATTTGCCGAACATGGGTCTTCACTCACCCTGCAACAGAGATGCTTTTGTGTGGGGATCCTGGCTGTGCCAATGGCTCCTGTAAGGCTTCCGCAAGAGGCCCCAAGAAAGTCACCTGCTGTGTCATCTCTCACACTGTGCTCACCGCTGCCTCTTTGATCCAGCCATCACTGGTGTCCTGTCTACCACACGCCCCACACGGGAAAGGAGAACACAGAGGTGGTACCTGAGCATAGGAGGTTACAATGGCCATCCGGTCAAGGAACACATGCCTGGGAAAGTCAAGACTACAAAATGAATGGGGTGATGGAAGGAGAAGAAAGGAGAAATGGCATGCGAGACATCCCATAATAATACTCATTCATTTTAGAAAACGTCCTTGATAAAAATTATTTCTAAATGAAAGAGAATTTACCAGGAATGTAATAGCCTGACAGGAAGAAACAGTTTGAGGAAAATCAATACAAAGAAAATGTTTCCTCCTTTCTCCTCTTCAGAATGTATCCCCGTAACTCCCCAGTCACAGAAAACTGATGGCACAAGTGCAGTGCGAAGCGTCTGCTTTCAGGTTACCCTAACCCTAACCCTAACCCCAACTGTGATACGCAAAGGGGCAGAGTGACAAGTGTGCACCCTCGGCTTGTCAAGGGCAACAGGATGTCCCCTGACATAGAGGACTTGACCACCCCCACCAACAGAGGTGAACAATAGTCAATACATTGATCTTGGCGCCTGGACAGATGTCAAGTACATTTCTGAAAGACAGAATGATAAAGAATATCCTTTACAACTGGAGACATTAGAAATAAGAACCTCCATGCAGATCTCCTCTACGATGTTGGAAATTAATTTTCTATAGACATTTGAAGGAAGACTATTCGGGACCAGAAGCAGAATGGTGACACTTTCCCTTGATAATCGTCATCGTAGGTCTCATAACTCCCCACTACACAGCATCAGACTCCCCCACAAGTACCTTTTGCACGTCCAGCATCAGGGCCTTGATGAAGCTGCTGTCCCCTGTCCAGATGCCATTCTCCGTGTCACTGCTTCCTTCCCTGGGTGTCTGTTCCTAAACCTCTTCAGCTGGCACTGGACCTACCACTACCAGTGAGGCGTTTTTCTACAACACTGTCCCCTTTGCGGAATACTATGACATATTGGTAGTTTTAATTCTGTCGCAAAAATCAACAGCCGATAAATACCATGTTATTACATGCAGCCGATATAGAATCACAACCACCAGCACACATGTCCACACACACCAAACAAGCTGTCTGTTTCTGAGTTTTCGGTTAATATTCATTTGCTGTTTGTTCATTCATGTTGTCATCTGCTAACTTTTGCTTTAAGGTAAATGCCAAGAGTTTAAGAAAATTGTATAGAAAAGACATTTAAAGTAGGGAAAGTCTATCCATTTTCTTGTTTTTGTTTCAAAAATGGGGGGACTCGCCCTACTAGGTTTGGCTCAGTGGATAGAGCGTCGGCCTGCGGACTGAAAGGTCCCAGGTCCCATTCAGGTCAAGAGCATGTACCTTGGCTGCGGGCACATCCCCAGTAGGGGGCGTGCAGGAGGCAGCTGATCGATGTTTCTCTCCCATCCATGTTTCTAACTTTCTCTCCCTCTCCCTTCCTCTCTGTAAAGAATCAATAACATATATTTAAAAAGAGAGGGAGAGACCCGTTGCTTTTACTCTTGCAGCAGCGTTGTACAACTAATGGAGCAAAGATGTAGAATCCAGAATTGGATGCCCACTGCAATAAGTACTGGTGCTCGTCACGTGTTTTCCGTGGCTGCCCCCCAAAGGCAAGTCTGCAGTGCTCACTTTCTTCATTTCATATCCGAATACAGAAGAACAAACCCTGTGGATCTTGGCTCTGGCCACCGTCTCGGTTAGCTGGGACTGACCCTGAGGATCGAGGATGAGGCATAGCTGCAAGTTTTACATGAGTTTAATTAGCATGAGGAGGCTAGTGTGCAGGAACCATTCCATATCTTGAGATTGGACCTGCCATTCCACCTGGAATCTTCCCAAATAGCGGAGCTGCCCTCCTCTGTCCAGTATCTACAAGTGACCCATCAACATGCCCACTGGGTTCTGGGAAAGTGTCCCCTTATATTTTCCTAGGTTTCAAGGAAAGATGTCTACAATTGTTTTGGTCATGTCATGGATAAAAATCTCACCACATATGTTCTCTTTATGCTACACTCATGTGGTTTCTAGATCTTTGGTAAAACAAGGGCATTGGCTGGTACTAAGCACATAGAAGGCACTTTTAAATGCTGTTTTCATTCAATAATAAAGAAATCATTTGTCTAGAAAATATGTGACTTTTCAAATAATTGCCATTCTATGCCTTATCCGATTTGGGTCAGTGGATAGAGCATCAGCCTGCATACTGAAGGGTTCTAGGTTCGATTCTGGCCAAGGGAACCTGCCTGGGTTGTGGGTTCGATCCCCAGGAGGGGACATGCAAGAGGCAGTCGATCAATGATTCTCTCTCATCTTTGATGTTTCTCTCTATCCTCCCTTCCTCTCTAAAATCAATAAAAATATCCTATTTAATAAAGAGGGAATATGCCAATTGACTGGCAGTCCCTCACAAAGATGGTAGCACCCACTACCAACCAATAAGGGAGAATATGCTAATTGACTGCCATGCCCTCAAAGATGACGGCATCCACAGCCACAAGATGGTGGTACCCAGTCCCCTCAGCCTCGTTCGGGGCCTGCCTCTGAAGTCCCCCAGTGTCCTCAGCCCCTCAGCTGCCCAGGGCTGGCCCTAGGTACAGGCAAGCCTTGGATGGTGGCAACACAGCTTCCCAGGCCCAGCGTGATGAACAGGCAATAAAAATATATTTTAAAAAATAATTGTCATTCTATTCATAAATACAGGCGCTGGGATCATGAAATGAATATTATTATATCATGCTCCCCATTCTCATCGTGATTCTTAGGTTACGATGAATTTCCCCCCCGGTAGTCAAAACAAAGTACAGGCAGTAAGGAGGGTCGTTTGCCTGAACTTTATACATTACTCTGATGCTTCAGCTTCACTTTGGAACTACTGCCAAGTATCAACAGAGATTTGCAAATGAAGAGCCATTTCCCCCAACTGTTCCTTATGAATCACAGAAATACATTTTTCCAGCAGAGCAGTGGTTGTATGGTAATGAGAGGATAATGCAAATCATAAAATACAATGCAGCGATCACAATACCTGCAAATAAGTAGAGTCAGTTCCAGCATTTGAAAAATGGCCCATTTGGTTTCAGTGAATGGGCTTCGTTTCTCCACAAATGAATTCAAATCTTCTTTATTTAGAGACTAATTTGTTAATCAGTCAAGTCACCATTGCAAGAGAGCATTATAAATGAGAATGAAGTTCTTATCTTAAATGCAGACATATTTATTTTCTCTGGTGACTAATTCAATATTCATTAGGGACATAAAGAGAGATTTATTAAAAATAAATATTCTGGAATATAATAACAGTAATAAGGAAGAGAGGGAGAAGAGCTAACATAGATTAAATGCTCTTGGCTAACCACTATGCTGAACATATTAAATTACTTAACTGGTTTAGTCCTAGAGCACTATTGTGTAAATACTGTCATATCTCCATTTTCAGATGACGAAAATGAGACACAGAAAATATAAAGAATTTAAATAGCTGAAGAGCTAACAAGTGGTAGGGCAATTCTTAAGTACCATAATCATTGCTTCCATAAAGACTTAGAATTTTTCTAGAACTTTCTTTAAAACAAAAGTATGTTAAATTCCAAACAACAAACTCATCAAGTATTTTCTTCTGTGTTAAACCCAAATCCCTCAAGCACACATTTAAATCTATTTTCTCTTGGGATATTTTCAGTGGGATAGTATAATGAGATATTTTTAAACATTAAGTTTACATTCACTTACACCTCTCTTCTGAATATTTTCCAAATCTACCATATTTCTTTCTGAATCTGAAGTTGAAGATGCTCTAATTAATCTAAGGATTTAATCAGAATTATATATTATGGACAATCCATATGTATTTCTCTGTGTTTATTTATTGTGTCCCGGTAGTAATTTTATGTCTCGGACTCCAGATATATTTTTGTTAGTCTTTGAAACCCAAGACCATTTTACAAAAATTGCTTTCACTATGCTATTCTATCTTGTCCTGGGATTTCTTGTGCACTAGTATTTTACTCTCCTACGGTCTCTCTGTTGCTGGATCTTACAAGAGCTGGTTTCTTGTGTTCTGTGCTCTTTTACAGGCCTGGATTCAGAAACAATCCCCTTCATTGTAAACTACATGATTGTGGACAGGTAACAAATTTTCTTTTTATTAAAAAAAAGGAAATATGTTTTTATTCATTTCAGAGAAGAAGTGAGAGGGAGAGATAGAAACATAAGAGAGAATCACTGACTGGCTGACTCCTGCATGCCCCACACTTGGGGATCAACCCTCCTCCCCCCCGCCTCCCAGCATGTGCCTTATTGGAAATGGAACCTTGACCTCTAGTTCCTGGTTTGACCCTTAACCACTGAGAAACACCAGCTTGGCTAGAAATATTTTTGAGAGGGTACCCTATTCTAAGCTTCTGAGAAATGTTCAGTTCCAAACTAATTTACCTAACCAACTTTAAAGAATTCCTTTCACATAGAGCCTCTAAGGAATCGAATCAGAATATATCAGCTGCAGGATGTAAATTACAGAGCATAGTTTAACACAAATAAATTAATTGAAAAAGTTTTAAGAAAATCATGTCCTTCTCCAATAAATGTTGCTTCAGGGAGCAAAGACGAGCTGGAGGGTTTATTGAGAATAAGGGTTTTCTAAACTAATCTGAGATTTGCTGCAAATAATATATACAACTATCATGTTACCCTTTCATTTCTTTTAAAATTCTAAACAAATATAATGAGGTTTCTGATTAAATTTCTCTGGAATAATACTCTCTCATATTACCTTTAAAAGTCTTTAACTTTTAAAACCTTATAGCAGAGTATATTTCCTTGATGCATATTTATATCATATAGCAGGACCTAATTACAGTAAACTTAATTTTTGTCACCCATGGGTATCATTTATGTTGTAAGAAATTATATTCCAATGTGGTTGTAAGGTCATCCCATAAGATTCTAAAGATAATATTTTCCAAAAAAAAAGAAAGGAAAACCTTGTCATCATTTATGATAAAAATATGCAAGTTTGTTCAATTGATAAAAGAAAAATAATTTAAACTGATGCATAAAATCTTAGAAATATTTGCATAAGAAAAGTAATTCAATGTACTTCTAATACTACTGGTAATAAATATTTTTTTCAATATCTACATTTCTTTGTAGTCATTTGGAAAAACAATAAACTCTGGGCTTTTAGTAGGTCAGATTCTTTTCTAAATCTACTGTTTGCCAAAGTTGATGATACAAGGTGTGATAAACTTAAAATTTAGCTCATAAAAACCTTGATTGAGCCAATGTTGTTGGAAAAGGTATCTTCCTATCTTGCACAATTTAAGAAGCAATTCCTCATTCTAAACCATAGCATCAACATTTTCAGATGCTTCCAGTTGTTTAGTAGGTTTCCCACATAAAATATACTTGTTATGTATCTATTGATAAAGAGCCCGAAAAATGAATGTTTTTAAGCTGACATAATTAACTTATTGAAAACAATGCTTTTCTCAGGAGTGAGCAGGTGCAACACAACAGTATCAACCAACGCACTGGCTAGCATATCCTGCCAAATGCTTTTAAAGCCATTTTAGTAATATATTTATACCAAGATACACAATTTAAATATTACCAGATACCTTTTATGAACCAAAAACGATGCTCAGGGTTGGGGTAGAGGCCCTCCGGAAATTACATTTTAGTTGGAGAAGACAGTGCCCTTTCCGTCATTTTTGCTTGAATCTAGACAAAGAAATCTAATAAAGAATGTAATTATAACTTAACTGCCTCAATTCAGATAGGTTAATGGCTTTGTTGGCTATCAAAACAAAGGGTGATATATGATTAGGAGCAGAATCAATCCAATACCTGCCAGCTTAAATCTTGATCAGGATCCAGGGCTCATTTTGCTGTAGTTCTATAAATGGCAAAGAAAGCTTATTTCCTTGCTAGTGGCCAACACTGCATGTACAGTTACTCAGCGCCTTTTAAAAAATATAATTAGCCTAGGGGGCTGGTGCACAAAATTTGTGCACTGGGGATGGGTGGTCCCTAAGCCCAATCTGACCCCTCTCACATACTGGGAGTCCTCAGGAGTTGTCCCTAGAGCTCTGTAATGGGCTGATTGCTGGCTCCACCCCAGCCCCAGCCTGCCCCCCAGCCCCTCTAATTCCCCATCACTGGCTCTGCCCCTGCCCCCTCAGCTCCAATGGCTTACCTCACAGTAACCCGGGTGCCAGGATGTTTCCGAGACACAAACACTAGGCACCTATGTATGCAAATCAAACGCCATCTTTGTTGGGTTAATTTGCATACTCACTCTGATTGGCTATGGGCATAGCAGAGGTACGGTCAATTTACATGTTTGTATATTATTAGGTAAGACTGATTTTGGTGTGAGAGATGGGGGGAATAGAGAGAGGGAAGGAGAAAGAGAGAGAGAAAGAGAGATTGGTGATGATGTGAGAGAAACATTAATCGGTTGTCTCTTGTACCCACCCTGATCAGGGACCAACCCTACAACCTGGGAATATGCCCTGACCAGCAACCATTTGGTAGACGGAATGATGCTTAGCCAACTAAGTCACACTGGCCAGGGCAACTTATTCAGTGTCTTTAAGTGGAAAGTTTGACAAGTATGCCATACATCTCATAGTAACAAACATTTTATTAATAATTGTAGCCATGTACCCTATACCAAGAGGAGCAATGATTCAGATAAACCTAAGGGTTTTGCAAGAATTTCTCAACTTGAACAAATCTCTAGTTAGTCTCTCAGAGATAATTGTGATGTGCACTCTATTTATAACCTGAGGGAAAGATCCATCGGAGTGAAAATAATTCACTATGCCACTTAGGGAGGACAAACGTGCCAGAGTAACGTCCTTAAGCAGGCCAGACAGAATGGGATTCGGTATGCAAAAGTTTGCACTTTGCTAAAAGCACAGAGTTCTCTAATGGCATAAGGATTAAAGCAGACTGCACAGAAACAGGTACTTGTACATGGGTAAGTGCTATGGTGGGAGTTGCTTCTAATTGCTCCTACTTTCCTAATAATTCAGGACACAATGAGTTCAGCTAAGAATAAACATTGACGAGGTAGTGCTGAAGATTTGGCATTATGGCACTATACAATCATCAAAGTTTGTGGGAAATTGTCATCTAAATCGTGAAAAGTTAGGGTCGTAGTCACCCAGGAACATGGGAAATTGATAAATGGGTGTCTGAGTATGACTTCTGAAGAGCACTAAGATCCCCCTTGAGGTAATGGCCTTGAATTAACAAAATCCAATGAACAGGGCTTTGCATTTGGCTGCATAGGAGCAGGCACAGGGAGAGTTAAATTCAACCTTGCTGCAGCCTAACAGTTCAGGAAGTGTGACAGGGGAGGCAGTTGACAGTGCAAGCAAGAGAGTGATTATAGTGACTGACTAAGTCCTTTGAGCGGGGTATGGAGAAAGAGAGAATATGATTTGGGAGAGGGAGGGGGGAAAGCGTTAGAAATACATACTGTAGACTACCAGAAGGCTAAGCATAATGGAAACATAGTAAGTGATGTTTGATGAGTGACATACTGGAAATTGAGACCATTAGGCGGAATGATTTGGTAACAACAATGTCAAGGTACGAATGTGTGACTGAAGTGAGGTTACATCACTGACTGGTTCAGGGCATTGAAAAGATCTGCAATGATACAAAAACTACCAAGAATTATGACTGGAAAGAGGCAAAGTGATAGTAAACCAGCATCTAAGTTCTTCAAAAAGGAGGGGCTAAGAGTGGGAGAGAATCTGATGACGAAGTTCAGGATGAGGCACTTTTTGGGGTGTTAGAGTTCTGCATCCTGTGAGTGCTGCTGGTTAATTGAGTGTTTTAGCTGGGCATACCGTCCTGCTAATCATCTGTGGGAAGGAAGAAGGGGAATGGATATTAAGTAGTCAGTTCACAGTGTTCTCAATAATTGCCAGTTACACAACCTCAAAACGGACTGGTGTTCCCACAAACTGCTTTCTAAGCAACATTAATGTTTTACAGTGCCTTCACAGCTGTCCCATCAATAAAGCATGGGAATCCTGGGTTAACAAAACTCGCACCAGTGTACCATACCAGAACCTCTCATATTTTAATGCACAATATGGATCTTCCAAAGATAGATTCAGTATGTATAGCTCCATAGCGTTATCCACTGTTTTATTGTTTTAGTTAAATATATATATATATATATATATATAATTGATTTCAGTGAGGAAGGAAGAGGGAGAGATATAAAAAGATTAGTGATAATGCTCTAACTGAATTGGCTCAGTGGATAGAGCGTCAGCCTGTGGACTGAAGGGTCCTGGGTTCGATTCTCTTCAAGGGCATGCACCTTGGTTGCGGGCACATCCCCAGCAGTGCCTGTGCAGGAGGCAGCTGATCGATATTTCTCTCTCATTGATGTTTCTAACTCTCTATCCTTCTTTCTTCCTCTCTGTAAGAATTAATAAAATATATTTTTAAAAAAAGATTAATGATGACAGAGACTCATTGATCCACTGCTTTCTGCATGCCCCCTGCTGGGGATTGAGGTTGCAACCTGGGCATGTGCCCTGACTGGGAATGGAACCATGACCTCCTGGTTTATAGGTTGATGTTCAACCATTGAGCAACACTGGCCAGGCTCACTGTTTTATTTGAGATGTCTGTTCTACTTTCAGTTTCCTCAAAACATAGTTTGAGATAAGCTATTGAAAATAATATCCATTTTTTTCCTCAGGAGTATGGGCAATGGGATATAAATGCTTACTGGTTACTTATAGGCATGTAAATTAGTCAAACACGCTCCTCATTCCATGAGGTAGATTTTTTTCAGCACTTAAAATTTTATTCTAAGAAAATTGTGATCATGTGCAAAGATCCAACTGCAAATAAGTTCAAGATATTATGCAGTAAAAACATATCTGAAATAAAATTAATGCATAATAACAGATTATTACTTAGGTAAATTATGGTGAACCTATATAATGGGAAACTCTGAATCTAGTTAGCCTGTTGTAGTACCAGAACATGTACTGATTTGAAAATATATTGATGAATAAACAAGACCAGGTGATAAGTAAGATGCATAGCATGGGGCCTACAATATCCAAAGCATAGTCTATGTTTAATTTTTAAAGTGTGTAGGTGTGTATGTTTGGTGAATGAAAGATGAGCTCAAATATATATTAAAGAGTATTATATCTGCAGGATAGGTAAATAGGTCTGTTTTTTTATTTCCTATTATTTGTCTATTATTCCCAAAATTTCTATAGTAGTCACAGTATGTATAACATTTAAGGATTTGTTAAACTGGTAAATTTGTGTGTGCCCACGTGTGCACGCATGTGTGAGTGTGCTTAGTTTTTGTTGATTTATTTCCCCCTGCATAAGACAATCAGATTTGTTGCTTTAATCGGTTCTAGGAAGCACTGATCCAGCATTTAGGAAGCAAATCAAATGATAGGTAATCTCCTTTCAGTATTATTTATAGATACAATATGATCTATGTAAAATTGTTAGTCATTATCTCATAATGCTTTCAAAAGTGCTTTCTAGTATAACCTAGTAATGGTACTAATGTTTCTTTTAAATCATCACTTGAATCAAGGATTTATGTTGAACTTTCAAAGTCAAATTTTAAAAGATCATGGGATATTTCCAGGTTATTTCAGCGGTTATAATGTTGGAATATTTTATGCCAGTGCAGAGCCAGTTTCTTGTTCAAAGTGGGCCTCTTGAGCAGCAGTTATTAGATAAGGAACAATAGTCAAACATTCACTCACATATACTCATGCAACCCACATATGCTTGTCATGTTTTAATAAGGAAGCTACATATTAGGATGATCTGGGCAAGAAAATGTGGATTTTCAGAGTTATGTCTGAATCATGATTTTACCCTAAAAAACCCACATAATTATGTGGAGATTTATTGTGCTACACTTTCCACTGGGGTCTTCCAGGGGTCTGAAAACTCCCACACAAGAGAATCCCTGCTAAAGATAAATAAGTACCTTATAACCTGTGCATGAACCAAGGTATTCAGAAAAGAAGGTGCTGGTTTTCTCATATGGAACATTTTACTTAAAATTGAGAGAAATGTTCATTCTAAGTGGACTTGTAATTGAAAATCTCTATTTCTGGTTCTGAGATAACTAATCACTATGCCTGCATAGAGAATATAAGCAAATTTAATTGCATAGGCCCCATTAACATTAAAGAACTAAATATAACTATAATAGCATCGTTTCCGAGAGGGATTTCTAGATTTAAAATAACTGAAATTCAGGTAGATTTGGAAACCGATCAAAGTTACACAGTTTTTTATTTGTGTAGCTTCTACAATCCAAGTCCCCTGATTGACAGTCTTGCAAATTTTTCTTTTTTTCTTCCCCTACCTGAGATAAATGTAGAATTTATCTTACTTATTTTTTAAGGTAACCCCTTAAAATATGAGAAATACAGCTTTTCATTTAAACACAATACACTACATTTTGGACCAAATATTCTATATTTTGTCTTTTAGATCAAGCATCAAGAATATTTAATCTCGTATTGCATAATTAACAATGTTGTAGAAAAGATATTTTAAAATATTCTAACGAGCTTCGTCTGAAAAAAAAAAAGCTATAGACATACAGTTTCTTCAAATGTAATTGATTGACTCTGACATGAACAAGTTATCCGGATAAGTGAGGCTAGAAGGGCGATGATGACATTTTTTTGCCCTCTGACCTCCATTCCGAGCAATCACTCGCAGGCTTTTTCTGAAAAGCAGATCTAAGTATGTCCTTCTCCTCCTTAAGCGGTTCCTGCTTGCCTACTGCTCAGTGGGTGGAGTCCATCGTCACTGGCATGAGACCCCGGGCTCTTCATGATCCATCTCTCACCTGCTCTCTGGACACAGCTCTCCCCTGCCCTCCTTTCCTTCAGCGCCTCCTACAACCCAGCAGCAGCCATTTCTGGAAGGCCTACCAGCTCCTTCCCCAGCCGTCGGTGCTGCTCACCCCATGGCACAAAGGATAACATCATGTTTACTCTCTTGTCTCCCACACCAGACTCCAGCTTCCCTATTGGCAAGGACCAAGTGACATTTGTCTACACACCTCCAGGGCTTTGTGCAATAATTGGAACTCAAGAATATATATTGAAAAAAAGAGAAAAGAAAGAAGAGAAAGAACTCCAAAAAGTTGTCCCGATTCATTTGCATATCTGTTCATTTTGTCAGATTCATGTCTCAGAGACCTAGAAATTCCAAATCCTCTGGCGTGTGAAGGTGCATTCTCACACGTAATGACATTTAACCAAGTCAGGAGATAACATGCACATCAATAGTTTTATCTTCTAAATTTTATGACAGAAGAGAGCCATCATCGATGGTTCTTTCTAAAATACAGATCTCCCCTGCACCGTCCCAGTCACGGAATGCAGTCAGTTTGGGGTTGAGCAGTCATGGAAGATACAAGACACACAGAGATGTGTATACTACTTTTTTTGTCAGATCCTGTATTCCTGCAATTTAATTATATCCCTGCCACGTACCTAGGAGCCAGATAAATGAAGATTTACTATTGTGTTATGCATCTAACAGCCATTTCTTCAAACGACACTCATCATTAGCATTAGATGCTGTTTGTCAAGTTACCGGAGTTTCCCAGTGTTTCTATATTGCTTCTGCACCTTATTCACCCTCCTGTTCAGCAATGCAGTTATTTGGAGCAAAGTGAGCAAAGGAGACCATGTCCCCAAAGGAAGCATCCTTAGCCCATATTCACTCACATTATGTACATGCACCTGTGCTATTGGTGTTTGTCTGTCACCTCCCATTTATTTTAGACTAGAGGCCCGGTGCACGAATTCGTGCATGGGTGGGGTTCCACATTCTGGCTGGCGTTTTGGGGCTGTCTCACCCAGCCTGGATCGGGTCATTTGGAGCTGGCTGACTGGGTGGAAGTGGGTATTTTAGGGGGTCGGACAGTGGGAGGTTGGCCGGCCACGGTAGGTTGGCTGTGGGAGTGCACTGACCACCAGGGGAAGCTCCTGCATTGAGTGTCTGCCCCCTTGTGATCAGTGCGTGTCATAGTTACAGGCCGGTCATCTGATCATATGGTCATAATAGTTGCTTAGGCTTTTATATATATAGATAAACAGAAAAGATTACTGTGCAGAAGAAATGGAGTAGAAATAGATGACTCAGAGTATGTCATTTCCCTTTCTTCTTTTATTTTTTGCGTGTCTGTGATTCCAAATTAGTTGAGCTGTTGGGGTTATTAAACAGTGACTCCAGCTGACTCAGAATAGGGAACCAGCCCGCAGACTCCTCCAGAAGCTCCTCCAGAGCCACTATTATCCCAGAAGAGCTTAATTGCACCTGCTGGGCCATCAGGCCAGGCCTGGGAATGCAGGCTGTGGAGACGCAGGGCTGCGGAAAGGACATCTGCTCAGCAAGCAAAGGTCACAGACACACTCTGACAAAGAGACAAAGAGAGTCAAGTCACCATGGAAGGGCTTTCTAAATATTTGCAGTAATTCGGTTATAACTAACTCCAGAATGCATTAGCAGGAGATTCTTGATCAGCCGGCTTTTCCATTAGAGAGACTAATTACAGTGGGCCCTTTCATTCCTTTTGGTAGATTTGTTTTTCCTCCATACAGATGCTCAGCAAATATAAATGCCTCTGTCTGAGTGTGCCCCGTTCTCTGAGGGGTCCCACGCTGTCAGGCCAGCGATGGCACAAGCAGAGGGCCCTGGCCACTCAATAATGCCTCTGCCCGGAGCAGATAAAAGCACAGGCCCCATCCCTCACACGCAGTGTCTCTTGTGAAATCTTGTTTTTACAAGTCTGCTCGGATTTCAGCATCTCCCTTCCGTTTCTCTTAGAAAAATTACTGGCAATCGCAGTGATTTATTTCCCTCTCTCCGAAGACATCTGTTGCTAGGCCAGCGATCTGCTTGGCTGAGTGGAGGGGGGGCTGGTCTCCCGGCTGGTGACTAAGATGAGTTCATCCAATATGTTTTTTTATGTATGTATGTATTTATGTTGGGAGACACATTCTCCCTACGAGGTAAAATAAGCCTCCCTGCAGGAAGAATCTTGAAGACAATATTGCAGCATAGACACAAGTATCAGGAAGGTGCTTGAGCTCTGTGATCAGTCAGTTCTGCTTGCTTTTCCCAGATCTGCAGTAGCAATGCGTTGCCTCTTCCACAGGCATCATTCATGGGATGAAAAAGCTCTGACTTAGAAACCAGGCAACATGAATAGCAAAGAGTTATGGGTGTAACAACATATTAAGCAAAACTAAACAAAGGGAGTCAGGAGAAATAATATCTGCATTATTTTGCTGTGGTTATTGCAAAAATAATTCAAGTGAGCTTACTTTTTTTTTTCAAGAAATACATAGCAAATGGATAATATATGCTGGCTACTAAAGACTGGTAAACAAGACAGAAAGGAACCCAAGATTTTGTAGCTTACATTAAGAAATAAAGTGTCACAGACTTTATGGACTTTATACAAGTTTTGAGGACTTTTAGACTGGTATACATTTTTTTATTTATTGTATTTATGCTTTAACCTAATTTCAATTGTAGATAATCATTGTGAAAGATTTTTGCTGTGAGTGTGTATATGATAAGCTGTAAAACGCTTACTACAACTTAGTTATTGTTATTGCAGTCTTAGGATATTTTAAAATCTACATCTTGATAGTGACAATAATCAAATTATATCCCGACCAAAAAAATCTATTTTAAAAGTCAAGAATGTATTCCTCACTAGATCAACTATGTCCTCCTTAACCTATTACACCTCCTTCTGTGTTGCTATGGAAGAATTATTTTATTTTCTTGTATATCTGATTTTGCTACTAACTTTTAAATAATTTAATAGAAAACTATTTCCCTCTCTGCCTGTAATTTCATTTTCCATTGAGTGACACATTGAAGAACAATGCCTTTCTACTAAATCCAACCTAAATGCTGTCCCAATATAATCATTATACTTTATAGAGCACCTGCTGTATGTCACCCTCTGCCTACATATATAACCCCGAGAACACTGCTATATAGGTGTGTTCTCTCATATCCTCATCAGAAAATTACAGAAAATTACAGTATTTCATCTGTATTTTACAGTTGGGTATGCATGAAGGTAAACATATGTATTAAATTATACCTGCACTTTTACACTCAGTCAGTGATTTAGTAAATATTTTTGAGCACCCGGGTTAAATACTGAAAATACAATGGTGAATAAAACAGACAAAATAATTACTCTCCTTTGAGTTTGCATTTGAGTAGGAGCTGCATTCACAAAAGGATGTTCGCCGTACATAACTTCACGAGCCAGAACCGAACAGTATTAATTAAAAAATGGTACAAAAGAAAGACCTGGATTTTACAAGGAGCCAGGAATGAACACTATGTATAATTTTATCATGATATACATGATTTAAAAAAAGATTTGTAGAAAGAATGGAATAAAATATGCCATAGCCCTTATAGACTGCCTGGTATATTAAAGAGGCTTAATATGGCTTTAATGATGTTAATAGATTTTTCAAGTTCTGAATATTAGTAGTAGTATTAGCATTAATAGATATATCATTCACATGTGGCTCTGGACTCTCAAATAGTCAATACAAAGAGATAAATCTAAGGAGCCCACCGTTTTAAAAAGTGTTATTTAATGAAAAGCAACAATCACTCCAGGGACGCACCCCAAGTATGTCTGATCTTAAGTCTACACGGACAGTTCTCCCATTGTTCAAAGTGGGTGATTCAAGCCATGGCAGCCTTCTTCTTTCAGATACCATAATGATTGCATGATTTTATAACGTTCCTCAAAATACTGGAAGATGGCAAGTGGCTCCAATCATACATGAGGGTGCAGTAAAGTTAATTCTGTTACTCAGCTCTCTAAGTTGCTTAAGAAGCATACTTTATAATATTTTAGGCTGTAAGGGCTACATGTCCTTGGAGAAAATAATATCTAAAAGAAATCTCTCTTCACTCAAGATTACAGTGACTAAAACATCTGGTTTGTACTCCTTTTGCTGCCAGCTGAGTGGAGATGCACATGATTTAATAGATCATTTCACCAGGCACATGACCAAGCTTCTCCTTGAAAGATGTCTTATCCAAAAGGTTCCATGAATAAGGAGAGAGGACCTTCAAACACAACTGAGCTGAGAAGGCTAAAAGTCTATTTAAAATGTTATATTGAATCTGTAACTGAAGTTATGAAATCTCAACTTCAACCCAGGTCTATTTTCCATACCACTATATAGAAATCTGCTTTAGGATATCAAATGTCAAACTTGGTTTTATTGTTTTCCATAGTTATTAGTGCACTCAGTAATTGTTAGTCTACTTTTTGCATTTTTAAACAGAATATAACTTCTAAACATTAAAAGTTTTCCACAAGAGAGTCATTTAGTGAAAGATAAAATTAAGTTGTTAAATTGAGGAAATACTGAATAACATTTGATTTATTTGAAGCATCTTGCATCAATTTATTACTAATATACTTAAAATTGGTACTGAATGAAAGTTTTCTGATACAAAACTGTACTAAATAGGAATGATTTGTACTTCTATAAATATTATTTGGTAACAAACAACCAGTGCCTCTACCTTTACAATCACTAGAAGGAATTTTCTATAATTATGAAGAAAGAGTATGTTTAGTAATAAACATGAAAATTATTTATCAGTTTTTTTGTAAAGCCCATTTTGATGGCTAATATTATGTGTAAACTTGACTGAGAAACTGTGCCCAGAAATTTGTATAAATATCATTCCTGATGTTTCTGTAAAAGTGTTTTTGAAATGAGACTAGCATTTGCATCAATGGACTTTGAGTAACTCGAGTATCCTTAATAAAGGGAATGAGCCTGGCCCATTCTGCCCAGGACCTTGACAGACCGAAGACTGGTCTCCTTGAGCAAGTAGGAATTCTGGCAGCTGACTGCCTTTGCACTTGAACTATAGCTCTTCCCTGGACCTCCAGCAGATTTTGGATTCACCAAGAACTACACAATCTCCTGAGCCAATTCCTTAAAAATAAATCCCCCCCTCTCTCTTTCTCTCTCTCTTTCTATCTCCCTTTAGAGACACACACACACACACACACACACACACACACACACACTCACACACACACACACACACACACACACACACTCACACACACACACACACATACACACACACACTCACACACACACACACTCACACACACACTCACACACACATACACACACACACACACACATACATACACACACACACACACACACACTCACACACACACATACACACACACACACACACACACTCACACACACACACACACACACACACACACTCACACATACACACACACAAACATTAATATGTTTTTCCATAGAACACCGACTAATATAATTTGCAAAAAAAAAACCTGGAGAATTGGTAGTCTCAGTAAATATGAATAAAAACTAAATATAAATTAAATACAAGTGTCTTAGGGGTAATTTAAGTAATGAAAGAGGTACAAGAATACGTATTACATGTTGTAACTCAGGAGCAATGGGCCTAGAATGGATTCATTGAATGAATTAAAGAAAGAAAGAAAGAAAGAAAGAAAGAAAGAAAGAAAGAAAGAAAGAAAGAATATACAATGAACTGTCACTAAGCTATCATATACGACCAAGAGGAAAAAGCAATCATAAAATAATTAATCTATATTGAGCATATAATTGTTCTTAGCAGTAAAAGAAAAATAAAGAAATATTTAAAAATGGGATGAAAATATGTCCATAGAAAATTTTCATTAAATAAAAACATTAAACAAAAAAATAGCCAATTTTCTCTAGGAGTTTATACAAATAAATGTCACAAAACTTGCAAAAGCATTTTCCTAAAGAATAAATTTGGCTTCATTGCTAAGTGTCAGGTGCTATAATGAGCAAGTGAACTCTACAAGCCTATTGGTAGGAATCACATCTCCATGTTGTACATTGGGTAACAGATGCTTAAAATGTCAAGCCAGCCAAAACCGGTTTGGCAGTGGAGAGAGCGTCGGCCTGCGGACTGAAAGGTCCCAGGTTCAATTCCAGGCAAGGGCCTGTACCGTGGGTTTACGCGCACATCCCCAGTAGGGGGTGTGCAGGCGGCAGCAGATCAATGTTTCTCTCATCTGTGTTTCTAACTCTCTACTCTCTCCCTTCCTCTCTGTAAAAAATCAATAATATATATATTTGAAAAAAAAAGTCAAGCCACTTGCTCCCCCTTGTGTAATGAAGAGGTGCTACAGAGGTCATCCTGTAGCACCTGACCAGCTCCAGAACCAGCCTCCAAACGTAGTATGGTGAGAAAGCTTGCACACTTCTAAAAACCAGTTCGAGATTTCGAATCTGGAATTCTTTCTAAATCCATGAACCCCTTCTACCCTGTTTTCCATTAGGCATTTCTGATGTGAGTATAAGAGACAGCTCGTTTCCTGAGGTCTTTCCCAGGTTTAGGAGTGTACATGTATTCCTGCTGTAGTTTTAGTGATTTAACAAACCTCCCCAAAGTATTGTAAAAAAGAAAAAAAAAGAATCTTTCTTGGGTGGGTGGGGGGAGGAGGGAAGTGGTCAGGATATTTAAAGTGGCATCGAAAAGTACCGGAACTATGCTGCTGATCTTCAGAAAAGGTAATTTTGTTTGAAAGGAATCTTTGCGCCACACAAAATACATGTCTTGTTTCTCGCATATGTTTTCCTCCTGCCACCAGGAAGCTGCACTTTAGATCTCAGCTCTCCAAGGGACAGGCTGATTTCGAATACAGAACCGGCTTTGTCCTTCCCTTCATGGACTTACCATTCACCAACAACCATACGATAATGAACCAGCGCGGCTCTCATTTTAACACATTAAAACCATCATCGCTCTTACAAATAACCTTCCAAAGAGGCTCATGCTTCCTATTGGCATCAACACAGACCCACACATGAGTCGAAGGTCACAAAGAAATACTGTGTGCATGGAAGATGTAAGTCTATTTTTGCATAGAGCTAGGTATGTGTCCGCACACATGATTTTATAAAGCACGTGTAAATATAATTCACCCTGGAGGTGATCTCAATGTTTTGTTTTATATTAGGTCTGTACATTTGTTTCCCCAGAAATAACAAGTCACTTCCCAGAGAGTTAGGGCAACAGCAGATCTCGGCAGCAGTTTGTGTATCATGCCTGTGTTTCCTAAAATACTACCATCAAACAATATGGCACCCGTAAGGGCAAAGAAGGTGGCCAGGAATTGCTTGGGTGACAAAAGATTGCATGCCGTTCTCCTAAAGACCAACTAAAGAAGAAAGAACAGGTGCAGAAGGAAGACAGTGTGTCTGCTTTTCAGCATTTACACATGGAAACACTTATGGGATTATCAGATGGAGAACTTCACACCAGAGTTTGGAGTCAGATTATAGATTATTCTGAATCCTATGAAATGGCTGGTCTTTGACTATTTGACCTACCAAAATGGCAACTCCATACATTTCAGCCCATACGTAGGTTTTAGAGAGCTGAGCCTACAATTATCGTATCGCTGTGGAGCCGGGGGGTGGGGGGAGAGGGAATGGATAGGAAGGGGAAGGGGGAGATACTGACAAGCCTCCTGGGTATTGGCCTTGCGTGTGTCTCTCCACAGAGGGTGAGCTGGTCCTTCTCGGTTTAGGTTTTCACCAGTGAATAAAAACTAAGTTTTGCTTCAAGAAGATTTTTCGAATGTTCTTCTTTCAAAAGAGGCCTGATTACCACCCAGAGAAAGAGTGAGATGACTATAGGAAAGTGAGAAATTCCTAATTCACCTCCCCCTGGATCAGCTCTGGGGCCATAGGCTTCTTGGGAGGTCTCAGTATGGGGGGGGAGAGAAGCAGTGGCCATATCACCAGCTGACTTGTGCTATTTACCTTGTATTGTGAACTACAGAGGAATAGCATGACTATCCCTTTTAAAAAAAGCAATATATGTGTGTGTGTGTGTGTGTGTGTGTGTGTATATATATATATATATATATATATATATATATATATATAAAATCTTTCACAGAGAGGAAGGGAGAGGGATGGAGCTAGAAACATCGATGAGAGAGAAACATCGATCAGCTGCTTCCTGCACAGCCCCCACTGGGGATGTGCCCACAATCAAGGTACATGACCTTGACCGGAATCAAACCCGGGACCTTTCAGTCCACAAGCCCACGCTCTATCCACTGAGTCAAACTGCTGTTGGCATCATCACTACCCTTTAGAATCAAGACAAAAGTCACTGTGAAATCGCAGTTTCTCAAACTCGCCTCCATGTGTCACGGAATGGAGCTGAATGAAGTACTGCACTCACAGGACCTCTTACTGAGGAACTCTGTCCTTACCTGAACTTTACAAATGTTTTCAAAATGTCCTTCAATCTGAAAGTGTTTCTCAGTAACTATATCACTCTTAAGCCTGTACTTCCAATCATTCTGCTCTCTGAAATCTCCTTTTACTCACGAAAAGCTTCTCTTCCTTTAACCTTCATTCAAATACTACCATGCCCTGGACATTTCAAGTATCATCTTTCTCTCTCAATCTACATCATAAAACAGGCATATATTCACTTGCTTTGTCCCCATACGTTAACTAAATTCGTGAATAGAATATGCCTTTTTTCCTAAATAAAACTTATAATCCTAGGAAAATTACAAAGAAATGTACAGGGTATCTCCCAAAAGGTATACACACATGAACAGTGGAAAGCTCAATTTTGAAAATGAAATGTACTTTAATAAACACTGCCTTAATTAGTCAAAGTGTGCGTATACATTATTTTCGGGCACCCTATGTTACAATTGAACTACCTGCTGAAAAAAGTTTCCAAATACATAATTACCAGGGGATCCCCAGTAGGAAACAAGAAACCCATGATGTTGATGGAGGAGCTAAGAGGTGAGAAGGAGAGATTCTGCTGATAGGAAGGAGATGCCCGGTCAGGAAGATACCTTTGTGCCCAGGGGGGGAAGGCTGGAATTCCTCATAATGGAAAATAACTACTGAATAATTTTAAGTAAGAGTGCGACATAAGTGGGTTACATTTTAAATGTACACTTGGGCTTCAGGATGAAGTGTGAGTAAGTGTCATCTCTCTGACTCATTTGTCTGGGACAGTACTGATTCATGATTGCTATATTGGTGTTAATTATTAATACACACTCCCACCTGCCCGCCCTCATTCTCAAAAAGGGCCCTGGATTTCCCTAACTGGTTTGGCTCAGTGGCTAGAGGATCGGCCTGAGGACTCAAGGGTCCCAGGTTTGATTCTGATCAAGGGCATGTCCCTTGGTTGCGGGCACATCCCCAGGAGGGAGTGTGCAGGAGGCGGCTGATCGATGTTTCTCTCTCATCGATGTTTCTAACTCTCTTTCCCTCTCCCTTTCTCTCTGTGAAAAATTAATTATATATACATATATATATATATTTTTTAAGGCCCTGGATTGGACAGCAAGTTGCGTGGTCATTCTAAGCGAGGACTATATGGGAGGTGAATGAGGCTGAAAGAGGCAAGAGAGGCCAGTTGGAGTGCTACTGCATTAATGTACTCTAGACAGAAAGCACCTACATGGAGTTAGTGGCAAAGGAAATGGAGCTCAAATGTGAAGCTTTTTTTCCCCTACCATCATTAATGACTAGTACCTTGATCTAGCACTTAATACATTCCATTGTGTGTAGGAATTTATTACTCATATGTCTACTTTCCCCACTCAATCTTAAATTCCTGGAGGGGAAGAAGGACATCTTCCAGTTGTGTTTTTGTTCAGAGATTAGTGCAATGCCTTGAACAAACTACTTGCTGAATAAGTATATATTGATTTGAATTCATAAAACTTTACAAGCACATTCACACAGATAAATAAGTGATTAAAGGCTTTGGGAGTGTTCCTTATCATTCATGAGAAATAGGATTTAATCCTCAGGAGTTAATAACCTGTACAGTGTATAGTTTTCATCCTTTCCCCCTGGTTCTTTTTGATGAGTTCATCATATCGGGCCACCAAATGAGGGCTCTATTACTTAAAAATTAACTCAGAGACCTGATATCAAAAGAATGGGTGCCTACTATAAATTGGTGGCAAGGAGGCATTAGGCTTGATATAGTTTTGTCTCAACAAAAGGTTTTGAATGAACAACTATGTTCTCCATTTTTGTATAGTTGGCAAAGATAAGCCGCAGTTCCTTCTTGCTCTGTTACCATATCCTCTTATGCATGTTTTACATGATATGTAACCTCCTATTAAAAGCACTTGGACAGATGTCCTTGAGTTCCACCAGGTAAATCTATGGCTTGTGTATGATTGCATTTCCATTGCCTAGATGAGTGTCTGGTATTCAGCCAGGTTTTTACTCCTTTGAAAGCACTGATGTTTAAGAAATTATCTTTGTAGAAACGGTGCCTTAAACTAAGCCATCTAAACAATACTCATTCATTTCAATCACCGTCAAAGTAAAGGGATGATATTTAGAATGGTAAATTTTTTTACTCTATGCCAAAAACAAGCAAGCACAAAGTAAGGTTGTCTCTCTACTGCCTATGTGATAATAAGTAGATCCCCATGCACGGCTATAATTAACATGAAATATAAACTTCCAGTGTTCAATTTAAGCTTCCTTCTCAAATAAATTGCTTTACGGTTTCCTGGGGAACTGCTGTCTGCGGCTTATCAGCAGGGTAACTATGATTCCATACATGGAATCTTGCATTAAACAGCACATTTGCTGCTCCAGAGTTCAACACATTTGTCTTATCTCCACCCCGCAATTTCCTCACCCCGAAATGCACACAACTCCACCATGTGCATGCTAGGTCATATTTAATTTGTAATGCTAACAGCAGCATTGCTTCACAGGTATCCTCAGTGTGATTCATACTGGCACCCCACCCTTTGCATTTTATCCGCTGTCTGATTTTTTCCAAAACTCAGTAAAAATTATTTATGCCCAAAACTTCATGATGGATCCGCAGCTCCCTCACTCTCTGACCTACTTTCTCCCAACCGCCCAGAAAGGTCCTGACCTCTATTATCAAAATCGCAATGCAGATGGAAGCTCTGATGAGATTCTAATTAAGTGAAAACCTTTCTGTAATTATACCTGTTCACTATTTAATGAGGATTTTCTATAATTAGAAGTTTATTTGGACACTTTAAGGTTTCACAGACTGTTGCTGTGGTCCCCTAATTCAGACATTCTTCATTCACCGGGGGGCAAAGTTCTCTTCCCCACGCATGCATCACTGCCCAGGGAACCTCCTCCTTTAATTAAGTGCACTGTGTTGTTGAATGAAGACTCACAAGACTTACTTTCCCTCGACTTTTCCTCTTGTCGGCACACAGCCGAATCGATGGCCTAGGAAGTGTAAGAATTTAACACTTGGGTTATGTATGAAGTCTTTATGGGTGGCTAACCAATATTCCAATTACCATTTTTAAAATCATAGTTAAATGTTACTTTAGAAAGAGACACGAAGTTCTTTGAGTCTGTTGGGGGTAAAGGGAACAGGGTAAAAGGAGAGAAACAAGAGAAGACTTCGAGTCCTCATTGGCTGAGGCCTGGACTTGGGGAAGGGAGCCAGGAAGCCTGATGAATTCAGCTCACAGTGGTGAGATTTCCTCTAAAGCTCAATTCTATTTTTGTTTCTTCTCTGTCTCTCATATCATGTCATGTGAAATCAGTTTTGTTGAATAGCTTTTCTTTGTTCCCTCCTCAATATCCTAGAGAAACCAGACTCCTCTCAGGCTCATGCGACCACAGGAGACCAGGACTCACTCAGGGTAGTGGGTTCCACAGAGGGAAGCAGGTATTGAGAAAGGACAGCATTTCGCACATTCTAAATACCACCCCTTTACTTGACAGTGATTTAAAAGAACGGGTATAGTTTAGATGGCTTAGTTTAAGGCACCATTTATACAAAGATTAAAGCTGACTCATTCGTGGTCCCTCTCAAGCACCTGGTGAGTGTCTGAGGCAGCCTCGTCTACGCTCTCACAAACATATTCAGGCCTTTTGCTTGTTGGTGTGCCCTAGTTTAAGATAAATTCTTTGCTCTTGAGCTAGAAGATATCAAAACTCTTTCTGTCCACTTAGAGAATCATGCTAGTTCCCATTATCTATAATAATAGAAGCATAATATGCTAATTAGACTGGATGTCCTTCTGAACATCCTTCTGTCCTTCTGGACAAAGCTGGGGCTGTGAGGGAAGCCCGGGTTCTGGGTGCCAGAGGGAAGCCGATGATGGCAATTGGGTTAAGGAAGGCCTACCCTTGCACGAATTTCATGCATCGGGCCTCTAGTGTAAAATAAACTTTAGCAAGTTTAGTGCAATGTTAAAGGACATGAAGACCCTGAGTGAAGACCTCAAGAGTCATAATTTGCTTCAAGTCTCCAAGCTCCCAGATCAATAGGACCAGAACTCCCTGATATTCAGCACAGCTATGTTTCGGATCTGACTACCATTAGGGGAAATGCATCAACATAAGGAAGAACTGACCCAACACCATTTGTCCTGATTAGATACACTCATTTTCCTGGTCTCCAGTAGGATAAAATGCTAATGGTAGACATGTTCATGTAGCTTTCTATTAAATATAAATGCAACAACGTTAAGGAAACTTGAAGTCATAATTTCCAGTGCCCTCCTCCCCCCCAATAAAAATATTAAACAGTAGAAAATGCTGTTTGCACATTTAAATAATATTTAAATAATGTGCTGGTTACATTAGTTGAAATTTCGTAATTGTCTACTGAAATTTAAAATTAAGTGCACAAGTTTATTTTTAATATCACACAAATATGCAAAAGAGTCAATAAGTAAATGAAATATCCAAAGACCTTCTTTATGCACTTTATAGTTTCAAATAAGAAAAAAAAATAGATAGACTGATGAATAAGAATGGATCCAGAGACTGAGAAAAGTCCATCAAAATGTCAAACCTCAGGATAAGTGCAGGTGGTGGGAGTAAGGGGGAATGCTTGAACTAAGGTAAGTGATTTGTGTTTTTACATCCCTGACAAAGTTTATATAAAGTTATAAAAAAATTGGCAGCTAGTTTGAGATTGAATTAACATGGCCTAGAGCATGTCATCTCTTATGGACACCAGTCCTTAGGCTAGGCCCTCCTTAACCTCCCGTGACACCACAATACCCTTACATGATATTATTCTACAATGTCATTATAATATCTGATATTTGACAACAGCATATTATACAATTATCCCAAATAAACTTACAAACTAATTCTTTGAATGTTGGGCAGCAACTTAAAAAAAGGATAAGAAAGGAATTAATCCCTTTCAGAAGGGATTAAGGCACTGGGAAGGCATCCGAGCATTCTATATTGGCCCTTCTGGACCTTTTGCCAAGAGGGACCCTCTTCTTATTATCCAAATACACACAGCTGATGCATGAACTTTCAGTTCAAGCTGTGGCTGAAGCCTCTGGGCAGTTGGCACCATGGATCCGTCTCTCGACCAATGACGTGAGCTGGGCCCTCTCTGGAGAAGAAATCTGGGTCATCCGAGATATGTGATAAGTACTGGGACCCCGCCAGCAGGCGAGGGGACCCCAAGGCAGGTGCTGGACGTGGAGGCCATGGGGGCATAGACTACAAAGGAGACAGGACTGAACCTCACTCACATCACCCTGTTTGGCCCCGGAGGATGGCTGGTTAGCCAGAGACGGGTAAGATTCCTCAGGGAAGGAACAACCTAAGACAGGCACAGTCGCAGAGGGGCCAACAGGAGAGAACTAAAAGATCAACAGAGGTGGGGCACAGACCCTCATCCACAAACCTTGCAGGGGCTTGAATTCTCACCCCTCCTGATGAAGGTCTCCTACCCCCATGGCTGCTACGCCTCCCAAGCAGAACTCACACTGGGACCCAGGTGGCAGACAGAGACTCAGCCAGCAATAGCTGCCCTATATCTAAATTTAGTTTATTACCAGGAATGCTGAGGACCTACTCAAAAATGCAAATATTCCTTTCCACAAGTATTTACTGGGTAAACTAAGATTTCTGCTTGAGTATTAAAATTGACAGTAAAATAGTAATCAAGTTTTCAGATTAATTTAAATTGGACAAGTGAAATAAGTGAATACTGAAGAAAATCTAACTGTACTGGACAAAAAGCTTTTCCTAAAACATTAACTAAAATATCTATTAGTAGTTCATCTCACTGCAAAATTGCCTAACATCCAAAGAACCTAAAGCAGTAATATTTGTGTGCAAAAATTATAATTTAAAATTACCAAGACTGCAAGATAAAATTTCCAAAAGCCCCTATTAACCATAAAAAGGGGGGCGGACAGTGGGGTAATATCATGTAAGGAAAAATATCCTATAAGTAAAATACATGTAGAAAATTCTTACTCCAGAAAAGAAAATTCCATTTGTAAAACCAACTGCAGGATACCCATGAAAAAATAGACATGGTGTCAAAATAAGCCAAAGGAAAATCATTCAGGCAAAAATAAAAAGAATCACAAGTCTATTTTGCAGAGAGGATCCCTTTGTTAACCTTTGGTCGAGAATGTGTTTGTGTGTTTGCAGAGAACAACTCCAAGACCATGTGGGTTCCTGCGACAGTGAGGAACTGACAGGGCCTGTTCCAGCCACGAGGACGGTCCAGAGATGGGGGACGCCGACGACACTTTGCCATGCTAGCAGTCAGCAGCTGTGCGTGGCTGCAGGCCGCCCAGGACCATACCAGAGAGGATGGATCTTGCATTGCCACGATGTGTCCACCATCTGGATACCATTGCTGACATGTACACATGAAGAACTATTTGACATTGAAACTGGGACTCAGAACAGTTGGACATTGAAACTGACACTCAAACTTTTTTTTGCTCTTATACGTTTGTTTTCAGTATGCAGAGGCAAGATATTTTTGATGAAAAGAAACAGGGGGAAGTGATTGATATAGAGGCAGGGTGGCCTCGAACAGGCTGTCAAGCTACAGGGGGAAGGCTGGAGTGGAGGGGAGGCAGATGCTGGGGGAGATCAACCGAAGGACTTGTATGCATGCATATGAGCATAACCAATGAATGAAAGACTCTGGGGCGGAGACGGGGGCAGGTGGGGACATGTGCTGGGGGATAAGGGAGGCTGGGGGGAGGATATTGGGGTGGGAGGAAAATATATGTACTACTATTAAATATAAGTTATATTGTAAATAAAATAAAAAAAACAAGAAAAAAAAATAAAGCTTTATTGGCAATGCTTATAAACTTAAATCTTAGTAGAGGTTTATTAGGCATTTCTTTGCTGTCTAGGCATTGGTGCTATAGCATTTTATTTTTTATTTACTGTGAATCTTAAACAATTTGCTTCATTTGTATGTTTAATCCTCCTGATTAGATTTGTAAATAATTTGAGAATAAGAATGTATATTATGTTATATCTCCCATAAGCCAAGGAGATGGAAATAGTAGTTTTCCATGTGGAAGGTTGATATAGAAATTTTTAAGTGTTCCTTTTCAATGAGAAAACTCAACCATGTAAAAATTTAGATGACTTTCTAGTGAAAGCACATATTTTTCAATCCATCAGAGGTTTCTTATGTTTAGACTATATATACATATATATAAAACTTTATTATCCTAAACTCAAGCATGTCCTGCTGTATATTGGAGTTTTCAATTTTTTTCAAACAAAACTAGTATACCTATCCTACAGTATTTAAGCAGACTATTTAAGTTCTTTACCTCTTAATTTATTATTTTTCAATGACTATTTACTCCAAGAGAAATTTAAGTTTATGGATAATATCACTTATTTGTAACAGAATGAATCTTTTAAATCTGATAAAAATGACAAGGTTATAAAGTATATTAAGTTCTCTAACAGATGACTTAACTTCTACACTTTCTGACATTTTCTGCAATAACATTTTATTTTAAATGTCAACCATACATAAATTCAATCCCATCTCAGATTCTGAGATGTTAAAAAGTTCTCCATTTTATATAGAGAGTGGAAAAAAGTCAGGCCTGAGAGAGAGAGAGAGAGAGAGAGAGAGAGAGAGAGAGAGAGAGAGAGGGAAACTTTAAAAGAGCTTATGACATATGCCTTCAAAGGTCCATTTCTTTTGGTAAGTTAGAAAAACACATACCAAAATGTGGCAATAAATTATGAATGCATAATAAATTTTGAGTTGCTCATTATTACTGTGGTACAATGTTTCAGAATAACATTATGCAGGAAAAAACATCAACTGTCACTTATTTCTGTGGTATAATTTGAGACATAATTTCTTTATATTTAAGGAAAAGGAACACAACAAATTTAAACTAAAACAATCTCTCAATATTTTAGAGGTGAGATATCCCTAAAATGTTTAAATAAGTACACTTCATAGTTTAGTGACCAAAAATTTAATTAATTTGTAATTAATTTGTAATTAATTTTAGCATCTATAAGTGTATACTAAGCTCTGATATGTAACAAAAGTAGGCCTATTTTATAATATTTTAATGACTATAAAACATTGACAATTTAGCTACAACAAAAATATGGCAGTCTATTTCTTATTGCACATATTAAAATTAGTACTTCATATTTAAATTCAATTATATTGACAATGTTTTGTGCACAATATTAACTATGAGCTATTTTAGATTAATTTTAATTTTCAATATTGTCTATATAAAATCATTTTTCTTTAGAATAGTTTTTGTCTTAAAAATGTTGGGTGATTTAAAATGCACTAACTCAATAGCTGGAGGTATTACATGTTTGTAAGATCGTTTCTTGTCAATGTGTGTAGATTCTCATACTCATATTCATTATCTTTTAGATGAATTGCTAGAATAGATCTGTATTTCTATTCTCTTTTTTTCCCTGCTGGGGGCGATGTCTCTCCATTACTACTTAGAAAATGACTAGAAACTGTTCATAGTTATAGAAACAGAATGTTCTTTTAAGCAACAGTCTAAGTCACTAAAGGGAAATGGGACAGCATGCCAAATATATGTCCTAATAAAACATTTTAACAATTGCAAACATGTACAATTTTATAGCTTATTTCTACAACCTGCATAGTAAATTTTTTTAAATGATGTAATAATGAATAGAAATGAAGTCTTTTTTTCCCACCTGCACAATAATTTTATATAGAAAGTGTTTATTACTGAAATCCTTAGAGCCCCCTAAAACTAACTATACATTTTCTTCTTGATACTTCTGACATGATAACTCATAAGTTAAATGGATGAAAGGGAAGAATTGAGTAACAGATTGGAAAGGATACTCTTATTTAGCTACAACAAAAATATGGCAGTCTATTTCTTATTGCACATATTAAAATTAGTACTTCATATTTAAATTCAATTATAATATTTTAAAATTCAATTTTTCAATAACTATAATTATTCAAGAACTATACAGTGGTAAAAGCACACTTTTTTTAATCTATATTAAGAAAATGATGAAACATCATCATGAAATACATTTCATATTGATTTTCATAAACTATTTTAATGTTGCTTGCATTTAACTTTATATTCAGAAACAACCCTCAAGCTCTTATTTTGAAATTATTAAAAAGATTCACACACTATTAAAGACAGAGAAAAGTAACAGGAAACTATGCCTTATAATTTTCAATATGTAAATTAACTGGAATTCATACAGCAAGAAGAACATTATTTTCCCTTTATTCATTAGGTCTTCCATGTCAATTTTGAGCTAGGGTGCTCTTTCTCCCTTTTCACTCATAAGCCTACCTACTTTTTGAATTATTTAAATCAAAATTATAGTTCACATTATATATTCTTTCATTCTGTCCTCATTTGTCCTTAAATACAGAAATTCCTTAAATATAAAAATTTTGATATATTCATTTTACTTATTTTTATCTCATGACTTATCCAGTACCTGCAGATATAAGAGTATATGCATAATACATTTATTTTCTACAAATAAGACATAAAATCTGGTGTGGACAAATCAAGCCCTTTTTCCTCATTAATGTAAGCACGCATTTCATTTTATAAGAATAAATTAATGTACCAAAAGATTAGCAAGATTTTTTTTAACATATACCCAACATTTGATATTATTAATTAGCTTTTCTTAGTACTTGGACCATTTTGAGTGAAAGGAAAGAAGCTATGAGACAGTGCTCTCCAGACATGGAATCAAGTAATACACACACACACACCACAATGGCTGGATCATAATTTTGCAAAATATACTTAAAGATAGAATGAAAAATAAGAAAGAGTAAGAATTGAGAAAAAAAAACAACTCTATTATTATCCTCCTATCTAATAAAAGAGTAATATGCAAATTAATTGTCACTCTGTCACAAAGATGGTGGTTCCCAGAGCCACAAAATGGTAGTGTCCAGTCACCTATGCCCCTCCAGAGTCCCCCAGTCCTGGGGTTTTGCCACTGAGAACAGGCAGTATGAGCAGCCTAGCAGAATGCTTGCTTCATCACCACGGAGACAAGGCAAAGGGTCCAATCCAGCCACGGAAGGACTCTGAGCAGTGGGCACAGAGTGTCCAGGCCCCACACAGAGCAGAGAACCACGGGGGGTAGGCTTAAGCCATTAGGGCACTTGGATTGGAGAGGGTGCAGGTTAGGCTGAGGGACACATCCCCTGTGCACAAATTTCATGCACCAGGCCTCTAGTTACTACTAATAATGAAGGTGCTCAAACATCTCCAAAATGGGCCATTTCTTAATGTGGATGATTTTGAGTTGAAGTCTGTCAAGATCATCAGATTCATCTTTACCTGCTGAAAAGAATTTACATCGAGGGCCTAGTCCAAGAAAAGATCTATCGCCAAAGAATATGAGCTAGTGAAGGTAGGCTGAGGGGAGGAGGCAGGACCTGGAGACCGAGGTCCTCTTGGTGTCCCATTGTTTTGGCTGACATGAAAAATATTGGCTCTTCCCCCCATCACTGAGGTCCTAGAACCTCATTCCCTTCTCCTTAGTTCAGGATGGCACATCCCCCTCAAATAGCTTGACCACCTGTGGGTCTCACATGCTTATGGGTTTCCCATACATATGTAATTCACACCCCCCCCCCCCCAGGGAATCTGATTGTTTGATTATAAAACATCCAAAGAACCTAGAAGAACAGAATGAGCATTTTTTCCTCCCAACAATAACAATACAAATCAGGATTATGTTGGGAACATGTATCATCATGACACAGAGTAAAACAAGAATCAAAGTGGACGCCTGTGAGGGTCTCTGGCTATCTTTACCACCCACCTTATGAGGGAGATTAGAGTAACAAAAATATGAGTACTCTAAATTGTTCCCCACAGAAATTAACATATTGATGAAAAGGGAGGAACGTCACAGTCAAAGGGGCAGGGGCGGAGCCATTCAGGTGATGGGCTGTCAGAAAACAGCCTGCTCCGAGAACCTCCAAACATTCGAGATCTGAACATAAGGGTGCCCGAGGAATATTTTGGCAATGTCTGTCCAAGGACTGTCTAGGGATATCTCTGTTCCCAAATGACCGTCAACACTTAGGACATGGTGACAAATATAGTGCACTGTGAATAGGAAAATGGAGTGATTATATAGTTGGGTCATTCAGTTGGCTCTTTTTGCCTCAATAACATTCCGAACAAGCAACCGCATAGTTACAAAAAGAAAAAAGGTGCCGAAACCGGTTTGGCTCAGTGGATAGAGCGTCGGCCTGCGGACTGAAAGGTCCCAGGTTCGATTCCAGTCAAGGGCATGTACCTTGGTTGCGGGCACATCCCCGGTAGGGAGTGTGCAGGAGGCAGCTGATCGATGTTTCTCTCTCATCGATGTTTCTGACTTTCCATCCCTCTCCCTTCCTCTCTATGAAAAATCAATAAAATACATTTAAAAAAAAGAGGAAAGAATGCTTTCCATATAAGTTGACCCAAAGGAAAAAAGTTCTAATGCCGATAGGAGTGCTCTGGTATGTATGATCCGTGGTGAATTAAAATCAATAATGCACCATGTTAGTTTATGCATCGATCTCTGAGAAGCTTTAGACAATGAGGATGCAGCTTTGAGCAGTGGGACATAGCTCACCGTGTGACATCATCAAGATTTTCAGCCTCTAAGACAGACCCCTTGGTCAAACAAACTTTTGTTTACTTTGGCATCCAATCAACAGTAACTTACCAAGAATGAGCACTGTAATTCATTGCTCTTCAGTTTGGTTATGGTCACAGATGTGTTGCATGGATGCATGCATGTATATAGGCTTATGGATAGAGCCATTGGTGAAACCTTCCCATGGTACCCAGATTGACTACAGATAAAGGATGGTCTGACACTGTATCTATAGCTGATAGCTTCTGCGGTCAGAACTGAACTCTTGATGTTCCATTTGCGGACAGAGTGCTTCTCTGGACCCTCCCCTCAGCAGCTGTGGTTCCACATATTCTGCAGAGACCGGAATGTTCCATGGGAAACCTGGCAGCCCTCAGCTTGTTAATTACATGGTCATCTTTCTCATTCCTCAGGCTTCAAGTCAGGGTCATCGTGCAGCCTCTTGCTTAACGAATCCTGAGCTCTGGGGCATACAGCTGCGTTCTGTGCCTGCAGGCCATCTACTCCACACCCCACGGCCTCCATGTGTGCACAAAACGGTGATGATGATTCCGAGCTCTCGGCGTTGCTGTGAGGGCGGAAATGTGCTGATGTCTCATCCCCCGAGCAGGGCGCTGGCTCAGAAGGAGGCTCAGTCAACGCCTGGTCAATGATGTGGGGAGTGGATGACAATGTGGGTGCAGCTGGACAGCAGTGTGCGCCATGGTTATGCCCGGGATACAGCTGGCTTTTCTCTCAAAGCACACAACGTGTTGAACGATTTGTGTGGGAGGGTGCCTTGCGAGCCAGAGGCAGGAGGATGCTGGGCGGTATGAAGTCAGGTGTCAATCATTGTAGACACTGCCAAGACTGCCTGGATATTGAGCTGTGGCACAGGCTTACACTGCCATTGGTGTTTTGGTTAGTTGTTTGATTGGTTGCTTTAATCCTCATCTGAGGATATGTTTTTTATTAGTTTTTAGAAAGAGGAAAGGAAAGAGGGAGAGGGAGAAGGGTGAGAGGGAGAGAGAGGGAGGGAGGGGAGAAGGAGAGGGAGGGAGGGGAGAAGGAGAGGGAGAGAGAGAGAGAGAGAGAGAGAGAGAGAGAGAGAGAGAGAGAGAGAGAAGAAAGAAACAATAATCCAATAATCTCTGGTCCAGGAATTGAACCCTCAACCTCATGGTGTACAAGATGATGCCCCAACCCACTGAGACACCTGACCATGGCAAACGATCACTGTTTTTAAAGAATAAGTCTTCATATATATAAAACAGTTTTGAAGTTGGTATAGGGTGCTGATAAATCCCAACTGTCAGATATATTGAAACAGTACCCTTTAACAGGTTTGTGCCAAATATCTTAGTTGTCATTCGAATTGCTTCTTCCGGTTTGAGGGCAGTGAGAATTGGAGTAGGTAGGCTCAGCTTGTGAGCCGAGTGGTTAGCGGCAGTGCATGCACTGGAGCTCACACTCTACCCTTCTAGTCAATGTGTTTCCCCTTCACTGAACCACAGCATCTCCTGAACTTCATTTTAAAGGCCAGTGACCACATCCTCACACTGCTCTCCTTACTAAATTTTATTATAAGGCCAATTTTATTATGGCCTTTTGTTAACTCTAAATGAAATGTTATGATATCATATATCTTTAAGGTACAAAATATAAAATATAAAATTCTTGTAAGAATCATATTTAAGTAATAATTTCACATCCTTATAGTCTATTTCCTTTATCTTTAAACACACACACACACACACACACACACACACACACACACACACCCCTTTCACCCCTAACTGCCTGGACACCCCTAACTTCTCTCCCCTGCAGGCTTCATCACCCCCATTGGCCCTACCCTGCTGGCCTGATTGCCTACAACTGCCCTCCCCTGCTGGCCATTTTGTGGTGGCCATCTTATGTCCACATGGGGACAGCCACCTTGTGTGTTGGAGTGATGGTCAATTTGGATATTACCTCTTTATTATATAGGGTGGGAAAACATGATTCAGTTTTCAAACAGCCTTCCTGAGCAAACTAAGCTCAAGAAATGAAGTTCTACTGTAACAGGAACCACAGTTCATCTTATCAGGAGAAAAGTGCTTTGTCCCTCTCAGCAGCTGGATGCCACCAGAACACCACTGTGGCAACTATAACAACTCAGGTCTACTTAGTAAAGTGTTGGTTGTATGTTTTTAATAGTAATTTGATTTCTATGAAGCATATGCCATATAATGCTATATATATTTTGTAAATTAGTAGTGATTTAAAAAATAGTATTTTTTCAATGGGGAATAGGTAAATTATATAATAGAATGACAAATTTCTCTTCATTGCACCTTTCCCTATTTCACTACTAAACTTACAACAGCCATATTAGAAATTATGCACGTGTATGAAGATTATTTTTCCTTCCCAACAGGAAATAACACTGTTCTTCAAAAACAAAAGTGAAGAAAGAAATGTTTAGTAGAAAAGGAATGGCATGTGAACAGGAAAATGCCCATGAATATAAACATTCCCCATTTCTCTGGGTCTTCTATGTCTATTGCTTATTTGCTGATACACATGTTAATGATGCAAAATCCTTTGTATTGCATCAATTTTGTATTCTTTATTCCTTGCCATCGAGACAAATTTTTTGACCAAATATTCTGAATTGTAGTAAAGAGAAATGCCTCTATCTTCTATATTTTTCTTCATACACACTGCAAATATTACCTTGTTATATTGTTAAGAGGCTGTTAGAGCGAGTACACTTTCAGACAGAGACATGCACTTTTCCCGTGAGGAAAGGGAGGCCCAGAGGGCTACACTAATCAGCGGTGGAGTGAGGACTGGAATTCAGGTCTACTGAGAGGGGCCGCATTCTTTGGAGATGGCTTGATGGCTCTATCCGTAGTTTTAATCTCTGTATTTATTGTGGGAGATATAGATTATACATGGTTTGATTCCTTTACTTCTTTTTATTCAATCTTAAATCACCTTCATTTGTAAGAAAAAATAATTCTTGACACAAACATACAAAACAGCCGAAACTGGTTTGGTTCAGTGGATGGAGCATTGGCCTGTGGACTGAAAGGTCCCAGTTTTGGTTCCGGTCAAGGGCATGTACCTGGGTTGCAGGCAGATCCCCAGTGGGGAGTGTGCAGTAGGCAGCTGATTGATGTTTCTCTCTCATCGATGTTTCTGACTTTCTATCCCTCTCCCTTCCTCTCTGTAAAATATCAATAAATTAAAAAACAAAACAAAACAGAATCTAAGAAGAGCAACCACAACAAGCTCCCTCCTTGAAATTATGTGAGTGAGGCGGGTGTAACTCTTAACCGCTCATGTGCAGCTCTGTTATTTCATTTATTCTATTGGCTCCACTAGAAAGCTTTCCCTCTGTGTGTGTCCCATGTCTACCTCTCCTTTGGGGGTGAGATCCAATATGACATCTCAATTAAGCTTGCCTAGATTTTGTGGTAACAACTTATGGCTTTAAAATTGTTACAGCACAATTTTTCTCACCTACAGGGGCCTACAATACACTCTAACATTTCAGTTGAACAAATAAGACTGTTTTCCCCTTGGACTGAATTTTAGAATTATTGGGAGTGAAAAGCAAGTCATGTAGACCCCCACCTCTAAGCCATTTAACACTCAATGAAACGTGTCGTGAACAAAAGAGGTAGCTCTATGTTGGAAGGTGGGGAGACCCAATCTGATAGGTGTACCTATACAAGATTTGTTTCAGCTCACCTACATGAAATAACTACCGTAAACTGGCACATTTGTCTAAGGTGTCAAAACAAGAAAAGTACTCTTAATGATTCCTTTACAAATCATATAGCCTTTCATTCTGTAACCAAATGCATTTGAAATAAAACTGCAAAAAGATAAATGCATCCCCCCAAAAAAAATGATAGATAGCAAGAAGGAGAAATAGATACGACACAGAGCTAAGTCAGGTCCGAGAGGTTGCGATAACATTGGATTTTCTAGACGTTGTGTCGGAGGCAGAAGGAAAAACACCAATAGATTGGCAGTGCAATCTCGGATCTCCCAGAAATCACTTGCACTCGATGGAGACAGCTGTTGTGAGCACTGGGACACTGCCCCAAGTCATGTTCACGTCCCGCTGCTGAAACAGTGGACTCTGGCAGATTGTCACAGCCCTCCACCAAAGGCAGACACAGAGGCAGTGGGTAAACAATCCAGTGAGGTGGGTTCTACCTCCCAGAATTCCCCAGCCAGACAGACTCCAGTAGGCCCCAATGACCCTTGCTTGATGGCACAGCCTTTGCTCCCTTCTCTCCCATCTTTCTTCCTTACTCCTAGGCCCTTGATTCCAGGCATCACTTTCCACCTCCCAAACAGACTACTTGCGCTCAAGTTTCTCCCTCAGAGTTTTCTTCTGAGGAAAAGGAACACAAACAGAGACTATTGATTGCTGCTGGTATTGCACATGAACATTTTCTGCTTCTTTCTATTTAAAATTTTGACACACAAAAAAATATGTTTGGTCTTTGAGTCTTTATATTTACATCCCATAAAATCCTTCATGACCCTGTGTAATTCCTGACCAAGATAGAGCCCAAATACTCTTATCATCATTATAGATGGTCCTATAGGATGCTTTTCTCACGTGGCTTCCCAAATACAGGAATTAGCTACATGAAAACCTGGTTCAAATCAGAAATTAGTCAAAAAATAAAATATGTCATATAAAATTCACGAATGCTGCAAAATTTGATTCATGAAGGGAAAATTATTGACTCTGCTGATCTAGGTAGGGAAATTACTTTTTATAGATATCAAAACTCTAAGTTGGAAAAACTTTTAAAGATGGTATAATGCTATATTTTAGGTGAGTTTCTTCTGCTGATTCAAGGAAAAGTTTATCATACAACTGCAAATTGTAGTGAGCTTATCAAGCTCATGTGAATAATATCTGTGTATAAGCTATTCGGTTTCATATATATGCCACTGGAATATTGGTTTCTTGGTTGAAATAATAAATGTATGTCTTGTAACTACAGCAATGAAGTGAATTCGCTTCATTTGTAGACAATGCATGCGTGTCTCTTTCATTCATTAATTCATTCAAAAACATTAGCTTAGGACCTTATATTTCTCTTATTGTGCTAATGGGGAAAACAGGAATTGTCTATGATATTCAGTGTTTCATAACCTAGTGGGTATTTAATTGAGCTTCTTATCACACTTACATGTTAAGAAAATATGTATGTCAAATTTTGCCTTAGTTATCTGAGAGTTATTATGAAAAAGAGGTATAAAACTTTAATAAATATAGCTTTTAGGTAAACAAATCTGAAAGGTTAGTGATATAGTTCACAGATTTATAAAGGATCTCACCATTAAAAACAGAGTTGTAACAGAAGTGTTTTATACTTTGTGTATTTATTAAAAGAATAACAGAACTTTATTTTTATTTTGTCCTGAAACATTAATTGCAACAGATTTATGAATGACCTAATTCTGTATTAAGTTTTAGCAATAAAAACTTTATTACAACACTTGTTATGAGAAACATGACATAAAAATTTAAAAAGCAATTCTCAAATATTGTGCTTATAGCCTCAGCCTTGAATGGTATTTTTCCATGATTAGTATTCCTATGTAATTTTAAACACTTCTCTGGTTTATGTTAAAATGTATGTTTAATAATTTAGGTAAAAGCACGAAAGGCAAGATAAGAATTCAACTAAAATAACTACTCCCCTTACTCCAACCCAAAATTCATGAATTTATTAAAATAAATGTTTAAACTCTTTACCATTTCAGGATTCATTGAAAGTATATTAAATTTATAATGTATGGGGCTTCAGGTCCAGAAATGGTGGATTCTTTCTTAACTTAAACTCACTACAGATATAAAATAATGAATTGTGTTTTCTTTTCTTTTTTAATATATATTTTATTGATTCAGAGAGGAAGTGAGAGTGGGAGAGACACAGAAACATCAATGATGAGAGAGAATCACTGATTGGCTGCCTCCTGAACACCCCCTACGGAGGATTGCCCACAACCCAGGCATGTACCTTGACTGGGAATCGAACCTGGGACCCTGAGTCCACAGGCCAATGCTCTATCTACTGAGCCAGATCAGATAGGGCATGTCTTTTGTTTTCTTAAAGGTAAGAAAACAACCTTAACCAAATTCTCAACCTTAACCAAATCTTATGTGATCTATCTAAGGAATTACTAAAGCCTCATTTGCCACGCACTACCCTGGGGGAAAGAATTGGATGAAATAGAATAATTGAACTTTAGATTATTTAGTAAACTTATACTTTCAATTTTATTGGGTAAAATTGACACATTCTTCAGTGGAAATTATGATTTTTAAAATTTGTATGTATTTGAAGGTTTATATTAATATACTAGGCGCCCAGTGCACCAAATGTGTGCACATTAGAAGGGAATAAATTGGAGAACGTATTTTAATACTGCCATTGGACCTTTCTCTATAATAAAAGTGTCAGAGATGAAAGAAAATTAGTAAAATGTATATGAAAATCTCCTTCCTGTCAGAGTCTGAGGCACGCTGCAGGACCTAGAGTCAAGTCCCCCGCCCCCACCACCACCCGCACGTGCTTCTAAAATGCAGGAGACCCAGAGCCCAGCTGGCCCCACCCCCACTGGATGAGACCCAGACCTGGTGGTGCCACCCCTGTCAAGCCCCTCAGGGCGGGGAGCAAGCCTCAGGCCCCCTGGTATGCCACCAGGGCAGAGGGTGTGGCCTGAGGTCCCCATCAAGCCCCATGGGGGCAAGGGGTACAGCCTGAGGTCTCCCAGCCTAGCGCTGGGGGAAACGGGGGTGAAGCCTGAGGTCTCCCAACCTAGCAAGGGGCAGGAGGCACAGCCTGAGGTCCCCTGTCAAGCCCCGTGGGGGCGGGGGGCATGGCCTGCAGTCTCTTGGCCAGCACTAGGGCAGGAGGTGCAGCCTGAGGTCTCCTGGCACAGAGCTGGAGTGGGGGGCGTGGCCTGAGGCTCCCCATCAAGCCTTGTTGAGCACTGGGCACAGCCTGAGGTCCCCCGACAAGCCTCACACGATGAGGGAAATGGCCTGAACTCCCTGGACCTGGCCAGGCGTCATGCAGCTTCAGCTCCCTGCTGTCCAGTGTGATGTTACAGAGTCTGGGCTAATTTGCATATTCTGCTATTATATAGATAATCGCTTTTAAGTATACTAGGAGAACTCTTAACTAGGTTATACCTTTTAAAAAATAATGCCAATATGTAAATGAGGTTAACAAAATATAATTTCCCTCAGGGTAGAAACGCTGCTTATGTTCTTTGTTTCTCCAGAGTCTTTATTCCAGGAGTTGACCTTGGGCACACCATTCCATCAATGTTAGTTACGAGAAATTCTATGTCACAATAAGAAGCTAATGGAAAAGGAACAAAATCATAATAGGAAATAGTATGTAAAATGCTCAATAAATAAAAATATTTCATCAATTTGAAGCTTTAATCCAATAAGTGTTTACAGGTCATTCAATATGACAGTCATAAAATAAATGTATCTCTTCTTAAAAGATTATAGGGTATCTTTATAATCATTTTTGTCATAGACCTAATATACTTTATGCATTTACTCACGTAGAGAAGGTCTGGATTTCCCATTTATAAGTTGAGATGTCTCCTTCTTTTGTTTTCAAATCTCTACCCTATTTATTTGGTAGAACAAAATATTGTTTGCCTAGGAGGGACGAGGAAAAGGAATATCCGAAACAGAGAAATGGATTGATAGCAGCTTTTACGCCATGTGACTCACGACAACCACCTTCTGTTTTTACCTTGACTGTTGGAAAAACGCCACCCATAAACCACTGCAGCTTCCTCCCTTCTGGCTGTGATAGATCGGGCTGACTCTCCAGGCATGAAGATGAACACAGAGAAAATAAGTTCGAACCCACTTTTATGAAGACAGTAAGTGGGGGGACAACTCTGAACCCACTTTTCCCCATGGGATAGCACATGAAGCTCCTCCGTCAGGCAGCATATCACCAGAAATAAACATGTGTGTGTGTGTGCATGCACATACATATGTTTGGACAAGGCTGGTGAACATAAGCAGGACATGCAAAGGGAAAAACAGCCCTCCAAAGTACAAGCCAAAGAGGGTCGAAATGAGAGAGACCTGAGAGAAAAATAGAATATGTACAAGAATTCCTATTCTGGAATTAAAAGCAATCCATATGACAGAAACAAGTTATCCAGGTGAGCTTCAAGCTTCAGAAGAGCTTACGAGGAACATAAAATTAGTAAGAGCCTTAAATGATAAGATAAAACAATAGAAGATGTAAAGGGAGAAGGCTTAGCCCATATTTACACACACACACACACACACACACACACACACACACACACACACACAAAACACCAACATATTTGTGTATCAAATTGGATTGAAATGCTACATTTCATATTAACGACCTCAGAAGCTTTAAAAATGCCAACATCTTGGTTGTCTCACTTTTCATTGACTTAATAGTTCTGGGGCACAGCCTGTGCCCTGAGATTTTTATAAAACCCGCACGGGTGATTCTACTGTGCAGCCAGCATTGCCAACCACTGAATCAGGACCATGCAAATATATGGTGGGCTTGAAGGCGAACTCCGATCATTCACAGGATGGCTTAAAACTTCAGTAAATGGAAGGGAAAGCCAAAGAATTAGAACAACCAGAAGGTATTATAGAAACAGAGAAGAAAAGAACTCTAATATCCCTGAAGTAGAGACTCTGAGAAGAAAGTAAATGGTGATCTAAAATACAGTAAGTGTTCATAAAAAGAGAACATTTTCATGAAACCAAGGGAAAAGTGAATCTGAAGATCAAGATTACACATTTCTACCAAGAAAGTTGTGTATAGAACAATCAGCACTAAGGAATCTATGAAGTAAATGTTTCAACATTCAGAATGAAAGGATAAAGTTTAGGCAACCGCCCCCCCCCTCCCCCCCAGAAAACAAATCGTTCATAAGGGTTAGGGTTGGGTGGGAGAAAAGAATCAGCATCATCAGAGTTCAGAATACCATTTTTGTTGGGAAGTGTGACAGAGTCCTATGATAGCAAGAAAGTTAGCAGAAAGAGGAAAAGTAAACCACACACACATAAAAAATCCCACAAGGAGACAGGAACAGTAAAGCATGCTTGAAAAATGCAGCCATGCATAAAATCAAGGCAAGCACCTGAAGCTTGGTTGACAGCACCAATTTCCTAAGTATAGAAAGCTAAGATCGAGAAAGAAAGTGTGGATATAACAAAAATTTTATTTTACTTCACCAATAAAAACAAGGATAAAGTAAAAGCAATAAAACATTTCACTATCTCACAGATTCGCCATGCCTAACATTCCAGTCACTTTACTATGAAGAATCTTTTCCTGCACTTTGGAGAAGAGGGGTTGGCACACTCACTCTCGTAAAGGGCCAGAGAGGAATTATTTTATGCTCTGTGGGCTGGGAACTTCCTGTCAAAACTTCTCCGCTCTGCTGTTGTGGCAAAAAGCAGCCATAGACAATCTGTGCTTCTGTTAAAATAAAACTTTATTTATAGAATCTGGAATTTGTATTTATATACATTGTGTGTGTCATAAATACCATGTAACTTTTTTCAACCATTTGTAAGTGCTAAAACCACCGTTAGCTGACGGGTCTTATTAAAACATTAAGTGGGCCAGATTCAAACCTACAGCTGTAGTTGGCCAACCTGTATGTGAGACCAGTGCTTTTCATATTCAGCACTATTCATATTTCGGGTTGGAGAATTCTTCACTGTGGAAAACTGTCTCATGCATTGCAGCATCTCTGGCCTGCACTCACCAGATGCCCAGAGCACCCATTTAGACATTGCCAGTGTGTTCTGGCTAAGAACCACTGTTCTCGACTATTATTAACCCTGTAGGCATGAAGCAAAGATATTTCCAAGTGTAAACTTTATTAGCAGAGAATTCGCAGGGGCTTTTTCCTCCATCTGGACACTAACTTCATTAGGGCGTAGTTCTATATAATAAAAGGTTAACATGCAAATTGACCGAAGGGCAGAACAACCAGTTGCTATGATGTGCACTGACCACCAGGGGGAAGATTCTCAAAGCAGGAGTTGTCTCCTGGTGATCAATGCACTCCCACAGGGGGCGCACCACTCAGCCACAAGCTGGGCTGATGTCTGGTGAGCGTGGTGATGGTGGCAGGAGCCTCTCCAGCCTGTGCGTTAGTGCTAAGGATGTCCTAAGGCTATCTGACTGATAAACGGACAGGCTCGCTCCCTGTGGGGCCTAAGTCGTCAGTCAGACTTCCCTCAGGGTGCAGGCCATGCTGAGGGGCCCTCAAGTGCACAAATGTCATGCACTGGGCCTCTAGTATACTAGTGACTCTAGCTGCCTTTTCTAACAGTTAGATACATTAACTAAATCATCCCCACACGCCACCCCTGCTTTTTCAACTTCACTGGAACCACTGTCAAATCAATCCTCCACACTATACTGTTTATTATGAGATTCCATAAACGTTTCAGGCACATTGACATAAATTAACATTAAATAAGTATCATCATTAAAAATATGAAAGAAATGGGTGTTGATGATTTAGCAAAACCATGCATAGTGCCTCCATTGTGAGCAAAGAACTCCTATCAATATTAGTGTAAGGTACAAACCTATAAAGAACAGAATGGTTTAAGTGTTATCAGTTCTGAATTTTAGCAGTTTTCTGATATATTCAGCAAACATGATTTTTTTATTGGGGTATAATTGACACACACTATCCTATTAGTTTCAGGTGTACATCCCAGTGATTCAATATGTATTATACATTATGAAATAATCCCCATGATAAGTCTAGTTACCATCTGTCACCATACAAAGCTATTACAATATTATTGACTATGTCCCCCCGGCTGTACGTGATTTTGAATAGGACTTCACCTGTTTGATGAAATCAAGAAATGTAAACACAGAAATAGGATTCTGTTTCTCAATGAAAGAATTCAAGAAAAAAAATACAAAACTGCATAAAATGTAAGACTTCAAAGCAGAAGATAAGCTTCATTTGCATGGGTGCATGTGCGAGTATTTCAAGAGTGGATTTGTGTGTTTCTCGTGATTCCAAATAACTTCACCACTAAAACATCAGTGCTAAATAATTGCTTCTTGATTAGCATAATATGGATTGTGATATCAATAATTCAGCTGACTTCCCCTTCTTTGTGGTTTTTATCTTTATGGGCACATATCTTTTTAAGTGGCTTTATGTTTTAAGTTTGACCCCCCGTTCAATCATACATGCACAGATGAATGATTCTGTTTATGAATCTCATTAGTATTAGTTAAGAAGTGTCTGTTCTGGGCATGGTTCTTATGTCTGTTGGCCACCATAAGTTAGAGAAAACTCTTAGTGCCCTCCAGCAGAGATCGTCATTGGGATGTCACCATAAAAGGCTGCCAGTTTAAGATCAGTCATAATGTTTACTTAAAATGGCAGCCACTTTCTCTTCCCTTTCCAATTTCATTCCCTGTAATAAAATGCAATGTGCCAATTTTTCCTTTCTTCCTCACCCAGCTACGAGAGATGCATTCCTTTTTATGTTTGATGATCGAGCGATTAGCAGTGTTTAGGGCTCCCTAAGGTCCTATGTGGGCTACTGGTGAAATAAGAATATGAACATAGTAAAATCCATAAGAAAAAAAATCAGTATTTTGTGATGCTAAACTATGATACTTTAAGAACATAAAATAGACATATTTCCTTTTGAAATAGTTCTTGTAATGTTCTAAGGAGAGGTATTCCCCAGACATAGGTGGAGCCCATGTGTATGTATATTTTATGCATAAATTAAGGAATTTAAGAGTGTCCCACAGTAATTCTCCAGAATTTAGGAATGACTGAGGTCAACATGGAATCTGCTGGGTGAGGAAACCCACCAATATGAGGAAATTTTTAAACTGTGGTTCGACGGACAATGAAAATCAATGATGAGAAAATGGACCGCTTTTGCCTCGGAAATTTTTCACTATTCACTAAATCAAGTCTACCTGCCAATGGTTGTGAACTTGGTATTTTTTCCATGTTGGCAAATCTCTCGGTGTTAGTTATGACCACCTGCTATAAACTGGCAACTCCACTCTGGTTGTCTTGGTGATGAGATACCAGCTTTCAAACTGAAGCTCAATCTCAATGATTTCTTAAAACAAGATAGAACTTCCAGGCTCCTGCTGATTGATCATGATGCCCTCCAGCTGAGCATGGGTGTGTAGCTTCCAAGTTCTTTCTCAACAGAGGGTTCTAGGCAGCGTCTACACTTTCTGGGTTAGAATTGGTCTGTGAGATAAAGCACCTCCCCCTTTTTGAAGATATAGTAGATTAACTCTCTGATAGTACTGAGTTTACTGTAATGGTTATGAAGAAACCAAATCCTTTTACCATTTACTTACAAAAAATATGGGGATGATTCACTGATAAATACAACTGGTTTTATTCTTGAGGGAATTTAAAGCCAAGTACAAAAGAAGACACCCATAATTAGCAATACAGGTGATACAGTGTGTTAAACGCTATTCTGCAGACATAATGAGTGGAGATGATCAAACAAGAGGGGAGATGAAACATACTTAGAAGACTTCACAGAAGTAGAATTAGATATGAGGAAGATTTTATGAATTGGACAAAAGGCTGAATATTGCAAACATAGAAAATGTGTCAGAGTAAAGCATCAGGGTGGATCCTTTGGGATGACTAGAATGGAGGTGCCAACGTATGTGAGGAACAGAAATGGAACCTAATGAAAGCATGGCAACCAGTGTGCCATTGGGGGGAGTATTCAACAAACAAAGCCACATATCAACAGGACAACAATTGAAATTTCTTTTGAGAGCCAAATTTTTTAAACTTAAACTTCTTCTAACACCACTTCTTCGAAATGGACTTGCCCAGGCCGTGGTGTTTTGTGGGAGAGCCACACTCAAGAGACAAAAGAGCCGCATGTGGCTCGTGAGCCGCAGTTTACGGACCCCGGCTCTCAGCTAACAAATGGCATGTGAATGGGCCATTTTCAGAAGCAGGAGGACAACAATGATATTTTAATTTACATAATGTGTTATTGCTGAAAAGATTATAAGAAACAGTTTTAAGAGGCATAACACCAGAGACTTGAATCACCTTAGAGGTTATTATCACAGTCTAGGGAAGACATAGTTTTATATTGAAGAAATAGGAGAGATAAAGTAAAATAGACTGACTCGAGAAGCATTAATCCATCAAGGTAGCTAATGGATTCTGGGAACGAGAGAGAGATGTAAATCTAGAATAATAAGTTTTTATCATGTGTAATTGAGTGGGCAATAAAATAATTAACTAAGGAAAAATAACACAAGGATAAAATCTGAGATCCAGAGGAAGGGAGAGAAGCATGACAAATTCACTGTTTGACGTGACCACTTTAAGATACTAAGACTCATCCAAGGAGAATACCAAATGAAAAATGGGTTTACAGATTCAGACTCGGATCTGATTGTTTTGCTACAGGATTACTTAGGTAAAACAACAATTTGAAGGTTAAGGAAAAACAAACAGAAAATACATGACCAAAATTTCCAATAGAAAGCAGTATTTCAATAAGAAATGTTGATGAGAAGTCAATTAATAGGGAAAAAATAGCCTATTTAGAACTTAGTAAAAATTCACTGGTCACCTTAGCTACAGATATTTCTCTGAGAGTTAGGAGGTAGAACAGACAGAGGACTGAATGAGATCGTGATTTTCACTGTGATGAACAATGTGATGGTTCACTGGAGCCATGATGAAAATTAGGGTGCTTTGTGAAGAAATCCACAGAAACCCCCAAAAAGTAGGTTTTCTACGAGCTGACTTATGGCATCACGTTCCTAGAAATTCAGAGGTAACGCACCCTTCACCATTAGTTAATCCATCAGGACTTGTCTCTTTGATCCCTGCATCTTCAGCAGGTGTCATCCTAAAACTGGCTCACCCATGGTTTGAAGAGAGATTGTGGCTACAAGATTCTTCATTTACATTCCAGAAAAGAGCTGGATAGAAGTCCACCTGCTACCATGAACTAAATGCCAAGTATTTCGCTTTTGTTAGGCAAACTTCGGAAACATGTCTAGCCCTATACTGATTCCAATAACCAGGGAAAAATCCAGGTGCTACTAAGCAAAATCCACCTAGGAGGATGGGCCTCATGGGTAGTTGAACTAAATTGGGATTCTAGCAGAAAAAAAGAGGGTACATTTGTTGGATAGGCAACCTACAGGGCCCTCTGTAAGGACTCTGAAGAGGGGTCAGTCCTATAGACTAGGAGCTAAAAGGCAAAGACATACAAGTGACATTAGAATGTTAAGCTGCTGCCTTTTTTCCTTCTTTTACCTCTTGTTGTTTTGTGAAGTTTGAGCATGTCTCTATGCTGAAGGAATGTTTCAGGGAGGGAGAAGTTGAGAGGAGAGGAGAGAGAAAATGGAATTAATGCCACCGATGGAGAGATGACGGCAGCGGAGAAGCCATTGGCAGGTCCATGCATTTAGTGTTTGAGGGGAAGTGGGGGCTGAACTTGGGAGGCTCTTTACCCAGGAGGGCCCTTGTTTTTCCTGGTAAGTAGGAGAGGCAGAGGTCATTTGGCAAGAATGTGGAACAAGTGGGTGCTGAACTAGAGTTTGTAGGGAAAGTTCTCTTTTCTGCTTCCTCTTGTCATCCTTTTCCCAGCTCTGAGTCAGTGCCAGCAGCTGCCCTCGGCCCTGCAGAGGCGCCCTGGCCCACCCTGCTCCCAGGTGTCCTCCAGCGCCACTTCGGTGCCATCAGTTATAACCCCTGCCCTTGTCTGTCTGCTTTCTCGCCTGCTGCCCACCCCGATTCCCGGCCCTTTGTCTCTCTGGCTTCCCCTCTGCGCTCTGAGCTCACATCCATATTTCTCTGCTGGCCTCTGTCATGACCTTTGACTCCACTGTCTAAGAGAAAGCCAAAAATTCCATCTGAAGGGGATGACTATAATTTTATCCAAATAGCTCAGTGCAAAGGGGGAAAAAAGGGGAGGCCGACACTAACAAGAGATAGCCCAAAAGATGCTCTAAGAATAGCTTTTTAAATTTTTGTCATGGGTATATGATCAGGTAGCAGTTGGTAAGTATCACACATACATTTGTCTCTGTATAAAAATGGGAAGGTATTTATGAACTCAACTTGAAGTTATAAAGGTTAAAATAAAATTTGATTTCAAAGTAATATAATTATTACATTAGGTAGTTATCCAATGTTTTCATCTTCCTCATCAGTTCATCACTTTTAATTACTCCAAATTAATGTCATTCCATGTCAGTAACTTCTCCATTTGCTAACATGTTTGCCAATAGAACAGTAAAATGTTTGCCTACTCTACATAAGGTTTTTCCTGGTGCATATTCTGCTATTCAATATGACACAGAAACAGCTTTATTTTCACTTACGGAAAGTGTTTTGGAGATACACAAAACACTACGTTTCAGAGTGGGCCAATTTTGCTTTCTTTTTATAGGAAACAGACACAGACGTATTCTCCGTTGGTAATAGCCTGACCTACATAAGTGGTGAGTAGCTGTGGTTTTCTCATTCTCCCCAGGGAGAGGAGAACTATTCGCACCCCCTGTCCTCCTGCTCCCATAAAAGGGGAAAGAATGATCACAGGAGCTTTGAATACAATTTCTGTTGAGCTTGTTTTTTTCCTCACCTTAGGTGACCAGATCGATAAGACAGTCCAGCAGCTGAGAAAGAGAAAAATCATATGACTGGAACACTGCCAGAGGCAGTTTCTCTGGTTCAGCAAGAGTCTCTGATGATATTACAAAATTGCACATAAGTGGTATATAAAGAGCCGGTCCTAAGTCAATACATTTTAAGGGACAAATGCAAATATTAAAATGACTCATAACAATACTAATGTCAGAATCACTCTTCCAAAAAATCCAATATTAGGTAGTTGTCTCTCCAAGGCCACGTGGGGTTTCCCACCTTTAAACGTGATAGGTCTTCATGGACACTAATTAGTAAATGATATAACCACCCTGTAGGGAGTCTACTCTGCGGGCCGCAGGCTAAGATGGCTGCATGTTTGCTCCAACTCTTGGCAATGAGCTGCTTGTGCTAAGAGGTGGCCCTCCTTCCCTGTCTGCATGAGGGATGCAGCTCCTGAAACCCGACCAGCTCTCAGGAAGAATGGGGGCACTGACATGGCCAGCCCACTCCATTCCAGGAAACGCACCGATGCAGCCAGGTATCATTTATTAAAAAGCATTTGCTGAGCTTGTACAAGGGGTGAGGCATACATATATCAGCATATCACAAGATCACACGGAGGTGGGGAGCTTCAGAGCTTGCCTCTGGACTTGCAAGGTGCTTGTCCATCTTATTGATTTGACTCTTACTATTTTTATAAAGTTCAACTCAGTTCTTGCCTTTTCTCCTCCATCACGCCTCCATCCTCCAAAAATTCTGAGAGGTGCCTGTCTTCCCTACATGTCCTTTGTTCTGCTCTTTTCTATCATTTGTACCAAGCAGTTCCTTGAGCCCTAGCCAGTTTTGCTCAGTGGATAGAGTGTTGGCCTTCAGATCTAAGGGTTAAGGGCACAGGGCCTGGCTGTGCTCTTAATTCCCATCAGGGGGCATGCAGGAGGCAGCCAATCAAAGATTCTCTCTCATTCTCCTTGTTTCCATTTCTCTCTCCCTTTTCCTTCCCCTCTGAAATCAATAAGAATATTTATTTCTAAAAGAAGTTCCTTGAAGGTGGAGTTCTGTGACTCACTGATCTATACATGTAGTTCTGAATGCAAGAGTGAGTCCGCACACATCAACCACTCCTTAATGACGATGATCATTTTCATCCAACTTGCACTCATCTACGTGAACCAAGAATTCTGGGAAAAGGAAAGTTGGCTCATCCTAGAAACCCTTCAGGAATGCTAACCCTATTAATGTTTCAGTATATTTAAGAAAGGAAGTCCGTTTCTGCGGACTCTATTGGAAAGCATCTGGTAAAAAATACAGGACACTCAATGCCACATTTTATAACAAGGGCTAACTCTACAAGTACAGAAAACCATATACCTATATACTTCCTATAAGGGGAAATACACTGTTTTCTTGGAGGTACCATAAAGTAATTGTAAATAAATATTACATAGAGACGTACATCCACAATATCTGATTTGATATTTCCTTGAGCAGAAAAGAAAGTCATCCTTAAATTGCTCATATGTAATATTCAATTTTCTGTGTCAACTATATGTATAAGATGCATACATTATTTTATTCTACATAGTATTTGCATATATAAAAATGATACATATATAATAATGATAAGTGGGCTTATTTCCAAAGATATATTCATTTAAAATTGACATCTAATGTTTTTTTAATGATCTTAAGTGGACAGTTATAGCATTTTTGTTGCTATGAAAAATGATTTTAAGAATATCTCCACAATATACATTCTTCAGACAGTTTAAAATGTTGTTAATAAGCAATTAAAGTGTCTTTGGTATTCAGACCCTGAATCCATTTGTGGAAGATAGGTCCGTTATAATGTTTTAGAATGTGCATTATATCTACTTCATTCTCATTCTAGGAAGGATGCCAAAATTCTTTCCCCAAAGAGGAAAAAAGTAAGAGGCATAAATATTGTCTGGCAATAGAATAAAAAAAACTTTGCTGAGGCACAAGAGCAGTTTTGTAAAAACCAAGGCTAACTTTTTTAATTTTCAGTCATTCAAACATCTACTGTTTGATCTCAAAAAGTGGTACCTTGTATTAAATGTACATTTGACTATTTTTGAAAGAATAGAAAATGGAATTTTGAGTTTATTTTAATATACCTTTTGTAGTATTACCATTCTCAGGGGCAGGACCCCACAAAAGCCATGTTTGAATGAGTTTATACTATTAAATAATCATTGATTTCAATTCTCCCATGAAAAAAGGCAGTCCCAGTATAACAAACAGTGCTCAGTAGAAGTGGGGGTGATGCAGGGAAGGTGCTTGCCTATCAGTCTGGTCTGGAGAACAGAGGGTTGGCTAGGGGCGTGGACTCCAGTGCAAGCCCATGAAAGTTTGAGAATGCATCATCCCCAAACAAAGAGTTAACTTTCTCTTGTGCTCCCCTTCTTGCTCTCACTTGCTCCATGGCCACATGGACCCTACATCCAATGGACTGCAACTGGGAATGCATGATAAGCTTGCCAGATGCTGGACTGGACTGTGCTTTAATATGGAGGAGAAACCCTGGGCACTGGCCTTCACTCTGGTCCTGCTGGAGACAAGAATGGACTTTTTCCATGGTGGGATGAATGGAGATGAGACCTTGAGGGGAGCCCCCTTAACTTTACATCATCAATAAAGCTCTCCATAAAACCTCATCCTCCCAGGGGCACCTCATGGCACTCAAAGAACCTTACTTCCACCAATAACAGTTGGAGGAAAGTGCAAAGTCAACCCTGAACCACAGGATGTCCCCTTTATCGTGGATTGGACATTCTGCTGTAGTTGCCAAAAATAGGGTTGATGCATCTAGGGTCTCTTGACTGTTTCTCAGAAGCAGTCGTGAAGTAGTTGATGGGATCTGGTTGTTACAATTGGGTAATTGTACAGACTGTCCATGCATTAGTTCATTCAGCAATTCTGAGCTGGGGCCCAACAACATCCTAAGCACTCCTGTAGATGTTAGAGTGGGGAACAAAAGAAATGAGGCAACTGCTCTCTGAGCTCACAAAATACTTAGGGAGGGAGACAATGAATGTATACACACATCAATAAATGCAATCATTTTTGTTGACGATTGCTTCTATAAACTAAACTAGATGTGGTGGTGTAGAGTATCTGGGAAGGAAGCCTTTTATATAGAACTAGTGTCCTGGTGCATGAAATTTGTGCACAGGGGTGGGGGGGCGAGGGGTGTCCCTCAGCCCAACCTGCACCCTCTCCAATCTGCGACCCCTTGGGGGATGTCCGAGTGCTGGTTTAGGCCCACAGGGATCAGGCTTAAATTGGCAGTTGGACATCCCTCTCGCAATCCAGGACCACTAGCTCCTAACCACTTGCCTGCTGACCTGGTTGTCCCCAACTGCCCTCCCCCTTCCAGTCTGATCACCTCTAACTGCTCTCCTGCCAGCCTTATCACCCCTAACTACTCCCCTTGCTGGCCTGATCGCCCTCAACTCCCCCCCCCCCTTTTGCTGTCCTGCTTGCCCTCAACTGCCCTCCCCTGCCAGCCTGATTGTCCCTAACAGCCTCTGCCTCAGCCCTGTCACTAAGCATGGCTTTATCTGGTAGGTCTCTCAGTCTAATTAGCATATTACCCTTTTATTAGTATGGATAGTCGGGGAAGGCTCTTCCTCTCAAATGGAAGATAAATTTAGATCTGAGTGAAAATATGGATTCACACATGCAAATGTCAAGGGGAAGAGTCTTCTAGAAGAGGCTCTCTAGGGGAGTGTGCATATGCTGGGTGTGTTTCAGGACAGATACGTGGTGTGATGTTGAGGCATGACGTGAGGGGCCAATTCCACAGCCACTGTGAGAGTCATTTTATTTTCAGTTGAGTGGGAAACCAGCAGAGCAGAGCCGCCACTTAGAAGACCAAAGTTCATGTACACAGTGTCCAATAGATCTTAAAGCTAATATAGTGATTCATGTGGCAAACGTATTTGGTACTACTTCTATTCAGTAACTCACAAATCATCACAATTAGGAAGCTAGTGAAAATACTGCACTCCCCCCTCCCTTCCATTTTTCCTTGCTTTTCTTTTATTTAGTAAGCTCCAAAGTAACTAGTCCTGGGGGGAGATGAGTGATGAATAACCTCATTCAGCTCCAAGAAACAACAACAAGGAAATCCACAGCTGAATGGTTCATTGCAAACAGCAAAATGGTCATTGTTTAGTGGATGAAGTTTTCCTCTCTTTCGTATCCAGGCACTGACTAATGATTTTCCTCCAAAGCTCCCACTTTTAAAAGAATGAATCAGCCCCCAAGGCCTCCCAGAGATAAGTATTACTTTCCTCTTGGTAGCTTAGCTAGTGACTGAGAGGGAAAAGGAAACCAGGCCATATTTCAAAGCCAAGACCCATAACCATGATAGTAGAGACTGTACTTCTCTTCTCCTAAATCATCTGGCATCCACGGGGCTTTTACGCATTTCTGTGTATTTTTCTCTCTTCTCCATAAACTCACTCATCTCAAGTGGGCTTGTCTCACATATGTTCCCGGGTGCCCACAGAACTACATTCTAGTCTGTGTTTTCCAGAGCAAAGCCAGCTCTGTGACCCGACCTGCTACACAAAGACTCCAGTGCCACTGGAGGATCAGTGGTCATAAGGCACACATAGCAGGTGGACCAGACTTAGCTATTGATTTGCATAGTTGTATTTTCTAAGGACAACTTCCCAACAATAATAACCGCAACAACCTGCTACGAAACAATGACTCGCCTTTTGGAAGCAAAATAGCACATGACATGCTAATGCAAAGTCCGATGCATTCCTTGCGTGCTCTTATCTCTATCAAGAAAATGTCATGGGTTAATATATGTGTGCCCCACTGAGAATTGAAGAGTAAACAAAATGCTTCATGTTCATAATGAGGCTGTGGCGTTAATGGGGGAAGGTCACGCCGGATCACGGCTAATAGATGTGGCAATGTTCTTTTCCACGGTAGCCCAAGGGGGCCCACCTCAGTGATGGGCAGTGCTTTGGGACAATATTTATTTTTGATGTGAGAGGGAAATAGAACTAGAGAACATTCAGGTTGATGGAAGCCGTAAATAAGATTTTCCCACAAAGGATTAGAAAGCAAAAACTACTTTTCTCACAAGCTCTTGTCACCTCAGAGTTCAAGAACTGGGTTAAGAGATCGCAATATTTTGCGATGGCAGTGGAATACATCGCCCAAGTTTCATATGTTGAAATTTGGCTTAGTTCCTGGGGGATATTACAGGACAAAACGAACTAAATATTGGTACTAGAGGGATTTGAAAATAGCCATAGAGAGGCAAAATCCCTAAGTGGGGAATACCTCCATACATTTCATCAACTATTTATGGGCATTCACATGTTGGCTGTCTTTGTGAATATGTATTTAGTAATCCAACTTCTAGTAAGTACTCTTCAAGAAATAACAGGAAAGAAATACAAAAAAAGAAAAAAATAAACACAAAGATACACTGGTTTTAGTAGTGAGATTTAGAGATAGCTAATGAATCCCACAACACAGGATGAATTGAGACAGTGCTGTTTTTACACAACAAAACACTACACAGCTACTGAATGCAGTATCTTTACAGGTGGAGACGGGTGGGGCCATTTCCATGGTCAGCCTTGATCTCTCCTTCCAGTTAATTTCAGGAGCTGACACCCCTGGGTGCTTTTCCTCCTGTCACCACTCCTTATCCTAGAGAAATGACCAACTCCGATAAGTCCCCTTGGGAGCAGGAGAGGGGTAAAGGAGCCCTGCCTTTCCCTCTCTGGAGTTAGTTTTCCTACAGGCAGCGGGAGCCCTCCTTCACTCCTCCAGTGTTTAAAATTATCCACATGGGCCCAGACAGTATTGCTCAGTGATTGACTGCCAACCTCTGAACCAGGTCAGGGTTCAACTCCAGGCCAAAGCACATGCCCAGGTTGCAGGCTCGATCCCCAGTAAGGAGCATGCAGGAGGCAGCCAATCAATGGTTCTCTCTCATCACTGATGTTTCTCTCTTTCTCTTCCTCTCTGAAATCAATAAAAATATTGTCCCCAGGGCTGGGACCTTCTGTTGCTGCCAGGGTACGCTGATTAATCTGGGGTTCAGGGTCAGCATGTCCCCTTGACTAAATCTATAAGCCAGATCTTCTAACCTAATGTTTATCAGTATTAGAGATAAAAATGTGGCCCCCTTCTGCTAACACTTTTTTAATGTATTTTTATTGATTTTTTATTTTTATTTTATTTTTTAAAATATATTTTATTGGTTTTTTTACAGAGAGGAAGGGAGAGGTATAGAAAGTTAGAAACATCGATCAACTGCCTCTTGCACACCCCCTACTGGGGATGTGCCCGCAACCAAGGTACATGCCCTTGACCAGAATCAAACCCGGGACCTTTCAGTCCGCAGGCCTATGCTCTATCCACTGAGCCAAACCAGTTTTGGCAACACTTTTGTTGTATATCAAAAATGTTTAGAACTTGGGCAAGGAAGAGAAGGGCTTCTTATAACCCAGTCAATGCACTCACATCATAGAAGACTATTAAAGTATTGTAAAGAAGATAAAAAAACAGACACAAAAACTAGAGTATAAGATTTTAACAATACTTCTCTCTTCTAATAGGCTGATGAGGGCTTCACATTCAAGTTCTTGTATTTTAGTCTGTGTGTATTATCAGAGATTTCTGCAGTTAGTTGGTGTTATTTTTTCAAATTAGATTGAAATGTGACTACATGTTCCAGAATTCTAGGCTCTTCTTCCCCAGAGGTTACTGGACAGAAGAGACATCTGCCTGCATGCGATGACAGGCCTGACTCTGTATGAAGACAAGGTAAGAAATGAGACCCACTGTCGTCCATCCCAGAACTAGGACTGGTCACCACATAACGGACGGCCTGCTGGGGACAGGGATATGATTGCTGACTTTTTAAGTTGCTGTCTCTGACAGTTTTATCACAGGAAGCCTGAATCCCTGTGTGAACTTTTACTTTTCCAGTGTGTTCGCCCTCGGACCAGAGCTTTGGGGAAGGATGCTGTCTAGTCAGACTGAACTGACGCTCATCCTCTTTTCATATACGAGTATTCGGATGTTCAATGGGCTGCTCCAGTTTGTGTTACACGGTAGAGATGACTCCCCAAAAAGCCACTTTTAGAAACACATTTTGTGTTCATTAGCCACTGGAAAAGACTCCGAAGGTTAGCATTTTCTCTTTCATGAATGTATTCATGATATTTTCCAGTTCGCTCAGAGCTCCGTGGGAAGGTTTCTCCCCCCTCAGCTCAACGCCGCCCAGCCCTGCCTGGTAATAAACTCTCAGAAATACACATTTGTGAACATGCACTGAGCATATTTAAATTTTATAACTCCAGATATGCACGTCAGACACACAGTATGAGCACATAAGAGCATAATTAGCAAAGTTTAAAAACAGCGTGTTGAAAATTCTTCACGTTCCCGCACGATTGTCATGTTTTATGATATCGACAATCCAATTTCCCAATTTGTCAAAGAATGGTTTGTTTTGTTGCTGTTGTTTTTTTTTACCATTTGCTGCTGCATGATTTCAGAAATCACATTCACAAGACTGTCCTGTACTCTTCCAAAGTGTTTCACTATAAGGAATGCCTAGCAATTCAACATGCTCATCCTATATAATAAAAGGCTAACATGCAATTCAAATGAACTGTAGAATAATGGGTAGCTATGATGCACACTGACCACCAGGAGGAAGATGCTCAATGCAGGAGCTGCCACCTGGTGATCAGTGCACTCCCACAGGGAGACCTCCGCTCAGCCACAAGCCAGCCTCACTGCTCATGAGCACAGTGACAGTGGGTGCGAGCCTCTCCCTCCTCCTCTGCAGTGCTAAGGATGTTGGACTACTGGTTTAGTCAGACATCGCTGCCCTGCCCCCAAGGGCTCCCGGACTGCAAAATGGCACAGGCTGGGCTGAGGGACCTCCCCTCCCCCCAGAAGTGCATGAATTTGAATTTTGTGCACTGGGCCTCTAGTTTCCATAATATTCTTATTCATAGAAACTGGAATTTAAACTCTAAAGACATCAACATAGTGCATGGTAAACATTCATGACTTCCTTTCATGGAAATAGTAAGGTAATCTCATGAGATTTCTTATTGGAATAATGGATGTTTTATATTTGTAGACATTATCTGGTCCCTTTCTGGCTTAAGTTACACATGAGCCAGGCACAGGTGCTCAAACACACATTGAATAAGACATTTCAGCAAGAAGACCCTTTGTTTCATGGCTAAAACATAGCTGTGCGCTTTGTACACAGTCCACACAGCTCCACAGCGCAACCCCAGGGGGCGTCACTCACATAGACCACGAGGTGAACGCCGTCTCTCACTGGCATTTACATAGCTTCTGCATGTGTATCACTAACCAGCTATGTCCAAAAGGGCAGAAAGCCTACGGTCTCTGAATATTAAAGAGTGACTGAGATCCCCTCCCTTCCTAAAAGCAGGATAAGCCGGGAGCTAATTTGAAACAGAATTATGAGCAGACGTGGATAGCATGAAATAGCTCATGTGGCCAGAGGACGCCAGGACAAGAGAAAAAAAGAGAACTCTGTGTTGATTACTGTCTTAGGCGGTGTGCATTTTGTCCATATAACTATTTTAGGTCCATTGTCTTTAAGCAAATAGATGTTTGGCTTAAATAATAAAGAGAGAGCAAAGTTATTGCTAAATAATGAGAATGAAGAAAAGAGAACGAGAAAGGGGCAAGGAAAGGGAAACATTTTTTTTTCTCTCTCCTGAAGCTACCAGTCAGGTAGGTTTACCTGGCATTAATCTGAGTCCAGATTGATCAAAAGAGATCAATCCTGGTCTGGTGTGGCTCAGTGGCTGAGTGCCGACCCATGACCCAGGAGGCCACCGGTACATTCCCAGTCAGGGCACACGCCTGGATTGCAGCTCCATCCCCAATTGGGGGCCTGTAGGAGACAGCCAATCAGTGATTCTCTCTCATCATTGATGTCCCCATCTCTCTCTCTCCCTCTTCCTTTCTTCCTGCAATCAATAATATATATATTTTTAAAAAGATGAATTAATTCTTGTTCTTATTTTCCATCCTAGTGACCTTAAAAACATTTAAACTTCTCCCAAATGACACAAATGACCTCCCATGATTGGAAATATGCTCACGGGCTCCCTTTTCCTTGCTGAAATACTCTTAGACACTCATTTTTACAGGCAGCAGACAGCAAGGAAGGAAACAGCGAGTCTCACTTTCTCTTTGCATTAGATGTTTCCATGGGGCCTGGCATCTGAGGTCCAAAGAGGAATAAAACACGAGCACTACCTTTCCTACCTGCTCAAAACAAGACCCTTGGGGGATCGAGGTGTGGCCATGCAGAAGACCTCCTGATGGATTTCTACAGTCTCCCTTTGTCCCGAAGTGCACGCAGGTGCCCAGCGCCCTCAGAGCATCTCTCTGTGTATATCTAAATCTGTTAGGTAGATTATTCTAGAGAAAACTTCGTTAGCCAAGGAACACACGGGTTGGTGCAATTTCCTCCAGCTGCACTTCCCCTCAGACTGCTAATGACAGGTGCATTACCGTTATGGATGGCCAGCAGATGAGAGGTGTCGGGGCGGCTCCATTCATTGCCTCTTGTCCTGTTAGCTGGGCTGCTGCCCAGTGCTGACCATGCACCCATCACTTCCCCCGGGGCCACGCTCCCCGGGAGTCCTTTCCCTCCTGTTTATTACCTTAAAAAACGGAGATGCCATCTGCTCTTCCCTCCTCCCTGTTTACGTTGTTTGGAAACTGGGGCCCTAACCGATAATAACTATGGGGTGCTTCCATCTAGCTGGTTTCATCTGTGAATCATTAGGGAGGCGGCCCTCCCTTTCCGCCCTGGATGGGTCACAGTGACCAGGGGTGAACCGTGAAAGCCACATGTTTTCCAGGACTGAGGGCTCCATGGGATCTCCCCACACGGTCTCCTGTAGCAAGAGAAAAGTAGCTCTTTGATATCTCCGTCTCCCAAATATGCATACCCCACCAAGTGAAATTGTTTACGATGAAGTCACACCGCATGGATGTGAAATAAACGCTAGCACGTACAGACCTTCTTATTTAACCTTTCCTCAGAAACAACTTAAGACGGGGCAGAAATAGGTCAGGAGGCACATTCATGCAGGCGTGATCATAATTAATCTCTGGCTGCAAATTCATTCCAGGAGAGATAAGATTATTTAAAATATAGTTTCATGGAAACTACGCAGGGCGGTAATGTTCTCTTTACTAGCTGAGCCATGCAAATGAGGAAGAGTAAAAATAGAAATGTGCAAAATGGTAGATCAAAAATTAAATGGACTGTAATTGATATTTTATTTTGGATCCGTGAATATCCTAAAATTATATGCAAAACCTTGTCTTTTTTTTGTTTGTTTTATCCCTTTATACATTTTCTAAGGGGTCCGTCAGTTGGTTTTATTCTTGGGCCCAAGAATCTAGTTTCTAAGTGTATAAGTTATTTTACAGGAAATTATATAAACATTGTGCACTTTAATAAAATATCGTCTTATTTAATTATTCAAGTGCTTTAACGTTTGTTTAAAATACAGGGCCGTTTAAATACACCAGGTACAAGAAACTAGGTTCATAAAACATCCGTCTTTTTTTTAAGAGGATGGGAAACTGGAGCGAACACAGGGAATTTAATAAAAGGGACTGTTCTGAGTGTTCAAACTGATAGAAAAATAGAGCAAATACAGTGAAAGCTGAACAATCCTTATGTGAGTGCTGCTCAGCAAGGACCCGCATCCCATTCCCAACTCCCGTTCGGTCCTGTTTAATTCATGTATTTCAGACAGCAGCAGGTCTGGTGGCCTCACGTTGTTTTGGAAGCATTCCTCCGCAGACAGCAAGCTAATAACTCACTTTGGCATCCTTATGTGTGTACAACTTACCGCATGCGTTAAGGGCCCGAAAGGGAGTGAATATTCCCTCTCATTTCAAACACTTTGTAAAAGTGCATTTCAAACACGGTTTCTTTAGCCCATCAGTGAAATGATGATGTCACATGAACTCCCATTGGATGCGTTCTCTTTGTGTGAACAAGAGGAAAACCGTGCCATATCTCTGAGGATGCATTTCTGTACCCATAAGCATGTATTTGAAGAGAAACGGACTTGAGCATTTGTCAACAGTTTGCTTAGCTGGTGGCTTCATGGGAAAAGAGGGTCACAGGTGGAATATGGCACAATTATTAAGGCTTCAACCTTTCAGAAAGTATTAAAAAAAACACCTACTCCATTTTAAGAATAAATGTATCAGGTGCGTCTGTGAGAAAAACTGTGACTGACAGAGCAGTGAGGGTCCATCCACCCTAGTTCAGTGGTTGGCAAACTCATGAGTCAACAGAGCCAAATATCAACAGTACAACGATTGAAATTTCTTTTGAGAGCCGAATTTTTAAAAATTAAACTTCTTCTAACGACACTTCAAAATAGACTCGCCCAGGCCATGGTATTTTGTAGAAGAGCCGCACTCAAGGGGCCAAAGAGCAGCATGTGGCTCCAGAGCCACAGTTTGCTGACCACTGCCCTAGTTCAACGGCTTCTCACCTCGCTCACGGCCACTCATCTCTGCCAACTTAGGCACAGAGAGGCCTTTCTTTATTATTAAACTACCCAAAACGTTTAATTGTCATTCCATAACCCTTTTCTCTCCTGTAATATTGTCTTCCCCTGTAAGTATTACTCCAAGAAGGTATCTGAACCCTTAACCCAGCTGGCTTTTATATATAGTGTAACTCTCCACAGCATCTTGGAACATGTCACAGTGACCTGCTAGGACTTCTAACAGGAAGTAGTTTGAATACAGATTGAACCCCAAAAATCGGAAGGAGATTAGCAGATAGAGATTTAAAATAGACATCTGTGTCACAAAGCACCAGAGATCTTAATTTCATTCTAATCCTTGTCCAGAATGTTATTTCAGACCACTTCTGACTCAGAACAACCAGTGATTCCGTTTTGTATAATTTTGAGGCATAATGGTTACTTTAAATTTCATAAGTCTAAGGGATTTCTAAAACATATTTCATGAAAATGCCCCGTAGGGCTGGGCTGGGTAGTGGAGTGTAAAAGCAGAAGAAAGAAAGTAGGCCACCATCAAAAAGCATAGAGAGCTGTATCCATTTTATATATCAGTCTCCCCTGTAAGCTCGTCCTTGATTTAAGAGTTTTGAAAGCTAATAATTAAAAAAAAAAAAGCTACAGGAGTTCATCACCACCAAACCAGGATTATATGAAATGCTGAAGGGTATTCTTTAAGAAGAGGAAGAAGAAGAAAAAGGTAAAGATAAAAATTATCAACAACAAAATGACAACAAATACTTATCTACCAACAAGTGGATCTGAAAGTCAAGTGAATGAAAACTCTGACGAACAGAATGGACTGATGAATATAATAGAATCAGGGGCATAGAAAGGGAGTGGACTGATGATTCTCAGGGGAAAGAGGGTGTGAGGGGTGCGGGAAGAAATTGGACAAAAATCTTACACCTATGGATGAAGAGAATGGCAGGAGGTAAGGGAATGGGGTGGGGGATCAGGTGGAGGGACAGTATTTGGGCGGGGGGGAAAGGAACACCTGTAATGATCTGAACAATAAAGATTTATTACACACACACACACACACACACACACACACACACACACACACTGCTTTGTCCCAATTCTTTATAGACATGAGGCCTGAAGAAGCCACAGAATATGCCAAAGTCACAAGTCAAGTATCTAGATGTGGAAATCCTGCTAAACTAGTTGCAGCAGAATCCTCTGTCCCGGATATCCGGTCACCCTCCATCCATATCTGACCAAACCTTTCATCCTTCACTATGTCTCACCTCCCTGATCTGCCATCATTAGAGTCCTTTCATCAGAATCCCTTGATGTTTCCTCTTGTAATTCTATCCATTGGCCCCACCCTACTCCTTGGTTAGAGATTCCCACTTGTGTTTGTTACAAGAGGGAATCTATCTGGAATGGAATTCAATTCTATACTGAGGTTTCTTTTCCCTGTAACAGTTGTTCATAAATAATATGTTTTTAGTACTTTTTTAGTACTTGATTATCAAGCACTGGTTTTAATGCATGCATCTTTACCAGACCTGTTTTATTTTTCCTCTCACATAAGTTCATCCAATAAAAATATTATTTTTGTGGTTTCAAAAGCTCACATACAAGATACCAGGGCACATGGATTATTGCAATGTCTCACATAGCGTGTTCTTTTCTTTCCAAGAATGTGTATTTTGTATTCTGAACTTAAGTGCTTATTTTATTAATAGGACTATATTATAATGTGTCTAAGCCTGCAACCATATTTATTTTGTTCATTAGTTTTACATTTGAAATTATTTGACTACACGGAGTGTTGCTGGGCTAAAAGGGGTTTCCAGATTGATGAGACATTTGAATTCACACTCACAACGAGCTTAGTAACCTTGTTTGGAAAAATGATGTTTTTAGCTGTAGCATTTTTTCTTTCAACCCTGTGCCCTGACACTGTATTAAGTTACTAGAGGCCCAGTGCATGAAATTCATGCATGGCAGGGTGGGAGGGGGAGGTGGGTGGTATGTCCTTCTGACCAGCCTGCACCCTCTCTAATATGGGACCCCTTGAGGTATGTTTGACTGCCCATTTAGGCCCAATATGGTAGTATTGGGCCTAAATGAGCAGACTGACATCCCTATCACAATCCAGGACTGCTGGCTCCCAACTGCTCGCCAGCCTGCCTTTCTGATTGCCCCTAACCAGTTCTGCCTGCCAGCCTGATAATACCCTAACCACTCCCCTGCCAGCCTGATTGATGCCTAACTGCTCCTTTACCCTAACTGCCCTCCCCTGTAGACCTGGTCCCCACAACTGCTCTCCCCTACAGGTTTGGGTCTCCCCCAACTGCCCTTTCTTGCAGGCTTGATAGCCCCCAACTATCCTCCCTTATAGGCCTGGTCTCTCCCAACTGCCCTCCCCTGCTGGCCTGATCACCCACAACTTCCCTCCTTTGCAAGCCTGGTTGCTTCCAGCTCCCCTCCCCTGTTGGCCATCTTGTGGCAGCCATCTTTTGTCCACATTTGGGCAGCCATCTTGTTGGAGTGAAAGCCAATTTGCATATTACTCTTTTATTAGATAGGATAGAGGCCTGGTGGGTGGGTAGGGGCTGGCTGGTTTGCCCTGAAGGGTGTCCCAGATCAGGTTGGGGGTTCCTTTGGGGCTTGGGACAGTCTAGGTGAGGGCCTGTGGTGGTTTGCAGGCCAGCTGCATCCCCCAGCAACCCAAGCAGGTATCTGGGATTTATTTATCTTTTATAATTGAAACTTTGTAGCCTTGAGCAGAGGCAAGGGCAGGCCAGGGCAGGGGAAACTTGGCTTCCTCCATCACCAGGGGCAACCAAAGCCTCCTGCTTGCTTCAGCTCTGTGATTGCTGCCATCTTGATTGGGTTAATTTGCATACTTGCTCCCGATTGGTTGATGGGCATGGCTTGTGGGTGTAGCAGAGGTACAGCCAATTTGCATGTTTATCTTTTATTAGATAGGATATGGAGGCTAAAGTAAAGACATATTCTCTGTCCTCAAGTAAAAAGCCCTTTCCAAGAACACTTAGATTGCTGAAACTAACCTATTTGGAGGACTTCATTTTAAAAACTAATATCCTTGTTATTATCTGTTGAATTGGTTGTAACCCATGGTCTCATCAGAAAGCAGTCCACAGTATAAAACAGTTTAAATGGTGATACATTACAACTTTTAATAAGGAGTTTCAAAATAATTCCTACATAGTCATTTACTTCATTGCCTGCTTTTATTTTCAAAAATTTGGTCACTAAACATCAATGCTACTTTAATGAATATTTGCCTGTAAGTGTCAGTAAGCCTTCCAAATGTAACGATGATCCATATGTCCTAAAGCAGAAACTCAATTGAAGATAATGGCTTGTATGGAGGTACATTTGGATATGTATGCAAAATGGCAAGAAATCAAAGTTGAATTAATGAGAATATTTATAATTACATTTATGCGTTTTGCCTATATTAAACTTTTGAAATGAAAATGCACATCTGATTTGTCCATATGTTTAATGAAGGGGAAATTCAATCTAATTACATTCCAGTTGAATATTTACTCCCAATGCAGCATTATTTTAGTTTTTTCAATATTGTAGGACAGTTCCAGTAACCATAAAATATCAAACCAAAAAAAGTGGTTTTTTTTCGAAACTAAAAAAATGATTTTTATTCCATTATGTATTAAAATTTTCTAAACACAAATACATTTTAAATCAAAGATTCAATTATATAACTCTATAAAATATATTCATAAAGTTTTTACAGATTCTTTTACAGAGATCACTCAGAAAGTTGCTATTTAGAAGTAATAATACTTTACATTAAAATTAAATGATATAGAGTTTTAAAATATTAAAAATATCATGCTATAAATGGAAGTGAATTCATCTACTTGAATTTGGTCTTTTATTCTATAGTTATGCCACTTAAGTCTGTTAAGAAGGGTAATAATTATTTTGTTTTCCTGTTAATCTATTTAATTATAATTTATATTTCCTTAGATTGCCATCCATGTGAGGAATCTAATTAATCTTATCAATCTTAACCTACTTATTTTCCTTCAAACCCTGGAACTGATAAGAAAAACATATGTCCGTGTTCAGATTAAAAATAAATAACATATTTGGGACACAGATAATAATATTTCTGTATATAGTTTAAATTTGACCAGGAATTGATTTTAACCCCATATGAAGACAAACCCCCCGCCCCATGCAGTTGGGTTGCACATCACTTGTCGTTTGCCTCTCTGCCATATGCTGTCTTTTGGAGGCAATATTGATGTAATCATAGGAAGGGATGCAACAGAAAACCAAATCCAATTACAATTCACAAGTGCTGCTCCAAATCTCTTTCTAAGGATCCTCATTCGACCTTTTCCCTTGTTAACTTGGAGAAGAAAATAATGAGGAAGGGCAGGTAGGAATAAACAAACAAAGCAAAAGCACTTGAAGCTGATTCTGACTAAACAAAAGCACAGACTTTAAGGGAGGAAAAGGGTTCTCTGATATCCTATACTACTTTGGACAATGACATTCCCTGTCACGTGCATGTGTACAAGGAGGTTAGCAAGAAGACCTTCAGCCAAAATAGCATTGCCTTATGACATTGATTGGATGTTTGCATCCCACCAAAATTCCTATGTTGAAACACTAACCCCAGAAGGACAGTGTAGCTCCTGGGGCCTTCGGGGGCGGGAATTAGGTTCAGATGAAGGCATGAAGATTAAAAATATATAATATATATGGGACACAGATAATAATGCAGCCCCCACGAGGCACCTCTGCTCTTAAAGGAAAAGGAAGAGACGCAGAGTCTGCGCTCTCCCCAGGTGTGGATGCGGGAGGAAGAAGGTCATCTGCAAATGGAGCAGAGAGAGCTCATCAAGATCCACATCTGCAGGCATCTTTAAAAAAAAATCATAGAAAGCTGAAACCCAGAGATAAACAACAGCCTGGTGCTTCCCAGAAGGAATGGTGGGGTTGGGAGGTAGTAAAGGGTAAAGAAGGCCCAATATATGGTGACAGAAGATTATTTTACTTTGGGTGATGGGCACACATTGCAATATGCAGATCATGTATCATAGAAATGTGCACTTGAAGCCTATTGTGATCTTATTAACCAATGGCACCCCAATAAATTCAGTAAATAATTGTAAATTTTTTTAAAAATTGAAAGAAAAATATTATATATTTTAATCGATTTCAGAGAGGAAGGGAGAGGGAGAAAGAGATACAAACATCAATGATGAGAGAAAATCATGAATCAGCTGCTTCCTGCAAGCCTCACACTGGGAATCAGCCTGCACCCCAGGCCTGTGCCCTGACCAAGGGAATTGAACCGTGACCTCCTGGTCCACAGGTTGAGGCTCAACCACCGGGCCAAGCTGGCCAGGCTCGGGTGGGATCTTGACCTTGGACTTCCCAGTCTCCAGAATTGTGAGAAACAAACGGGTGTTGTGTGAGTCTGCAGGTTTTGGCAATAGCACCCCAGCTAAGACAGTGTGCTATCTGTATTTCAAGTATACCAGAAATAGGAAGCTGCTACCGGCAGTGAGGCTAAGAGTCTTTTAAAGGAGCCTTTTGCAAGTCATGTTGTTATTCTTATGGCTCTTTCTAGGACTTTCCATCAGCACCACAATCAAGCAGCAACTTTGGTATCTTAATCTGCCAATGCCTAGGTCAATGGATGCTAACTGAACACAAAAGCAAAGCAAACAAGCCAACAAAGGTTCCCTGCCTTATACACATGAATAAGAACGAGAATAACTTTTATACCGCTGGGCATGATCAGGCATTTTATACTGATTCATTTGATCCTAACTCATTCAGTGCTCAGAACGCACCTTGACTTCCCAGGTAAAGAAAATGAAGCTTTAGTGGATGATTAATTTGCCCAAGGAGGAAATGATAATTCCAGGACTAGCATCTAAACAATCTAGGTCCAAATCCCTGGCTTTTTAACGGACTCGCATGTAGTTTCTAAAGCATTGAAAAGTGAAAAATAGCGCACTTAAATTTTATTTCTAGTAGAACAAAGTGTATGCTTTTATAAGTACGCCTCAGCATGTATCTTCTTTTAAATCTCATCTTTTTCAGTATTTTTTTATTTTAAACTATTTTTAGAAGTGAAATTATACAATAAAGAATGAAAACACATAAGTGAGTATACTTCCCTCATCTGATTATCATTCTAAGCTTATTTTCTTTTTTTTTTATTTTTTTATTTTTTTATTTTTTTAAATTTTATTTACAATATAACTTATATTTTATAGTAGTACATATGTTTTCCTTCCCCCCCAAAATCCTCCCCCCAGCCTCCCCTAGCCCCCCCCGCACATGTCCCCACCTGCCTCCCTCCCCACCCCAGAGTCTTTCATTCATTGGTTATGCTCATATGTATGCATACAAGTCTTTCGGTTGATCTCCCCCAGCATCTGCCTCCCCTCCACTCCAGCCTTCCCCCTGTAGCTTGACTGTCTGTTCGAGGCCACCCTGCCTCTCTATCAATCACTCTCCCCTGTTTCTTTTCTTCAAAAATACCTTGCCTCTGCATATTGAAAACAAATGTATAAGAGCAAAAAAAGTTTGAGTGTCAGTTTCAATGTCCAACTGTTCTGAGTCCCAGTTTCAATGTCAAATAGTTCTTCATGTGTACATGTCAGCAATGGTATCCAGATGGTCTAAGCTTATTTTCTAATAGCTATTTTCTAATAGCTATTTTTCTCATAATGGGATTACATGTTTCAAAAGTCCAGTCCGGCATTATTTACTTACAGCATGCAGGTGATATGATTTTCCTAGTTGAATATGGAAAGCTTCTCGTGCAAAAGCCCTGGTTTCCTTGCCATCATTGAAGGCAACTGAAGGTACTTCATCTCCATCGTCACTAGTCAGTACATAACTGTTTGATGTATTACAACTCCTAGTTGGACATAGAACTCAATACCTAAGATTAACTCATACCAATGACTTAGTGGCTTTTCCTTTTGGGAGTTCTGTGTATAGTTAGGAGATTAATGCACGATCTATGTAGCCTACTTTTGTATTTTATTCAGGTCTATATGTAAGAGTTTGTAGATAAAATGCAATATGCCCCGTTAAATCTGAATTACATTAAAACAACAAATAATTTTTAGAGTACATATGGCCCATGCAGCGAACATTCATTTGCAAAATCTGGCAACCCTACCTATACTCTGCTTTTACACCTTGTAAGGGAAATGCCCTCTTTGTGCCTTTCGGATTTGGATGCCAGAGCTTTTATTCTTTCCAGTTTTATAATTTAATAATTTTAGTACATTGGAAAAAATGTCAAAGGATTTGAGTTTCAAACTAGGGTCTAATCAAAAATCTGTGCAATACTTTTGGGGCTAAAGCTGGAACTGAAAAGGCAGAGCAAAATCTATCCTATATAATAAAAGAGAAACATGCAAATTTGACCGTGCCTCGCTCCTGATTGGCTATGCTACCAGCCAATTAGGAGTGAGGGCAGGGCCCAGTGGCACAAGAGCCGGGCCCCGGGGGTGGAGATGAAACTGCGGCGGCGGCGAGCACCCAGTCCCCATGTGCGAGGAAGCTGCGGCAGCAGCAGCGGTGGTGGCGGTGGCAGGGAGCGCCCGGCCCCCAGATGCTGTGAGCAGAAGTGGCGATGAGTACCCAGCCCCCAGGGCCGGGTGATCGCAGGCAGCTGGGGCTGAGCTGAGCAGGGCAATGGCTGGGTGCCCAAGGCCTAAAGCCTCACCAGAGTGGGCAGGCTGAGGGTGAGCCATCAGTTGGATATCCCCTGAGGGCTCTCAGTATGTGAGAGGGGGCAGGTTGGGTTGAGGGACCACCCATCCCCAGTGCACGAATTTCGTGCACGGGGCCCCTAGTATATATATAAAAGCCTAAGCAACCAGATGACCAAACAACTGGTTGCTATGATGTGCACTGACCACCAGGGGCAACTCTCAAAGCAAGAGCTGCCCTCCACAGCTGGTGAGTGCAACTGTGACTGTGTGAGCCTCTCCTGCCTCTGTGGCAGCACTACCAAGCTCCAGCCAGGGCAGGCACAGCAGGGCCAGTATGAGCGGGAGACGTGCAGCACCTGGCCCGGGCCTCCCCAGCCACCTGCTGCTTCATGCACTACTATATCCCCTGAGGGGTCCCAGATTGCAAGAAGGTGCAGGCAAGGCTGAACCCCCCACACACAGTGCCCAAATCCATGCACCATGCCTCTAGTAAATGATAAATATCCTAGAGTTTGGAACTTAATCTATGGGTCCAATAGTTGGTATTAAAAATAAATAAAGTGTTATGTTCACGGGACATGAAAGCAGGTAAGCAAAGTGCAAGGAGGGAAATTATAACAAGCTTGTGGGCAGCCCCTCTGCATCCTGCCCTCCTGTACAGAAACCCACTTTCTGAGTGAAGTCAGATTCATCCCCTTGGCCCTTCTCCAGTCACTGCCCCCAACCTGAGGAAAGTGTCGCTAACACTTTTTTCCCCCAAAATACATTTTATTGATTTTTTGCAGAGAGGAAGGGAGAAGAATAGAGAGTTAGGAACATGGATGAGAAGGAAGCTGCCTCCTGCACTGGGGATGTGCCCACAACCTAAGTACCTGCCCTTGACCGGAATCGAACCTGGGACCCTTCCGTCCATAGGCCGACACTCGATCCACTGAGCCAAACCGGTTAGGACTAACACTTTCTTAATATACATTAAAATGTCATCAGAACATCAACATTTAATTGAAGCTTTCTCCCAGAAATTAGCAGGAAGAAAAAAAGCTCTGAAAAATATATATCTATTTTAAATATGCTGCATTTGTAGTAGCAAGTGTAACACTGTTAGCAAATGTTTCCAGAAACTTGTGAATAGAGAAAGGGTGGGCAGTAAGTGAAGGTAGGACCATATTCTTCAGTTCGACTATACTCAATAGTGTCGTGTCTTTTTCACACTTATTATTTGAGTTATAAATTCTGGACAACCTCCATAGAGATACTACATACAGTCTATGTTCTCTCTAAAATAGCTTCTAGGGATGTAAGTTTTAGGAATTGTAGAATTTACAAGTCAATTTTGTTTTCAACTTCAACATTTTTTTAGCTTTAGAATTTAGCACCTTGTCCAAAATGAAACAGGTACCAATAAATGACTGTTAAACAAATACTCACTATTTCCCAGATGCCTTGTATCCCTTTGCCCCTGCCATATATGCCGCTCTGTACTGGAAAAAGTTTGCTCTAGTTTTAAAAATGTTTGCCTGGATTCAAAGTATTTTATTTATAGCTTAAAATAAGTTGATTCACTTTGAAAGTGATTTGTGTCTTACTCTTTTATTTATTTTTTAATAATAGGCCAATTGTACAGTGTGGAACACAGTAAGTTGCCGATGCATGTATCTAACATGATGGATGAATAGATAGCTGAATGAATGAATGAACTAAAAGAATTCCATGCTGCTAATATAGGCTTTACTGTTCTGTGTAAATTTTGGAAATTTCTGTTGATTATGTCACAGAAGTTGCAGGCTGTTTTCAAGGGGAAATAGAAGAGAACTGTAAGGAAAAATACTGGAATGCTCAGCGAGGCGAAATGCCCTGAGAGTCTTCTGTTCTGGCTAAAGAGTCTCAGGTAGATGTCTTACTCAGTGGTCGGCAAACTACGGCTCTCGAGCCACATGTAGCCCGTTGGCCCCTTGATATGGCTCTTCCACAAATTATGTGAAATGTGAAAATGTGAAAATTCCACAGCCTGGGCAGGTCTATTTTGAAGAAGTGGCTTAGAAGAAATATAAGTTTAAAAAAAATTGGCTCTCAAAAGAAATTTCAATCTGTGTACTGTTGATATTTGGCTCTGTTGACTAATGAGTTTGCTGACCACTGTCTTACCTCAACAAGGGAGAATAACAATGCTTCCTCATAATAGGTGTAAAATACTAACAGAAAGCAAAGCTCTATTGAGAAAATTCAGCAATGTCCACATATAACTGAAAAACATAAATTCTTCCTTTTTTGTAGAACTCTACCTTATTAGTCCTTTACTTTCTGGTATAAAAGGACTAATAGCCCGTGATGAAGGTGTAGGCAGCCATATCTAAAGTAACATGGCACCAGAAAATTCAGCCACCAAATTCTGAATCTGCCTTATACACAGATATCTGGGCCAAGCCAATGTCAGTCACAATGGGTTTTTAATCCTTGATCGCTCAGAATTGATCCCTAAGAACCCATACTGTCTGACCTGACTTTCATGAAACTTCCTCTTCGAAGACCAGGTTTGGGTTCTGGACCACACACGCTGGGCTGTGCCAGAACACTCGGGAATTAACCCTCAGGATGCTGCCTCATCATGACCATGGCATCAAGCCACAGAGTCAGACACTCTGTCAAACTCAAGATGCTATTTCTATTTCCACATTAAGATCTGATTATCTAATGAGACAAGAGGAGAATGACAGTTACATGACAATTTATTGGTAGTATTTGAAAAGGCTAATTTATCAAAGCTGGATGATTTTAACGAATATAAATTTCAGTGATCCAAAATAGAGCTCCTTCTTCCTTTCTCCTTTTTGTTGTATGGCCAATCCTATATTTGTTCTCCCTGAGCCTTTCTTTGCCCGGTAAAGAATACTGACAAGTAATCTATCTATTCCATGCTTATGCTACAAATTGAAAATAAAATTCCTCAGAGATGAATTTAAGGCCTAATCTAGATATGACATATTTGAAGATCTAAGTTCTAGCTCTTTCTCCCTAAGATCTTTTAAAAGCTTTTCAATTCCAATAAAATAATACATGACTTAGGGGTGATTTGATAACACAAGTCAGATGCTTAGATTTTGTGGATTTGTTTTGTGAGTAAAATTTCCCAGCAACCATAGCATCCACTTCAGACTTGTTTCACCCTTCTTCTCCACAATACACAAAGATGTGTTTACTATTTTCAAAAACCTCTCCAAGGCAAGAAAGCAAAGATATGTGGAAGTGGGTCCAGATACTGGAAATTGAACAATGTATATCTTTTTTTCCTTTACTGTTTAATTGCTTGCCTATTTGGTAATACTTGAAAGAGAGAACTGTTAGCAAAATAATGGCAAAAGCTACCCTGTGTCTAAATAAACAATAAAAGTTCAAGGAAATAGTCTCTAAAGGTAAAGACAGCTACCTCTACACTGATTTCTGGTGTGAACCCCGATAAGGAATTTTCCTGTCAAGACAGAATTACTTTGGTTAAATTAATCTGATTTAAATCAGAGTCTGGTGCAGTTTGCTAATAGAAATTTGTACTAAGAAGCTTGCACCTTGGGAATAACCACAAATTGCACTTCTAGCCTCCTGCACCATCCTGCCTGCTTACCCCATCTCAGCCCACCTCTGCAGGGACATGTCCTGCTCTGTCACCATGCCATTATCCAGAACATGAACTGTGATCTGAACTGCACAACCAATCAGAACTGCACAATTTGAAAACCTCATTTGCATCTCTACCAACCAATCAGAACTGTACCATAAAAAAACTACTTTGCATGAAACAGATCGAAATGGAACTAGGGGCTGAAAGTTTCTCTATAAACAGAGGCATCTCCTATGTCTGCATGTAGTACTCTGGGTTTCTACTGGAGGCTGCATCACCCAGGTTTACAAATTGTTTTCTTGGATAAAATCTCTCTGTTTTCTAGTATCACTTTTGGGAATATCGTTCAGCAGCTTTATATTCTCTCTCTCTCTTCATGAATCATGTCAATCTTCGGGTATGAAAGCTGACTGTCCCTTATTAACAATACTAGAGGGCCTGGTGCATGAATTCATGCATCGGTGGGGTCTCTCCACCTGGCCTGCAAGATTGGGCCAAAGCGTTCTCCAACATCTCTTGCAGGGTCTTGGATTGCTAGAGGATGCAGGCCAGGCCAAGGTACCCCACTGGTCCATGACCAGGTCTGGGGAGGGACATGAGAGGTTGGCCAGGGAAGGAAAAACTGTGGGAGTGCTCCAGGGCATGTCCTGCCTGTCTCCAATTGGCTGGACCCCAGTAGCAAGCTAACCTACCAGTCTGAGCATCTGCCCCTTGGTGGTCAGTGCATGTCATAAAGAGTGGTTGAGAGAACTTAGCATATCATTAGCATACAAGAGGCCCAATACATGAAATTCCTGCAAGTGGCTCAGCCCTAGCAGCTGCAGCAGCTGTCTTCATCTGGAAGGTCATCTGGAAAGATGTCTGGATGGTCATGCAACTGTCTGGTCTAATTAGCATATTATGCTTTTATTATTATAGATTATGCTTTGATTGGTTGAGCAGATGACTGGAAAACCAGGCAGTTAGCATGTTAGGCTTTTATTACATAGGATTACATTAGAGTCCCACCTCTGCTTGGTGTTTTTGGGTGCCTGTCCCTACCTGGGCATGTAAGAAATGTCTCCAATGGAACACCTGTGAGCTACAACTGAATTAACTTGCTTAATAATGATGGCTTCTCTTATATTTTTAAAACTAATCATTCTGTCTTTACATACCATTCCCCCACCCCCACCCCCCCTGCAGATCTCCAGAATATGCATGCTTTCTCGGCTCTTTTAGTACTAGTTTGTAAGTTAAACAACCCTGGGTCATAATTAGAAAAAAAAAGATATTTTCCTACTTATAAGTTAATCCTCCATAGTTATAGCTTGAAATTTTTGTTTTATCCAACTCTACACACAAAATTGCAAGTGGTAGGTATTTAATTTAAAACTGTATGATTGTAAACTCTTTAAAATATTTAACAAGCAAAATAATGTTTCACTTCTATCTTAACAGTGGCACTGAAAATGGAATATAAGAAATAAGGGGCATAAGTCTATAAGCCTATGCTGTAATAAAATATTTTCATTTGGGATCAAACAGGCATGCAAATGAGCACATTACTACATACTACCACATAAATCCCTCGATTGCAACACTATAAATATATTAATTAAATATATGCATGATTATTTATTTATATTCTGCCTACTTAGAAAAGTATTTGAAGCAATTATATGAAAATATAATGGAAATGCTTAAATATGATAGTCACTTTTATATTGAAATGTGATAATATTTTAAATGTATTTAGACTCCTATGCATATTCTGAAACATTATTTGCATATTTAATGTATTACCCTTGTGCTGCTTTCTTTGTATCTGTGAGACATCACTATAATTTTGGAATGCATTTTTTATTAATTATCTTAGTAACCATTATTTTACAATGAGCAACATCAGGATTTTGTCTCTTTCCTGTTCTTCTTCCTGTTACTGCTGGGAGTCATTGAAATGGATAATAAAAACAACAGATTTTCCTGACCAGGCGAGTTTTTGACTTTCTGGATTATTACTATATTGTTGACATAGCAAAGGTACTTTAGTCATCACTCTCTCATATTCGATGTTATTTAAGCATTTCAACTACTGACTTTGGGAAAAACTGCCAGTTTTGTTTTTCTTTTTTTCTACTTACTTTCTATTCAGTCCTCAAAACTGAGATTTTACAGTTCATAAATTTGCTTTGCTAATTTGCTTTTCCATTTTTTCTTTTGTCTACATGACCAGTGAGACAGGAACTGTGCCACATTTTTATAAACTCAAATACGGTCCCCCTAGTCCAAATTAGAGGCCTTTGAGTATTCAGCCTTTAAATACTTCAATTAAAACAATGAAATGATTTCTACTAAATGAAATACAATTAAGAGAAGACCTGCTACTTCGCAAACCCTCATTTTAGAGTACACATCAAAATGTAATGCTGAGGATATTTTCAGGATAATGTGATGGGAGCGCGTTGCTGGAAATCGCATTTCCCGTTGCAGACTGGCCTCTGTGTTGCAGATGATGTTACAACGAACAAGGACCATCAGGCTCTTGATCTGATTCTCTGTCGCTCCACTGCCTCTAGGGACTCATTCTGACCATTGGGTTTCCACTGCTGAACTTTCTCATCCTAAATGGCTCCTTGCGTTCTAACCTGACAAGATATTGAAAAGCAGTCCCTCCCTCAGTCTGATGTTTGCGCCTGAGTATAGCATGTGTACATGATGTGATGGACCTGCTACACTAGTTAAGTGTGTCTCCAGGTGTCCCTGGGTACCCTGATTTTTATACAGCACTCGTCCTCTCCTCTAAATACTTGGAAAATCCAGGGGGGGTGTCACTCTGTCTTCCTACCAGGACACATCACCAGACCCCTTCACCCCCACTCAATTCTATTCTTCAAAACAAGATGAGTGAGCCTCGAGCTATGGTTTACTTATCTAACACATCAGCACATTAAGATGAGTTGACATATTGGAGCTTGCATCAATGATTTGATTAGTCACAATTCTGCCTATAAACCCGTCGTTATATGCTTGAAAGGGATGTTGCTTTCAGTAGGAGTGTTTCCCGAGCTCTGCTTCTTCACCAGAAGTGCCCCTTCTATTAATTTTCTATGGTTGCTGTTATCACCAAGTTTAGGGTCTTGAAATAAAATCTGTTTATCTATAATAATAAGAGCATAATATGCTAATTAGACCAGACAGCCGAATGACCTTCGGGACGAAGCCGCGATGTTCGGGGCCGAGGCAAGAGGCAGTTAGGGGCGATCAGACAAAGTGGTTAGGGGCAATCAGGCAGGCAGGCCGGCTGGCCAGCAGTTAGAAGCCAGTGGTCCCAGATTTTGAGAGGCTGCAGGCTGGGTTGAGGGACCTCTCCCACCCCCTCTCCCCCGCCAACACCCTTGTGCACAAATTTTGTGCACCAGGCCTCTAGTTCTCTTATAATTCTGGATCCCCGAAAGCTGAAATGTGTTTCACTGGGCGGAGTTGAAGATGTGGGCAGGCTGTGCTCCCTCCAGAGGCTACAGGAGGACTCATCTCTTGGCTGTTCCAGCTCCTGGTGGCTCCTGGCCTTCCTTGGCTGGCGGCCACTTCACTCCAAGGTCACATTGCCTTTTTGTCTGTGTGTTTGGTCCTGAAATCCCCTCCTGCCTTCCTTTTAAAAGGAGACATGTGATAGCATTTAGGGTCCACTTGGATAACCATGGATACTCTTTCCATCTCAAAATTCGTAACTTAATCATACTTATAAAGGGTTCTTTAAAAAGTTTTCTGCCCCCTATAAGGTAACAATGAGATTCCAAACAGTGGGATGTGGGTATCCTTTAGAGAGCTGTTATTCCCACTCGGATCTCCCTCAGTCTTGCACACAAATGCCAAGGACTCCCTGTCAATGTTATCAATGAAAAGAAAAAGTAGCTTAAGTCATCTGCAACTTTGTCAGTTGAATTCATTTCAAATTTTGGATTTCTAAGTTTCTATGACTTATCTCACCTATGCTTTATTTTGCCTGTATATAATTCAGATGATAAACTCACTAATGAATGAAGACGAAGTGTGTAAAAATATGCAATATGTTAACTGTTTTTTTTTCTGTCTTGTATGTATTGGGTCCTTTTCATAAGCATCAGGGCATAATTATAAAAGTTGAATGAAACTGGACAAGTACTATTATTTTATTTCAGCTCTACAGACCTGTATGAAAAATAATTTGCGCAGTGTTTTCAATTCCGCTCTTACAATTTTTGCCACGAGAATGGGTTGTCAGATAGGTATTGTCTGATGCATATTGGGAATTAGAATTGCATGCCCTACCACCCTGACCTTTACTCACACTGCATTTTTATTGGCTAACCTTTCACTCCTTTCTATTTATAGCTTTACTGCTCTAACAGGAGCAGGTAGAATGTCCTCCCAGGAAATACACAGACTAGCCCAAGGTCAAGCTAAGTTCCATGTACGGCATGTGACATTGCAATGCCGGACCTTATTCCCATGGAACATTTAAAAAAAAATGTAAAATAGCAAACTGAACTCATTCTCTCAAAAAATAGTAAGAGAGATGTGGCGAATTTAAATCCATTGAACGTGCTATTGCATTTTCCTAGACAGCCTTCCCTGGCAATGTTCTTGAAAGATGGCTTGAGGTCACCGAGTCAGTTTTCATTATCACTAAGGTGATGTGTACATATATTTGTAACTTAAGCCCTGGGTATGAAAAGCTATTTCAGATCTGTCATCTTTCTTGGTTGACACAAAATCATAGATTGATTATGACTTTCTCCAGCTCTTTGCTGACAGAGCTTGTACCGATGGACTTGGCCAAGCTGCAGTTCAGGAGCAGTAAAAGCTTAATAATTTTACTCCAAATGCCTAGGTCCCCATCAGCTGTTTTTCAGTTTTGTTTGAGCTAAATATTTCACTTACAGGTGAAATATTACTAGAGTAATTCCGAACTCTTATTGTTTTGTTTCGTTAGAATTCCTAGTATATTTTTCTGAAAACAAGGATGCCAAAATTTGCCACCTATGGTTAGAATGAACTATCTTGTCCAAATGGGACACTTATGAACTATTTAGTTTAAAAAAATAAGTTACATTTTCCCTGGATTTTGAAATACAGCAATTAATATTATTATCTTATATGTAGGTTTTCCACAAATAAAAAGAATCTCACACGCAACAAATGTTTTGTATTCATACTGCTTTGAATGGAGTTTTACAAGAAGATTACACAAAAGAATAATCAACTGGTAAAGATTATTTGTTATGTGTTGTGTGCCTTGATTCAGAATGCCTGATATCTTTTTTCATGTGAAAGTAGTTAAGTGTGAAATAATAAGTTGTTTAATGTCTTCCAGAAACATGCATCTTGGAAGAGAGTTCCCATTGTCTTTGGAAAATGCACATATAGTACAAACATTACAACATAAACATATTTTGCCTGGTGAAGGGATATTAATAAGGTTTAAATTTCACCATTTGGGCATAGTAAAGGTTGAGTGTATGGATGGCAACCTCTCATTTTTGCAGATACCTAAACCAGTCTTAGAGACTACTCACACAGAGAGGTGAAATTCTTCAATCAATACAAAAGACATATCAGCAAAATCAAGTTAAATGTAAAAGAGAAAAAATACTTGTTCATTGTATGGCATTGCAATGCTTATTTATCTTTGTTTATCTTCTAGTTAAAGTAAATCTATATTGTTATTAAACCATACTAAATTTTATCAAAATTTGTGCTCAAAACTCATGCTACAGTCTCTAGTATGTAGTATGCCAAATATGTATATAGAGAGAGGTCATATCATGTATCTACAGTATACTACTTTATATATTTAATACAGTATGATAGAGAGAGTGTGTGCAGGTCCTATATCTCTGTAAGTCTAGAATAATCCCTATTGATCTTTTGGCTTTGATTTGCTCATTTTTAATATAAAAGAATGGATAAAGGCAGTTGTTTTGTTCCTTGGTGGCAGGTACCTTTTTTCTCGGTGTAAACAAGTGATATTGATTTGAGATAAAATTTCCTGGAAAGTGTGTACAATATGACTGGTTTGTACTGTCATTTAAAATCAGAGCCTAGTGCCTGGAGAATTAGTCAGCTGATACCATCCTAACAGTTGAGACAATTATCAAGGATATAGTCTGAAGATTGGATGGCCTTCTCAAGGCAGTATGTCCAACAAATGCCTACCCCAGCTCCTGTCTGACCTTGTTTCCATCCATCCATTCATCCATCCATCCATCCATCCATCCATCCATCCATCCACCCAGCCCTGACTTCCTCCCTTTGGCCTATTTAGAATTCCCTGTTTCTGACTCAACCACCAAGTTCCTAGCTTGTCCCTGATTTCTCATTTTATTACATTCTTACCAAATGCTTTTTCAGTCCAGCCCTAAATGAAAGTTCTGCTCAACTCTAGCCAGTAAGTCTGTCTGCTTCCGTCACCTCTATGGGTGAGATCCACTAATAGTAGAAAACACCCTAATGCAAATAGCTGAAACATTTATGTTATGTTTCTGTACAAAATTAAATGAACGCATGAGTAAATAAATAAATAAACACAACCATAATAAAGTTTCAAATGAGCCAGTCCTTTGAAGGGGTGAAAACAATGGTTTTACTTTAAAATTATATTTTGAAGTATTGAGCATAGAATTGAATTTGTACAATTCGCCAAAACTCTGAATCAGATTAATTTCCACTTCTAAAGCTAGTGAATGCAGAATAATATGTTATAAGTAGGACTGGCAAACTTGGGCTGTACATATTACATTATAGTTTATTTTTCTAGATAACTGCATCTTTTCAAAGTCTATCTTTGCAACTGTTCCTCTTCATATTTCAGAAAATCTCTCCTGCTTTTCAGCAGCTAATAGTAGCCACCTCTCATCCTCATTTTATTCCCTGAATAAAGTCTCCTAGTGATCCAATTTTTTTTGTCATTCATAACAACTTGGCTATCTTCAGTTTCATTACCTGCAGATTGTTTAATACATATGTGACAATGCAAGATAAAATCACATAAAACAAATTACTTGTGTGAGATAACTGGATAACTTATTGCATCCCCTTAGTCAGTGGTCGACAAACTCATTAGTCAACAGAGCCAAATATCAACAATACAATGACTGAAATTTCTTTTGAGAGCCACATTTTTTAAAATTAAACTTCTTCTAACACCACTTCTTCAAAATAGACTTTCCCAGGCCGTGGTATTTTGTGGAAGAGCCACACTCAAGGGGCCAAAGCATGTGGCTCGCGAGCCGCGGTTTGCCGACCATTGCCCTAGGTGTACTTTCCCAAGACGCTAAAGCTGTCATTAGGAATTTCAAACATTTGTATTTCTGCTAATGGAGGTGGAACCAAAAATATATATATGGTTAGAAAGGCCTCTTGGTTAGGATTTAAGTAAACTTAAGTTCTCTTCATGGAAGTTGATCTCCTCAGATGCCTCCAATCGCTGTGGAGTCTCTCCAGCCCTTAAACAAAACCAACTTTCAAAGAATATTAATGAAATGTCTTGGTTTTCATTTCCACTGAATGAATATGTTTATAAACTCAGAAATAACCATCTTCAGTAATTCAGTATTCACAGTGAAGTAAATAAAAATCCAATTCTCTTCCAAGGTAACTGCAGGAGCACAGTGATGGTACTTCAGAAACTGATCTGCAGATAGTGAGTATCGATATTTATGGGTCATGGAGCTCTTTAGAGATCAAAGAAGAAAAGCCATTGTCCCAGCATTCTTCAGCATCACAAAAGAACAATGATGTCTTTCTAATCCTGTCTATTTTGCATTTAAAGTCCCAAGGATTCAACAAGCTGATCAAGGCGTGCAATTGAAGGCTCCCACTCTTTAAATTCTCAATCCACAAATACTTAGAATGTGCCCATGACAATGTCATGTCACATGTTTATTACCTGGCAATGGCCCTCAAGCAACCTAAGAGCACGGGACTACTAGACTTAAGTGTTTCTTACTGATAGAATTTCAGGAGCGGTCACAGGGAAGCATATCAACATAGAAAATTAAACTTCACAAAAAGTAAGGGATATTGCGTGTAAGTGAGACCGCAGGAGAGAGAGCCTCTATGGAAATGGTGACATGAAGGATGCAGGCTTCGGGATAAAGAAAATGCAGAGGCCAAGGCCAGGCAGTTGGACATCAAATCGCCTTGCCTGGTAGGAGACAAATGGAACAGTGATAAAGAGCTTAGTTACACCCAGTCACTTAAATTAATTGATGCAATGATAGGTGACAGGGTATAAACTATTGTAGACTGGGACAGACTGGAAGAGCTTGAAATGCTAAAGACAAAACTTTATTTCGCAGGTTCAACATACACCCTAAAGTATAATGGGAATAAAAAGTGATAGGATAAAAAATGTCTTAGATTAACTTGCATGGGAAGAAGAAAAGTGTGTTTGCATGGGAAGAAGAAACATGTGTAGTCAAGGAGACCAACCTTGAAGCTATTTTTGACAAAGGGGCGCTGATATCCATTAAGGTATAAAAATTAAATTAGACATAATCACTAATGGAATTTTCTTCAATTAAGAGAAAAAATAAAGTATGGACTTATTTGTTCTAAAAGATGATTATATATATATATATATATATATATATATATATATATATATATATATACAATTAACCAAATGCATATAGCTTGTAGCCAGTAAATAATATCATGGGGAGAGTTCTGTAAAAAATAGGCCAAGGCTGGAGTTATAAATTAACTCAGCTATTCTCTGCTCCATTTCCTACATGGTTTCCACTAATTTTCCTCCTGAAAATCTTATCTGCAAATAATGGTAAAGGAAGATCAAATACTCTGTTTATAATGAACATGCCACCAGGTGAGAAACACCCTCTAACCTATAAACCGAATGGAATGAACTCAGTTTGTGCGCAATTAAAATAGAGAGCAGCTTCACAGATCGAATTACATGTCCCTCAGAAATAAGATATTCCAGCATTTGGCCACACCATTACTGAAGGCTGATATTTTCAAATTTCTCCCTCATACATTTCGTGGGGTCAGGAACAGATTTTATTTAGTGAGCACTAGTAATTGCACCCTAATAAGATTCTGTTATTCCAAATGCCGTCATCTTTTAGTGGGAACTGACATCAATGCCTTTTTTTAATGAACTTACAGATGGAAACTGAGATGCCAAAAGACATTAGGAAAACAAGCTATTCTGAGAGAATTGTCTTGTTCTCCAGGGCTGCTTTCCATTGGACCTTTGTCAGGTCTGTGACAGCCAGCATAGCTTTCAGTCATTCCTGTCACTGATAGAAAAGAAAAAAAAATTGAATTATAAACTTTAAGATTCAAATTTTCCTCATTCTATTAAAATTCAGATGTTATTCAGCAGCTTCCCTGGTTATGAAATTTAAAAAATGTAATTCAGTCTGTCTACTTGTAAAGGTTTTAGAAAGGTGTAACTGTTAAATCCATTTAGTCATGTATTTACTTTATGGTTCAAAATTGCATTCTTTTAGGAGTGCTCTGAAAACCTTGAACTGTGTTGTCCAATATGACTTTTGGCAATATAGGGGCTGCCCAGGAGGGTAACTGCTCACCACATTTGTCTAATGAACATTTAAAATAAGATGAGAGCAACTGATAAATTACATTTTTTTTAATTTTGTTTCATTTGAATGAATGTCAATAGTCACACCAGGCCAGCTGCATTGGACAGCATATGAAAGATAGCGCCAGTAGCCACCACCATGTCAGCCAACTTGTTCCTCCTGGAATCTGAAGGGGGCTCCCTACTCACTCTTGGGACCTTTTAGGGAACAAGAGGAAGAGTCCAGTGCCCTAAATTGAACTCGCTCTTTCTTCTATCTTTTAATTTTAAAACTAGAGGGCCTGGTGCATGAAATTTGTGCACGGGGGGGGGGGGGTCCTCCCTCAGCCCAGCCTGCAACCTCTCCAATCTGGGACCTCTTGAGGGTTGTCTTACTGCCCGTTTAGGCCCAATCCCAGTAGGCATGGGTAGGGGCCGTCTGGTTTGGCCTGAAGGGTGTCCTGGATCAGTGTGGGGGTTTCCTTGGGGAATGGGGCAGCCTGGGCAAGGGGACTGCTGTGGTTTGCAGGCTGGCCACTCCCCCCAGAGACCCAAGCAGAGGCCCTGGGATTAATTTATGTTCTACAATTGAAACTTTGTAGCCTAGAGCAGAGCCAAGCCTCTGCTCGCTCCCTGGAGACAGCCATCTCTGTTTGAAACTTTGTAACCTAGAGTGGAGGTCTAGGCTGGCCAGGGCTGCAGAAGCTAGGCTTCTTCCATCGCCTGGGCAACCCTAGCCTCTGCTCTCTCCAGCTCATGGCTGCCGCCATTTCTGTTCAGATTATGTATCTTTTATAATTGAAACTTTGTAGCATTGAGTGGAGGCCTAGGCCAGCAATGGCAGGCAGAAAGCTTAGCTTTCTCTGTTGCCGGGGAAACCCAAGCCTCCCTCCTGCTCTCAGTGGTGGCAGTCATCTTGGTTGGGATTTATTTGCATAATTTTCTCCTGATTGGCTGGTGGGTGTGGGCATGGGCGTGGCTTGATTGGAGGTAAGGTCAATTTGCATATTACTCTTTTATTAGAGAGGACTAGCGACTCAGCACATTAAATCATGCATGGGTATGGTCCTCAGGCCTAGCCTGCAATCAGGGCCATCTTCTCTGGCTGCCGGCCCTGCCCCCCACCGTGGTCACCCTACATATGTGGGGCAACCAGCAGGGCAGGGGCCTTGCCTGTCACCACCTGCATCCCTGGCCACCCACCCCAGGTCCCAGTTCGCCATTGGTGATTGGAGCCCACCCGCTGGGGAAAGGGACCAATATGTGGTCAATGCACCTCACAGTGACTAGTTGAGCAGTTGTTCTGGTCATTCTGCCATTATGGTCACTGGGCTTTTATTATATAAGATTAGCCTGTCTTCTCCCTCAATCTACCCCCAATTGTCATGAGCCTTTTAACCAGTAATCTTCAAGTAAATAACCTTGTCCTTGCTGCTCAGAGCTAGCGTTCTGTATGCCTTTTGCTCTACCAACAAAGCCACTTCCTTTCTATGTCCACCATCAATCTAGTAGCTACTAACCCAGTGTCCTCACTGGATTTTCTATATTCATTTCTGCAGCCCCTCCATCTACCCACATCCTTCTTCAAAACTGGTGTTTACCTGGTATTTTCCAAACAGAACTCAAATACTCCTTCTTTCTCATATTCAGTAGGGCCCTCCTTTGTTTTCTGGGGGAAAGGAGATATAATGCACACTCTCAGCACAGTGGCAGAAGTTATTTATGCCCTAGTTCTCTCATTTCATGCCTCTTCATCACTTTATCCTATCTCCCCTGAGCAGGTAAGGTCCCGACACCTTGATCTTGCCACACACTTTTTAATACTTTTTAAATCCGAATAGAATTTATTCAGTGAAGCCCTTATTTAAACTATATTAATAAACAAATAAAGTTGAAATCCCCCAAATAGAAAATAAAGTCTTTAATAACACAGCATACCTACAAATGAGCCTTATAGGCATTTTATAAGTATAGGCATATGTAGCCTTCCTTTCCTACATCGCCTGGGATGACTCCTACAACCTCTTCTTCCTAAAGCTTGCTCCTCACCCCTCACCCCCACTTTGGAACATGCACAGGTACACACAACACACATAAACACACATACCAATACCACTTCGGTTACACACACCCTACCATGGTTCAATAAATACCCTCTCTAGAAAATGTTGCTTTAAGTTTTCAGGATACTTAAGTATTTACCTTTCTACTTCACATTCCTTATACCTGGAGCTCTATCACAACTTCCATCACAGTGAATTGACACTGTTGTGAAATGATTATATTTTCTCTGGGAGCCTGTGAGCAACCAGCAGACAAGAACTGAATCTCTCTTCCCCAGATCCTAGGGTCTGAGAACACAAACCTGGCCATCCAAGAGAGTTATTCAGCATGTGGGTAAAAGACAGAAAAGAAAGAAAAAAGATCTGAGATAGAAGGTTTAGAGAAACTAAAAATTAGGATAACCTAAAGATAAATAAAAATTTGAATGTGTTTTCAAAGCTTTCCACTTGGGGGCCCTTAGATATAATTTTGTTGAGATGTGTGTATTTCTGTGTGTTTGTGTGTGTGTGTGTGTGTGTGTGTGGGTGTGTGTGTATTTGCATAATTATATACATACTTATATAGACATAATTATGTTAATTGTTCCTAATAAGTACATAAACATTACTTGAAGGTAACAACTGCATTTTTGAAACATCTATGACAAAGAGTTTGAACTCCACAGATTATAACATTATTGATAAAATATGTGTTGTTGCTACAGATGATTCCCCCCTTGGTTATAAGGAGATGAACATCCTTACAGTTTTCATTTATGAAGTCATTTCCCTCACCCTTTCCCATCTCCCCTATCTACAGTAAGACAGAGAAACACTTTGAGTTATTTCACCAATAATTTTGTATATTTAGGCTATATTACAGTCTAGTTCCATTCAATACTTTTTAAATCCGAATAGAATTTATTCAGTGAAGCCCTTATTTAAACTATATTAATAAACAAATAAAGTTGAAATCCCCCAAATAGAAAATAAAGTATTTAATAACATAGCATACCTACGAATGAGCCTTATAGGCATTTTATAAGTATAATCATTTTCTAGTCTATAAAAAAAACACTATTTAATTTAATGTCCTCAGGGAATACACTGCAGTTGGCTAATGAGGTTATGTCACATTGAAGTTGCTGGACATGAGTACCGGCAAACAGCTCAACTGTTGAGTTGAGAAGACACGGGAGGGGGTATCAGTAGGAATAAAAGCAGGACACAGCCCCAGCCACACCACACACTAGAAGTCTGAGCTGCTCAGATGGAGGATTTGAACTATTTAAAAAAATCCAGAACTTGGAGAGCAGTTGTGTCTCTCTGAAGCATCAGGGAGACAGAAACCTCTGGCAGTGAATCACATCTCCTCCTTACAAATAGACTTTCATTTAAAACCTTATTCTGAAATTGCATTAATTGCCCAAAGAACACAGAGCCTGTAGCATGCTGATAGTTCTGGGTCCAATTGGGAATAGAGATTCCTAGGTAATGACACGGATGGAAAGGAAGGCGCAAGATAACCCGGAATGATGAGGAACACAGAAGGTGCTATGTCCGCATTTGAAATAAACATAAAGATGGGACCACATTGCAACACTGACAAGTTGCTCCATTCCACGTCACAATCTAACTCCCATTTGGAAAAAATGTCCCTCTCCAATTGGGAGGTGAAGCCAAGAGTTAGCCACACGTGTCTGCATGAGAATCATTTTCAACGCATTACAAAAGGGAAACTTGAGTTGCTCTAAAAGAAGTTATTCATGCAAAATAAATATCCCACAATTCAAAGTTTTAAAAGCAATCATCAAATAATTGCCCATAGAAAACAGACACTCTGCCAACAGTCAATACGAGAGCATCAATGTCATAAATGCATAAGTGAAACTCATATAGCCAGACATACACAAACACTGGGCCAAATGGAACAATTTAGCCCTGGGCCTATTTTTTTCAATATTATAATGCCCTGGCCGCACTCTATTAAATTCGATGGGAAGTATCATTAGAATGCGTACATTTTATCAAAATTATAAATTGGTAGGCTAAATTTAAATATCATATTAACTTTTCATGCATTAAGTCTAATGAAGTTGAAAATACTGAGATGCTGTAGTTTTTAAAAAGTGATTGCACACATAAGCACTTACTGTTTCTTCCTTGAAGCAAAATTCTATATCCGCCACGAAAGCTGGAAGTTATTGCCTGTTAAAAAGTCACAAAAACATGAATATGTTAATTTAAAATGCAATAAAGTCCAAATTGCAATGGCTAATAAGATTCTTTTATGTTCATAAGTAAGAAATATTATAACTATAATCTCCTGGTTTTCGTTTATTTTCATGAATTAAAAACTACAAAAGGCAAATGAAAATTATTTCTCAATGCACAACATATATTAAAAATACTACTGAAAAATGAAAATAAAATTTCAATTACAGAAGAACAAAAATATCCTAATTGGAGTAAAGAAAGTAAATTCATTCTCACTCATCCTGGTAATGTTACAGGTAATCTGATCACTGGTTTATACTGAATGAATAAATAGTTTGCGTTACGTACTGGAAACTTAATGCTTTAATGTTTACCTGGAATTTTCTTTGATTGAACAAATATTTCTTAATCCACCAAACAAATTTGAAAATAACAATAGAAAAAATATCAAATCAGAGAGACACTACTTCTGAAGAATAAAAAATTCTATGATGTAATCCACACATCAAGTAACTTGTCAGTTAATATTTACTTGATCAATTTACTGAAGAAATGAATAATGCAGATTATTTATCATATGCTTGGTTTTTAGTAATATCTGAAAATTTAACCTGAAATTGAGAACATAAGTAATTATCTAAATCACTCAGGCCAGAAGACCAATTTACAAGAATTATCCAGCTCATTAGGGCAAATATAATTGCAGGAGTCTTTTTTTTAATATGTCTTAAATTCTAAATTTATTTTTCATGGTCGGATGTTACCAAATATGAAAAGAAAGATAACATGGTTTGAATAAGACAGTATCACTAATAAAACTGTCTGAAATATATTTATTTAAAACTTTTTAAACTTAAATAAGACAACATATTTTACAACTATTTAAAACTATACTCTAATTACACTCAAACTTGAGTTGGACTTAAGTACAATTGTATTGTAATTATGCATTTATATTTTATTTGTTTATCCATGCTGTCTTCCTTTCCAGCCACTGTTAAGAGCACAGGGTAACTTTCAAAGGCTTATTCAAGTAATATGCTCAGGGATAGTTTTAACAGCTACACCTTGCCTACTTATGTCCTGCTTTATACAGTAGAAGAGGTGTCCTTTAATATAAGCTTTGTTTAACAAGCTATTTGCTTAACAAGCACTTATTGTCAGGTTATCAGAATCTGCTGGCAAAGTGTTACCTCAAATGTCTCTTTACATAATTCTCATTTAAGCAGCTGGATTTAGAGAAAAAATAATTTTTAAAAGCAAAGCAAAAGTATTACATTGCCTACAATAAACCTAAGAGTCTTCTGATATATAGGCAAAAAATGGGAAGGATTTTAGGGCAAGAGTTATTTCCTGAAGAAAGATACAACATAAATAATAACTTATTCACTATCAAACAAGGTTAAACTTGAAAAACTTGAATAACATATTAATAATCCATGAACCCCTGCTCTTTAATGTTTTTGCTAGGAGGTGTTCACATTTTGACATCATGCTCTATATATAGCACACCATATTTTTATTAATGCAGGATGCATTTTTAAGATGTCTTGGCATAAATTTATTTTTAAATGTTATATTAATTTTGCACCTTATAATATATAAAATAAAGTATAATTTTATTTTAAGAATAAGGCTATATTATCAAAATATCTTTATGATTAAATAATTAACAATTCTTTCTATACAAAACATTTTAACCATAAACATTATTGAGATTTATAATCTTTTTTAGGACAATAGAAACATCATTTGGGATAATTCTGAGTTTCTTTGCTTCATTGTGTAGTTGCATCTTTACCCTTTCAGATTATTTTTAATTGTCCTCCTCAGTGGAAATAGTCTAGTACCATGACCTGTTTTGCTCTGAGTGAGATTGCATAAAGTGTTAAATCTTAAAAAAAAAAACATATTTTATTGATTTTTACAGAGAGGAATGGAGAGGGATAGAGAATTAGAAACATCAATGAGAGAGAAATGTTGATCAGCTACCTCCTTCTTACCCCCTACTGGGGCTATGCCAGCAACCAAGGTCCATGCCCTTGACCAGAATAGAACCTGGGATCATTTAGTTCACAGGCAGGCGCTCTATCCACTGAGCCAAACCAGTTAGGGCAGGTGTTAAATCTTTTTGGAGGTATATTTGGAGAGTAAAAGCTACTATGAAATGGGAGGAATTGATTTTTAGATTTACATTGCATCTAAGGTGGTTGGAGAAAGATTAATCACAAGGTCAAATAATCCACACATCCATTTTTCAGTATGATTACTTTCCTTTCGCCCCTTCTGGGTACACTGGACCTGATAGGACTGTGGGTTCAGTCATTGGTGAGATGTTTGTGTGGTGGGCATCTTTCTCTAAATGATCTTTGGGAAGTGGCTGTCCTGGCGGTTGGATTGGGATCCTCGGGGCTCTTACACTCCCTGTGTTCCTCCCCACCTGCAGCTCAGAAGCCACCTCAGTTTTCAGGTAAGCCAGTCTGAAATCCACTTCCCCATTTCCAAGGTCTTTCCTTTCACTCCCAAAGACAGTGGGAGAACAGACATGGGAAGATATATGTTTTGGAGAGAATAAAATTGAAATGAAAGATAGAAAAATGTACAGGATTTTGAGTCAGAATAAAGAGAATAGAGGAAAGAAAAGATAGTATTTGGAGTAAGTTTGCAATGCAAATGCCAAAGTTTTGGGGAACTGGATGGGAAATATAGCCCTGAAACAAAGCAACTTTAAGAAAAAGAATATTACAAATAAATGAGACTTAGCAGACAACTTGAACATCTTTCTTCCAGATGCTTTCTATGCATATTACATTTAAATCTCTGAATTTCTGATATTTAAGTAGATTTACAATGTGGTCCACATGAGTCAGTCAGAGAAAGATTTTAATGAGGCTATCTCCCAAAGACAAAAAGTATAAAATACAGGCTCGTTTCTAAGCAATCACAGACATCTGGTCACCCTTCTGTGATGAAAATCGCCTTAAAATGCTGCCACCTCTTACATTACAGAGGTTCATACAGTGTAGAATGTGGCCCATAAAGTAGAACTCTGTTCTCTAAAATGTTTCTGTGGTGCCTCCTACAGTCATTATCTTTTTGATATGCTTTTTATTGTTAAACCAACTGACATGTATTCATATTTGCAAGGTCACAAAAGAGAGAGGGAAGAAACAAGAAAAAATAACCCACAAGTTCAAGCTCTTCTAGGCTTGGCCAGGAAAGGCTGGAGAGTTGGCCGAAAGGCTTTGGCTCCCTCGGATGCTAATTGTCTCCTTCAGAACACCGGGAGGCTCAGCATCGGACCCTGGCTCCAGCGAGCCAAAGGCATGCTGGTTTCTTGGTACGCTTTTCCAGCTCTTTCCCTATTAGTGCACAATGCGACGGCGCGCTGCCACGGTAACAGAATCCATTAAGGGCTTTGAGTGTTGTTCTGCCAATGAGGAACTTTTGGCTGCATGCAGCGCTGGCTTCTGAAGATTGATCCAAACTATTTGTCTGATAAAGCCTTGTCATCTCAGAGCATTCCTGATGCTACAAAATCACCCGTAATGGGCCAGTTTCTCCCCGCATGAGCTACCCCCAGCAGAAGGTAGTCACCGCTGGGAGCTACATTCACTTCTTGATCATCAAACGTGGGTGCTTAAAATAGACTGCATGAGAGGGCCGCAGGCAGTCCCATCGCACACCATTGGGGTGCGGAGTGGATTAGGTATGCAATCCTTAATGTTCCTTCTCTACAATATCCCATCATGGAAGAAAAAGTCTTCAGATGCTGACAATTTTCTTTGTATGGCCATTTCCAGACCAGGCTTTCTGGAAATAGCTATGTGGTTGATCAGTAAAGGAAAAAATGCCTTATGTTTCAATGAATATTTTCCTGTAGATTTCAGTAAAATCCTATCTAATAAAATAGTAATATGCAAATTAATCATCATTCTACTATACCCACAAGCCACACCCGTTAGCCAATCAGGAGTGAGTATGCAAATTAATCACAACCAAGATGGCTGAGGCCATGGAGAGAGCAGGAGGGAGGTGTGGGTTTCCCTGGCAATGGAAGAAGCCAAGCTTTCTGCACACTCAGGCCTCTACTTAAGGCTACATAGTTTTAACGATAGAAGATAAATAAACCCCAACAGAAATGGCTGTTGCCATGGAGGGAGCAGAAGGCTTGGCTCCGCTCCAGGCTATAAAGTTTCAATTGTAGAAGATAAATAAATCTCAGATACCAGGGCCTGTGCTTTGGTTGCTGAGGGGTGGGGTTGGCCTGAAAACCACCACAGGCCTCTTGCCCAAGCCACCCCGAGCCACAAGGGAACCCCCACCCTGAACTGGGTCACCCTTCAGGGCAAACCAGCTGGCCCCCACCCATTCACCAGGGTTCCATCCTATCTAATAAGAGTAATATGCAGATTGGCCATTACTCTAACACACAACATGGCTGCTCCCATGTGGTCAAATATCCTGCCCTCATGTGGGCATACGATAACCATCACAAGATGGCCAGGAGGGGAAGGCATTTGGAAGGGACAAAGACTGCAAGGGAGGGCAGTTGGGGGTGATCAAGTCTACAAGGGAGGGCAGTTAGGGTTGACCAGGCTGGCAGAGAAGAGAAGTTGGGGGCAAACAGGCTGGCAGGGGAGCAGTTATATATCAATTAGACTGGCAAAGGAGTGTTTAGGGGGTGATCAGGCTGGCAGGTAGAAGTGGTTAGAGGCAATCAGGAAGGCAGGCAGGAGAGTAGCTGGAAGCCAGTAAGCAGTCCTGGATTGTGAGAGGAATGTCTGACTACCAATTTTGGGCCTAACTGGGCAGTTGTTCCCAGATTGGAGAAGGTGCAGGCTTGGCTGAGGGACGTGTATGAATTCTGTGCACCGGGCCTCTAGTAAACAAACAAACAAACAAACAAACAAAACATACAAATAAATAAATAATAGCATGCCTTCTGTTATTTTCAGTTATATTTTTGATTCCACATAAGTCCATTTTGATCACTGGTTCTGCTTTTAATTATCGGATTGTTTCTTAGTTGGTTTTTGTTTGTTTTTTGGTTTTTTTTGTGCTGTGCCATGATGACAGTTTAAAAATCCTCTGAAATCCCTTTTGCTACTGAGACCAAAGTTACTGTCCAGTCCCCTTGGGAATGGTTGTTCCAGGACGAAGCACTAAATAATCCTTGCGTTTTTCTTCTGTCCATATAAATGGTACTGGTGAGAACAGAGCAAGCCCAATAAGTACCCTGCAGATGAATAAAAGCATGGTATCGGATGAAGACAGGCAATAAGAATAACCTTCAGTTAAGATAGTGATTCTTAATCAGGTACCATTTTGCCCCTAAGGGACATTTCTCAATTTCTGCTCACACTTTTATTGTCACAGCTGGGGGACTAACTGTGATCAAGTAGGCAGAAGTCACAGATGCTGCCAAATATCCTACAACATGCAAGCCTGCTCCTCCCTCTCCCCTACATTTACACACAAAAATTATCTGCTCCGAAAGGTCAGCAGTGTTCTGGTTGAGGCACCCTTGTTTAGGTAAAGATTGAAGAGATGGGGGGAATATAAATTGTATTGTCTACAGTTGAATTAATCTGCTTTTAGGGCAACGAGGGTAAAATAAATCTGCAAGAATTGGCGTTGCAATTTGAGGAGGCATGGTCTCAAATATCGCAGTGGAGAGAAACACTAGATGAGAAAAAAAGGGGGGGCGGGGCCAACAAGTGTTTTGCTTGGGTTTGTTTGAAAGAGGAAACCACAAATACCAGCCCCACCAGCTGGCACTGAGAAGGGTAGCAATCATGATTCCACGTACTCTTTTGGCCCAGAATCATTTCTTCATATTTTCCCCCTTCAGTTTACTATTTTTTCTTATGCTCTAATTTATAATCTTTCCTAATATTTTGATACACAACCACAGTAGTATATCATTCCTCCTTGGATTTGCATTTTGAATTTTTACAATCATAACTGTAAGCTCCTGGTGGGGTGGTAGTTTTACAGGTCCCTGATTCTATAATAAACTCTAGAGACAGAGCTGTCTACTCAAAAGAAATATAATTTTAACAATAATAGAAAGAGCTATTGGTACCCACTATGTGTGAAGCAGATTACTGGGGACATAATTAAGACTTAAAAATATTAAACATCTTAGCACAGTGAATCAACCAGCAACTTGCTGGAACTGGAGTCAGAATCCTAAAATATTTTCCAGGCTTGAAATTGGTGTCTCTCTCTCTCTCTCTCTCTCTCTCTCTCTCTCTCTCTCTCTCTCTCTCTCCTTTTTTTTTTTTAAAGCACATTTGCCTAATGGAATTGAGTGCATACATTTTCTAAATGGTTTAAAGGAAAGTTAAAGAAGACCATTTGAATGTTGCTGCTTCATTTTGTGATGTATAGACTTATTTAAAAAACAACAACAACTCAATAACAAGAATGAGAGCAGAATCACGTTTTAAAATAAGAATGCTTTCAAAGGAAGCAACTTGCTCTCTGATTTAAAATATAACCAAATGGGTTCTGGAGATTATATCAAAATGAAGCAAATAATTATCCCAATCCAACCATGTTGGATTTAAAGTGAATAATTTAATCCTGTACAAGGTTCATAAAATGTAAGATGGAATTATTTGCGAGCCTGTTAAGATCCTATAAAATGATTTAAACAAAACAAAACAAACAAACAAATAAACAAGGAGGAAGCAGAGTCTGGCTAGCACGGCTCAGTGTTTGAGCACTGACCTGTGAATTGGGAGGCCCCAGTTTGATTCCCGGGCAGGGCCTATGCCTGGGGTCTGGGGCTGGGTCCCTAGTGGAGAGCATGCTGAAGACAACTGATGAATAATTCTCTCCCAACATTCATGTTGCTCTCTCCCTCTCCTTTCCTCTTTGGAATCAATAAAAATATATTTTTAAAAATACAAATAAAATGGGATCAGATGGTGTCAGCATCCAATGATTCCATTTGCCATGCCGAGTCCCTGAGTCCCTAGAGCTCCACAATGCAAGATGGCGCCAGCTAGGCCTTCAGTGGGATTGTTCTGGCCATGAGCAAGACAGAGTTGGGAGTTCTGTCTCTTCTGCATCACTGCCAATGGCTGCCGTCCTACTGTTAAGAATGTTATCAGCTGTGATCTCACAAAGGTAATCTCATTTGTAAAGCAAATACACCGGTTGGAAGAGCATACCACTCCTGGGTCCAGTGGAATTTTTACAGTGATAGGGAAACGCTGCTTGGACACCAACACTGAGCCAGAAAGCGTTGTTGGTGTATCTCAGTGGACTGTGATGTAAGAAACATTAGCGATTCTCACAGGAATGAAGGTGATGCCATGTGGCAACATAGAGTGTCCCTGGTCCACTTGGCCCTCGCACGGCCATTCCTTTTAATGACCTATCGTTTTATCTCTTTGTGATGAAACCAAACTTCTCAGCTCGGATCTTGACCATTTTTACCACGAATTCACATCTGAATGTCTCTAACCAGCTCATAGAAGGTGAGACAGCAATGACTGAGGGGGAAAAATTAGGAATATAGTCAATGTTCTTCTTTTTAAGAGGATCATTTTTTAAAAATTCCAAAAAAAGAGTCATTGCTTTAAAATGTTAGGAAAATATTATATAAACTCTCCTAGACATCTATGAAATGTTTAGATATAAACCTGTTTTTATATTACTGATTGTCTCTTTCATTTAAACCCCCTTGTAACTATAAAGTCACAACCTGCTGCATGACTGTGCTACTGTGTACATGACAATCATGTCTTCAACTAGCCGAGGCACTAGTGTAGTGCAGGCAGGCAAAGAATCAAGAGCTCCACGCTGAGACTGGTTTGGCACAGTGGACAGAGCATCAGCCTGTGGACTGAAAGGTTCTGGGTTCGATTCCGGTCAAGGGCATGTACCTTGTTTGCAGGCACATCTCCAGTAGGGGGTGTGCAGGAGGCAGCTGGTCAATATTTCTCTCTCAGAGACTTTTCTGACTTTCTATCCCTCTCCCTTCATCTTTGTGGAAAATCAATAAAAATATATTTAAAAAAAAAAGAAAGAATCAAGAGCTCCAAGCTAGCCTGGGCTACCTCACAGCTGGAAGGTCCTAACCAGCCCGCTCTCCTGCACAATGCGTACCTCTAACTACCTTCCTGATGTGAGGATGCTGAACATGACATATGATTTAAGAGCAAAGTTATTGGACTCTGAGTATACTTGTAGAAATGTAGAGGGGAAGGAGGAAAAGGGTCTTCAAGTTTTTACCCATAACATCATCTGAAAATAATAAATGCAATTATTCATAAAGCAAGCAAGCAAGCAAGCAACACAACGGACAGTAAGAACAGCACTGCTATTTTCCCACTAGTGTCTCTTTCTCCCTCATTTCCCGTGGAAAGCCTAAGGGTCCCTTGTTTGTCTGCTTTGTGTTGGCTTCATTACACGTACCCAGACTCCTACCAAGGACTCAAAATGGTCTCTCTTTCTAGATGAAAACCCCCACTTTAAGTATTTTGTTCAATATATTATTCTGCTTCTCAAAATACCTATCACCTCCCAAAACACAAAATGGATCTCATTTAACTTGTTCCAGTGTCTTTAATTAGTAGATAGTATTGCTCCCACAAAATTTACTTTTTTTTTACTACCCAGTCTTTCTACACATACACACATTAATTCTTCTTTTGGGGGCATTTATTGACTAGTAATATTTGAAATGATATTGCAGAAGATAAGCACAAAATTAAAAAGAAACAGAAAAATAGTCCAATTAAAAACCTTAAATTATCAGATATTTTCATTAGATGATTTGGAATTTTAAAATAGCCTCGATTTTCTGAATCATTTTCTTTTCTTTACCAAGAAGAGGGCCAAAAGTTAAAAACTTGCACTTATGAATAAGTGAGTCCTGGTTATATGATGTACAGCATGGAGAATACAATTATGACACTGTCTAGCACATTGAAAAGTACGAAAACAGTAAATATTAAAAGTTCTCATTACACAAAAAAGAATTTTATAACTATCTGTGGGGAAGATGTTAATTTTGACGATCACGTCACAATATAAATAAATATTGAATCATTGTGTTATATTTCTGAAACCAATATACCGTTATGTCAATTATACCTCAATTTAAAACAAAAGCATGACTGACTCTTGTGCAGCACAATTCACAATAGCCACGATTTGGAAACAACTTAAGTGCCCATCAGCAGAAGAGTGGATTAAAAAACTCCAGTACATCTATACAATGGAATACTACGCTGCTGTAAAATAGAAATAACTCTGACCACTTGCAACAGCTTGGATGGACCGAGAGAGCATTATGCTAAGTGAAATAAGCCAGTTGGAGAAAAAAATCAGGATCTCACTCATTTGTGGAATATATTGGACAACATAAATTGAGGAACAAAAATGGAACCAGTCATAGAAGCACTGAACAGACTGTCTAATCTAAGAGGGAAGGCGGGGGTAAGGGGGAAGAGCTCAACCAAAGGACCTGTATACATGCATATGAGCATACCCAATGGACACAGACACTAGGGGGGTTAGGGCACATGCTGGGGGTGGGGGTGGGGATGGCCAGGAAGAGGTCAATGGGGGGCAGGGGTGAGGGAGACTTATGTAATACTTTAAACAATAAAACATCTAAATTAAAAAATAATAAGACAATTGTATTACCTAAGATATAAAAACTCATTTTAAAAATGAATCACCCAAAGAAGATGAACTTTGTTTTCCTTTTTCTCATAAATCTGGACACTGTAAATCTGAACAGCGCTTCATTTGAAGAAAATTGCAGTTGTTTATAACCCATATTTTTATAGATCTCTGTGATAGATTTTTTTTACTGTCTCCTGTGCAATTTAGAGCAGTTGCTGAATCTGATCTGTATTCATTTTTTGGGGGAACATCTTAAAATACTGCTCTACAATTATTTTAAATTAGACCCGCTCTCAGGTTTTTTTCCATTGGCATTTAGCTGTTGATGGATTGAATAATTATTTTAGAGAGTCTCAATTGTGTCATGGACCTCAAGATATATTTCTATGGAGACAGAGAATCTGAACTGCTCCAAATCTTAGCTATTATAAATTGTGTTTCTATGAACATAGGGGTGCATATATCCTTTCTTATTGTTGTTTCTGTTTTCTTGGGTATAGCCTTAGAAGTGGGATTCCTGGGTCAAATGGAAGTTCCATTTTTAACTTTTTGAGGAAAATCATATTGTTTTCCACATCTGCATTCCCACCAGCAGTGCATGAGGATTCCTTTTTCTCCTCATCCTCTCCAGCACTTATCATTTGTTGATTTGTTGATGATAGCCATTCTGACAGGTGTGAGATGGTACCTCATTGCTGTTTTGATTTGCATCTCTTGGATGATTAGTGACTTTGAGCAGGTGTTCATATGTCTCTTGGCCTTCTATATGTCCTCTTTTGGAAAGTGTCTATTTAGGTCCTTTGCTCATGTTTTTGATTGGATTGTGTATCTTCCTTATGTTAAGATGTAAAAATTCCCTATAATTTCTTATATTAAACCTTTATTGGAGATAACATTGGCAAATGAACTCATAGAAAGAGAAACTAAAAGAAAAAATCCCATTTACCATCTCAACCAAAAATTAAGATATCTAGGAATGAATTTAATCAAGGAGGTAAAGGATCTGTGCACAGAAAAGTATGCTGAAAAAAAGAGATAGAAGAAGACATAAACAAATGGAAGAATATAGCCTGTTCATTGATTGGTAGATCAACATTATTAAAATGTCAGTACTACTCAAACCAATTTATAGATTCAATGCAATCCCTATTAAAATACCTAAGGCATACTTCCAAACCAATCTATAGATTCAATGTAGTCCCTATTAAAATACCTAAGGCATAGAACACTCTCAAAAATGCATCTGAAAAAGAAAAGAAAAAAACAACAACAAATAGCTGCAGCAATCCTGAGAAAAAACAAATTTGGAGGATCACAATATCAGGTATTAAGCTATACTACAAAGCCACTGTTCTCAAAACTGCCTGGTCCTGGCACAAGAACAGATATAGAGACAAATGGAACAGAATAGAGAACACAGAAATTGACCCAAGCCATTATGTTCAAGTAATATTTGACAAAGGAGGCAAAGCAGGCAATGGAGTCAAGACAGTTTCTTCAATAAATGGTGATGGGAAAATTGGACAGATACATGCAAAAAGGATATGAAACTAGACCACCAACTTACACCATACACAAAAATAAAGTCAAAATGGATAAAGGACTTAAATGTAAGATGGGAAACCATAAAAATCTTAGCAGATGCCATAGGCAAAAAAGTAGCAGACATTTGTTGAAACACTATCTTTACCAATACAGCTTTTAGGGCAATGGAAACTAAGGAGAGAATAAACGAATGGGACTACATCAAAATAAAAAGCTTCTGCAATACAATTGTTTAAAAGTCAAACAAATTTATAATTAAAAAATATGTAAAAAGTTTTTGTAATTACAGAGGGAAGGTGGGGGAGTATAGGGATAAGGAGGAGAGATCAACCAAAGGACTTGTATGCATGCTTATAAGCCTAACCAATGGACACACACACTACGGGGTGAGAACAGGTGTAGGGGGAATGGGGAGCAATGAGGTGATAAAGTCATATATGTAATACCTTATCAATAAAGAAAAAATAAAATAATGAAATGTAAAAAAAGTGTTCTTTGAAGTGCTTATAATGTTGCTTTAGTAAATAAAGTACTATGACAAATGGAAATGGTTTTATTGCTGTAGGATGATTTTTTATCTACCACTGCACAAATACGCTGCCAAGTAGCAACAATACCAGGGCAGAAGCAAAATTAAATGCCTACAATTGCCATTAGCAATTGCGAAAAATTATTAATCTGTCTGGAGGAAATGAATGGACATGATTAGAGAAACCAAAAGTCTTCATCTTATGGAAATCAATAGCCGAGATGTGCTTCCGTCAGACAATGAATCACAGGTTCATAAGCTGAAGATTAAATATGCATTAGTATATATTCTAACCACACCTATCAAATTTATGTCTCCATTTCTCAATCTGTTTTAGACAATGCTCTATCATAACTAACGCTCTGTTTCCAAAAATGATGGTTATTCAGACACTACATGAAAGAGAGAGAGAAATAAATCTATGTTTTGTTTCCTCAGGGCTCAGAAACCATATTGTCAACAAAAGAATTATACTTAATGTATACCAAATAAGGTGATTAGCCAATGAAAACTTTCTTTTCCTTTTTAAAACATACAGGCTGTGTGACACATGTAGAGTTATATTAGCTCAAAATAAGAGATTTGTCATTTTGATGCACACTAGATCATCTACATATGCACATCAATAAACGAAGCCAGTGCATACTTTGAGAACCTTATAATAAGGTGCTTCATGGAATCACAGTATAGACCGGTTGTGTCTAGCCCTATCGGTAAATATGGATCGAACCAAAATCCAAATAAAACCATGAATGCATTAAACTTTTATGCGATTGCCCTTTATTAGGTATCTACTGGAGTCTGGTTGATTGAAATTACAACTTATTTTAAAGTCTTTTAGAAAATGCATATTGTACGTCATAAAAGATTCACTAGAAACTCTCACTGTAAAGACAGTTCAACTTAAGGCTAGAATTCTGGGAGAGAGAGTGTGTGTGTGTGTGTGTGGGGGGGGATCATACTTTGGACTCCATTCAAGGATATTCAATTATAGGAGAAAGAAAGAAGAAAAAACTATTGTTCTAGGGAATTACTTTATGGTTTTTCTCTATAAGATGGTTTTAAAGTAGGATTTCCATGTACTTCTCTAAGCACACTACACTCATCCTACCAGTTCTGCGTTCCCAGGGGAAGAGGGATACTTGGGAGACACTGATTTCAATGGAAGTTTCTCCTATAAATCCCAGTAGAGAAGGTTGCCTTCATATATTGAACAGTGCTGGCTTCAGTAATGTAAGAATCTCTATGTCTACAGATCTTGGTTAAGAGCTTTTTGTGCTTCAATTCCAGAGCTGAGTGTAGCCAAGTAGGAAAGAGATGGCATTGGAATCCGTTATCCGAGCAAAGTAAATTCACGTGGGCATGACACTCTGAGGCTTAGACAGGAGATGCCCTCCGCCTTATCTCAAAGGTAAGAGCAATAACTGCCTTTAAGGAGGCAGTGGAAAGGACGTCAGAGGAACGGCAGGTGAGAGGTTCCCCTGGTCTCTCTCCTTGAAGTTACAACAATTTGAACAGATATAATTCGATAAATGGACCCCTGCTAAACGCAAACACACCTGAGAGATCTGAGCATTGACACTTCTGAAGTTGGGCAGGCAGGAGGGAGCAGGGGAGGAGGGAAAGGAGAGGCGTAGAGACAGGCACCAGGGAAGCACACCGCCCCGAACCCACAGGAGGTCTCCAGAGAGGGGAGAGGCCATGTTGCACCCTGTTTTCCCCGCATCCCAGAGGGCCAGAGAGAAATGGTGGCACCTTGCCTAAGCGGTCCTACACACTCAGGCTTAACCCCAGGACGTGGCCACAACTGGACCACAGAGGTCCCTCCAAGGCTACCTGGCAGCCATCAATTCCAGGCAGCAAACCAAAGCCCCGAGTCTGGCCACCTCCCCGCTCCCTCCCAGAGCTAGCAGCAACCCCCAAAGAAGCTGCAGCAGTCAGTGATTTCCAGCTACAGAGCACATGTCTGCAGCCAGAGCAGGAGAAGCAGAGCAGGTTTTCTAAGAGGCAGGGATCCAGAGCCAGAGCTGGGACAGCTGAAATCTGACCTCACCAAGACTGGGTGAAGAACAAAGCCATAAAGGCACTAGCTGTCTTCACCCAGATCACCCCTTCCCCATCCCCTCCCAATGTGGCTGAGCCCAGCAGGACGAACCTGGGAAACTTCCAGCTGTGCCAGCAGCGAGCTGGTTGCAGGGGACAGCGCTGGGATTTCAAGGGCTTGTAACTACCTTCTCCAAGGGCGGTTGTGGTCAGAGGCCAAGGTTACCTGTGAAGTATGGTAGCAATCAACTCAGGTAGAAACTGCTGGTTGGGTTCTGTACTTATTTGTTTCCTAAAACAATAGAAAGCTATTTTGATTTTCTGAACTTATGCATGCTATCCCAATACTTCATGGATGATGGTTTGAATATCCCATTGATTGTGATTTCATTGGTCATTGAAGCACATTCTTCTGGGAACCAGGACAGGACAATTGTCCTAAATTATCTCAGCAGCTACAGATAACTGAGTTTCGGTTGACTCAGTGGTCCCGGAATCAGAACAGACCCGAAATTGCCTCAGTAGCTACAGACAGTGCATTCCTGTTGACTCAGTGACCCAGAATCTGGACAGCACAATTATTCCAAATTGCCCAGGTGGTCCCAGATAATGTGCTCCTGTTGATTCAGTGATTCTTAGATATTTTAGGTAACTAACTTGCTCAGTTTTTTGCCTCTGTAAAAAAATGCTTTTCTCGAAACAGGTTCCTCATTCCAGACCCAAAGATGTAATTGATACCTTTGTGACATTCTGGCAATATTAGCCAGATGCTGCAAGATTTGGAGCGCTGAACATCCCCCTCGTATGCTGCCGGCTTTTAATAAATCACTCCATAATGGGACTTTCTGGGGCGTCCTTTGTAAGATGGGGGTACACTACAACACCTGGTCACAGGGAAGATGCTTCCCCCCTGTGGAATACAGGGCATTTTCTGTCATGCCAGCATGTAGAGACCAGACAAGCCAGAGCAGAGAAAGAGAAACAAACAAACAAACAAAAATGTGTGCTTCCTTCACTGGAAAACAAAATGAAGACTGACAACCTACTCAGTCAAATGCACTTTTAAAAATAAAGTAAAATAAAGCAGGCTTCATTGCCACAGAAGCACAGGCAGAGAAGGAACCCATCAACTGTCACAAATAACCGGGGAAACAAGGAGCTCAAGAAGAAAATGCAAAATATCCAGAAAATAAATGTAAAAGACATAGTGATGTGTGATTGAAATGACAGAGAATTCAAAACCACAGTTCTGAAGACATGCAAAAAGGCACAATAAAACACTGATAGGCAGCTTAGTGGATTTAGAAACAAAATCAACCATCAAAAGGAATACTTTACCAAAGAGATTGAAACCTTTGAAAAAGAACCAAATAGAAATTCTGGGGATAAAGAGCACACTGAAAAGAAATAAGGAATGAACTAGTGAATTTACAAAATACAGCTGGCCAGATGAAGAAGAGAGTTAGTGATACTGAAGATATCTAGAAATCTAGAAATGGCACAGATAGAAGAGACTTGAGGGGAAAATTAAGTAAAAAAAAAAATAACTCTAGGAGAATTATCTGACTCTATCAGAAAGAGCAATATAAGGCCGAAGCCGGTTTGGCTCAGTGGATAGAGCGTCAGCCTGCGGACTGAAGGGTCCCAGATTCGATTCCGGTCAAGGGCATGTACCTTGGCTGCGGGCACATCCCCAGCAGGGGGTGTGCAAGAGGCAGCTGATCGATGTTTCTCTCTCATCCATGTTTCTGATTTTCAATCCCTCTCTCTTCCTCTCTGTGAAAAATCAATAAAATATATTTTTAAAAAAAGAAAGAGCAATATAAGAATAATGGCTATATCAGAAGGAGAAGTGGAACAAAGACCTAAATGTAAGACCCGAAACAATATATTACATGAAAGAAAATGTATGTACTGAACCTATGGGCCTTGGTCTTAGAGAAGACTTTTATGAATTTGACCACAAAAACACGAGAAGAGTAAAAATGAATGAGTTGGATTATAGCGAACCGAAAAGCTTCTGAAAGCATCAGAAAAACACAAAGGCAATGGACCAAAATGGGGGAAGATACTTGCAAATGACACCTCCGACAACTGGTTACCATCCAAAATACATACAGAACAGTGCAACTTGGCAGCAAAAAACAAACAACCAACACAATCAAAAGTGGCCAGAGAACGCGAACAGACACTTCACCAAAAAGACATAAAAATGGCCAGCAAGTACATGCAAAGAGGTCAGCTTCAGCCGCTATTAGGAAAATGCAAATCAGAGACCTCCTCCCAATGGTTCCAATGGCTGTTATCAACAAGACAATGGCAAGTGCTGGGTAGGCTGTGGAGAAAAAGGAACCCTCACTCACTGCCTGTGGGAATGGAAACTGATACAGCCACTATGGAAAACAGTAGGGAGGGTCTTTAAAGAAATTAAGAACAGAATTACCATAAGATCAGCAACCCCTCTTCTGGGGATTTACCTGAAAAATTTGGAAACATTTGCAAAGATAGATGCACCCCTATGTTCATTGCAGTATTATTCAAGGCAGCCTAAACATGGAAATAGCTGAAGTGCCCTGGGATAGAGGACTGGATAAAGAAGATGTGGTACACATACACAGTGGACTACTGCTCAGCCCTAAGAAACAGTGCCATTTGTGACAATATGACCGACCTTGAGTTATTATGCTAGGAGAAATAAGTGAGATGGAAATAGTTAGGAGCCATATCATTTTAGTCATATGTGGGATATGAAACTGAAAGCAAAAATGAATGGACAGGCCAAACAGACAAAAACGCATAGTTTGGTGTTACAGAGGGAGGTGGGTGGAGGAGACTGTAAAGGGGAAGGTGGCAAATACATGGTGATGAAAGGAGATTTGATTTTGGTTGGTAAACACACAATGGAGTTAGTATACAGATGATGTATTACAGAATTATATGTTGAAAACCTATACAATTTTACTAACCGATGTCAGTCACCCCAATACATTTAATAAAATTTAATTTTTAAATGAGTTAGATCAAATGGATGTGACAAAGAGGGAAGTGGGGGACCCCTGCAATAATGTCAACATTAAAAATATTTAATAAAAAATGAGTTAGATCAAATAATTATGTAATTCAAAAGCTGGAAAAAACAGCGAATATTAAATTTGTTCAGAAGGAAAACATTTTTAAATATTTTATTGATTTTTTTTTTTTTTTTTTTACAGAGAGGAAGGTAGAGGGATAGAAAGTCAGAAACATTGATGAGAGAGAAACATCAATCAGCTGCCTCTTGCACATCCCGTACTGGGGATGTGCCTGCAACCAAAGTACATGCCCTTGAATGGAATCGAACCTGGGACTCTTCAGTCCACAGGCCAACCAACGCTCTATCCACTGAGCCACACCGGTTTCAGCTAGCTTCCTCCTTGGACATTCACCTTTAAACCTTGATGTCAGTGAGAAGCAGTTATCCATGAAAACCCATACTATTATTTGCCAGAGACTTACCACAATCTTTATACATTCTTTTACTTTAATACTTTTTTATTGATTTTTCTTTTAGAGAGAGGGGCAGGGAGAGGTGGAAAGGGATAGAAACATCAATGATGAAGAGGAACATTGACCAGCTGCCTCCCGCATGCCCTTCCTGGGGACCCAGCCTGCAACAAGAGCATGTTCCTTCACCAGGAAATGAATCCTACCTCTTGGTGCCTGGATTGATGCTGAACCATTCTCCAGTGCCAGCCATGTCCCCAGCGCCCCAGAGATGTGGTGGATGTGGGCAGTGCCCAGCCTGCACACACGTACTCTGAGGCTCTCATATGGGAAGGGACAGAGAGGTGAACAGCCTCGGGGCCTGAAACCTCATGATTTAGAGAAGCGTTGTTGGCAGGAACAGAGGCTTCAGGAAGAGCTGGGTGGAGGCTGGGAGGTAAGGGCTTCATTTCAGATAACTTAGGTTTGAAAGGGATTAGTGTATCAGTGAGGCATGTCCAGGATGGTGAAGAGAGGTCAAGCCACGTGTCGGGATGAGAGTGGAGATTTAAAGCATGTCCGCATTAGGTGATTTAAAGCAAAGGGAGCAGCAGAAGAATTAGCTCCAAATAGAAATTACAGACCAAGAACATCCTTGCCACGCCTGTTGTGTTAAACGACAGGAAACCAGTCATTATCTCACCAATAGAGATGTAAATAGAACAAACAAGAAACTTGGTCAAACCTCAATGGCTCTGTTTACTCACCTCTTAGGTGAGACATTAGCTGCCCCTCTTTAGTCTTATGTTAAGTCTGAACTACTCACATATTGTTTAGGTGACACATTGGTAATTGAAGAAGCTTCCACACTTTTAGTCTTGTGTTAATTCTTGCTGGTTGGTTTCATTGTTGGAATTTCCTGACCTAAAGGACATGGATGTATCACTTAGCCCTAATAAAAGGGGATAGCAAGGCCAGAGCTAGTGGTGTCCTCCCCCTAGAGATGGACTCGCACCTGGCCCTCATGGTTCCCAAAATGGATGCTTTTTGAGTCTCTTCATTTGTGTGCGGCCTTCTCCAGACACTGAACCCCGACATGGGAACCCTGGACACGCGGGACGTGAAAAGAAAGGATTCCCACATTAAACTACAGAGGGAATCACAAGCCTGTAAGGAGAAGGTTCTGGATAAAGCTGCACTCATATGCCTTGGACAAATCCAGGGGCAGGGGAGGGAGATAGTATTAGCTTCATCACCATGGACTCTCCAAAGCTGGCAGTGAAGTGCCTGGAGAGAGGAGGTCCTCTTTCTAAGCCACAGGAAGGACCAGCAGGCTACAACTGATGCAACTGGAAAGCCTCAGGCAGCCATATTGACTTCAGCTTTCCAAACTGTCCCTGACTCCATTCTCACACGCTCTTAAAGTAAAACTCTGATCAGCCCCTCTCCATGAGAGACTGTGAAAACTCTTCAGTAGGTTTCCATAAGCTAAAAATAAAATCAGACTCTTTAAGCTGGGATTCAGAATGTTCCACAGTAATGTCCTTTAAGAAGAATGCCTTCCAGTCCAAACAGATATTTTATTCTTCATAGATACATCAGATACTTTCACAATTTGAAAATATTCTCATGCTTCAGCAGAGTGAATTATTATAATAATTTTACCAGTGGGTACACTGAGTTATGTTATGTAATATGTTCAAGATATAAATTTTCAAGTTCATGCTCTTTGTTACTATGAAAGAATATTTATTAAGTTAAATAAATTAAATACTTTATATATTTACTAGAGGCTAGGGGGATGGAATTCATGCACTTACGGGGGAGGAGGGGTCCCTCAGCCTGGCCCACACCCTCTTACAATTCAGGAGCCCTTAGGGGATGTCTGACTGATGGCTTAGGGCCATGGGGAGCAGGCCTCAGCTGGCAGTGGGACTCATTAGTGCTGCCACAGAGGCAGGAGAAGCTCCCACTATTGCCACTGCGCTTGCCAGTTGTGAACCCAGTTTCTGGCTGAGTGGCAATCCCGCTGTGGGAGCATACTGACCACCAGCGGGCAGCTCCTGCATTGAGAGTCTGCCCTCTGGTGGTCAGTGTGTGCCATAGGGACCAGTCCTTCCACTGTTTGGTTGATTTGCATATTATCCTTTTATTATATAGGATTTGTATTCATTAGCGACAATATAATGTTTATCTGTTGAACTAGTTGTTTGATGTAAGCTACCATGTTTAAAATTTGACATATATGTGGAACCACTAAATATTTAAATATGATGATGATTGAGTTGTCAGCTTATTCTGAGATAAGTCTCTGTTCATGAAAATGAAACAATCTATGTTATTTTAATTGCACAGAGTATTACATAGTGTAACAAGGTAAAAATGCTGAATATTTATGGAACTATTTTCTTCCTTGTTCATGCTGATGGGCCAATTGAAGCTTCTAGTAAGCAGAGTCAAGCTCTCATCTGTTAAAAGGAGCCACAATGGAGCAACAGGAACTATCATTCATTACTGGTGGGAAGACAAGACAGTGCAGCCAGGTTCTCCCAAAGTTTACCAGCACTGTACCATATGATCCACAAGTGTGCTCCTAGGTATTTACCCAAATGACTTAAAGACTTATGTCCACATAAGAACCTTCACACAAGTGTTCATAGCAGCTTTCTTCACAATCGCCAAAACTTAGAAGCCAGCAAGATAGCTGAGTTGATACATAGACTGTGGTACATCAGACAATGGAATATTCTTCAGTGGTCAACAGAAATGAGCAATCAAATCATGAAAAGACACGAAGGAAGCTCACCTGCATATTATTAAGTAAAATAAGTTAGTCCGGAAATTCTACCTTCTGTCTGGTTCCAACTATAGTACATTCGGGAAAAGGCAAAACTATAAAGAGTGAAAAGGTCAGGAGCTGCCAGGAATTGGGAGGGAAATGGCAGAGGACAAGGGGTTTTTAGGGCAGTAAAATGATTCTGCATGATGCTAAAATGATAGATACATGACATTTCGCATTTGGCAAAACTCACAGGACTATACAACACAGTTAGTGAACCCTGATATAAACTATAGACTTTTGTCAACAATCATCTATCAAACTGGTTCATCAGTTGTAATAAGTACACCAGCATGCCAATGGGAGATATTAATAGAAGAAACTGTGATAGAGGGAGACACAGGAAGTATATGGGAACTCTGTATTATCTGTTCTTTTTTTTTCTGTAAATCCAAAACTGCTCTAAGAAGCAAAGTGAAAAATTCAATATTCAAATCAATGCATATATAACATATGGAATATACAGTTGGCCTCTACTCCCAGGTTGAGCACAGAGCTTCTAAAACCCTGTTAACTTTCGGCATCTTTTGTTATTCATAATGAGCCCCTCTCAGCCACACCTGAGTGTATGCTAATGACGTGACCCTTGGAGAACAGGCTGGCAGCCAGAGGAAACAGCCATCTGATTAGAGGGTGGGCAATGTCATCTCCCACCCCGCCCCCAACTCTGGGGAGGGAAGCAGGGCTGTATGGAATTAACCATTGACCGCCAATGATCTAATCAGAAGTGCTTATGTGAAAACACCATAAAAACCATCAAACAATGGAGTCGAGAGAGCTCTGGACTGGAAAACACATGAAAGTGCCTGAGGAGGGAGGGAGAGCTCCATAGCCCCCACCCCAGACTTGCCTCAGTACCTGTTCCAGTTTATACCAGACTGGGCTGTTTTCTTTTTCATATCTTATGGTTGACGGCAAACATTTTTAGAAAATAAATGTATAAAACTTTTCTTTATGGACCATACATTTAGAAGACCATAGAATTAGTTCATCTGGAGCAACTTACTTATTTGATGTTGTTTCTGACCAGTAGATACCTTTCTTTTATTGAACAGTGACATCTCTGTCTTGGGTTGCCCGTCTGCCAGGTCTGCTGTGATCCTAACGAGACCCTGACCCTTTCTCCCCACCTTACACACATGTTTCCAAACCAGTTTTCTTTCAACGCCCAGATGTGGTTTGGAATCATAAAGGAAAAGGAGATAATTTCACTGTTTTTCTTTTTAGCTGCTAGGAAGCTTGAGAATGTGGCAGTTCCTTGATCCCATGACTCCTCATCTCTAAAATGCAGAAAGTGTCATTTGTCACATAACTGACAGGAAATATCATCTATGCCATTTGACCACCCTGTGCATGCATTTAATAAGTGACTGTAGTAAGAGCAGGAGAAAGGACTAGCCCAACAGTTCTATTTGTCCTAGACCCTAAATTGCCTACTGGGTTTCCCCATGCTCCATCCCTTTTCAGATCTTTTGAGCACCAGCAGTTTTAAGACCACACACTTGAGAGGTTAAGTCCATTAGCATCAGTCTAAACATGTCTCTGGGCTTCCATGGTTCCAGAGTTGCATGCGTTTGATAAGACAGTTTTATCCATCAGTTGAGAGGGGTTGTTCCAAATGTTTATGAGACAATTGTTTAAGATACTTTCACCAATGTGCTCCAAATCTGATACCCCAATTTTAAATAGTGCCCTTTAGACTGGTATTTGAGGAGGAAATCAACAGTATAATATCCCCATGTCCACAAGCCAAAGCTTTAGGTCCTCCTCAAGCTTCTCTACTCCCAATGATGGCCTTTCTCATAATCCTATATAATAAAAGAGAAACATGCAAATTTGACCGTACCTTAGCTCCTGATTGGCTATGCTACCAGCCAATCAGGAGTGGGGCAGGGACACGTGGCATGAGCGCCTGGCCCCTGGGGTGGAGATGAAACGGTGGTGGCAGCGAGCACCCAGCCCCTGAGGGCTGTGAGCAGAAGTGGTGGCGAGCGCCCATCCCCCAGGGCCGGGTGGTCGCAGGCAGCCCGGGCTGAGTTGAGCAGGGTTATGGCTTGGTGCACAAGGCTCTGGCGAGGCTTTAGGCCTTGGGCAGGCTGGGGGTGGGTGAGCCAACAGTTGGACATGCCCTGGGGGCTCCCAGTATGTGAGAGGGGGCAGGTTAGATTGTGGGACCACCCACCCCCAGTGTATAAATTTTGTGCACCAGGCCCCTAGTTATTATATAACTGCTTTTATAATCTCTGAATTCATCTTAGATACTCACACACCCAGACACATAATTTCCTTAATTATTGTCATAAAAATGGACATAGCCTCGTAGGTATGTACATATGAAATGTTTTATGTTCTATTTAATGAATCATTTATCATACTGATGTTGCATAAATCATTTTATTTAAGCTTTCTGCTTGAAGCATAACTTTCCTCTTAAGGGCGAGACTCTTAGATCCCTTTTGCCCCATGCCATATTGCCAAAACCACAGACACTCACTATATTCATTCAGTTCCTGTCTTGGTGCCCGGCTGCCTCATTTGCTGGTTGTCTGATATTAGCAAGTTGCTAAAAGTATTTGAAACTCAGCTTCCTACTTGGGGAGCTGTGCAAGGATCCCAGGGGAAAATGTACTTAAGGTTCCAGGAACATTTAATGCACTTGACTGATACTGGTTATTATTGTATTTTGGTTTGTTTGATTTCTAAATTTATTACACATGGTAATACTCATCTTCACTTTAGGAATAGTATGCCCACTCACAAAGAATTGTAAGAGAACAAAATTGTGTTTCGATGGTATAAGGAAGTTGGTAGGCAAAATTCTAAAGATGACTTCCTAAGATTCCTGTCTTCTGGTTAGTCGTCAAACTCTAATCTTGGTACTGCAGGGATTTTGCTACTGTAATTGAAGTCTGAAGTCAAATGACCTTAAAATATGGAGATTTGCAAGTGTGACTTTAACCCTGGGAGAAAGCATAATGGGACATCAGGGAGATTCATAGAAAGAGAAGGATTTGATCCATGGCTGCTGGCTTTAAAGATGGAGAAAAAAAATGAATGATGGAGTAAGCCAGGAGGCAAGGATGTGGCAACCTCTAGAAGCTGGGAACAGCCCCCAGCAAATAGCCAGCTAAACATGGGGACCTCAGTCGTACAGCCATTAGTAACTGCATTCTGCCAGCCCCTGATTGAGTGGTCCCTCCCCATGCCTCCAGAGAGGAGTCCCGGCTTGTCAACATTCTCACTGTGACCCAGGACTTCTGGATTTCTGACCTATGAATTGGGAGCTAATCAACAGCTACTGTTTAAGCCATTCCTTTGGTAAGCTGCTGTGCAGCAATAGAAGATCAATGCAACCACATTCTTCTCAGTTCTGATGCTTTTCCACTGCTACCCTCCATGGAATGTTAAAATACTTCTTCAATGTCTGTATGTATATTTTGGAAAATACTACTAATGGTTAAGATACAAAAGAGTACTTGTCAAGGATCCTACTAATGAAAAGGAAAAGTGAAAATTCAAAGACATGTATTTCTACATCATTATCTGGGAACACTATTGCTGGTGTTTGGGTAGTTAGATTCAAAATAAGCCAGTTCCAGGGTAACTTGAAATTTTGGATGTGTCTTGCACTCTCTAATATATTTATAGTCCAGGCAAGAAAAGTTTAAATTCTATAGTATTTCAAAGATGTAAAGTTATTAATCCTATAGGTACCATGTCCATATCACATAAAGGCTCAATTCCCTTTTCCACTTATTTCAATTGTACACGTTAAGTGCCGATATCCGTATCATTTTCACATCATTTACAGTAGGGTTTAGGATGGCTCTTCTAATGGCAATTTAGCATAGTTTGAGATAGAAAATTCTCCTTGTGTCTGAAGCTCCGTTCTATCGCTGTGGCTACACAGCGTGGGGAAGAAAGCTATTGCCTCTTGCTGTGTCCCAGAATCCTCATCCACAAAAAGGGGTGAATCATGTGCCCACTTTAGAAGTTGTTGTAGGGAATAAGTGAGTTAATACATGCGAAGTACTTACATCAGCGCCTGACACGATAAGACTTATATGTGGGCCTAGTGGCTTTATTTAATTGTGCAGGTTGGTAGCCCAAACTTAAATATCGCCTTTATGCAGGACCTAAGCAATTCAATGTGTCCTTTTGGTCGCATGCTGTGAAATTCCACGTTTCCCCCTTGGAAAATAACAAAATTGCTTTGGATTAACTCTTTTTAATATTCTAATATCTGTTTTTATTCTTATTTCCAAGGAAACTTTTTTTTAAAATAAAAAATTCTTTCTTCTATTAAAACATATGGTGTTTTTTTTTTTCTGTAAACTAAAAATAAAAAAAAATAGGTAGTTAATTCAAGGTTCATACCTATGACATGGGAAGCTGGAGAGTAGCTAGGGTAATATGAAGACAAAGCACTGGCAACATTCCCCCCAGAGTGTTTCCTGAATCCCCCCGTAATGTGAAGCCCAGTGTCACTGTGTGCTGGACCACAGCGCTGGTTTACACAGGAAGATTTCTGAATTTGCTTTTCGAGGATCGAAAGGGTAATGCACCAGTGCCACCTAGCGGTCCAAACGCACTGTGCTACTTCGTTATCCTTAGAGGCAATTATGCTGCCAGGACAAGAAGAAATGCAAAATGTAAATCCTATTGCATCACCCCTGAATTATGTTAACAAAGATTCATCTTCAGCAATGATACAAGGGACACATGTAAGGTTCAGTTTAGGTAAGTATTTGTCATGTTTGTCATCTTTCTTTTATCCAAGAAGGTTAACAAATTGCGCATACTACTTCTCAATAATTTCCTCTAATATGCCTATATCTAAATCATCGAACACCCATACCACATCAACGTATTAGTTATAGATTACTGGGTAGCCCAGACTTTCAAGCTTCACACAGTAGAGCATATGTTTTCTCTTAAGACAGTACTAGTATATAGGATACTCCATGGGTGACAAAGGCATTTTATTACACGTTGCTTATGAGTTAACTTTTACTTCTGTAATAAGGTTCATATACAGTTAATGGTCTATATATATTTTAAAATATAATTTGATTTTTTTTTTTACAGAGAGGAAGGGAGAGCAATAGAAAGTCAGAAACATCGATGAGAGAGAAACATCCATCAGCTGCCTCCTGCACACCCACTACTGGAAATGTGCCCGCAGCCAAGGTACATACCCTTGACTGGAATAGAACCTAGTACCTTTCAGTCCGCAGGCCGACACTCTATCCGCTGAGCCAAACGGGTTTTGGCTTAATGGTCTATATTTTTACTCATCCTGAGGAATGTCTAGAAGTAGGGCTAAGAGACCACATTCTTAGATTTATTATGCAATTTGGGACAAAGTAAGAATATGCTTGACCTTGAACAGGGTGTGCCATCTTGCGGCCTCTATAGGAGTAGGGTTAGGTGACCTCTCAGTCTTCCATGTGTCTATTGTAAGCCAGCTGTCCACTGACTCTGGGTGGGAACAATAATGTGCTCCCAGCCAGCTCTCTTTTCCCCTCTGGAAAGCATGGCTATATTCACACTAAGGCAACACAATGGCTGTCCTTTCTTGTTCCCTTTCTTCCTTCTGTCATTCTTGTTTTCTACTTAAGCCCTTTGCTTCCTAAAAATAGACACCTCTGAGCCTTTCAAAGTTTCCCTTCTTTAGTGGAAAATGCAGATTAAATACTTAGAAAGAGAAAAAAACACAAAGACCACTTTAAATCAACGATAACACTTTAAAAGTCCCTGTTCTTAACCAAATAGCATGGTGATGGCATGAAAGCAATTTAAAAATAAAAAACCTTGTAAGCTTCTAAGAAGTAGGAGTGTTTTCTCTGAAACAACAAAAGGATATAAACATCTGTCCTCGAGCTGCTCAAACCTGTCCGGTTTTTAGCATAATATTTACATATTTCATGTAAATGGAAAGTACATTTTGAATCAAGCCTGTCAATCCACTCGCATGTTTTCCACATGGCTAGGTCTTGGATTAAACATTATAAATTAAGGAGGGAGACTGTCAGAGGAGTAAAGCAAAACAACCACACTCAGTATCATGTCGCTGGGTCCTTGGAAGAGGGAAGGGTGACTTCACATCCCACGTTACCGGAGAGTAGGAACAGGGACCCTGCTTCAACATAAGCCTCACTCTGGAGCTTGTGACGTCATCCAACAACTGCCTGTAAACTAGTTCCTTGTGTTCATAATGGCAACAACTATGGAGTTCAGTACTCAATGAGACGTATGTGTCCAGGTAAAGAAGTTCAAGCAATAACATTGTCAACACTTCCCGGCCCTTATTTTTTTATCTTGTGCAGCATTTGCCTGTGCGGCCTTCAGCAGAGATGTCAGGAGTTGGCAAGCTTATTTGTCAACAGAGCCTAATATCAACAGGACAACGATTAAAATTTCTTTTGAGAGCCAAATGTTTTCAACTTAATCTTCTTCTAAGGCCACTTCTTCAAAATAGACTCGCCTAGGTCGTGGTATTTTGTGGAAGAGCCACACTCAAGGGGCCAGAGAGTCGCACATGGTTCACAAGCCAAGGTTTGCAGACCACTGGGCTAACTCATCCTTAAACCCCTGACCTCTGCTTTCTAAAAACACAGCCTGAACTCTAGTTTTCTTGTTCTTTGTCGTAAGGTGCACCGGATTAAAGAAATGTGCAGAATCCACACACCTGACCCATCTGTGTGCCTCCTCACTCCTGCTCGCTGCCATGAGTAGGAGGCCTTGAAAGTTCAACGTTGAATGTGAAGGAGCTGCAAGAAGGTTGGACAGATGCAGAGCATGTTACAGAGTGGCAAACACCTGACAAATCTGTGGCCTGTGGTACCTGGAAAGGCAGAGTAAAGGCAGCTCTCGGTGGAATTAAAGGGAAAAGAGTCAAAATAGTAGTGTACGCTGGTGTTACTTTCCATTTTCAGCAAGATATTTTAAGAAAAGGGTGAATTAAGGGTGGGTTCTAAACAAAAAGAGAAAGGACAGGAGAGAGTAGAAATATGGTAATTTTAAGAATCCGAAAGTTGACTGCTGGGACCCCAAATAATAAGAGGTAAGGATGAGAGAGCCTTTGAAAGACAAAACCCATTAAAACCCTGACAGGGACACAAATCACATTAAGGATGGAGACTTCCATGGAGTTTATTATCTGCAATGGACTCAGATTGGCTACCAAATGTGTGCGTGTGTGTGTGTGTGGGGGGGGGGGGATGGAAGTAGAGAGATAATGAGACAGAGATCTATGGAGAGATTGGGAGAGGCAAAAACATAAATCAGGCATGAGAATTATGTCTGAGAAGGAGCTTTTGTTACTGACACATAAAACTTACTGGAAGTCAGTAAAAAGTGTACTAGATTTCTAAGGTAAGTGCATTATCAAAGAAACCCCAAGCCTGGGCTAAAATAACCTTGGACCCTGAATTTTAATTCCGCCTTAGACCATCAAAACCTCCAATGAGTGCATAGTGTCTAATAAGAATGCTAGTAGAGGATAAAAGCAAGGAAGAAACCCTAGTGGTTACACAGATAAGTCTTCTCCAGGTCCAGGTGCTGGACAGGAGTCCAATCAGAAGCTCCCTCCCACCAGGTTAGAAAAGCCCTCCCCGGCCTCTGGCATTCCATCATTGCCTTGGACAGTGACCGCTATGGCTCTCCCCTTCTCTCCCTTTCTGGAGAGATGGGAGCTAACTCTGCCGCACACTGTGTAGTCTGTGTTGGAGTCAGGCTGATAATCTCAGAACTGCGATTCCTTTCATGCTTAGAGAGGCCAGGCAGACAGTGCAGCAGCTAAGCACTGCATATATGTTAGAAACTGTAGAGATTTGTTGGACTATATATATAATAAGCGGTGGACGCCAGTACTCAGCTTCTACAGGTTTTCGGCCGCTAGATAGATGTTGCAGTTTTAAATTTTTATTATTTTGAAAGAAGACAGAGAGATCTAGATTTTTATATAATGTTAGATCAAAATTGTGAACGAAATTCCATGGCTCATAGAATCATTTATCTAGTTGGATTTGACCTGTGGGGCTACTCATTTGCCAACTTTGACAACTTTTTTTTGTGGCTTTATTTTACTAATCTTACTTGATTGCATAGCACGAGGTCTTCCCTCTGAACAGATTTTTAGGAACACATGTTTTTAAGACTAATGAAACTGAGAATGCCAAAATAAGATACTCATGAGTAACTGATGATTCTAAAGTCCTGGAATAATAACACTGAGTTTGTTAGCTAATATAAATTCTAACAGCAAGTCCTCATAAAAAAGTATTCAAAAATCCAGACATCCCAGGAAGACCCTCCTTTGTTTGCAGGTGTCATGTGAGATATGGGGTCAAGTGGGAAGGTATATGACCTTTTATAAAATCAAGAACAACAACAATAATGCTTAAAACCCAAATATGAAAAATCAACAGAACACTGACATTTGAGATTAGAGCTATCTGCGTGGATAAGAAGGAGAAATCCTTGTTTCTCCCCTGCTTTCTCTGGATTAGCACCATCACCAGACTGGGAACAAGTTTTCTTAGATGATTTTTGGGGGCTCATTTTGAAAGTGAATTTTGTTAATAAAGTATTAATTCAAATGTGAAATGCATTGGAAATCTAGAATCTAGAATCAAGACCTGTGCTTACTGGTGAGTGTGGGTTTACTGAGCAGTTTTTAAAAAAGAATAACGGGCCTGGAGTGACACAGGGGTTGAGCACACACCCATGAACCAGGAGGTCAGAGTTCCATTTCCTGTCAGGGCACATGTCCAGGGTGCAGGCTCAGTCCCCAGTAGAGGGTGTGCAGGAGGCAGCCAATCAACGATTCTCTCTCGTCATTGATCTTTCTATCTCTCTCTCCCTCTCCCTTCCTCTCTGAAATCATTTCATATTATCATTTCTGTTTTGTCAAAGTCTATTTCATTACTATATATATATATATATATATATATATATGTATATATATAGTATATATATATTTACATATAGTATTTATATATAGTGTATATATATATTTACATATAATATATATATATTACTATATATATATAGTAATGAAATAGACTTTGACAAAACAGAAATGATAATATGGTAAAACAAAACCACCGAATAAGATCAACAATATAATGTACATTCCTATCAAGAATAGAACTAATGGAATACATTAAGATTGACTGTTTATAAAATCCTTGTTGTATATCCTGTCATTCTTTTTTAAACACATATGAAATTTTCCACAAAATGACAATCTATTGATAAGAAAATAGAGCACAGAGCAAAACAAAAACAAAAACAAAACAAAAAAAACAGCAGTAAGTCAATTCTCTCTATTTGATATTCTTCATATTTATATTTTTTGCTTTACCTTCAGAATCAAAGCAAAATGCTAAACTCATTTGAATCACATCTTTATAAATGAGAGTGTAGAAATATCAGCAAATGAAATGAGTTGCCACTATGGTGCTTTATGTACTATTTTACTCAATTTATGGCTTCTTCTAAATTAGTGATTTTGGTCAGAATGTTTGTAGACAATAGACAAAATAAAGTTCTCATTTCCTCATCAATACAAATTCTGTCTGAAGCTATTTAAAAGTTCCTACAGCACATGATTTATGAAAATGAAACCTACATATTTGAAGAGATGGTCTGTAAAACAGAAAAGCATAACATCTAGAATGAAATAAATATTATTCCAAATTCCCAGGTACATTGTTAGTTCCTATGTCTCTGAAATATGAAAAGAAAACTTGAAATCCACTCTAACACAAGTGATTCCCCACCTTTCCCTTCCTGGCCCCATCATGATCTCAAGTGTCCAACAGAGCTGTGGGTACAGCATTAGGGCAAGTCCGCACCAGCCACCTCATTCTTCTCTCTGCCATCTCAAAACTCACCTGAGAATTGCCAGGCATGTGGACACGCAGCCGCAGCAAAGAGACAGCCAACATCAATACGTAAATATTAAAAAGAAAGACAATGGAATAGAAACTTCATAGACTGAACAGAAATTTTTAAATCCTCACTGATTGCTCCTTATTAATTTCATTGATGTTGCCCTTTTCCTCTGTCTCCAAAACACTGGAATTTCTAAGTCTTGGTCCCAGACCCTTCTCTTCCATTCTTTCTCTATAGTCTAGTTTATTTTATCTAGCCCCACTGCATCAAGCAATATCCAACTTCCAACCATAATATCCACACTTTGACCCCTCCTCAGAAACAAAGACCCATCTATCTCACTGTCTACATTGCATTTCCACATGATCCAAGTGTATTTCAAGTTTCACACTTCCCCTACTACACCCACACCCCAATAGGCTTGTGCTAAGTCTCATATCGTAAATAGACTGATTACTGAACCACAATAGATGCCATCATTATTTTTCTCGACCTTTTTACCCTCACGTCTGACCTTTCGCACTGCTTCCTCAGTCTAGAAAGTGTACCCCCAGATCTTGCCATGGTTGGCTTCTTCTGACCATTCATATCTCAATCAGTGTGCCACCTGCTTAGGGAGACCTCCCTCGATGGCACAACCTGCAGAAGCCTCCCCCCCACCCCATCATTGGTTTTAATTTCAGCATATATTATTTTCTTTATAGAAATCACATATAACTCAGTGTGTGCTTTTACATTGTGGTTGATCATATATGATGTTAAACCAGAAATGAAATGTAACCATAACTAACCACTTGGCTTCACAGTGAATACTATTAATCCTATCTAATAAAAGAATAATATGCAGATTGACCATCACTCCAACACACAAGAGAGCTGCCCCCATGTGTTAAAAGATCCGGCCCCCATGTGGACACAAAATGGCCCCCACAAGATGGCCAGCAGGGGAGGGCCATTGGGAGGTTCCAGGCCTGTGAGGGAGGGCAGTTGTGGGCCACCAGGCCAGCAGGGGAGGACAGTTGGGAGGGACCAGGCCTGTAGGGGTGACCTGGCTGGCAGAGGAGGGAAGTTGGGGGCAAACAGGCTGGCAGGGGAGCAGTTAGACATCAATCAGGCTGGCAGGGTAGTGGTTAGGAGGTGATCAGGCTGGCAGGCAGAAGCGTTTAAGGGCAATCAGAGAGGCAGGCAGGTAGGCAATTTGGAGCCAGCAGTCCTGGATTGTGAGAAGGATGTTCGACTGCTCTCAAGGGGGTCCCAGATTGGAGAGGGTACAGGCTGGCCTGAGGGACATTCCCTGCCTCCCGTGCACAAATTTTGTCCAGTGGGCCTCTAGTATACTCAATAATATAATATGTTATTGACTTAGAGGCTACCTACACACATTAAATATATGTAATTATAAAGACACACACAAATACATGTGTGTACAGAATGTATATTTAATTTCCATAATATATTGCAAGACAGAATGTACACTGAACAACCTTTAATGTACAAAAATAGCATAAAGCGACACACTGGGAAGAAAGAATACCAATATATTATGATCAAAAGAAACAAAAGCATGTGGTGATCAAAGCAGTTTTGAATGTGTTATTAATTAATATTATCACAGTAACTAATAAGGGCAATAATGTAAATCCAATTAGGGGATGTAGGTATAATGAAGGTAAACTGAGTCTTCATCTATTATGACTGAGGATAGATAATTGTCTGAAATAGAAGTCAGAAAAGGGAGACTTAGGGATAATTTCTAGACTGATGTGGGTAAGCCTAGAAATAAAACCTGAAAAACTTCAGCAAACTTCCCTGTGGGACGTGGATGGGGGGCAGGAGTGGAGGAGCAGGGTTCCTGGGCTTTCCTTAAAGGTTTTCTATGCTATTGTTATTTGCTGTGTGAACTTACTACTCTGATATTTCAAATTAAGCTCACAATAAGAAATCACCAATGCTCTTCATTGTATTTATGTTCTTCAATAGTTTCCATAAAACATCGTTTTTCTGCATTTGCTGTGCCCAGTGTTCTGCTTATTTCACATGCAGAATATGTGATAGTTGTTAGATTTTGTGTTTTCATTTAACTCATCTTCGAATAAAGTGCTATCTAAGCACATGGTTTTTCCATAAACTAGAGGCCCAGTGCACAAAATTCATGCACAGTCAGGGTCCCTAGGCCTGGCCGATGATCAGGGCTGATCAGGGACTTCTGCCAAATGCCTGCTAGGGTCTTCCTTCACTTAATGCCACCACCTGGTGGTCAGAGCATGTCATAGGGAGCAGTCAAACTCCAAGTTTGTCAAACTCCTGAGGAAACAATTTGCATATTAGCCTTTTATTATGTAGGATGGTTTGAGGGGGAACCATTCTTAGAAGCCTTTCTGTGACTGTTGCAATCCTCCTCTCAGACATTAACCTGGAGGGAGGCGGTGGATATGCATGGCCAACCGCTCAGCCTCCATCCATCACCTCCCTGGTTTGGCTCTGCAGGACTAAGGAGGGATCTCTTGCTCCTGCTCTCTGGTCAGATGAACAGGCTGAGTGGAATTTATTGCTGAGTGAAAACCAGCCACCCTCCCCCTGTCAGAACGAGCACATGGAACCTGGCATTCCTCAGAGAGTGGGCTCCCCTGTTCTTCCAGTGGTTGCCCCCTCCTACGAACTTCACATTTCAGGTCAAGATGAGCCCCTGCCACTTCTATGCCTGTTTATGTTGCGTTATTATAATTTTCAGCTTCCAAAGGTGTGTCTCAAAACCATAATGGAGAGAATGTTGGTGAAAAGGCATTGGCCATAACACACTTTTTCCATCCGGTAGAGGGTCTTCTATTCTCTGCTCAATGAGACTGTCTAAGGAAGGATGGTAGGCAAAGCAGGAGGGAAGTGCCTTATCACTTTCCTGGTATGCACTAATCTGGTCACACCTTGAGAACAGAACTGGGATATAGCAGTCACTCTAACTGGCTAGGGCAGTGGTCGGCAAACTGCGGCTCGCGAGCCACATGCAGTCTTTGGCCCCTTGAGTGTGGCTCTTCCACAAAATACCATGGCCTGGGCAAGTCTATTTTGAAGAAGTGGTGTTAGAAGTTTAAATTAAAAAAAAAATTTGGCTCTCTAAAGAAATTTCAATAGTGGTACTGTTGATATTTGGCTCTGTTGGCTAATGAGTTTGCTGACAGCTGGGCTAGGGCACACTTAATATGAGGGTGGACAAACTTGCTTCTATTTTAGCGATACGTCCATATATTTCTTTATGTTTATTTATGGTCTAAATATCATCTCATATCAAGCCATTTTATTCTACTATCCACTTTCTCTGAAAATAAAAAAGCCACTCAGATAGTTGGAGGCCCCCCGAGATGGGTAAAGCTGGAGCTTGTGATGTGCTCTGACCAAGGAGGGACCAGGAAGGTGCTCGCAGCCATCAACTCGCTCAGTGGATCTAAAATTGGCTGGTGTTGCTCAATGGTTGAACATCAACCTGTGAACCAGGAGGGCACTGACTCCCGGTCATGGTACATGTCTGGGTTGCAGCTTCGATCCCCAGTAGGGGCGTCACACAGGAGGCAGTCATCCATAATCTTCTCTCACCATTGATGTTTCTATCTCTCCCTCCCTCTCTCCCTTCCTCTCTGAAAAAAAATAAATATCTATATATCTATATATCTCTCTCCCCATCCCTCCCCCCTTTCTCTTTCTCTCTCTCTCTCTCTCTCTATATATATACACACACACACACACACACACACACACACCAAGGTTGCAATTCTGGCTCTGAACTGTCTCACTCTTCTCTCTACTATTGGGGGATCCTTTTAATGCCAAAATTTCACAGCCTTAGAAAAATTATGTGGGCAGATCATAAGGAAAATTTCAGTGAGTAATCAAATGCTCCACATTTGTATGTACATATTGTTTTTGTTTTCAAGATGCATAAAGAGAATAGAAAGTGGTTTAAGGAAAATGGGCGCTTTTTGTCCTTTTCTTCCTGGTTGATTTATGAGTTGTCCTGATGACATCGCCTCAGCCCCCAAACAGTTTAATGTGTAACATTCACTGCAGAACACGGAGCCACGATCAGCCGAAGGTCCGGGTCCGATGATAATTGGCCATTTTGCTGAGGCACAGAGTGGTTGGATAAGGACATAAATCAGTGGGCGGGAGCAACTTTCCCGGCTAGGCCCGTGCTGTTCGCTGCTTTCCCTCTGTTAGGTCTGATCACATAATTGAATCAATACTCCCTCTCCCCGGGAACTGACCTTTAGGCCACTTCACAATGGACATGCCACTTGCTAAGACCGTTATCCCTCCCCTCCGGAGGTCCCCCAATGTGGACCTGCACAGCAATTCTCTACCCAGAAAAAGCGCCCCCTAGAGTCCTTTACCAAACCTCTGATTCCTCTCTTTAGGGGCCGGTGCCATTTTGGTGCCAGATGAACTAACAAATTCATAATAATTCTTTATGCCTTTTGGCCTTGTGCATTTCTCCTTTGGTGACCCTAATACCCTCAAGGGCGAATAATCTGGTAGAATAAATATCCACTAAGTATAATTGGAAATAAAAAGTTGGGAGAATCATGGAAGACAGTTGAAAACCACATCATCCTATCTAATAAAGAGGGGATTTGTTAATTGACCACCACGCCCTCACAAAGGTGGCAGTGCCCACAGCCAATAAGGAAGGAATATACTAATTGACTCTGACACCCTCAAAGATGGCTGTGCCCAGTCCCTTCAGCCCCGCTGGGGCGGCAGGCATGCAGCACGGCTGGGCCCACTCCCAGGAGGTCGGCCGCTCAGCGAGCCTGCAGCTGAAGTCCTCCAGGCCCCTCGGCTCCCCAGCTGCCCAGGGCCAGACCGAGGCACAGGTAAGCCTTGGATGACAGCTGCTCAGCCAATGCCCAAGGTTCAGGCAAGCCTCAGATAGGTGCTGCCCAGCTGCCCAGACCTGCCCCAAGCTCAGGTAACCAGGTCTGGCTGAGGCTTGTGCTGCCAGCAGTGGCAGCAGCAGTGGCGTGATGGGGGTATCACCTTCCCCTGATCTCTGGGTCACCGTCCACCCCTGAGGGCTCCCAGACTGTGAAAGGGGACAGGTGGGGCTGAGGGACCTGCCCCTCCAGGGCATGAATTTTCATGCACCGGGCCTCTAGTACTGAATGATATCCATTCAATAACTTCTGCAGTATAAACATCTTAAACAGGCAGTAGTTCTGATGAAATCACAGTCAATTACTATAAAATTAAGTCAGTTATTAATTGTCATTTCTGATATTTTTCATTTTCTGGATTTCCCTGACTCAATTCTTAGGCTCTATGGATGGCTATTCCTAACCTGTTTCTGTTTTTAATTATGCCAGAAAAGCATCTAATCGCTTTTACATTTGATCACAAAACAGTTAGTCGGATGCCCATTCTTATTTTTTGAATATAGTACTGTTATTATTTATGCTTTTCATGCAACAGAAAGAAACGTCACTGTGCATTTTCTCTTATTAAAATTTCCAAAAAAGGACATTAAAATATTGGGAATATTATAAATAAATATTGTTTATTTTCTAATAGAGAACCCAAGGTTAATTGTATTGTTGACTTGCTGCTTATTTTGTTTGGAAAATCTGAAATACCTCACCTTGGGCATTTTATATCTGTAATTATTAAAAACCTCAAGTGTAAAATCATTGCCCACAAGCTAACATTCTAAGTAAATCCTATGCAAAATGGTATGAACTATTAAATATTCACATGAATATATATAATTCTAATAACATTTTCCATAAATAAGTTGCTTCTAAATTAATTTCAAAGAATTAAATTGGTTATCTCTACTCACTGGAGATTTGAAATACTTTATGAGTAAATATTTACATGTATGTTTTCACAGGGAACATTTTAACATGGAATTTTTAGCATGGCATAATAAAAATCTGTTTCTCTATTCTATTCATATGATGAAAATCAATTCATAATTCCATACACCATGCTATGCTTATTATTAGACTTCATTCTTCTATCAATTTTTCATTCACACTGCAGACTGCATATAATCAGTATGATAAATTAGCAGTCCCAAAAACGTCTGCAATCCAATAGGTCCATTGAATGTGCATTTTCATTGGTATGTGAAATAAATCTGAATCATAGATATTGATAACTCTAAGATTCTCTCAGATCCATCCTGGGGGCTTCCATGTCGCCACAGAAGCACATCTTCTGAGCAAAGAACCCACTGACTTCACCTGCAACCAACATAAGTATGACCATCAAGTCATTACTGTATTTTCTGGTGCATAAGACGACTGGGTGTATAAGACAACCCCCAACTTTTCCAGTTAAAATATGGAGTTTGGGATATACTCGCTGTATAAGACTACCCCTCTTCCAATGCACACCAAATAACAATTTAAAAAACATCAGGTTTGATTTCAATATGGTAATTTTAATTCAAATGTTTATGACATGCAGGTACTTAGCAGGAAAACTGTCACTTACAAACATAAAGCTGTTTGTCATCAAACATGTAAACATAAAATAGTGCAAGTGGATTAAACTTTTGCTAATTCACTCTAAAGCTGAAAGGAAGGATAAGACAATAAACCCATGGGAGCTGCCATACTGTTTGTTTTCTAAGCTGTCAACCAAACTGGAACTGATGCTGAGAGGAGGAAGATAACAAACAACAGAGAGAGAGCAAGTGCCGGGCAAGTCCCTGGTGAGTTAGCAATGCCCATCATCACTGCAAGATATGGTATTTTTACACCCGGGGTATAAGATGACCCCCGACTTTTGAGAAGATTTTCCTGGGTTAAAAAGTCGTCTTATACATTGGAAAATACGGTGATCTAAGTTTGCAACTGCTCAAAAGGCTTAGCCAACCCAACTGCATCTTATACTAATAATTATAGAGCATATTTTAATGAAGTATACAATACTTAATGGAGTAAAACTGTCTCTGATTGTTACCTTAGCCAAGAACTGAAGTCATTCACAATGACCTCAGGGTTATTTACACAGTAGTTGAGAAAGAGAAAACCAAACGCTAACTTGTTGGTGTGACATAGCTCACAAGAGAGACATGTTTATAGAAGTAAATAAGGCTGATTGTAGAGTTATGAAAAGGCACTTAAATTTCTGTACATTATTTGAAAATAACGAACGTATTCTTTCCAGAATATGAGAGCCATCAACCCCACCACGGAAATGATCACAGGAGGGAGTCAGAAGTACTTGAGGATGGAGGACCAGTTAGCCTGAGGAGAAGCCCTATCACTGTGTACAACTAAAGAAGGGATTCCCCACCTCTCTGGCGTACCTGCCACTGGGTCCAGAACTTCCTATTCAGAACCGTAGGCTGTCCCAAACTCTGGGACATGCCCTAGAATCCACAACCAGAACTTCTAACCAAAGTCATCTTGGTGATTTTACCAACATCCGAATTATAGGGGTGCCAGAAAAAGAGAGAGAGCAAGACAATGAAAACCTATTTGAAGAAATAGTGACGGAAAACTTCCCACACCTGGTGAAAGAAATTGACTTAGGAGTCCAAGAAGGGCACTGAACCCCAATATATAGGAACCCTAAGAGGACCACACCAAGGGACATCATAATTAAAATGCCAAGAGCAAAAGACAAAGAAAGAATATTAAAAGCAGCAAGAGAAAAACAGTTAATTACCTATAAGGGAGCACCCATAGGATTGTCAGCGGATTTCTCAACAGAAACGATGCAGGCCAGACGGGAGTGGCAAGAAATATTCAAAGTGATGAATAGCAAGAAACTACAACCAAGATTACTCTATCCAGCAAAGCTTTCATTCAGAATTGAAGGTCAGATAAAGTGCTTCGCAGATAAGAAAAAGCTAAAGGAGTTCATCACCACCAAACCAATATTATATGAAATGCTGAAAGATATTCTTTAAGAAGAGGAAGAAGAAAAAGATAAAAGTGTAAATTATGAACAACAAATACACATCTATCAACAAATGAATCTAAAAATCAAGTGAATTAATAAGCTGATGAACAGGATAAACTGGTGAATGTAACAGAATCATGGACATAGAGAGGGAATGGACTGACAATTCTTGGGGAGAAAGGGGGGTGTGGGAAGTGCAGCAAGAGACTGGACAAAAATCATGCAACTATGGGAGAGGACAGTGGAGGGGGGTGAGGGTGGAGGGTGGGATGGGTACCAGGTGGAGGGGAGCTATAGGGGAAAAAAAGGGAACAATGTAATTAATGAAATGAACAATAAAGATATATTAAAAAAAAGAAGATGCAGAAAGAACAAAGGAAATGATATGCATGATATAATTGGGTGGCTGACTATAAAAACACATAAATCCTGTATTACTTTCAGATTGAAAAGCATTAAATAAATCCCCTTATCGCTTGAGTCAGTTGGCATCAGAGTGTCTGTGACTTGCAGCAAAGAAGCATAAACCAGGTGTCAAAACACAGAAATCCTTGGACTGCTAATCCAAACATGAGATAGGACTACAGTGATATTTTATATCTGTTGGAAGATAAATAACAGTAGGTTTAACAGAGCTTAAAATGTACATGATAAACCTGGAAGAAAAATAATAGACATTTTCTCTGGTATGATAATCTGAGCTGCCACTGATAACCATACAAAAAAGAATGGGTTGCCTGGGCTGGAGGACTCAGTGGTTGAGCATTTACCCATGAGCCAAGAGGTCATGGTTCGATTCCCAGTCAGGGCACATGCCCGGATTGTGGGCTCTATCCCCCACGTGGGGTGTGCAGGCGGCAGCCAATCAGTGATTCTTTCTCATCATTGATGTTTCTATTTCTCCCTTCTGTTCTGAAATCAATAAAAATACATCTAAAAAAGAAATGGGTTGATCTCTATGGAAATATAGGTTTAACGGTTTTCCTCTTATAATGAAATAATTGAGTTTAGTTTTCATTTGAGTAACTTAGCAATATACAACAGGAAATAGATCTATACAGAAGGTGTGCAAATGTACACTAATAGGCCCCACTGCAAGCATCCCACAGAGTCTGTCTGATTTAGACATCCTTTAAAATATTATTATTTTTAATTATTTCATAAAGGACATACTGAAACTGGCCATAGTGATTGCCTGCTAGGGGGGGTAGGTGAATGGGGGACAGAGAAAGGAACAAACTTGTGTTCAATTGGCAATGATTGTAAAATATATTTTTATTGATTTTTAGAGAGGGAGGGAGGAAGGGAGAGGGATAGACAGATAGAAGTATTGATGAGAGAGGAAGTCATCAATTGGCTGGCTCGGGCACAGCCCCCGCTGGGGATCAAGCCCACAAATCAGGCATGGGCCTTGATTTAGAATCGAACCAGTGACCTCTTGGTTCCTGGGTCTACACTCAATCACTGAGCCCCACCAAGTGGGCCTGAGATATTCTTCTTTCAAATAATCCCTTCTTCAATTCTACTAATGCAACGTAACATGTACACTTTACATTATGATGTATACACCTGGTGGGATCCCTGTCGCCATGACAACACTGGGACCACGTGTCCAAATGGCCATTGTGTGCTCTGGACTTGAACCAAGGCTATTGGAGAGCATTCCTGAAACCCCAGGATGATGAAAACAAATAATGACCCACTGGGTCAGCCTTCTTTCTCTGGGATTCTCTTTTCCTTTACGAAGGGTGCTTTCCTCCACCAGCTGAGCACCATCCCCATCCCTGCCTTCACTCAGAGGGTCAGAAACACTGCCTTATGGGGTCCTCCTGTTGGAAAAATCCCTAAATAAATGCTGCGGTTTATAACTGTGACCTTCGCAGGCACGATACGAAGTTCACTCTGTCGCCTTGTGTCCTCCATCTCCTCTCCACTGAGCGGCTGGCAGGCGGTGATGACGGAGGGAGTTCAGCCCTCCAGTGGCTCTGCACTGGGTGATCTTTCACATTTGCGGGGATGACAGATGAGCTTCCCGCCCGCTGTACCTGTGGAGCCTCTTTTCCAAGAGCCCCGAGATGGATGCAGTTCCGCAAACAACACGGCATCACTTTGAAAAACAAATGGCACCTGTCTCGTGGTCCAAGGTGTTGGGTGATGGAGGCCACGCTGTTCTGCAAACAAGGGACTGATGCATCCCTTTCCATCCTCCCGGGGCCTCGTGGGCAGAGGCAGGGTGCAGCTCTCCTCTGCTCCGAGCCTTGTCAGCGAGCGCACTGGCCAGGATGGGACTGGGTGAACATTTGGACCTGCCCCTGGGGCATTAATCTGAAGCTCTGCAGGGTGAGCACACACGAAGGCCACGATGAGCCCTGAGCAGAAAGCGCTTCGGAGAAGCTGCAGCCCAGGCTGCTGAGACTTCTCGGCAAGGCTTTCATCTGTACCCGGCCAGTCATTAAGTGAAAACGCCAAGTCACATAGAAACCGATCACAGAGCCGTGCATAATTTTATCACTGTATCGGACCTTGCCTAATTTGCACCGTAAAACAAACTATCCTGTCTCCATGGGGAAATGTGACAAAGCAAATCCCGAACACATGGGTGATCTTAAGATACACGATGCTCATTCTCTGACTTCTTCATGCATAAAGGATCCTATATAATAAAAGGGTAATATGCAAATACACCAAACGGCAGAACAACTGGTTGCTATGACGCTCACGGACCACCAGGGGGCTGACCCTTAACACAGGCGCTGTCCCCTGGTGCTCAGTCACAAGCCGGGCTGACAGCTAGTGAGGGCAGCGGCGGTGGCGGGAGCCTCTCTCGCCTCTGCAGCTGAGCTAAGGACTGGGAGCAGGCCTACACCAGTCGGACACCCCCTGAGGGCTCCCCATTGCTAAAAGGCAGGGCTGAGGGAACACCCCCCAAGGGCACGAATGTCATGCACCGGGCCTCTAGTTCCTATGTACATTGCAATCAAATGCTGAATTTTATTGAAAGAAGAAATTTAATGAGTTAAATTATGTGCTCAATCACATTTATCAAGCCATGTAATTAATTTAATTATTTGAAATATCACATAGTCTTTAGTTTCTTTGTTTTTTTAATATATAACTTGTCTGTTGGGGCCATACTTCTTGAGGAAGTATAATTCAATATACATGCTGGCTCTAGAGCCCTGTGTGGGTTTGAGCACCAAGTCTGCCAATTTCTGGCAGGATGCACCTAATAAAGTTATTGAACAGTTAAAAAAAAATCACTGAGAACAGTGGTAGGCAAACTCTGGCTCACAAGCCATATGCGGCTCTTTGGCCCCTTGAGTGTGGCTCTTCCACAAAATACCAAGGCCTGGGCGAGTCTACTTTGAAGAAGTGGCATTAGAAGAAGTTTCAGTTTTTAAAAAATTGGCTCTTCAAAGAAATGTCAAACGTTGTACTGCTGATATTGGCTCTGTTGACTAATCAGTTTGCCAACCACTGACTTAGAACAATGCTTGGCACATAATAAGATGCAATAAATATAAACTATTAACTAATTCCATTCACCTTCAAAAATATAGTATCTCAGAGGTTTTAACATTTGACTACATGATTTAAAGGAATTTATCAATAGACAAAATTTCAGATACTTGCCTTTTCAAAAGCATTCAGATTACTTTTGGAGGGAGAAAATTAAATTAAACTTTATATAGAAAAAAAAGTGAATTTCCTCTTGGAAATCCACTCCTTGTCATACCAGTTGAAATGCTTACACATTAAACAAAACAAAATAACACAATATGAAAGATCCTGCTGCATATGAGTGCTGGTAAATTCATCTCATCGAGTTTGCTATCCGCTGTTTGTCAGACTAGGATGATCAGACAGACACCGGATGCACCCCTGCCTTCCAGGACTGCCCAGCTCCTGGGAAAGCAGCCAGCCAGCCATGTAAGCAAGTCTATAATGATCAAAGGGAATACTCTCCTGTGAGAGAAGCTCTCCTGTGATGGCGGGAGGTTATTCTCCTTGTGATTACCACAGAAAGCCTAGTTGAAAACAGATTTGAAGGCTGGAATGAAAGGAGTCTTATAAACAGGAAAGGGGAGTCAAGGGTTTATGTATACCCTTTACCAGGTACGACTGTATGTACAGCTGTCGATTCAGTGGTGACCTTTCAAATCCAGACTCTACCCTCCTGAACTCAGAACCTTGAGAGGGATGCAAAGACAGGTTACATTCTGAACAAACAGGTTATTCTACACGGAACAGGAAAAGATTGAAGGAGATGTCACTCAATAGGAAACCTAACTAGATGCATTTAAAAAGTTGAGTTGACACCTTTGTTTGTTAGACAGATACTGGGGCGTATTTGGGGGAAACTTGAGTAGAGGAATGAGTGAAGAAGCCGCCTAACAGATGAGGATGACTGGGACCCAGACCGGGACCCAGACCGGGCAGTGTGATAAAAAGAGATTTGAAAGAAACATTGAACACAGAATCAAGACACAATGATGGACTTCTTACGGGGTGGGAGGATGGAGGGAAGTAAGGTGACAATGAAACTTTTGCTTGGGGAGGCTGCCCCGAGGAAGATGTCGCTTCACTGGGAAAAAAGTGGAATGGAAACAGGTGAAATCGGAAATATCCACAAGACAGACTTCTGAGTGGACAAGTACAAAAATCTTAGACGCAATCTCAAAGTCATCAAATTGTCTTTCAAGAAGTATTGGAAACCATTGGAATGGCTGACAGTGTCTAGGGAACAAATCGAGATAAAGAATCACAAATGGAGTATAATGAGTATAAATTCAGTGATAATAAAGGTCAAAGTGGACTCTCCTTTCATCTGGAGCATGATATTTACCGAATTCTCCAACTGGAAATTTAAAATATGTAATAAAAAGGGCATTCCTAACATAAAAGTCTCTTTTATTAATGATCTTTATGCAACAATAAGTTTTGTTTTGCTATTTTCCAGAAATGTAAAAAGATAATTCTTGGGTGAAATGCTGATTATTCATAAATTTATTAGAGCTGTGGTGGAAAAGTTATAAAATTGTGTCAGCACACTTTAAAAAGAATTACATTTGTCACTGAACATTTAAAAAATAGTTAATTTTCCAATTTTAATTGCTGTTATAGGGCATATATGGTGATAATGTAATATTAATATTTCTTAATAACTAGTTCTTTATTTTTTCCCAATCTACATTAAATACCCACATACCTTTTAGATTGAAAAAAGTAATAAAATGAAAAATGTAAACTTAATGATAAACTGTTTCTGTGATATTCAAAATAAGTTAAAAAATACCCCTGAGACTTCTGAAATATCACTAGGTAAAAACTAATTAATATGCCTATTTTGGAAACATTAACATAATGGAATACAATCGATAGAATCTAATAATTACAGCAAACCCACATAATTCCCATAAGTAAATATGCGCTGTACATGCTATACAGATTACTATGCTGCAAGATGCCTAATTGCATTCTATAGAAAGCAATCCATCAAAAAATAAAACTATCTCACTTTACTCTTGAGAGCATTTCAGAATTTATCTAACAGCAATAGCAATAAAGAATCAAATCTTCAAATCCATGAAATACTAAAGACAGACACACACACAAAAAAATATATATAGTGTAATATGTTAATTAGACCGGACATCCTTCCGAATGTCCTTCTGGAGGAAACTGGCCTGCGAGGGAAGCATGGGTCCCAGCCAGAGGGAAGCTGGTGCCTGCAGCCAGGGAAAGGAAGGCCAACTCTTGCACAAATTTCATGCATCATGCCTCCAGTATATGTATATGTATCTATCTATATCTATAGATATATAGATATCTATATCTATAGATATAGATATATAGATATAGATATCTATATATCTATAGATATAGATAGATACATATATAGATGTAGATGTAGATATAGATATAGATATATCTGTCTGTCTATCTATCTATCTGCTCAGCTTCTAATCATATATAATCAAGTAGCTTTTGAGAAGGTTTAGCAAGGAATAGGTTTCTAAACTGTGATTCCAGTATAAAATTCTAATAAGTGACATACAAATTACCATTGGCTTGCACTTTCAATGCTTTTAAAATGTGTTTATGTAAACATGTGAAATAAACTGAAATGATGTTTCCATTTCTACAATAAATTTTTAAGTTATGATTTTATTTGGTGCCAAAAATCCAACACCAATTTACAGGGAGTATCTACCCCAAGATTTAGTTTGTCATATTGCACCAATCTTGTCCCTATGGACTAAACCTGCGGAAAGCAGGGGCAGAGAACATTATCAAAATAATCCATCCCTTTGTCTTTTACTTCCCTCTATCCAAAAAGCACTTTCAAATAAAAGTATGCTGTCACAACTAGATTGATTTCAAACTGAAATGATTAAAGTTTTATCTTACAGATAGACTCAACAGGGAATTATATTTTTCTCCTGTCTCCATTAATGTCTATTTTATCAGTACCTTATAAGTTAATAAGATGTTTGGTGAATAGCAGTCTCTCCATAGGTTTATTCATCTAAGCACAGTGAAACTTAATTTAATCACAGCTTCAAAATATCATACAATAAAACTAATTTAATTACATTTAGTAATGGCCACTAGACTCATTAAAATGTTAATGGAGCTTATAATTATTAAATTGCTTCATGATTGCTAATAAGAATAAATGACAAAATAAAATTTAAGCACAAAACAAAAATGCCCTAAGGTAATTTTTTTTCACCTTCAAACCTATTTGACATTGCTACGTTAATATCCTGAGAAACATGGCAGATCTGAGACTTGAGATAAGAGAGATAATACTGAACAAATTTCAAAATAAATGTCTTCATGGCTAGCAAATCTAATCAATTTCTTTTTATAACATTCTGCAAATTATTTCACTACATTAACGAATTGTTGATTAGAAATATAGAAATGAAATTCTGATATTTTGATAAATATTTTGCTAAGCAAATCATATATATACATACACAAGTACATTGTTACAAGCAATTAAATGTCTCAATACATTTAACGTTCTATATCCAATTGTCATTTTTATCTTTTAAATTATGGTTTGCTTCAATAAATGCATAAAATAAATATATTAGATTATTAGATATTTTGCTGAATGAAAATTAACTTTACTTTGACATAAATACACATACCTGGAACTATTATAAAACTTGGCTCAGAGATTACTCCTTTAGAGGAAAACTACTATTAAATAGTGGGGTATATATATATATATATATATATAAAATCATATATATAACTTGGGGTATATATATATATGAGTGGCCAGGTTATTATGTGTTCAGAAATCATAATAATCTGGCCATTCAGTGTGTGTGTTATATATATATATATATATATATATATATTCATAATTATATATATATATATATATATATATATATATATATAATTTTTAGGAAGACACATATAGTCTTTTGATATATAGTTTCTGACTACTTAGTGTTCCCTCATTTTTCAGTTCTGTTGGTAGAGTAAGAAACATGAACATGACTAGGATTCCCATTCCCTTTGAAAGACTCATAAAACAAAGACATGCTCAAGTGTCATATTTAAGGAATAACACAGAAAAGTCTTCTGGCTCCCAAATGTGTATCTCTAAAGTTTGTGACAGACATGGGGATTTACAAAGTTGAATAGAGTTTGTTTTTGTTTGTTTGTTTGTTTGTTTGTTTTTTAACTCAAAGAGCTTTAGAAACCTCTCATTTAATGTCTTTATATTACAGCCCCAAACCTGAAGTTGCTATCTGACTGTTCTAGCAACACAGTGTGAATTAGCATTCGGTTATACTTTCTATAAAGACTCCCCACTCCCAGACTTGTGCTGTTACTTTTACACTCGTCCGCCTTGTAGATGGAAGTCATAAGATCCCACCTAGCACTCAGCCACTGAAACATATCCAACCGTTCCTCCCCGAGGCCTCTATGAACTGGCCTTGCTGGTTCCTCTGTCTGGTCTCATAGGGTCTCTCCCTGTGCAGTATCTTCAGACACCGCCTCTCCTTCCTGTAAGAGCTCAGATTCCTTCTGATCTCAGGGCTGTTGCGCTTCCGACTCTTCTAACTTCTTAATACTTTCTCACAAAGTTGCTGCTGGCCACCTGGCCATGCCCATTCAGCCAGCTCAGGGCCTCTCGGAGAAGCCTTCTTGGTCTCTCCTAAATGAGGCAGCCAACTTTCGCTGTGCCCAAGTCAGTCTATATTGCCAAACTGTTTTTTTTTTTTCATAGCACTTGCCACTATCTTAAATTGTCTTACATATTAGCATACAAGTTTAATATCCATTCCCTTCTTTAAGTATGTCAGTCACATCAGAGAAAGCAATGACATTGTCTGACATTTGCTGTAGCCCATAAACAAAGAGTTCTTAGGACATGGTAGACCATGATGACTGGCCATTGCTGCCTGCTGAAAAGTTGAGAGTGAGGATCCTGGCACACACTCCATTCACTTCCCCATCCTGTGCATTCACTTCCCCATCCTGTGCATTCACTTCCCCACCCTGTGCATTCACTTCCCCATCCTGTGCATTCACTTCCTCATCCTGTGCATTCACTTCCCCATCCTGTGCATTCACTTCCTCATCCTGTGCTGTTGGTAGGTGGGCCTCCCCTTTTCTCTACCCCACAACTTATCTTAGTTTCAGTTCATCTCATCTGTCCAGACCTGAAGAGGCATTAATAGATTCTAATTGCCATAGTTTTCTCCTATATAAAGTATTGTAATACCAAACCCATAAAATTGTTACAACATAGTTAAAATTATATTAAATGCTTAAACACCATACTTGATAGTATTATAATGATTATTAATAGACCTGCTATATTCTTTAGCAAGTCTTCGTGTATAGATATGGTAGGTGAAGTGCAAGCATATTATTACTTAGGGTTAAAAGATGTGTTGCAGTCATTATTTTATTTTATTATTTTTATAAAATATATTTTATTGATTTTATTTTTACAGAGAGGAAGGGAGAGGGATAGAAAGTCAGAAACATCGATGAGAGAGAAACATTGACCAGCTGCCTCTTGCACACTTCCTACTGGGGATATGCCCACAACCAAGGTACATGCCCTTGACTGGAATCGAACCTGGGGCCCTTCAGTCTGTAGGCCGATGCTCTATCTACTGAGCCAAACCGGATTCAACTGCAGTCAAGTATATTTATAAGCATCAATATACTTCCCCAAAGTTGTGAGAAAAGCAAAATATACCTGTAAATAAACATGGTGCTAGGATTCTTAATATAAACCCATTTGTTCCCACTATCAGGAGAGAAACAATGGGGACGCTCCCCAGGATGGTGCCTCATGCTCGCCCTACAAGGAACATCTTTGGGGACGTGGTAGTTAAATTTCCATGGACCATTAATTGCTGGTCTCCTGGCTGACACAGCCAGCAGGGATACTATTTACAACCATTCACATCGGGAATTCGACACGCAGCCCCTGTGAACGGGAATTATGTGTGCAATAGCTCACTTCGCTGGATCACTGCCCACCAGCATGCGAGAGAGTCTTACACATCACCCCGGCTGTATCTGGAGCCAAAGAATAACGAGATGTGAGGGCCAGTACTGGCCACCTGTCATTCTCTTAGGCTGTTTGTTGACATATAATATATCATCACTATGAGCTTTATGACATATATCCAATTCAAAAAGTCAACATAAAAAGGTAAAAATTATGTTTTAAGAAGGAATTATTATTCAAAATACAATTAATACATGCTTTCAAATTTAGCTATAAGAAATCCTAGCAGCAATGACACTGTGTCCCACTGTCACCTTTCTTAGGCACTGAGTTGTAAGTATGAGATATTTGGGACGTGAATCTATGATCAGTTATAAAATGGTTCAACCTCTTAACGCAATACCATGACTTCACAGAAGTACAGTCCTGTTGGGTGAAGATGGGACCTCAGAACAGAGGCATCAGCTGAGAACTGTAGACATGCGCTAAAGAATGCGTGGAGGTGCCCTAGCTGGTGTGGCCCAGTGGATAGAGCATTGGCCTGCCGACTGAAAGGTCCCAGGCTCCATTCCAGTTAAGGGCACGTGCCCAGGTTGTGGGCTCGATCCCCAGTGGGGGTGTGTGCAGGAGGAAGCCAATCAATGATTCTCTCTCACCATTGATGTTTCTATCTCTCTCTCTTTCCCTCTCCTCTCTGAAATCAATAAAAAATATATTTAAAAAATACACAGGGAGTGTACAAATTATATTTAATGAGTGTCTATGGATGAATGAAAGCACCTACTGTGCGCTTGCCATACAGGCCGCAGTGAGAAGCTTCAGAGCCAAGGCTGAGTGTCAGTATTTGAGATAACACCATTAAGGGGTGGTTGGAGAGAGGTGGCAGGAACCGGCACCCAGATTTGTGTCTAAGGCAGTGGTCGGCAAACTCATTAGTCAACAGAGCCAAATATCAACAGAACAGTGACTGACATTTCTCGTGAGAGCCAAGTTTTTTAAACTTAAACTTCTTCTAATGCCACTTCTTCAAAATGGACTCGCCCAGGTATTGGTATTTTGTGGAACAGCCACACTCAAGGGGCCAAAGAGCCGCATGTGGCTCGAGAGCCGCAGTTTGCCGACTGCTAGTCTAAAGCATTCTTTAGCAGGTTCATTTTCATGGTATTACCCCGCTATTACCCCCCCTTTTTTTTTTATTAATGGGGGCTTTTGGAAAGTACACATGCATATAAGCATAACCAATACAAGACACTGGGGGGCGCAGGTGAGGGCATGTGCTGGGGGGGGGTAGGGGAGGTCGGGGGGAGGTCAATGGAGAGAAAAAAGGAAACATATGTACTACTATTTGTAATGCTTTAAATGATAAAATAAATGAAATTTTAAAATAAATTACATAGAAGAAGAAAAAAAAGAGGAGAGTGAAGGCAGGACCCCCCCCCCCTCAGCGCCTCCCCCCCTCCCCAGGCATGGCTATAGGGAGCCTCATCTCACCATGGACCCTCTTCATCATGCTGAGAGTCAGAGGGCGAAGGCAGGCAGACCCCCAGGCTTTCCTCATTGCCTCTGCTGATGAGCAGGGAGCCAGAAGTCAGTCATTTGAATGAAGCGGATTCCCAGAAAGGGCTGCTGGAGCAGATGGAGTGGCAGCCTCCAGATGGCAGGAAGCAGCAGTGGCAGGAGGCACATTCCAAGAAGCAGGCCGCTAAGGTCGCGTCCCTCCCGTTGGCACAGGCCCGGGGAACAGAGGGCCCCAAGCGCTGGTGGGAACGGGCTGCTTTTCAGAAGGCTGGTTAATTCAATTAGCCACACAAGGAGCAGGAGAATTCAAAGGCAGTGGAATCAAAGAGGCGCCCACCACACTCTGCCCCCCCGTGCCCCTGCACCCGGCCTGGCAGATGCTGGGAGGGTCCCAGAGGCTGGCAGGGAGAGAAACTGCAGTCACCTCATGACAATCAGGGCAAAAACATCACGACCCCAGAGCAAGGGCCAGGTTCTCCCCGACTTCTGCTGTTTACATATGCCCTTGGCACGGATCTTATAGAGGCTATTGGCTGCACGTGCTCAACAGGAAGTTGGGGATAAGACCCCAACAGAACACCTTGACACAGCTGAAACCTGGCTATGCACATGGGAAAGACGCCTGTGAGCAAATGGGATCCAGAAACCCATCCTGGAAGGGAAATCAGGGGAGCCTTTGATCAGCACAAACGCTGGAGGAATGTTTTCAGAATGTGGTGATAGCAGTCAGGGAAGCACGCGCACTCACCCCCAGTCCCAGCTCGTTGAGAACGGTGTCTGTCTCTTACTCAAGCACAGTTAGTCTTGTTTATTAAACCAAAGAGCAAGCGACAGAGATGTGTAACTTACACGGACAGGATGCATTTCCCAGGGATAGAGCCAGCAAACTCGTGCAAATGGGACACAAGAAATGGAGGGAGGGGGGCATAACAGCTTGTGTTGTGTGTTGTTTAACCCCGTCTGCCTGAATCTGTTCAGGACGCAAGTGTTACCTTTGCAAGCGAAATGCATCCTATCTAATAAAAGAGTAATATGCAAATTGACCGTACCACCGATCAAGCCACGCCCACAAGCCATGCCCACCAGCCAATCAGGATCAAATAAACGCAAACCAAGATGGCTGTGGCCACTGAGAGAACAGGCGGCCTGGGCCACGAGCACAGCGTCTGTGCCCCACCAGCCCAACAGCATGGGCACGGAGAGAGGGCACAGGCCGGCTGTGTGGAGGGAGGGGAAGAACCAGAAAAGTGGGTCTTTCTAGTTCCTGATGCTGATGGAGCCTTATGGGTGCTGGGCTCCTCCACCTGCAGCCCCCAGTCGCAGCCCAGCAGACCCCTGCCCACAGTCCAGACGCGACCAGCATGGCCTGCAGCAGGGGGGTGTCCAGCGGGCACACTACAGGCATCAAATCACTGCCACCAAAGCTGCCCCCCCACACACACCCTCCCAAATAGTATGGTCCAAGGGGGCGACTCCTGAGGCGCTGCTCCCATGGCAGCAAATGCGCCCCATGCCAGACGGGGAAGCCAGACCTGAGAGCCCAAGCCCCCGAGTACCCACAGGGCGTCCTGTGCCAGGCCCTGAGGAGGCCCCAGGACATGCATCTCCCCTGAGGCTGTGCGGAAGGAGAGGAGGAACCTCTGGCTAGAGGCTGGGGTGAAGGACGCTGGCATATTTGCAGGCTGCGCTGAGGGACACCCCCACCTCTGCACCCCCCAACCCTCGGTGCACGAATTTCGTGCACCAAGCCTCTAGTTTGCTAACAAAGGTGACAACAGTCTCTCCTAGTATATTTGCAATGAGTCTCTGCCTAAGGCTTCGAGAGGGCGGGTCTCCACCATCCATAGCCCTTCCCTCAAGCAGCACCCCCCCCCCCCCGCCCCGGGAAGTCAGGAGGGCAGGCTTTCCGCTGTCCAGAGGTTAGCAGCCTGGTGCAGACATGAGGGCTCAGGACCCTGTGGGCACACACCGAGGAACCATTCCCTCCGCACACCTCTAGCAGTCTGTTCCATTAAAACGGAATTTAAAAGAGGTTTTTTAAAAAGACGTCAGTCAGGTTCCCTCCCAGACAACTGCCCAGGACTGAGGGGCTGTGGCATGCCATCGTTTCTGGCTGGAATCTGACAGGCAGGGAAGGTACATGATCCCCGCTCTGCAGAACCGCACGTTTGAATACATGTGGTAAAGGCATGGTGCCTGGTCTTATTTCTAGTCACTTTTTTTTTTTTTGGCAAGAAGGCAGAGCAGTAGGGTCAGCTCTGTGAGAAGGCAGAAAATGATTCAGTTCCTGTTCAAATTCAAGGCATCTGAAGGAAGAACAGGTGTGGTCAGTATTGGCAAGTGACGGTACAGGGGAGGGTTCTGGGGGAAGGGGCAATCAGACTGTGCTGTGGCTTCCAGAGAGGCGAGCGGGATGTGGGGATGGGTTCTGAGGGGTGTTTACGGGGAGTGGATATCTGAGAGGTTTCTGAGGCCCTCCCTCCTCTAATTCTGCTTTCTCACTCATCCCCTCGGGAAGCTCTGCTCCCAAGGTTACCCATGTTTCAAAATGAACTTGATTTTAGGCGGATGTATAGCTAGATTCTGCCATCTCTAAAGACATGTGGATCCACTTGGGTAAGATCAGGTATGCACCCTCAGTAGCTGAAGAACGTGAGAGTTGGTTGTATGTCATGATCTCATGATCGTTTCTAAGCTGAGAAGCTGGCTGTGTGTAAGGATCCCTGGGGACCTTGACCTTGACTGCTATGGACTTGGTATTCCCTTTCTTAATAGGTGAGGTGAAATCTTTCACTCTAGATTGAGTGGGTAACATAGAGACACAGAGACACAGAGGAAGGAGAGGAAGGGAGAGGGCGGGGAGAGAGAGATGAGAGACAGAGAGAGAGAGGGAGAGGGAGAGGGAAAAAGAGAGAGAGGGAGAGAGAAAGAGAGGGAGAGAGAGAGGGGGAAAGAGAGAGAGAAAGAGAGAGAAAGAGAGGGAGAGGGAAAGAGAGAGAGAGAGAGAGAGAGAGAGAGAGAGAGAGAGAGAGAGAGAGAAAGAGAGAGAAGGACTGTAAGCCAGCACACAATTAAGAGACAGAGGGAGGCTTCTTTACAGATCAGTAACAAAAAGACACCCAAGTCATTTCTTGCCCTTCCCCAGCTAAGAGCCTCTTTGCATCAGGTTCAAGGCAGCTCAGTCTCAAAGGTCACCAGCTTCCTCACCCCGGTTCTATCTGACCGCACTCCGCGGAGCGTTGCTGGAGGTCTGATCCCTTGGCCAAAATGTAATGAACTCGAACCCTTTCCTGTCTACTCCTGTGGTTACGATTCACGAGGCCGGGCCGGCAGAGAGGCTGCATGTGCTGTCTGGTGAGCGCTGCAAATGGGCTGCTGGGACGGCTGCTTCGGGAATCCCCGGGCAAAGGTTAAGTGGCTGTCGCCTTCGGATGAGTCTGCTCATCCCCATTATAAAAGCAGCCGAAACTATTAGGCGGAGATCAAGTTTCAGAAGAGGGAGAGGTCAGAATGCACGGTGGAAGGCGAAGCAGAAATGTGAAATCAGGCTTCTGTGCTCAGTTAATACTTACAGCAGTAGATCTGGTCATAGGCTACGTGGTAACACTCAATTACTCACTGTTACAGGCAAGGACCTGAACCAAAAGCTCACTATGGAAAGTGAATTCTAAATGTGTACTGTCTAAAGAGATGCGTTAGCCTACCCTGAGCACACAGTTCCCTCATTATGAACTACACATGGATTCTTTTACATATTTTTAATATATTTTATTGATTTTTTTACAGAGAGGAAAGGAGAGGAATAGAGAGCTAGAAAAAAAATGATGAGAGGGAAACATGGACCAGCTGCCTCCTGCACACCCGCCACTGGGGATGTGCCCACAACCAAGGTACATGCCCTTGTCCGGAATCGAACTCGGAACGGTGGAGTCCACAGGCCAATGCTCTATCCACTGAGCCAAACCGGTCAGGGCCCCATTGACCCTTTTAAATACATGATGCTACTTTTTAAAAACCAGTCAGATGATATTTAAATTAAAATATAAATACAGGTTTAAAATGTCTAGCTTTTTATGATACTGATTTTTTCTAAGTTATGACCTCATTCCAACACATAAGGGACATACTATACTTAAGATTGCTTGCCTTTTTAAAAATGTACACACAGAATGAATAATTTCACAAGACTAATCCATTGGTACACATAGGGAGTTTACCAATCTTAGCAGAGAAGATAATGGAAAATAATGGCCCCTGTTGCATACTTACCCACGCCCAGTGTATTTTCTAGGGGCAAATATTTTTTAACTATTTTTGATTTTAGTTTCTCTAGTAGTTATTTCCAAATCTCTGGGTAATTTTTTGACTCATTAATATTAATAATTTTGTGTGTGTGTGTGTGTGTTTGTGTGTGTGTGTGTGTGTGTGTTTCTGCTATGTCAGAGGTTAATTCCTGAATTCCTTTTCTACTGGCCAGCTGCCTATGCATTCCTATGTTTCTATTTTAATTCTTTTGCTTGAAGGCCTTTGATAAGATGCTTAAACTTTGTCTTAGGTCATCAAGCTTACACTCTGTAAGACCATGAAGTCCAGTGTCCAGGTTTTACTTACCACCCTCCTCCCAAGGTGTGTCAGCCACGCTTCTGATTACCAGTTTATGTTGTCGTGTTTCATAACATTTGCACAGATCTGTACCATTCATGTCACGTTCTTTGTGCAATAACTGCTAAAAATATTGAAAGCCATTTTGCAGCCTTTATGCCACTGTGGCTAGGAGAGCATGATGAACTACAAAGCAAGTCAAGAACTAAGGCCATGGTCGGCAAACTGCGGCTTGAGAGCCACATGCGGCTCTTTGGCCCCTTGAGTGTGGCTTTTCCACAAAATACCACGGCCTGGGCGAGTCTATGTTGAAGAAGGGGCGTTAGAAGAAGTTTAAGTTAAAAAGATGTGGCTGACAAAAGAAATGTCAATGGTTGTCCTGTTGATATTTGGCTCTGTGGACTAATGAGTTTGCTGACCACTGGACTAAGGTAATGTGTTCTCTGCTCCACAGTAAAAGTCTTGGACTCCTGTCACCCCAAGGAGAAGGTGCAAATTCATTCCCCTCACTTCTCCGTAAGCACGCAGGATGAATTCTTGCTTGGACTATGGATTACTGGCACCTTTTTTTTAATGTATGCATTTATTATGTACATATTATTTTCAAAACTGTGAAATTGTCTCTTTCATTTTGTTGGGATAAGACACATCATGTTACTATTATATTTTGTATCCTTGTTTTTTCTGTTCGATACTGGGTTCATTATTTTTCTTTAAACCCAGTTAATTTCCTTTCCTAGTTTGATCTGATTTATTAGAAGTTAGGTGCAGATTATTTGAATAGATTTTCTTCTTCCTGAAGTTTCTAAGTGCTGTGCTTTATCCTTATACTCGGCACTTCTCTTTATGTTCTAGAAAGTTCCAGTACTGCTCAGCCCAACAGGAGGGTTTCATTGTTTGACAGGAGGATTTGAACATGTACATTTTCTTTAGCTCTGAAAAAGACTTCTTGGACTATTTCTTTAATAACTTTTGTGCCTTTGTCATCTCTGTCATTTCATTGATCATTGGATGTACTGGATTCAGCGTCCTATCTTTTATAGTTTCATATTTACCTCACAAAATTTCAACATTTGGGAAAACTCCCCCGGTTTTATTTTCTACAACTTTTTAAAAAAGGACCACCGTTTTAGTTGTGAAACATGTTATTCTTTCCTGACCGTCCACTGTTCAGAGCCCCCTCCTCAGCTGCATGCATGCGTCAGCTTTTCAAATTGCTCTTTGCTCTTAAGCTGCACAGGGCTTAGGGCATTTTCTTTTTTAAATTTCTTTATTGATTAAGGTGTTACATATGTGTCCTTATTTCTCATTACCCCCCCCAATCCCCCTGCTCATGCCCTCACCCCCCTGGTGTCTGTGTCCATTGGTTAGGCCCATATGCATGCATCCAAGTCCTTTGGTTGATCTCCACCCTTATCCCCTCCCTCCCCTACCTTCCCTCTGAGGTTTGAAGTTCTGATTGATGTTTCTCTGTCTCTGTTTTTGTTCATCAGTTTCTGTTGTTCATTAGATTCCACAAATGAGTGAGATCATGTGATACTGATCTTTCTCTGATGGACTTATTTCACTTAGCACAATGCTCTCCAGCTCCATCCATGTTCAAAAGGGCTGTGTTTCTGACAGAGACAGCCATGGGCTTCCTTTGGGCCAGGTTACCCTTTCAAGGATGTCTGTAGAGAAATGAGCTTTGGGCCGAACCGGTTTGGCTCAGTGGATAGAGCGTCGGCCTGCGGAATGAAAGGTCCCAGGTTCGATTCTGGTCAAGGGCATGTACCTTGGCTGTGGGCACATCCCCAGTTGGAGGTGTGCAAGAGGCAGCTGATCGATGTTTCTCTCCCATCGATGTTTCTGACTTTCTATCCCTCTCCCTTCTTCTCTGTGAAAAATCAATAAAATATATTTTAAAAAAGAAAAAACAAGAAATGAGCTTCGGGAGATATGGACTCTTTGTGGGGGGAGAGGGGCAGGTTTATTTACGGTCTATTTTAATAAAGACAATGTTGACTTATTGGGATGAACTTGTCAGGCAGGTTTGTTGCCCCTTAGAAAGATTTCCAAAATCAGAGTGTCTCTGCTGTTCTCCCATTGTATGCCAGGAGTCACTGGGCTCTCTGCATCAATCCCTGGGATAGGGTTTTAAGGAATTAGTGAAGAAATGCTGATACTCTTTCCACAGCTGTTGTTGTAATAAACAGTTCTTTATCTCTGACCAGAAATCTCGTATCTCTTCCAACATCATAAAAATGTGGCAGACCTTCAAGGCCAGTAGGGTAAAATTTGAGGCCCTTCTCAGTTCTTGACACATATTATTTTTTATCTGCTGCTCTTTTTATTATTTCTCTTTCCTCTGGAATCAATTTTTTTTTTGTGTGTGTGGTTAATCATTGTTGTTACATTTTCTATTATTCTTCGGACTTCCCTCAAATGTCCGGTTTTTTTCTATCTGTTTATTTTTACGAATAGAAATAGCCCGGTCAGTGTTGCTCAGTGGTTGAGCATAGAGCTATGAACAGGATGTCAGGGTTCAATTCCTGGCCAGGGCACATGCCCAGGTTGTGGGCTCCATCCCTAGGGAGGGGTGTGCAGGGGGCAGCCGATCAATGGTTCTCTCTCATCATTGATGTTTCTACCTCCCTCTCCTTCCTTTCTGAAATCAAGAAAATAAATTTAAAAACAGAATAAAAATAATAAATGAGAGGTTGGCATCTCACTATGCTGATGAGGGGTTTGACACTGGCAGGCACTTGAGAAGGGAGAACAGAGCTCTGAGCTATTTTGCTGTGTCTGTAAGCCCGCCTGTCACATGAGCAGGACTGTGTCCTGGGACATTAACATTCCTGCAGGCCTGGTTTGTAACACTCAGTGGGTTTTTCTCCTAAATGGTGGAGGTCTGCTTTCTGGGCCTTTTGTAAAAGGGGATGGAGACTTACATAGCAGATGTGTTGTAAGTCACATAGATGTGTATACACACAGACACAAATTTATGTTAATGCTCCAAATTTTATTGTCATTAATTGCTACAATTAATATTATGATATTTAAGTTAGAATTATGCTGGCATTAAGTATAAAGAACTGACCCATCACCATATAACAGTGCTTCTAATTTCCTTCAACAGAGAGTCAACTACTTCAGATTCATCTTTACTTCTCTGACATCTATTGGTCTAGTCATTCCTATCTCTAAGCAACATAAGAGACTGCACAAAGTTAATGAGTAGCATTAGAAACACCAAATTTAAATGTTCATTCCATTAGTTTCTATCTGTTCAATACCTTGTTTAGTTTTTTTATATATATATATTTTATTGATTTTTCACAGAGAGGAAGAGAGAGGGATAGAAAGTCAGAAACATCGATGAGAGAGAAACATCGATCAGCCGCCTCTTGCACACCCCCTGCTGGTGATGTGCCCGCAGCCACGGTACATGCCCTTGGCCGGAATCGAACCTGGGACCTTTCAGTCCGCAGGCCGACACTCTATCCACTGAGCCAAACCGGCTTTGGCTAGTTTTTATTAATTTCTTTTTTCTCAAGGTTTTGTTTCTAACAAATCCAATTTTCTTAATGAGAGTCTAAAATTTCAGTTTTGCCAAGACTATTTAACTCTTTTGTCAATTTTAGTTCATAATAAATTTTACTATATATCACTTTAGCTACTGACAGCTTAATTATGTGTTGCCTATTTTCACACAGACCATTTTTTTTTGGATTAAGTTTTGATATTATTGTTAGAAAACAAAAAAATTCATCTGAGTAAATGTAAACTTCTGAATTTAAAGGTCATGAATCAGGCTGTGTCCCTTCCAGTAAATAGAAAGGTGCTCTGAGGAGCTGTACAAAAGGGAAGGGTTTAAAGAAATAAATATTGCAGGACAAGGAGGTTATAGGAGTGGATGATTTCAGGCAAGGCCTCCTTCCCTTAGAGAGAGGCAGGACTCTTAGGGCAGGTTTTCTCACTAGTGCCTGATTTGTTTCTTTGGGGAAAAATGATTTGAGGCATATTTCTGCTCTGGGTGATTAGCAAAACTTGATCTCTTAAGCATTTTAAACTTTCACTCCATTGATTCAACTTATCTTACTGATGAACTACTAAAAGAAAATATTCCTGATTGTAATAGAAATTTTTCTGTATTTTATCATTTGTAGGGAACATATTGAAAGTTTGAATATGTTATACTAGTGGCCTGGTGCACAAAATTTGTGCACATAAAAAGGGGATTAATTAGAGGAAATAGTTTAATATTGCCATTGCCCCTTTCTCTATAATAAAGTGTCAGAGATGAAAGAACATTAGTAAAATGTCTATGAAAATCTCCCTCCTGTCAGAGTCTGGGGAGCACTGCAGGACTTAGATTCAAGTTCCTGCCCACCACCCACATGTGCTTTGAAAAAGTAGGAAACCCTGACCCAGATGGCCTCACCCCCATTGGGTTAGACCCAGACCTTGCTGGCCCCACCCCACCTTCAGGCAGGGGACACAGCCTCAGGTCCCCCAGCCCAGCACCAGGTGGGAGGTTGCAGTCTCATTCCCCAGTCAAGCCCTGCCAGGCAAGGAGTGCAGCCTGAGGTTCCTAGTCAAGTTTCGAGGGATGGGGGCCATGGTCTGAGGTCCCTCGCCTGGCCAGGAGCCATGCAGCCTCAGGTTCCTGCTGTTTGGTCGTGATGTTATGGCATCCTAATTTGCATATTCCTCTATTATATAGCTAAATTATTGGGGATTTGCCCCTGGAATATTTGGTAGTATATTTTTACTAGAGCCTGGTGAATGAAAATTCGTGCACTTGCGGGTGGGAGGTATCACTCCCTGGGGGATCAGGCCTAAGCCGTCAGTCAGGCATCCCTCTGGCAATCCAGGAGCCCTTGGAGGATGGCCACCTGCCAGCTCTGGCCCGCTCTAGCTAAGCTGAGCTTCCCCCTGTGAGATCGCACTGGCCACCAGGGAGCAACTCCTGCACTGAGTGTCTGTCCCTTGGTAGTCAGTGTGCATTATAGTGACCCTCAGTTCTTCCATTAGAGTCAATTTGCATATCACACTCTTATTATATAGGATACTTAAACTCTCCAACAGTGATTTTAATACTGCCGTTTGTGTGTTTGATGATTCATAAACTCTAGGGTCAGCATGATTTACTTAATTTCATATCATTATCTCTTGTTTTATTCTCATTCATCTAAGTAATTTTCTACCAACTCAAGCCAGTTCTAGAAGTGTTCTCATTTCAGTGAAGACTTGCAAGTGTTTTTAAGCTGTCATTTACTCATATTACACCTTAATCCTTTGTGTTACTCTTCCATGAAATGTTTTCAAATGTTTTTTCACTCTGCCTTCAGGAATGAGAAAAGGCCATGTGTAAAGTCATTAGGTTATGCAGAATTATTTGATGAATTACAATGACCTGCAGGGCTTCTTTCAAAGTCTTAATTATCATGATAATTGCCCCAACTAACCAAAACTTTATTTCCCCAATTGCGATGAAAAACACTGATCACTAAGTGTCTTCATTCTAATGTTTCAAGACAATAAAAGTTGCATAAAATTACTGTCAATGTGAACCAATTTAGGCCATCACTCTTACCGAATATATGCTTCCTTAATGTTTTAGAATATTGTCTTCCTCTGTTAATGTGTATATTCCAACAAACCTTGCATTTTACTCTTTTCCTACTATGTTGATTTTTATTTGTGAATATATTAGGGTTTTCCCATCTTCATTTTTATATAGTACAAATCTCAAATTAAATCAATCTCTTCAAGGATGTGAGGCACTGATGAATTCACTGATAATGTGAGTCATGTTTATTGCCACTTAGCACATTGCAATGTGGTTTCATCCATCAGAAGATTACGCTGATTAACACTGTTTAATGTCACCTTCTGTTCCAATTCTGATCGTTTGCTTCTTTAGCTGCACTGAACTCCCAGCTGGTTAGCTGGTTGCAGTCTTGCTCCTCTCCCTCTGATTCTCCACCCTGCCAACAGAATGCCACGAGAACTCAAAAGTGGCCATCCTGGTCCAAGTCAAACTCCTTGCATGTTGCCCCTTCTAATGCTCCTTAAAAATCCGCCCACCGCTATCTCTTAATCCTTTCCTATTTGTACAACGAAGCCAAATGATAGTGAGTGTGTTTAAAATTTGGAAACATGCCATTCTTGTCCCTGCTTTTGAATCTTCTTGCCTCGTAGCCTGCTGCTTAACCACCCTTCACCAGCAGTTTTCTCTGAGCAAGACCCAGGCTAAGGCTCTGACTACATGGCCTATACTTTCCTTTGTTGGCTGCACCATGGTTTACTGACCTTGATGTTCCTCTCAGACATCAAGCACGTTTCTGTCTCATGGCCCTTACCTTAGCAGTTTTCTCAACCTGGGATGCACATCACCCTTTTGCATGGTTTCCTTTCCTGTCTGTTTCCACCTCTGAGGAGAGCCTTTCTGATTACTTACTCTATAGCAACATTCTGTCCATAATTTGTTTTTTTTGTTGTTGTTGTTGTTTTGTTTTTTTAAAATATATTTTATTGATTTTTTACAGAGCGGAAGGGAGAGGGATAGAAAGTCAGAAACATCGATGAGAGAGAGACATCAATCAGCTGCCTCTTGCACGCCCCCACTGGGGATGTGCCCGCAGCCAAGGTACATGCCCTTGCCGGAATCGAACCCGGGACCCAGCAGTCCGCAGTCCGACACTCTATCCACTGAGCCAAACCGGTCTCGGCTGTCCATAATTTGTATGTGACCAGCAAGCAGTGTCCTCTTCATAGATCCTATCAATGACTAACATTCTATATAATGAAAGTGTAATATGCAAAACGACTGAACTGCAGAACAGTGGAGCTACTGGTAGACAGGGGCCAGAGCCAGTTGCTCACTGGTGCAGTCCCCTGATCAGCCTGCCAGGTTGTCTCCTGCAGAGGAAGCCAGACTATGGCTTTGGAGGAGGCCAAAGCCATCAATCGGACATCCCCCGAGGGCTCCTGGACTGTGAGAGGATGCAGGCCAGGCTGAAGGGCCCCCCCACAAACACACACACCCGAGTACACAAATTTTCATGCACCAGACCTCTAGTTCTATTATGTACAACTTATGTATTGTCTACTTCTTGCATAAAGAATGAAGCTTTATGCTGATAGGGACTATGCCTGTTTGATTGACAGTGGTTTCCCCAGTATTTCAACCAACACTTTGCATTTGTAGGAGTTCAGTGAATTTTTGATGAATGAATAAAATGAGTGTTATATTTTACTTACCCTTCAAAAATCCACTTTCAATATCACTTTATTTATTTGAACTCACTTACCTTGCCACCCCAGAAACTGATTTATATTTTTAACTACTTAAACTTCGATACTGCCTTTCTCAATACTATATTCCATTAATTAATGTGAAGTTCTTGTGTTGAATCCTATTTATCCTCTTAAATAACAAAACACTATGACAGCTGGAATCTCAGAGCTAGTTTTCTAATATTTGGGTAGAACAAAATAGAGAACCCAAAAATACACTTACGTAAATATAAACAACTAATTTTTTAATAAAGAATAGACTTTTCAAAAAATAGTGCTGGAACCATTTTTTCTCTCTTTTGCCTACTGATAAACTTACCAAAATGACTGGTTCAGACCCACTATGCTCATATCTAATAGTCCCATACTGTCTACTTTGGGAAGGCCTTTAGGGATCTTCAAAAAAGATATCCAGTGACAATTAAAATACCATTATTCGGGGCTTATGCTCATGATCCAACATTCTAGTAAAAAAGAGAAATCTGATAATTTCTGAGAAGCCCATGAATACTTAAAGTGCTACAAGTTTTATTCCATGGAAATTTCAGAGAACCTACTTCTACCCCCACCAGGAAGCTTTTCTTACCATTCTAAATGGTTATTATTTCTTCTTGCTTATACTTTAATAAAATTTAGTTTACACTGCACATGTTATGATATTAAACATACATTTTCTATATTTTAGATCAAGTGATAAATTTGGAAATCACAAAATTCTACTTATTATTTATGTACTTGGCTTAGTTTGAACTACTTAATAGAAAATTCCTTGAGAATAAGGGTTTTCTTTCATAATACTTAAACCCTTATAATGCAAATCTTGATACTACTTTCCATATTGATGTTCACTTCTTGCATTAAATCATTTGATTTAGATTCATTTTATGCAAATATAAAACAGAGTTTAGTAATTTAGATATTTTAGACTATATTTTTATCTTAACATGTTTTACTCAACATCTATGCACTACAATTAAAGAAATAAATTTATTTGATTCAATAATATACCCAACGAATATTTACTAATCCAGTATTCCAGGAACCAGGAGAGATAATAAAGATGTTTTTCAGGAAACATAAACCAGACAGTTGACTAATTAAATTAAATTTCTATTGATTATTTTATCATCATGCTTAAATAAGCATCCTGTTAAACATGTAATAAACTATGTCAAATGTCCCTTCTTACATTGCTTTATAGATCACAGTGGCAGATAATCATACTGATTTGAGGCCCTGGGAAACAATACAATATTGCTACATTTTTACTTTGTTTTATAGACCACAATTGGTATATAATCCCACTGTTCTAGGCCCTTGGGAAACAAGTTCGATAATAGTGAGCTTCATTATAATACAATTGCAATTTCCTTGTGACTAAGGATGAAGACTTAGTTGTGTTTTATGTGTAGTACTAAGCACAGTTCCTGACCCAAAGTAAAAATCAATATGTGAGGTTGAATGAACGATGAATTATGTAAGAAGACATTTGATTTCTCTTTCTCACTGAAAACAGGCATGGATGAAGTTAAGAGCCTTTTATTCCTTCGGAGATGAAAAGGAGAAATATTATATTTATATGTATACACATACTAGTACACACACTTTTTTTTTCATTCCTTATAATTGTAAAGGTTCTATTGCCAAAGCATATGGGACCATAAACACATTTAATTATGACTGGTTGGTAATTACAAATTTGATTCTGAGATGACAGATTCTATCCCTGAATAAAATATTCTTCAGTTTTCAAAATGTAAAGGTGTCATTAACAAAATGTTGACCCTAATGTTCATGCTAGACTACAGAGCTGTTTTCCAGTTTATAAGAAACACGGGAGAGAAACAAGTTAAATAACACTACCAGGAAGCCAACACAAATTCAAATGGTGTGAAATTTTACGGAATAACTGACCTAGTTTCTTCACATGTCAATGGCAGAGAGAGGGGACACTTCTCTAGGTTAAAAAAGACCGAAGAAATATAACTACCAAATGCAAAGTATGGATATTGTTGGATCATGATGCAAACACACAAACTACAAAATTATATTTTAAGACATCTGAAGCAATTGAGTATGAGCTATACATACAAAGACACTAATATTATTAAAAATTTAGTTACAAGTGGTTATTTAAGAGAATGTCTCTGTTTGTTAGGATTCTCACTGAAGTATACAGAAGTAAATTGACAAGATGTCTCAGACTTGCTTTAAAGGCTTTGACAAAATAAAATATTTAAGGGAAGGAGCCCATTTGAAGTAGAAGTGGAAACATCTTAATAACCATTGTATCTCGGAGGTAGGCTTCAACACTCAAAGTCTCATTATTTGTGAAGTTGTCCATATTCAAGCTATATTTAACTAGGGGCCTAGTGCACAAAATTCGTGCACTGAAGGTGGGTGGTCCCTCAACCCAAACTGCCCCCCTCTCACATACTGGGAGCCCTCAGGGGATGTCTAACTGATGGCTCCCCCCAAGCCTGCCCAAGGCCTAAAGCCTCACCAGTTCAGCCCCGGCTGCCTGCGACCACCCAGCCCCGGGGGCTGGGCACTCACCATCACTTCCCCTCACAGTGCTCGGGGGCTGAGCGCTTGCTGCCACCACTGTTACATCTCCACCCCCCGGGGCCCAGCACTTGTGCCACTTGGCCCTGCCCCAGCTCCTGATTGGCGGGTAGCATAGCCAAGCAGGAGCGAAGGTACGGTCAAATTTGCATGTTTCTCCCTTATTATATAGGATGGTGCCCAGTTAAAAGGTCAAGATCTAAAGGTTAGTTTAGGATGTTGTGAAACACTAGAGGCCCGGTGCACAAAATTCATGCAAGAGTAGGCCTTCCTTTCCCCGACTTCAGGCACCAGCTTCACTCTGGCACTCAGGACCCGGGCTTCCCTTACAGCCCTGGCTTCTCCCCAAGAACAGAAGGATGTCGGGTCTAATTAGCATATTATATGCTTTTATTATTACAGATATTTGTAAAATAATATGGTGGATTAATAATATGGTGAAAGTAGAGGGGCCCTCCAAGGGAGAATGAGTTGCTAAAGCAAAGGCACAGCAGGTAGAGGCGGTCAGCTGGAGAGGAGCTTTGTTGCATTGTCGACAGCCTGCTCACAAAGGAGGTTCAGTCAGAGGCCACCTGGCCCTGTACTCTCCAGATTTGGTGAGAGCCAGCATGCAGCGTGTGGAACCAGACATGTGCCAGATTGTCCTTCTGCTGTGGCCACATTGAAAGATGCAGCCGAGGACAGGGAGACATGCTGTGTAGACCTGACCATATGAAAGAGGCAGCACAGGAAGAGACAGCCTTGTCAAATGAGAGAGGGGCGGGGCCGCAAGGTGTTGCAGAATAAACTGTGAGGGTATTTTAAAAATATATCAACTTGTTTCTAAAGCTATGGATTGCCTTGGAGGTGTGACATTCTTATACTAGAGGCCTGGTGCACAAAATGTGCGCATGGGGGACTGGTCCTCAGCCCAGTCTATACCCTCTCCAATCCAGGACATCCCTCTTGCAATCTGGGACCTGGGGCTCCTAACTGCTCACCTGCCTGCCTGTCTGACTGATTGCCCCTAACCACTCTGCCTGCCTGCCTGATCATCCCTAACCCCTCTGCCTGCCTGCCTGATCGCTCCTAACCACCTATGCCTTGCCCCAGCCACCGTGGCTTTCCCTGGAAGAATGTCTGGAATGACGTCTGGAAGGTGTTTGGCTGTGCAGTGTAATTAGCATATTATGCTTTTATCAGTAGAGATATCTGTTCAGGACTGAAATAAAGAATATTCTGATAACTAGAATATCTATGGCATTTTAGACATCACTATTTGCCAAATATTGAATTACATAATTTTGTTCATAGTTTTAATTAATCCTTTATCTCAACAGGTAGATATTACCATTTTAGAAATGAAAAAAAAAACCCCAAAAAACGAGGATCTCAGTATTTAAGTAATTTGCTTAAGTAAGCAATTGGCAGAGGTGGAATTCAGGTCTGTCTATCTGACCTCTAACATTTTGCAGCTGACCCCTGAAATAAAATAATTATCAAAGCTTAGCTTAAAATTTAAATCTATGTTAATCTGTATGTAAAACGCATTAAGTACTTTTAAAAACATACCCAATATGTACATGTTAAGTGCACATGTCTCAGATGTTGCTCAGTACGAGTCATTGCTAAGACCAGGCTTCGTTCAGTTGTTGTTACCTAGGCATGGCAATATAATTTTATTCTGATAAATAAAAAAGGACGATGATCAGGGAAACCTTTCCCCCTCCCCCAACTTAGTTAAGCACAGTCATGTTTTAATCCAAAAGTCCAAACCACAAACCAAGTAGTTCTTCTTTGACTGAGACCGTCGATGTGTGAGTGGTAGATTCAGTAACTTGAAAGATGCTTAGCAATCTTAAAAATCAAGCAGGGAGTAGAAAGGGAGGAAGGGAGAGAGTAGCTATTGTGCCCCTGCCCTCCTGCAGGAGTGACTTGGACACCACATGAACAGGACTCAGGCCACCACCTCAGGGAGCCCAGAGGTGGACACAAAAGGCTCCTGTTAGAACAACCCAGGAAGTGCACTGGAAGAAACACAGACCCCTTTCCACAGGAGTGATACTGCTGTGGAAGTCACAGTGTCCTCGCAGAAGTGCCAAATGAGCCAGGGGGGAATGAGAGAGCTGACGAGGGCAAAGCATGAACATGTGCACAGAGAAGCAGGTTGTAATGAAGTCGCCCAGGTGAGAGACAGCGTGGCTTCTCAGAGAACTCCAGAAACGCAGTGCTGATAAAGCGCAAATGTCTGACTGAGGGGACCAGCCATTAGGCTGGGACATAGGCTGGTGGAGTGCCCCAGGGTCAGTTCTCCTACATTAAAGGGAGCAGCACCCTTTTCATCAGGAGAACAATGAGCTGCCCAGGTGGGTGACAAGGTGAGCCCTGTTTTGTGGACGGATTGTTTTGACAGCTGTAAAAAGGTGAGCCATTTTGGGGGCAGGGGGTGAGTGAGAGGGATACAGGAGGCAGAGGGAAGAGATAAGAGTTATTGCATTGGTCAGGAGGACACGTTCTTTGGCTAAAACTGGGGACTGTTGGCAGGAATGTGAACAGAAATCACATAACTCATGATGATGATCTCGGGTAAGGACACAAGGTTGTAAATCACAATCAAATAACAGCAAACCGCTCCAGTAAGAGAGTAATTTGGGCACGAATGTGTCCTGTTCTCAGAATGTCACGGCAGGCAGCTGTGCCCTATGAATCCACTTTCCTGGGGTAACCCCCCACCTCAGTCGAACTTCAGTGTCTCATTCACCTTTCTCAGCCTCAGTGCTGTTGGCATGTTGAGCTAGACTGTTCTTTATTAGAAGGGACTTTCCTAAGCATGGTAGGATGTTCGGTGGCAGCCCTGATCTCTGCCCACCACGGCCGGTGGCATTCTCCTAGTTGTGGCAATCCATGATGTCTTGAGGTATTGCCCAGTGCCCCCTGAGTTCAGGACAAAAGAGCCTTTAGTGAGAAGTCTTGGTTTAACTCATCTTGTAGAGTGCTAGAACAGTCTAGCACAGTGCACCCTGCACACAGGGCACTCTAAAATTTCTACAGGATGCGGTTCCGTGTGTGTGTGTGTGTGTGTGTGTGTGTGTGTGTCTGTGTGTCTCTGTGTGTGTGTCTGTGTGTGTGTGTGTCTATGTGTGTGTGTGTGTGTGTGTCTGTGTGTGTGTCTGTGTGTGTGTCTGTGTGTGTGTGTCTGTGTGTGTGTGTCTATGTGTGTGTGTGTCTATGTGTGTGTGTGTGTGTGTGTGTCTGTGTGTGTGTCTGTGTGTGTGTCTGTGTGTGTGTCTGTGTGTGTCTGTGTGTGTGTCTATGTGTGTGTGTGTGTGTGTGTGTCTGTGTGTGTGTCTGTGTGTGTGTGTCTGTGTGTGTGTCTGTGTGTGTGTGTCTGTGTGTGTGTGTCTGTGTGTGTCTGTGTGTGTGTCTGTGTGTGTCTCTGTGTGTGTGTGTGTGTGTGTGTGTGTGCACAGATACAGGCATAAGGGAGCAGTAGGGATAATTGAAGACCCCTCCAGTGAGTCTCCTAAAGAACCCATTCCAACAACATAAATGTTTGTTGTTTTTTTAGCTCCTCTCTATCAGGTAAGCATATTTATAACTGAACAAATCACATTAAAAATTATGGATATATAATCGATGCCTCTCTTTAAACACCAAAGGTATCATTTTCTGGAAAGAAAACCATGCACGGTTGTTATTCTCGGTACATTTAGAAGTCCTGTTTAAAGTTTCACAAGAGGTTGAATTCCTAGGCTGCCTGCTCCCTGCTTCACTCATTAGCTCTGATTCTCTGAGCCAGAGCTTTCCTTGTCAGCCTGGTACATAATGGTGTGCTTTGCTGCTCTTTCTATTAATGCGACTACAGCTAAGCAGTGCATGTCCCGGAAAACTCCCAGGAGAGAAAGCGGAGCCGCTCTGAACTGACCCCCTGACCCCTCCAGCTCTGCTGGCGGCTCCCATGGTCACAGCCATGGCGACTAGCAGATGCCCTGGTCGGGGGGGGGGGGGGGTTGTCACTGTGACACTCCCTGGAGATGGTTCCAAACTCCTAGAAAATGACTGCAGATGCCATCTACCAACAGCAAGAGACGGGCACTGGATAGGTTACCAGAGCCTTGCGCAGCCACAAAAGCTTTCTCACACGCAGAGCACAAAACAAGCAAAAACAACTATGTTTTCACCAATCTCTGCATCTGTCATCGAACGTCTGGAATATGACAGTGTCCTGTTTGGATAAGGGAATGGACAGATCAGAGTGTGTCCAGAGGACCAGCAGCAGAGCGAGTGTCCTGAAAGGTACACTCCCTGCCCCTCCTGTTACTTGTTAATAAGGACAGAATAAACAGCTGGGAAACCCTATTCCGCAGCATAGAAATGGCTAGAAAGACAGCTAGTACGATCCTGACCATACAAGAAGATACAATCGGACGCAAAGTGTGGCCGATACGCACACAATGGAAGTGCAATGGTTGGTGCATACCAGCAACTGTAGAAATGTTATTTCTGTGGGTGGTGTGAGCCTGTGCTGTGTATTGAAACAGGTTCTGACCAGGTTTCTTGCGCCCCATCCCCTCGATCATGCTGGCTGCTGACTCTGCTCATTGCACCGCAAGCTCACCTCATGACTGGTGTTGCTACCAATACTGAGCCCCACCTGAGAGCAACCGTGCCAGATGCACAGCAGGAAAGCCAGCCCCAGCCATGGGCTCACGGGCCCCCTCCAGACTGGGGTCCAGTTCCCGTCATGCAATAGAGACATGGGTACACACCATGGACTCTGGAAGGCTGCAGAAAATGACCAACACTGGGCACACCTCTCGGGTCCCATACTTAATGTAGATGTAACGGTTAAGGGGACACAGGAGCCCGCTAAGAGTCATGGATGTTAGCTCTGTTCTGCATAGAAATGGCTGTTTGTGTGTAGTGACGGGGAAAAGCCTTCCCTGGTTGAATTGTGAAGTTGTCTAAACATGAAACTTTGCACGAGTGCTTTATGTGACGTGCAGTAAGAATGTGTCCACATATAATGTATGAGTTTTGTTCAAAAAATCGGTAAGCACAATCACATATACACATGAGAAGAGATGACCTTCCTACAGAACGTGGTACATTAAAATTGGTATTTTCCAGACAATTCATACTGAACATGTTTTTCTTTAATTTCCTGTTTTTGAAATATATTTGTATTGATTTCAGAGAGGAAGGGAGAAGGAGAAAGAAATAGATACATCAATGATGAGAGAGAATCACGGATTGGCTGCCTCCTGTACACCTCCTACTGGGGAGCAGGCCCACAACCAAGGCATGTGCCCTGACTGGAAATTGAACCATGATTTCCGGGTTCATAGGTCAATACTCAACCATGGAGCCATGCTGGCTGGCCTCACACTGAACACGTGTCTCCAGCACTGTGGCTTGCGTCACTTTGACAGTCACTGTACATTTTTATAGTTAATGTTTGCCCTCACTGATAGAATAAATATCGCCTAGGAAATTGTATTATTAGCCTATCCCTTCTTTTGAATTTAAAACTTTTAAAAAATCTATTTGAGTAGGTTGAAAGAAAAATCACTTTAAATTATAAAACTTCTGTGATTATCTCAATGATTTTTTAAAATATAAATGCAAGCCAGAGGGAAATAAGAAGTACCAAAATATTATATTATTAAATATTTCAATTTGCAATAGAGTTCCTTTATTAAAATCACCAATTATGATTTCACATAAAATTTAATTGAGGTCACTACCCTTCTGGCAAGCTATTTCAAAATTCTGTCTTATAATAAGATTTGTCATTGCAGCATTTTCCACAGCAATACTTCTTTTGCGTACACATGCTTTTCATATCTATTTATAAAGATAATAGGCATCATCATAATTTGATTGAATTCATAATCAAGTTGTATATTTCCATGTCTGCCTAGGGTGTGTGGTCTTTCTGTTTCCTCGCTGTTACCAAGGTTGACAACATAAGGAAGTCCTTGTAGATCCAAAAACCGGTTAGTGACTCCCAACAAACCAAAATATGTACTCATTCTGAACAAATGACACAGGCATTCTAATCCCATGCTGGAGAAACGCAATCCTTGGAATATGTGACATTTTAAATATATATTTTTAAATGTTTTTATTGATTTCAGACAGGAAGAAGAGGGAGAGGTAGAAACAACGATGATGAGAGAGGATCATCAATCAGCTACTTCCACCTGGGTGGGTCCTGTAACCTGGCCATGTGTCCTTGACCGGAATCAAACCTGGGACCTTTCAGACCATTCAGTCCGCAGGTCAATGTTCTACCCACTGAGCCAAACCAACTAGGGCTGAATATCTGGCATTGTAACCTCAGGACAAGTTCTGCACCATTACTCACTTCAATACAAACAGAAGCCTTTCAACTTGTTTAGGGGGAAGTCTCTTCCCTGCTGAGAACCACGTGTGTGTAGAAAACTCTGGTTTCACTGACCTTGAACATCTGGCAGGGAATATTATTTCCATTTAACTACAAATAGTTTATATGGGCCGAGATCAAAATACATAATGCGCTGAGACTGTGCGGCCATTTGAATTGACAACAGTCTAACCGTGATGGTATCTGGAGGTCAATTACCAGCTTACTTCCCTTTTCCTTTCTATACCCATCGATCGCTCTCACGCCACTTACTGTGCCTCTCCTTCCAGGATTAAACAATTGCTGCGACGCAGCCCGCACCCTCTCAGAGCTAAAAGCCTATTAGAGAAGGCTGTCCTATAAATAAGCTATATGGACGTGGTCAGCATTGCTGTGGAGAGACAGGCACACAGAAGACCCAGGGAGACTGATGGCCGAGGTCTAAAACCTAGCAAACAGGCCATGTGAAGAGAAACAGCAGCACCTAATAAACAAATAGCAAGTCACAGGGAAAAAGTATTCCTTTCCCTTCTCATCTGAGAGGTTGGCTTTAGAAAAGTTGATACTAATGCGAAGTTCTGTGCAAAGAATTCCAATTTCCATTTAATGTCAATTTTAATTTAATTTATTTTTAGTTTATATCAGAAAGAGGAAGAGAAAGGGAGAGATAGAAACACCAATGATGAGCGAATCATCAATCGGCTGCCTCCTGCACGCCCCCTACTGGGGATCATGCCCTCAACCCCAGCTTGTGCCCTGGCTGAGAATCCGACCTTGACCTCCTGGTTCATAAGTTGGTGCTCAACCACTGAGCTACACTTGCCAAGCTATTCATCTTCGTTTTTAGTTAATTCACTGGGGTGACATTGGTTAATAAAATTATACACGTTTTAGGTGTACAATTCTATCATATACCATCTATATGCATCTACTTTTAAAATGACAAGTATACTTCCATAACAGGAAATGCCCCTCTTAAAAAATAAAATAAATGCATTGAAAGAAATAAAACATCCTTAGGCATGAGCTTCCAAGGTCCATGATTGGTGTTGGCTTTGTGGCACCTTGAAAATATTTTTAGAAATGACTCAGTTCTGGAATTTATCCTGCTCTTCTCTGTCCTATTTCCTTTATCTTTCAGTTTGATTTCACTGCCACCCTGGTTGTAGTCCCACGAGAACTGCTCACATTGTGTGAGTCACAGAAAAGCAAGAATGTTGGTTATCACCGTTGTTATTATTATTATTATTGCTGTTACTCATAATTTTGGTTATGCCTAAAATTTTGTAGCTCAATTTCACTGATACCATAGATATAAATTTCTTTAAAAAAGTCTGTGAAATTATAGCTACATTTGATCACAGACATCTATTACATGTTAATAGACTTATAGATAAGATAATGTAGGCATTGAATTAATTAGTAAAATGACCGAATTAAAGTAGAAAAACTAAATGTTTCATTCATATTGGTTTCTCAATAGTTAGTACAACACTAAATACAGAGTGTAAGTTTTGAAGTAAAATATAATGTGGTCAAAGCTCAGATTCCCTAATTTTATGAATTTAACTTCCTTTATGTCCCAATCTGCTATCTGTTAAATGGTTAAAATTACAGGTTAGTGTAAGAATTGAGTAAAGTTTTACATAGAAAATGTTTGCACCATAAATCATACAGAGTGTGTGCTCAGTGAATTTACTTTTTTTTTCTTCCTATCAATCAATTACATTACCTCTCTATGTTCTTTGCTGGCCAGAATATTTTCCCATTCTAAGTTTCAAATTTGGAATATGACTTTGTGCATTATTTGGTCAAATCTGTGACTTCTAGATGTTATAACAAATAAAACATACCATATTTTATCATTTTCAGTATACTAAGACTTAAGCAGTCAATTGACTGAAGCATATGGGTATATGAAGAGAGCATAATATTTGCATGAAGTAAAATGCATATATAAAAACTCCTTACAATTTATTTTAATTTATTTTTATTTCTAACTATTAAAATAATAAATTTCTCTTCTTTGTATTATAGAGTAACCTCTATTTTCTATAAGTTTTTTTAATTACATCAGAATTTCACTGATTCTTGGTAATTGCACTAGAAAAACTACGTTAAAAAGGATTGCACAGTGAAGTCTAGGTTAAATGTAAAATTATAACCATTTCATGGCTACAGAAGAGAAAATGTTGGCATAGATTTTGTGATTTGCCATTCTTAGTTAATAAAAACATGAAATGAAATACCTACTACAGTATGTTTTCAGACCATTAACCAAATCTTATTGTCCTAAATTCACATTTGCCTTTTATGAAAACACCTGCTTCTAGTCATGAATACATGTATCCATTCAGTTATTTTGGAAATAGTAAAAATATAATATCGTGCTACTCAGTATTTATTTGAAATTATAGGAAAAGACAAATAGTCACTAATATTTATTTAGCAACTACTGTTTGGATATTTTTATTTATATACAATTTAATTAAAGCCTCCATTAATCCAACGTTGTCCATTTTATACAGAGTGAGAACAGTTCTTATATATCAGTTAATGTCTACCACATTTCAGAGAACTATGTGAAAGAAGCAGAACTCAAACTCAGTTGGCAGATTGGAAGCCAATTCTTTTCTACTCTATATCTTTCTTATATTAAAATATTTACCATGTCTAAAGCAATAAGTTAGCTAAAATCAAAGATATAAATTGGGGCTTATTAATTAGTGAATGCATTATTTTTAAATATATTTTATTAATTTTTTACAGAGAGGGAAGGAGAGAGATAGAGAGTTAGAAACATCAATGAGAGAGAAACATCAATCAGCTGCCTCCTGCACAACCCCCACTGGGGATGGGCCCACAAGGAAGGTACATGCCCTTGACTGGAATCGAACCTTGGACCCTTTAGTCCGCAGACCAACACTCAATCCACTGAGCCAAACCGGCTTCAGCTGTGAATGAATTCTTTAATTCAAAACATCTACATAGTTTTGACAAAGAACTTCCAACTAGCATAATGTCAATGCTTAATCAAGATCTCTCCTTAGATGTCAAGTCCTTAAGTTTGACTAAAACTCAACATCTGCCATTCCCCTCCTTGAAATCCCCAGCTACTCCTGCAGAGTCCCACCTCAATACATGGAAATTCTATCCTTCCAGTTGTTCAGGTCAAAGAATTAGGTTCCCCATGAAGTCTTCATATTCTCTTATATGCCACAATCAATCATTCAAGGAATCTTTTTATTCATTCTACCAAATTGCATTCTTCCTCTACAAACTTCATCAACACAGTGCTAATCTAAGCCACCATTGCCTCTAGCTTCTTTCATCCAAGTGGTTTTCCCAAAACTGTTCCCATCTCCTACAGAAAAGGCTCCTCACCGTCAACCCAGTTGTCAGAGACAGATTCTCTCATGTGTATGGCCCACACTTTAGTGACCTCCATTTTACTCAGAATTTGAGTGGAAGTCCTTCCCAGTGCCTGTAGGTTTACCCCTGACCTCATTCTTGGCTAAGTCTGCAACCTGATTGCCCTGAGCTCTACCCTCACCTTCCCCATGAGCCACACTGGTTGCAGTTCTTTTTTTTCTTTTTTTTAAACAATATTTTTATATCTTTTAATTTCAGACAGGGAGAGAGAGAGAGAGAGAGAGACAGAAACATCATAAAGCCTTTGATCATTTGCCTCCTGCATGCCTCCTCCTAAGGATCAAGCTCACAGCATAGACATGTGCCTTGCCTGGGAATAGAACCAGGACTCCTGGTTCAGAGGTCGATACTTAACCACTGAGCAACACTGGCTGGGTCTGGCTGCAGTTCTTCAAACACTTCAGACATGCTGGGGAGTCCAGGCCACAGTGCCTCCTGCTTGCAGTGCGCTCCTTTCGGTACCTGCATGACCGCGCCCTCTTATTGAGTCTTGATCCTAGGCCACCACTGCAGACATGCTATCAGGGACAGCCTTCCTTGCTGTCTAATGTCTCCAGAGCACATTATTATGCACTAGAGACCCGTTGCAGGAAGATTCCTGCAAGAATAGAGCTTCCTGTGGCCTGAGCAAAACTCCCTCCCTTCTCTGCTGCCTCACTCCAGTCTCTGCTGCCTAGCTCGCTCTTATCTCCACTGCCTCGCTTCCTTCTCTGCTGCCTCCCTTCCTCTTGTATCCTCTGCCTTGCTCCCTTTCTTTTCCCCTGCCCACTTGCTTACTTCTCCTCAGCTTTGCTCCCTTCTGCAGTGCTTGGCTTCCTTCTACCCTGTCTTCTGAGCTTTAACATGCAACTTAACCACCATCTTGGTTGGGTTAATTTGCATACTTGCTCTGATTGGCTTGTGGGCGTGGCTTTGTTGGTGTAGTGAGGGTATGGTCAATTTGCATATTAGTCTTTTATTAGATAGTATGGTTGACCCTGCTTTTTCACAGATGCATATTTGCAAGTTTCTCTGCTCACTACAATGTACAGGTATCCCCCACATCAATCCTGTGGCTTCCAAGGTCATTCCCAGGCACATGCAGGTGTGGAGCAGTGACGTTCCATCGCCTGGTGTGCACAAGCCCAGCTGATGCTCGCCTCTCTGACTGTAAACAAGAAAACACTTGTGATTACGGAGTGCCAGGTTTCCACTTTGTGCCCTTTGTTGGTGATTTGGCTGCTTACAAAGACCTCCCGGCACAGTGCAGCGTACTGTCTAGAGCAGTGGTCGGCAAACGGCGGCTCTCTAGGCACACGCGGCTCTTTGGCCCCTTGAGTGTGGCTCTTCCACAAAATACCACGGCCTGAGTGAGTCTATTTTAAAGAAGTGGCCTTAGAAGAAGTTTAAGTTTAAACACTGTGGCTCTCAAAAGAAATTTCAGTCATTGTCCTGTTGATATTTGGCTCTGTGGACTAATGAGTTTGCTGACCGCTGGTTTAGTGCCCTATGCATAGGGGATTCTCTGCCACATGGAGAAAACATCTGTTTTGGACGAGCTTCCATCAGGCAGGAGTTATACTACAGCTGGCCATGAGCTCAATGTTGGTGAGTCCATAACATGTAAACATGAGTCATCTTTAATAAGAAGCACAAGTAAAGCAAGGGTATTTATTGATCAATTCATAAAAATTATGTGACCAGAGATTCAGGAACCTTACCCAGTATTAACCCTCAGAACAAGGGTTTGATGATCATAATTTAATATTCATAGGGACCTTACAGATCATAACAAACCACAAATAATGAGTATCAACAATATTTGTATCTGTCTACTAGAGATCGGTGCACAAAATTCATGCATGGGGATGGGGTTCCCTAAGCCCAGGCTGTGTCCTCTCACAATTCGGGACCCCTTGGGGAATGTTGGGCTTAAATTGCAATCCAGGATGCCGCATGCACCAGTCACCATACTTTTCATACAGATGAAAGGCATCTTGCTGTTGTATGGGCAGCTACATTTTTTGCCCTGATTATAAAAAGTGGTACATAACATGATCCCTCTGAGGCAGCAGTAGCATTTCCCCCATCTTATGGGTGGAAAAAGTGAAGCAGAGAAAAGTTAAGTAACTGGCTTTGTCACACAGTTAGAAGTGTCAGAATCAGGGCTGACCACACAATGTGCAAGCCGAGTCCATGCATGTCATCGCTGCATCACCCTGTGTTTTCAGTGTTAGAGTGGCCTGGCCACGTTTTAATGTTTAAATCTAAGAGACTGTTCCCAATAGATAGGGTAGAGTCCCTCGGCCTGGCCGGTGATCAGGGCCATCTGTTGTGGGGGGGCTGGAGGACGGGGCTGATCAGAGGACCTCGCTGGCACCCACCTTGGCTGGCAGCCTAGCACTGCCTGATTGCTAGCCCGTACCCTGCCACTGCCTAAGGTCACCTCCCTCTGCAGGCCAACCAGTGGGTAGGGCAATCGATGGCCCCTGCTGGTACCTGCCTGGGCTAGCAGCCTGGCGCTGTCTGATGGCCGATCCTGTCCCATCCCCAACCCCCACCCCCATCACCACTGCTGTTGCCTCACTCTCAGGGGGTAAAGGCTCAGTGTAGGTGCTGCCCCCAGTCAGGGGAAGTGCCTGTATTGAGCATCTGCCTTTGGTGGTCAGTGCAAATTATTCCACTGGTCGTTGGGCATTTTGGTTGATTTGCTTATTAGGGTTTTATTATATAGGATCAGGTATTGCCTGTCTATTTCCACTAGAATATAAGTTCTATGAGGACAGGGGCATTTTGTTTGTTTGTTTGTTTCATTCACTGCTGTATCCCCAGTTCTGAGAAATAAAAAAAAAATCAATAAATATTTGTTTAGGCTGGCTGGTGTGGCTCAATTGTTTGAATGTTAACCTATGAGCCAGGAGCTCTGGGTTCAATTCTCTGTCAGGTCACATGCCTTTTTGTGGCCTGGATTCCCAGTAGGGGGCATGTAGGAGCAGCTGATAGAAGATTCTCTGTCATCTATATTTTTATCTCTCTTCCTCTCCCTTTCTCTTTTTGAAAGCAACACGGATTGATATGTATGTAAATGAATAAACCAATTATTATTAACTAGAGCCCCAATGCACAAAATTCGTGCAAGAGTAGACCTTCCTTCCCCCAGCTGCCAGCACTGGCTTCCCTCTGGCACCTGGACCCGGGCTTTATCTGGAAGGTCATCCAGAAGGATGTCCAGAATGACGTCTGGTCTAATTAGCATACGATACTTTTATTATTATAGATTACAGGTGATTAATAAATGCGCAATGAATTAAAATGATCAACATTTAAACAGAAACATTGGTTGGTGAGTAAATGAACCAAAGATAAGGGATGGACGCGTCACCGTGGTGTGCTCACAGGATTGAAAGATAAGTGAGACATGAACATTGATTGCTCTCCAGGTTTCCACAGGGACAGTGAGTTTAAATATTGTGATAGTGAGTTTCAGTGCTTTCATGGCGACTTTAAATGCTTTGAGCAAATAAGATGCCCTTGCCTTTCTAATCTAGCAGGCATGTTTCATTCCAATTGAAAAGGCTGATTGGTGAGGATGCCATCTGTGAACCTGCCTCAGGTAACAGACAAGGTTATCCTTAGCATCTGCCTTTAGGACCAGCACATAAACTTCCCCTGGAAGCACTGGACTGACTGCCTTCCCCATTACCCATTCCTGTTGCCACAGCAACGATGTTGGCTTTAGAAATCCCCGGGGCTGACAGCTCCTCCCTGGTCGTGAGCAATGTCAACCTGATGCTGCTAGCTGTGTGGCCTTAAGCAAGTGACCCAACCTCTTTGGGTTTCCGTGTGCTGGTTTTGTTAAATGGAGAAAATAATAGCGTCTCACTCACAGGATTTAATTAGTGTATGCACACCACTTAGGATAAAGGTTACCTATTATGTGTTAACAATTAGACTCCTTTCTGCATGGAATAAGCCGTACAGCTCTGAAGCTTAAAGGAAAACAAAATAAAACAAAACAACCCCTCAACAGTAAGGTGTAATAAGTGGAAGAGACTTGGATATAACTTTAATTTCCTGGAATATTTTAGGAGAGTTTACTGTGGAGATTTTAATTGTTTTGTATTTAGTTGAGAGTCAGTTTTAAAACTTCCTAATTCTGTATCAACATATGCAAATGTGCTCAGATGTTCTATTTCAGTGGTTACATTATTATAAATTGAAATGATTACTCTGAATAACCATTTTGTTTCGAAATCTATCACTGTGCATTTTACATTTTCAATCAAAAGTGGCTTATGCTAATGGATTAACTCTTGAGGTACTCTTTTTTTTAAATTTCCCATTGTCAAATCACTTCTGTTTACAACATATCATGCTCTGAGTAATTGAAATGCATGCATAATTTGCTCTGTCTGCTCCACAGTTTGTGAGAAGAAAGACACCTGATTCCCTAAAGGCCTTCTCCATCCTTATTGTAAGAAAGGGTTCACTGCTTCATCTTTTGGGCTGCTCTGAGAAAATAACATAGAATGGGTGGCCTGAACACCAAAACATTTCTCACAGTTCCAAAGGATGAAAAGTCCAAGGTCAAGATGCAGGCCTTGGGGCGTTTGATGGGCCCTGTCTTCAGGTGGAGATGGCCTTTCTTGCTCTGTCCTCACATGTCAGAGAGCAACTCTCTCCTGGTAGGTGCTCCAAGGGCACTGGTTGCATCATTGGAGCTCTATCCCCAAGGCCTATCAACACCATCAGTGTGCGGAGGAGGGCTCTATCATGATTTTTTTTGGGGGGTGGGCACAATAAATCCCTAGCATATACTCTGATGACATATCTACGAGCTGATATTTCCTAAAAATCTGTTCACTCACCAGCCTTCCTGACATGATGCAGCATCATAATGGAGGCTCCGATTAAGGATTTCTATTTATTCATTTCCATTACTCTCCCATCCATGTTTCTGTGAAAAACTATTTACTTTACAAACTCTGTTATGTTTTTGGTTGAAGAGTCTGTTCCTATCGATTTAAGTAATGCTTGTGGATCATAAAAAGGAGCAATGAATGCTTTTACAATCTCGCGCCAGAGTCCCAACACTTCCAAAATGATATTACTCATGAAAACTGCACATTTTAGAGTAAAAGTCTCAATTCCAATAATTACACGCTGTTGTTGTTCTTGTGATTAAGCCCCTAAAACTCCTGCTGCTTCATTCTACAAAATTCAAGCGATATCTTTAAACATTTACTGGCAATAGATTTCCTAGATTGTAGGCTGACTTTGCTAACTATAGTTGTTTTTCATCCTAATGCCCATTGAGGGGGGCAGTAGTGGTGATAGTTATGGTGATTATACTAATGCAGAGACTTCTTTCTCTAGTCTTGGTACTAAAATGTTGACATTGTGGAAGGCTCTGAATTTCAGTGGAATTACTTTGAAGGCATGAGGATAATTATTTCCAATACAGATTCAATTATTTTCACAATTATTGATCTATTCAAATTTTCTATTTACTTATAAATCAATTTTGGCAATTTATATATTTTCTAAACAGAAAACACTTAAATGAAAAATCAAATGCATTGACATTACTTAGTGATTGGCATGTTTAAAATTAATTATCTCATCCATTTTTTTTTTTACTGTTTATTGGTGCCTTTTACCTATTTATTTCCTCTTAACCAGATTCGCCAGGGGTTTTCCATCTTGTTCTTATTTTCAAAGAACCAGATTTTTAAGAAGTCTATCAACTTATGTAATTATTTATTTATTTTTTTATTGAGTGAACTTCAGTTCATTATTCCAAACTTCTTGAGTTCAATGTTCTAGCCATCGACTGTGCTTGGTACTCTTTGCCCAGATCACACCATGTTTGTAACCATACCATAATGATCTTTCATTTAAAAAATATTTTAAAATTTTCATTAGGATTATGTTCTTACTAGAGGCCTGGTGCATGAAATTCATGCACTCAGGGTGCTCTCTCAGCTCGGCCTGCACCATCTCACAGTCCAGGACCCTCATGGAGGCTCCCTAGGCCTGGCCTGATATCAGGGCCTATCAGGGCTTTCCTTGCCCGGGCTGCAGGCAGCTGGCTCCAACCCCACCGCTGCCACTGCTTGTCATCTTTGCAGCACTGCCCCACACCTTCCTGGCTATTGGTGGTCTCCCTCTGCAGGCGACAGGCTGGGGTGCAATAGCCTGGCTGGCTGGAGCCTCTCTCTTTCTTTGCTGGGGGTCTGGGCCAGCCCTGTGAGGGGCTGGCTGCCTACCTGATTGCCCCTAACTGCTGGTCTGCCTATCTGATCACCCCTAACCACTCTGCCTTCCTGCCTGATTGTCCCTAACTGCTTGCTTGGGTGTGGGACCAGCCTGGCAAGGGGCCATCTGCCTACCTGATCACCTCTAACCATTCCTGCCTGATTGCCCCTAAACACTTGCTTGGGGGTAGGGCCAGCCCAGGGAGGGGCTGTCTGCCTACCTGATCTCCCCTAACCAGTGGTCTGCCTACCTGATTACCCCTAACCACTCTGCCTGCCTGCCTGATTGCCCCTATCCACTTGCTTGGGGGCGGGACCAGCAGAGACTTCCAGTTGGTCATCCTCCAGTCATTACTAGTAGTTAGGACCCTGGGTTTTTATATATTAAGATTGAGAAGTATACTTTTGGGTTCCTAAGTATATGTTTCCATTTACAGTTCTGCAATGATTTGTAATTCCATTGCATTACGGAGTGAGACCTGGTCTACATGTATTCTGCTTCCTTTTAATCCATGTCTATAGTCAGCCCTCTGTAGCCACGAGTTCTGCCTCTGCATACTCAACCCAATGCAGATGAAACGATGCTGACCTGTCCTATGTAGATAAGCCTCAAATGCTTGTGTCTGTACTGAGCATGTACAGCCTTTCTGTTCTTGTCAGTATTGTTTAAATAACACAGTATAACAACTATTTAAATAGCCTTCACACGTATTGGGTATTATAAGTAATCTAGAAAGGATTTACAATATACATAGGATGTGTGTAGGTTATGTGCAAATACTGTGTTGCTTTATACAAGGGACGTGGCATCACCCAGATTTTGTTCTCGTAGGGGGCCGTCCTAGGGTTTACTGCATAATTAAACATTATGTTTATTCCATTTGGGAAGGCTGGTACAGAGTTCCATCTATGTCATTTAGAACAAGTTAGTGATTTATATTATTTAAAAACTCTCTTGTTTTATTTCCTTCATCAGTTTTTGAGAAATGCCAAGATTTCTGTGATCATAATCTTACTGCTCTCTCTCCTCAGCACTACCAATTTTCATTTAAATAAAGGTATACACACATGATATTAGATAAATACATGATCATGATTATTATATTTCCCCATTGTTTTCATGTAGGTGTGACTGCTTTCGTTGTGAGTTTTCCTCACAGGCTCGCTGCTCCATCCTGAAACGAAGGGAACATGTGAGCTCTCTGGCCATCCCTGTGTCAGACCAGACCATAGGTTTCTGGGCTGTTTCCCTGATTCGACAACCAAACTTCGCTCAGCCTCGTTTCGGGGATGAATCTGCACCTTGAGGCTCTTGGCACTTTGAAAAGAGCCTCATTTCCAGAAAGCCACCTCCAGCAAGTCTGAGGGCTGTGTCCATCCCCTCTGACATGTTCAAGATAGCCGTCCTAACCTCAGAGGCTGATCTCCACAGAGTGAGCACCACACCAAATTAATGAGATTAGCTTCTTTGTCTTTCTTTGATGAATTTCTAATTCTGTTTATGGCACTCAGATATTACATTTTATTCATTATAACTGTGTGTGTGTGTGTGTGTGTGTGTGTATGTATTTACGTATGCACATGAGTACATGTATGTATTTTTAATTTGTTATAGTTTTGAAATGGGAAGGCATTAGTTCATTTTTTTTCTCATGCTATTATATTCCACTAGAGGCCCAGTGCATGAAATTCATGCACAGTAAGTTCCCTAGGCCTGGCAGGCAAATCACGGCCAATCTGTGGCCATCTGTGGTGCAACCAGCAGGGTAATCACCCCCCCACACCCAAATTGGCCAGCCTGGTACTGCTCAATCACCAGCTCTGCCCCGCACTTCCATTACTGGTCACCTCCCTCTGCGGGGCAACTGGCAGGGCAGTCGGGGGGCCCCTGCTCACACCTGCCTTGGTTGGCCTGGGGCCTGCAGTCTGAGGGCAGCTCCTGCATTGAGTGTCTGCCCCCTGGTGGTCAGTGCATGTCATAGCGACTGGTCATTCTGCCAGTCATTCCAACATTCAGCCAATTTACATATTAGGCTTTTATCATATAGGATTTGTTTAATCTTCATTGCTCCTGTGTTTCCCACTCTCAAATTAATCGGATAAGAGGGGAGAAAGAAAATGTCTATTTTTTTTCCCTCTTCACCAGCAAGTCAGCTCACAGATTTAGCACAATTAAAGAACCTCTTCCCCAGAGTCATCTGATCTAGGGAGATATCTTGTTACAATGAAGGGCAGGAGCCTGTTTGCACATATTTGAAAAGAAACCTAAAAGGAGGCATAGTTTGCAGTTTCCTGAATCAGTGTGTCCATGTGCTCTGTCCTTAGCATTTAGCAACATCGGCCAGGCTGCCATCCAGCTGCATCCATTTATCCACCCCCATTTAACACGTGACAGGGATGGGGACGGACTCCACCCAGAACGGGAAAAGAGGCACAACCTGGGAGCAGAAACGTGTTTCCGGTTTCATTCACACAGAATGAAGTATCAGACGGCAGGCTTTTATTTTGCAAAGAAACAAGTCCCTTTTAGACGTAGCGATGATAATGTTATGATAATGTTGTGTTTTTATAAGTGAGAACAGGATAAAAAAATGTCCTAAAAATTTCTTAGGAGCCCTCTCTTCTACTTGCTCTTTCTAGAGCACGAGGTAAACTAGTTATACATGTCTTTAAAAAAAAAAAAGATGGGAGGCAAAGAAAACTCATTTAGATCTGGGGCTCCTGGTGGCACCCTGATCAACATTTCTAACAGATATATCGAAGCCAATATCAAAATCACAGAAAATAGCTGCCTTTCAAAGAGGACTTTGGTGCTGGCGCTTTTGAAGCATCTGAGCAGCCAAGCTATGCGGATATGCAGAGTGAGATGCCGAGCTGTCTTTGAAAAAATACCAAAGGTAACTTTTAAGTGCACTTACCATTTTCATCTTTACAGATAAAATGGCTAGTAGGCAGGTCTATAGATGTCCCTGGGTTCTCTCGGCCACTTAAATGCGTTTGAAACGAACGACACACATAGTTTTCCTTTTTAAAAGTCAGAGGGCACGATCAGACACCTCGATGTCACATGCATGTTTTAAACATTCGGAGTTGACAGTTGCCCACGGAAACTCAGCATTGTGTACACGTGTTTAACGCCTCAGCACCCACATGCGAGGCATGACATTGACAGTTGAGTATAAGAAGTGACGGCTTAGAACTTGTGTGCTTACGCATGCAGATACGAGAACGCTATCAGACATCACAAATGGGCATGTTTAAACATATGAAATATTTTATGATTTCCAGGAACTTACAAATGGTTTGTTTGTTGTAAAACCGCACTTCAAGTAGAAATTGTTACATATAACGCAATATTTTTTTTGGATAAACAATAAATTATATAGCAAAAGACCAAATTTAATATTCCTGGAAAATCTTATTATTAATCATCTTTACTCTTTAAATTCAAGAAAAGCCACTTTTTAGGAAATATGTTTCGTTGTCTAGATGGGCTGTGGCAGGAAAGGGACAGGGAGCATGTGCCATTACAGAGAGACCATATGGCTAATTATTCTCTTCTACAATGGACTTTCCAAGCTGAGTATTAGCAGGAACACAAAAGCATTTATTCCATCAGCTGGCTGTTGTGGAGTTATAAAAATAGATGTGGTGAACAAACAAAGTCTGCTTTCCCGATTTCTATTGATGCTTGCTGTTCAATAATGAGGAGGAATGAACTTGACCCTCAGCCTTCTCAGAAAGACCAAAGAATGCTCCTTCCCACATACTCTTTGCTTTCAAAATTGATGTTTCTATTGTTTGGTTTTTTTTTTTTTGAAAGAGAGGAAGGGGAAGGGAGAAATAGAAACATCTTTGTGAGGGCAACATCCATGGGCTATCTCCTGCAGACCCCCTTTCTGGGGACCAAGCCTGCAACCTGAGCATGGGCTCTGTAAGGGAATCGAACCACGATCTCTGGGTGCATGGGACAACGCTCTATCCACCGGGCCACCAGGCTGGGCATTCTTCCCTCTGTCAAGTGATGAGCAGATTTTAGAGGTGTCAGAGTCACCTGGATGACTTGTGAAAATACAAGTTACTGAGCCCATATCCAGAGCTCCTGATTCAGTCACTCTGAGGAGATGCCAAGATTTTGCATACTTAAGTCTATATCTAAGTGTTTTACTTAGGGCCAAGGGCCCTACTTTGAGAATTACTGAAGTTCTCCTCACACAGGGGAGCGATAGCTTCTGGAACTTTCAAAGAGATGAGTTCTGAAGCTTTTTGAAGTTATTAAGTTCTGGGCTGTTAGATGCGTCGGAAAGAATCGTGACCTGGGTTCTAATTAGTTGGAATCTCCTGAAGTGATTGCAAAGCCAAGTGGAATCATTAAATGGATGGAAGTTGTAATCAATATAGCAACCAAGACCACAAAATGTGCTACACAGATTCCTATGAATACATCTAACCTAATCTTTCTTTCCACACTTATCTTTACCTGCAAATATTTACTCAGTGGACAGGGAGAAAAGCTGGTATAGAGCTACATCACTTACTCAAAGGCAATATTTTAATTGCCCTCTACACTTGGCTCAACAGTCCCTGAAGATATCTTAAGATAATTTGTCTCCCCCCCAAAAAAAGCAAAGTATAAATAAATTAAAAATATAATATATCCCTAGCTCTTCACCTAATGGCTACTTTCTGTCCCTAAGCAGCTTATTAGAGGATGTCTGTGAAATATGGAGTCTTTGGGAACTTCGCTTCAGTGGTTCTGAAACAGCATCAGAAATGTGAGGCATGGCAGGGAGAAGGGAAAGGAAGATCCATTCTGCTGGAGGCACCAGACCTGTTGTTGACCTTGTCGTTGACCTTGACCACTGTCTTGTCTTGGGCAGGTCTTTTAACCTCCAGCTGAACTCAGTTTCTTTATTTCTAAAATGCCAGCAGTGGTTTCCTCTTCACCTGGGATTGCTGAAGAGATTAAATTACGTGGAGTCTTGTTTTCTTATAAATAGAATCAACTGCAATCTGGCATTTTCAGCGCTTTAAAAGGCTCAGTTAATAAGAGGAGAATATCTCCAGATCGTATTCTAGTTCAATGTGCTCCTAGCGGTCGCTGCCCTCGTTTAAACAAAAATAGTAATAGTGGTTTACACCTTGGAACCGATGAGTGTAACACTTGCTTTAACCCCTGACGGTGTCACCTGTCAATTCCTTTCCAGTTCTGTGGCGTTTGGAGTTCTGCCCTGTGAGACCAACCAAGCTAGACTCGACAGCTTTCAATGTCACATTCATCACTTCTCCCACACGCTCAGGAACTTTCCTGAGAATTTAGTCACTGGAAACGTTACTCTGCAGATTAATCAATGTCAATAATTGTCAAATTAACTTTAATATTATTCAAGAGTGAAAGCCATATTTTCAGTGAGCAATACTGCCTTTTTCTGCCTTTCTTATGACATGTGTGTGTGCGTGTGCTTGGTGTGTGTGTGTATGCATGTGTGTGTATGCATGTGTATGTATGTTTGGCGAGCATGTGTGTGTGTGTGTGTGAGTGTGTGTGAGTGTGTGTGTGTGTGTGTGAGTGTGTGTGTATGTGAGTGTGTGTGTATGTGCATGTATGTATGTGAGTGTGTGTGTATGTGTGTGAGTGTATGTGTGTGTGAGTGTGTGTGAGTGTGTGTATGTGTGTATATGTGTGTGTATGTGTATGTGTGTGTATGTGTGTATGTGTGTGTGTGTATGTGTGTGTGAGTGTGTGTGTATGTATGTGTGTCAGTGTGTGTGTATGTGTGTGTATGTGTGTGAGTGTGTGTATGTGTGTGTATGTGAGTGTGTGTGTGTATGTGAGTGAGTGTGTGTGAGTGTGTGTGTATGTGTATGTGTGAGTGTATGTGTGTGAGTGTGTGTGTGTGTGAGTGTGTGTGTGTATGTGTGAGTGTATGTGTGTGAGTGTGTGTGTGTGTGTGAGCGTGTGTGTGTGAGTGTGTGTATGTGTGTGTGAGTGTGTGTATGTGTGTGCGAGTGTGTGTGTATGCATGTGTGTCAGTGTGTGTGTATGTGTGTGTATGTGTGTCAGTGTGTGTGTGAGTGTGTGTATGTGCATGTTTGAGTGTGTGTGTATGTATGTGTGTGTCAATGTGTGTGTGTGTGAGTGTGTGTGAGTGTGTGTGTGTGTGTGTGTCAATGTGTGTGTGTGAGTGTGTGTGAATGTGTGCTGTGTGTGTGGTGTGTGGTGTGCTGTGTGTCTATGTGTGCTGTGTGTGTGTGGTGTGTGGTGTGTGTATGTGTGTGAGTGTGGTGAGTGTGTGGTGTGTGTGGTGTGTGTGTGGTGTGTGTGTGGTGTGGGGGTGTATGGTGTGTATGTGGTGTGTGTGCGGTGTGTATATGTTATGTGTGTGGTATATGTGTGTGTGTATGTGGTTTGTGTGTATGATGTATGTGTGTGTGCATGTGAGTGTGTGTGTATGTGTGTGAGTGTGTGTGTGTGAGTGTGTGTGTGAGTGTGTGTGTGTGAGTGTGTGTGTGTGAGTGTGTGTATGTGTGAGTGTGTGAGTGTGTGTGTGAGTGTGTGTGTGTGTGTGTGTGTGTGTGTGAGTGTGTGCATGTGTGCGCATGCGCTCATGATTGCAGAACCCATTATAAATATCCACGTACGGAGCGATGTGGAGTTTCCTGTGTTAAATCACGTAGATGCAGTAGGGGTGAAAGTGAAATAGCTCGTTAGGAAAGAACGGAGTCTGAGAAAGAACGACCCTCTGTCAGGAATGGTGTCCTTTGTGTGCTCTTTGCCTCCCTGATGACAAAAGAAGTGGCAAGTTGTTGGCTCTGAGTGATGCTGCGAAAGCGAAGATACGGCTCTGCAGGTGAACTTCCAGCGATGGGTCTGCATCGCTTCTCTGTCTGGACTGAGCAGCCTTATTAGAGGCAGCTTATGACCCTCTCAGATGGAATTTGGACATAAATAGGAATAATTCTAAATGTCAGTTTAAAGATCCTTCCACTCTTTCTATATTCAACAATGCTCAAATTAAAGATGAAATCTTGAAATCTGACTCCTCATCTCTTGTTTTTTCTTTCTTTCTTTTTTTTTAATTCTCCCTGAGCCTTTCTCACACACCGGTTCAAATTCTGAGACAACATACTTCTTCCTATGCATTGGTCTTGGGAGAATACAAGCAACACTGGAGAGAGGAACTTCAAAACCAGACAGAAATGAATTGGATTTGGTTTTAGGGGCCCTTTCAAAGAGGCAAATACATTTCCACAGATGATTTCTCTGAATGTCATCATCCTATAATTCTCAAGGACACAGATATGTTTAATATGTATGGTTTGACACATACTACCTATGTTCACGTCAACCCTTCTGTGAAATATTACTAACAGTATATGGCTGCCTCAACCTGGGCCAGAAATAACTATCAAGAGCTTCCTTTTATAGGCTTCAAAGCTTTATAAAATAGTTTTGTGGGAAACTAGAGGCTGGGCACAAACTAAAATACAAGAATTTTCCTTGTAAGAGAGGTGATAATATGTTAAAACTTATGTAAAATGGAAGGCCAGAGTCGCTCAGGTGTTGAGCATTGGTCTGTGAACAAGAAAGTCATTGTGCCGAAACTGGTTTGGCTCAGGGGACAGATCATCGATTGGCCTGGGGACTAAGACGTCCCAGGTTCGATTCTGGTCAAGGGCATGTTCCTTGGCTGTGGGCACATCCCCAGTAGGGGGTGTGCAAAAGGCAGCTGATCAATGTTTCTCTCTTCTTTCATGTTTCTGACTTTCAATCCCTCTCCCTTCCTCTCTGTGAAAAATCAATAAAATATATTTTAAAAAAAGAAAGTCATTGTTCCATTCCAGGTTGGGGCATATGCTCTGGGTTACTAGCTTGATCCCCAGTAAGGGGCATGCAGGAAGCAGCCAATCAATGACTTACTCTCATCATTGATATTTCTATCTCTCCCTCTCCCTTCCTCTATGAAATCAACAAAAACATATTTTAAAAAGATCATGTGAAATTCACAAACATAAAGCAGTTGCTAAAGTTAAATCTAAGGTTTAATAGTTTGAAGTGTTGCTTCCCCATCTTTTCTAAAGTTGAAGAAACTGATATGGGGTATTTTTTCAATGAAAGCTGAATTTCAGTGCCAGGCAGATGAAATCCAGTTTGAGCATACTGCAAGATCTTTGATGCACTTTATACCTTCAGTTGCCCAGTGAACTTGACAACAATGCCTAATAGAAAATTCAATAGCCAATATTTGAGGGTGTAGAGTACCATGTCACTTTACTGTATGAGATTTTCTTACGGATTCTCTTCATTAAATGAGTATTCTTAAGACGTGGGGTCTTGAACCAGTAACTTACAAGTAATTCTAGATCCCTACAAATCATGCACGGAAATGAAGTAATGTCAATTTCTAGATAAAGTTCTTTAAAAATAAATATTCATACTTTGTCTCCCTTATAAAGATCAAATTTGTTTTAAATATCTATTCACAACTTGGAAAATTTTCATCAACCAATACATCCATTCTTTATGATAAGAAGAATTTTAATAATCTAAAGAATTGCTATGAAAATCCTATGGTACCGTTGGTAAAATAAATATGTGAGCCCTAACTGGTTTGGCTCAGTGGATAGAGCATCAGCATGCAGACTGAAGGGTCCCAGGTTTGATTCTGGTCAAGGGCATGTACCTTGGTTGCGGGCACATCCCAGGAGGAGGTGTGCAGGAGGCAGCTGATCCGATGTTTCTCTCTCATCGATGCTTCTCTCTATCCCGCTCCCTTCCTCTCTCTAAAAAAATCAATAAAACGCATATTAAAAGATGTGAACTGCTTTCCTACAAATCTTTGAGAAACAAGAGCAAAATGAATTCAAGTAAAAATTATCTAGATGATTCATTTTTCTACGCCCGATCCATTTTCTCATACAGTCACTCCTTTCCCCTCTCTTCCCCTTTCTTGAAAGCTGATGGCTATAGGCTGCCATTTCTTTAAAAGCTGAATGGCTTTTCTAACACTTCATGATGATGTTTCCTTGGATAGTTCTCTGCAGGAAAGAACTTCAGCATTGCACAAACATATCTGTGCATGAGCGTACATCAACACATACATATATGTAGATAGGCAAAGGATATTCTTTTTGATGAGTCCACCAGTTTTAAGTGCATGCTGCCCTTCCAACATTGTTTTAAATTTAAAGGAAAAGGAACTACATGAATGGAAACCCTGATCTATTTAGTGAAAGGACCTCTGAAGTAGAATATGCTGATACAAGGGGTACTTCCTAATATGTGCAGTTTTAATAAGAAAGACAGAATCTTGATGCTTCCATTTCTGGTTTGCCATTGATTGTCTAAGGTAATATCTTGAAATCTACTGTATTTTTCTCTGATAATAATCTTATAAATAAATTCTTTCTATGTTTACTATTCTCCCAAGAGAAGACCATGAGTCTCTGGTGACTTCTTTGTAGACAGTGATCTATAAAGGCAACCAGAAAGGCCATACAGTTTCAATTCTGGGGAAAAAATAGTTATACAGTCTCTTATGAACAGATGGCTGAAAGAGTTCTCAGTAAGAAAAATTTAGAATATCTATATAAAGACTAGGTGTATGTTCTCATACTAAAAACTATGATTTCGTCAATCATGGAGGCTGACATTGCTAAGAGATGGCTGCTATCAACTGATGGCCTTGGATCTAGACCAAATCTTCCAAAAGTTCATGTACCTGGGCAGCTCTTTTAGATTAATATACTTTACAATTTGTTGGGGTTGTGATTTTTTAATTAAAACATGCTTAGTTCATTACACAACTAAATACTGTACTATGATCAAATAGAAAGCAAATAGCAAAAGCAACCTTATAAATGATAACCAACATAAATGGACTGAGCACTTCAATTAAAAGGTGGAAAAGATGGATAAAGAAGTACCCCACTGTGCTTTTGGCACAAGATAAAACAAAAATTAGGTCAAAGGATGATTTTTAAAAATGCCAAGCAACACGAACTAGAAGCTAGAATGTCTATTTTAATATCAGACAAAAAAACCACATCAAGGCACAGAGTGATAGCAGAATTAAAAAGTGGCATTTAGAAAGGGTAAAAAGGTCAAAAACCTGTATGCACCTGACAAAAGATCCTCTAAATACATGAAGAAAAACTGTCAAGCCAAAAAGAAAAACAAATTCATCCACCATATAATTGAAGCTTTTAATAATGCCTTTTCAGCAACTGATAGTACCATTAGGATAAACAACTCAGTAAGGAAATACAAGACTAAACAACACTGTCACCCTAACCGACCTTTACAAAGCTCTGTGCTCAACAAGCACAGAATAGATGTTGTTTTTACTTGTACTGACAATTCACAAAAGACACCATATCAAGTTCATAGTATTGACATCGTATAAATATTTTTACTATGCATATAGAACTGACTGGGAAATGAAGAAAAATAGACTAGCTGAGGGGGTAAGAGATCAGCCAAAGGACTTGTTTGCATGCATATGAGCAAACCAATGGAAGCCGAGGGTGGGCGGGGTGAGGGCAGGTGCTGAGGGTGGGAGCGGCTGGGGAGAGGTCAACAGGGCAAAATGAGTCTTATGTAATAGTTTAAACAATAAAGAATTTAAATTAAAGAAATCACTATTTAGCAATCCCAATGTAATATTTGGTCCACGCAAGAATCATTAATCAATATTAAAGCATTGGGAAAGAAGTTATTCATAAGCCTTAAACTATCAATTATCAGATCGCATATAATTTACCCAGGGGAAAGGATACATTATTATAGATAAATATAGCAAATAATATCTTAACCAAGCTATTACTCAAGATACCACCAATAATGGGACAAAATTCCATTATGTCCTCATATAGTGCAGATTAAAGTATATTTTATATATATATATATATATATATATATATATATATATATATATATTAGACATTCTATAAAATAAATGGCCTGGATTTTTTATTTTATTTTTTAAAATATATTTTATAGATTTTTTTACAGAGAGCAAGGGAGAGGGATAGAAAGTCAGAAACATCTATGAAAGAGAAACATCGATCAGCTGCCTCTTGCATACCCCCCACTGGGGATGTGCCGCAACCAAGGTACATGCCCTTGACCGAATCGAACCTGGGACCCTTCAGTCCGCAGGGCAATGCTCTATCCACTAAACCAAACCAGTTTTGGCTGGCCTGGATTAAAAAAGATAATAATAATTTCATGAAACATGGACAAGTTAGAAAGATGGTTCTAGATCAAAGAAACCAAGGAGACATAACTAAACCCAATACATGAACCTTAAATGAATCCTGATTTTTAAAAAATTATAAAGGACATTTTGGGGTTCAACTAGGGAAATTTAAATGAAGAACATTCATTAGATAATATTCATCAATATTAAACATCTTATATGTACTAATGATTATGAAGTTATGTAAGAAACTATTCTTGGGAGATACATGTTGAAGCATTTGAAGTATTCAAAGATAAAATGTCATTATATCTGCAATTTATTTTCAAATAAATAGTCCAGCGTTAAAATTATGCTTGTAGTACATTCAAATAAATAAACTATCTGAAAATTTCTCAATCATAAAACCCATCTTAATATGCTTAATAAAAATATAGCTATTCCTACAACCCAAAAAGTTATGGTGGGTGGGGCCTATCTCTTGGGGTGATTGATCATGGCATGGGGCTCCCACACTGTGAGAGGGCACAGGCCAGGCTGGGGGACCCCTCCCCACCAGTGTATGGATATTGTGCACCAGGCCGCTAGAGTGTGTGTTTGTGTGTGTGTATGTATACATCCTATATAATAAAAGAGAACCATGCAAATGTGATTATACCTTAGCTCCTGATTGGCTATGCTACCAGCCAATCAGGAGCAGGGGCAGGGCCAAATGGCATGAATGCCAGGCCATGGGGGTGGAGATGAAAAGGCAGTGGCGGCAAGCGTCCAGCCCCCGGGCGCTGTGAGGGGAAGCAGTGGCAGCAGCAGTGGTGGTGGGGGCGACAGGGAGTGCCCAGCCCCCGGGCACTTTGAGCGGAAGTGGAGGTGAGCGCCCAGCCCCCGGGGCCGGGTGGTCGCAGGCAGCTGGGGCTGAGCTGAGCAGGGTGATGGCTGGGTGCCCAAGGCCTAAAGCCTGGGTGCTTTAGGCCTTGGGCAGGCTGGGGGTGGGCCATCAGTTGGACATCCCCTGAGGGCTCCCAGTATGTGAGAGGGGGCAGGTTGGGTTGAGGGAACACCCACCCCCAGTGCACAAATTTTGTGCACTGGGCCCCTAATGTATGTGTGTGTGTGTGTGTGTGTGTGTGTGTGTGTGAATACAGACACACACACACACACACACACACATATCCTATATAATAAAGTAATAATATGCAAATTGTTGTCACACCATCATGCTATCACGCCATCATGCCATCATGCAAGGGCCAGGAGATCTGAAGCCAGGCCAGGGACCTGAGATTGTGCCCTCCTCCCCTACCCCTGGCACTATGGCTTGATGGGGGTGGGGACACCCAGGTCAGGATGTCACCCAGTGGGGGTGGGGCTGGCTGGGGCTGGCTTTCACATAATTTTAAGGTGCATGTGGGTGCACAGGGACTTGATTCTGGGTCCTTCAGTGAGCCCCAGACTCTGACAGGAGGAAGATTATCATTTATATTTGACTAATTTTCTTTCATCTCTGACACTTCTATTATAGAGAAAGGGCAAATAGCAATATTATAGCATTTCCTCTAATTAATTCCCTTTTAATGTGCATGAATTTCATGCACCGGGCCACTAGTATGTATATATATATATATATATATATATATATATATATATATATATACACACACACACACACACATGCCATTATTTCCACTCTAATGCTTGTTTTGAAATAAATTTCCTCTAATGTTTGACATATTTGAAAACGTGATTATATTACACAAAATTTTGGAGTGCAATAGGAATTCTGTGCTATTTTCTCAATAAAAGCAGCAGAAAACTGCTCAGCTCCCCTGAAGCAGGTGGAACACAAAACAAAACAAACAAACAAAAAAAACAACAAAAACAACAACAACAAAACGCCCCCATGCTGCCACCACTAACAGTTTCCTGCTTCCTCGGTTCATTGCACATATCAGCCTGCACGATTGTGTTCTGTTATTTTTTCTCATTTGTCAACGTTTCTTCATGTGATGCAGGAAAAAAGAAAGATGCCACATCTCCATGGCTTTGCAGAGTCCTGCCTCCTAATGCCTAGCAGCGCATGCAGCAGGTGAAGCACAAGCTCCGAGTGAAGGAAGACCTTAGTGGCTGCAAACCTCCCTGCAATTTCCGTAGCCTCTGCTATGGAGCAGAACAGAGCTGCAGGGAGAAATCCTTAACAATTATTCCCATGGAAATGCAGACGGGGAGGAAGGCTGTAGCACTGGATTAACTCTCTGATCTTGCTAAAATCGTGACAAAATACCTGTTACAAAGTGCATATCTCAAAGGCCCTACAAACCAAAGACAGAAAAATCTGCACCCTGATTTAGGGTTGTGCAAGGTGGCTTACCTGTGATGTGTGTGCCCAGCACAGTGACCCACACCATCCACTTTCCTTCCAATCCCCACTCACCCACCCCCATGCCTTCTCCTGGCCCAGAAGCTCCAGCTATGCCAGCACTCACCTCCCCAGATAACCTCACAAACTTTCCTTGTTTTAAAGCAAAGTGTCGCATTCACGGTAGCAATTATGTCTTTTGAACCATTTCTGATGTGTGAAGCTGTTACTGTTTTTATGAGGTTCTGGACTCTTTACAACTTAAATATGTCACTAGTGATGATGGTGAGTATTCTGGCTCAACATTATTTCTCCACAAGTAGAGCAGAAGGCCAGGCTCCACTCCAGGCTACAAAGTTTCAATTGTAGAACATAAATTAATCCCAGATACCAGGGCCTCCACTTGGGTTACTGGGGGCATGGCCAGCCTGCAAAACACCATAGGCCCCTCACCAAGGTTGCCCCAAGCTCCAAGGGGACCCCACCCTGATCCAGGACACCCTTCAGGGCAAACCAGCTGGCCCCCACCCACACACCAGGCCTTTATCCTATCTAATAAAAGAGTAATTCGCAGATTGACCATCACTCCAACACACAAGAGGGCTACCCCCATGTGAACCCAAGATGGCCATCACAAGATGGCCAGCAGGGGAGGGCCATTGGGAGGTTCCAGGCCTGCAAGGGAGGGCAATTAGGGGTGACCCGGCCAGCAGAGGAGGGAAGTTGGGGGCAAACAGGCTGGCAGAGGAGCAGTTAGACATCATTTAGGCTGGCAGGTAATGGTTAGGGGGTGATCAGGCTGGCAGGCACAAGCAGTTAGGGGCAATCGGGGAGGCAGTCAGGTGCGCAGTTTGGAGCCAGCAGTCCTGGGTTGTGAGAAGGATGTCCGACTGTCTGTTTTGGCGCATTCCTACTGAAATCAGGCCTAAAAGGGCATTTGTACATCCCTCGAGGGGTCCCAGATTGGAGACCTGGGCTGAGAGACATCCCCTGCCTCCAGTGCACAAATTTCATGCACCAGGCCTCCAGTTTATCCGTAAGCCTTTTGGTTTTATTGCCAAATTTTGCCTACCTTAGTGATTTGGGGGAATGTATGTAACTCAATAGCAAAACTGATCATATGCACATATATACACATCTCACTCCTCTGTACCAATATAAAAATCATATGTGATTACATAGCCCCAAATTATGCCTATCAGCTACACATGCTTCAATTAGAATAATACAATTTTCACTTAGTTTTATGCCTCCTGGTTTTAAGCCATTATCTATCAAACAAAATTAACACAGCTCTTTTCCTTATGAAAAAGAAGGTAAAGGACCAACTGCAGGGGATTCTGGGTTGTCCTGGCAGCAATTTCTCATTCCCCAAGAAAGGAGGCTATACCATCCTGGGGGCAGCTTAGCACAAGTTAAAGGCACAACTGAGTGATATTTAATAGCAAAAGCATCCAGCTTGGGCGGGCCATGGGGTCCCGCAGCGCCAGACAACACATGTTCTGAAGTGTCAGGATGACTCAGTGCTATTAATACCCTGCATCCTTCTACTCGGTGCAGAAGTTTCATGAAAAAGTTATAAGGGGATGTGGGAGGATGTGCTGAGGCCTGGCAGCATAATGGATGGGTCTACATGCTGATTTATTTCTCACTGCATTCTGTCTTTCCGCACCCACACCTGTCACAAGGCATCTTTGAGTGTCTCTCCTCGGAAGACGTCTATTCTGTGAAACCCCAAAGGAAAAGTTGTCTGAAAGACTTCCCACCCTGAGTTATTCCCCTGCAGTGTGCTATTGAAAGGCCATTCTAATTGTCTTTAAAACAACAGGAAAACAAAAGATTTTTTTTTCCCATAGACCAAAAAACCACCCCCACGGACACACGCACACATACACACTCCCTGATGCTAAGGGTTTAGAGGCTGGCTGGTCTTGGGGTCTGAGAACATTGTCCCTAACTATCTTTGGGAATTGAGGAGACTTCAGAAGATCTGGGGACTTTCTGTGCCTGGGTAAACGGAGCTTAGATTCGGTGTTTCACGAAAGCTTCCTGTGCCTCAATTGTGACCAAGAAAATCAGCCTAGCAAGGGCCTGACCAGTGAAAATACCAGGAGTTACCCGAACAGAATGGAAGTCAGAGGAGCTAGTCTTACCCACAAAGTCAAGAAGTTTTGTAAAAAACAGTCCACCAAACACAGTCGCTTTTACTTCCTTCTTCTCTTGCATTACCTCCTCAGAATATTTCCATTTTTACCCATGTCTTCATGCACTGCCTCTTTTTTTTTTAAAGTATTTTATTGATTTTTTTTTAAAGAGAGGAAGGGAGAGGGATAGAAAGTCAGAAACATTGATGAGGGAGAAACATTGATCAGCTGCCTTCTGCACACCCCCTACGGGGATGTGCCCGTAACCAAGGTACATGCCTTTGACCATAATAAAACCTGGGACCTTGGAGTCCACAGGCCAACGCTCTATCCACTGAGTCAAACTCGTCAGGGCCATGCATGGCCTCTTAAGGCTCTGTCCCCATGTCCGCCTCTTCTTTTTTATCTTCTGTCTTTAAATCCAATTGGCCAGATCAGAGCTAGAGATCAACAGGAGGTTGTAACTTCCCCGGTTGTCATCTTTTCTATGGGGGCAGAAACGAAAAATTCCTTTCCTCCCACCACTACCAACTCATGATTGGGGGGAAGAGCAGTGGATGATAGATGACAAGAGAGAATTCCAAAAATATGATTCCCTGTCCCAAGAATATATCCAGCAAACAATTATGGTATTCATTTAGTCCATTAAAATGTTTATGTTAATCATTATTCACAATTAGAACATGCATGTGAGCAAGGTGAAATAATTCTAGGCTTTTATACTGTGTACACTAAAACAATAACAGACCCCCTTCTGTCCTTTGTCATAAAGACTGCATCTGTGACTGCTCATTGAATCAATGGGATTCCAAATGGGTGAAGGAATGGGTGTTATGCCTTGTCAGCAGAAGAGAATAATTGTACCTTACAAAAGGCTTTGTAGACCACACACACACACACACACACACACACACACACACACACACACACAAAGGAATGATCTAGCTTCTCTGGAAAATGAGTTATCTAACTTGGTCCTCTCCACTAGCTGGGGAAGGCTGAGGGTCTAAGACAGTGGTTCTCAACCTTCCTAATGCCACAACCCTTTAATACAGCTTCTCATGTTGTGGTGACCCCCCAATCATAAATTGTTTTCATTGCTACTTCATAACTGTGATTTTGTTACTGTTATGAATCGTAATGTAAATATCTGTGTCTTCCCATGGTCTTAGGCAGTTCTCAACTTGTGGGTCATGAGTATTGGGCAGTCATTATAGTGTTCTGACACACACCATCACATGGTGTGCTAGCAACGTGCGGGGAAAGGTGTGTATTGTCTCCATGGACAGGCCTCTTCATTTCTCAGAGATGAAGAAAAGAATAGAACAGCAGACAGTTAATAAAATTTAAAAGTAATGCTGAGAACTACATCAAGTCAACAGCGATTGTATTCCCTCTAGATATGTATTTGTATTAGACAGAGCTCTGTAGCTTTCTGGAAGACATTCTATCACACACACACAAAAAATAATCTTGTTTTGGTTGCCTGGGACAATGGGCATCAAAGTGAATGAAACCTTTATGTTCTCAAGCATAACCTGAAAAGCAAAACACACTTGCTTATCATTTTTAAATAAATATGTGTAATGAAGCTAAGTAACTGGTAGGTCTTTCTTTTCTTTAAATACATTTTTGTTATTGATTTCATAGAGGAAAGGAGAGGGAGAGAGATAGAAACATCAATGATGACAGAGAATCACTGATTGGCTACCTCCTGCATGCCTTCTACTCACAACCCAGGCATTTGCCCTTGACCAGAATCAAACCTGGGACCCTGCTGACTGCAGGTCAACTCTATCCACTGAGCAAAACTGGCTAGGGCCCTGGTAATTTTTTCTTTCTCCTTTCTGCAGGCTTATTCCCCTTAAAAATTCCTCCACCTGGAATACTGTAATGACTGCCCAATACTCACAATCACCTTCCTTATATACAGATCTCTGTATCTGATGTCACATTTCCAAAGAGGCTAACTCAGGTCTCCAGCATGGTTCAGAATTTATCACCCTAAATATGAGTTGACAGCTGTCAATAACTGGTGTGATACTGCATAGAAGTATTTCCAGTTTACTATTTTCTTATCAATAGGAGCTTCTTTAAGACCAGGAGGCCTTTGTAATGATGGGACTCAATGTGAAGCAAGGGGAGGAGGGGGTGTTAGTTACCTGCTTCATTGAGGGGTGGGTGTGGGAGAGCACACAGGCAGAGAGCGAGGCCTCTTTTGTTAATATGTTTTTATTGGTGTCAGACAGGAAGGGAGAAGGAGAGAGAGAGAAACATCAGTGATGAGAGAGAATCACTGATCAGCTGCTCTTTACTGGGGATGGAGCCTGCAACCTGGGCAAGTGCCCTTGACTGGAATTGAACCAGAGACCCTTTAGTCTGCAGGTCTATGCTCTATCCCCTGAGCAAAACCAGCTAGGGTGGAAGCGCTCTTCTTAATGTCCTTAGAATCATTCTATTGCAAGCTTAGCCCGCATTGCATGTGAGGATTAAAGCTATGAAGGACACAGGGAAATTCTAAGTTCAAAAAACCTCATAAAATTAATATTTGTGTCAGAAGCTGAGTTTAGCCTACCAAGTCTGCTTTGGTGGCATGCGAATGGACTTGATAGGATAGAAAGTCCTAAATACCATGTAAAAAATATCTGCCTCACGTAAATTTGATTCAAGAGAGATCAAACAGAATCTGCGTATTTTTAAAAGCTTTGGTCTCTTCATTTGTGGCTTTTCTTTTCTTTCATCTTATTTAGATTATTGGTGCCACCCTACTAGGAACATATATTTTAAAAACCTTTGAGTATACTGTGAAAACATATATCTCTGGCTTCACTTTTTTGTATTGAAGTGTAGTGATAATATTAAACAGTAACTTAGTGCTTTTGCTTATTTGGTGATTCGAATTGATATTATTTTCCTAAAGCAATGTCAGTAAAAACAACTACATGGCAGTTAGAGAAGAAAAAAAATAGTACAAACAGAAATTATTTTGATTTATCCATTTGCCTACCAATATATTTTTATTGGCTACAGAAGAACATGTCAAGTCCATTGTTTTATTCATCTTCTAATTCCAAACTGTATTACATCAGGTAGTACAGCCATTTTTGTTGACTTAAGGCACTGATAAATTTGTCTCTTAAGACATAAGTTCTTCACATACAAAATATTTTTTACACTGTATGCTTTCCTACAATCTTACTACAGATATTTAATTTTTTGGTTATTGGTAGAATCTTTGCCATGCGGAGTTCAGAATACAAAATGTCAAAAATAAAATCGATATAGATTATATCAAGAGGATAAATGAAGAGGGCAAGCTGTCTGGCTGGTGTTGTTCAGTGTTTGAGCATCAACTCATGAACCAGGAGGTGACAGTTTGATTCCTGGTCGGGGCACGTGCCCAGGTTTTGGACATGGTCCCAAGTTGTGGGTGTGCAGGGGGCAGCTGATCAATGAATATCTCTCATCATTGATGTTTCTATCTCTCTCCCCCTCTCCCTTCCTCTCTGAAGTCAATAAACACATTTAAAAATGATAAAATACAAGGACAAGTTAATAAACAGTCCTTGAGTGCCTATTTTGATTGGTTTGTACAGTGTCTGATTGATTTATCTTAGCAGCTGACAAAGGTAAATATGATCTGCATTTTCTATCTAAAACAAGGAAGCCTCCATGAAGGTGTGTGATTTGTTTATGAGCTTATAGCTATTGACCGGTGTAGCTAAAATTCAGTGAGATATTTAAGTATGCTCTTTTAAATTGGTGACCATAAAATGTACTTAAAACATGCTGATCTGTATTTTTATAAGGAATAGAAAAGGGGATCTATGATTTCCCAAAAATATCTTTTAAATGAACCTTTCTTGAGAGAATCAGGGAATAATGGTATATGAGCAGATTGTGCTCATTTTGGAAGAATTTACCATATTTTCTGGCATATGAATTGACTTCTTTTTAACCCAGGAAAATCTTCTCAAAAGTTGGGGGTAGTCTTATACACCGGGTGTAAAAATAGCGTAGCTTGCAGTTATGATGGGCATTGCTAACTTGCCAGGGACTTGCCCGGCACTTGCTCTCTCTCTATTGTTTGTCATCTTCCTCCTCTCAGCATCAGTTCCAGTCTTCTTATACTCCGGAAAATACAGTAAGTCATTGGCATGGCATTTAAATCCCCCTTCCATTAAACACAACCTGCTTTCTAGTTTTAACCCCCTCCACAGTCCTAACACAGCAAACCCTAGCCGGACAGTTTGCGGCTTCCTAAACATCACCAAACCATCTGAGTTCTTTTCCCCCCACTTTGCTCCCTCTGTTTTGAAGGCCTTATTATTCTGACTACCAGCAGGCAATCCTTATATATATTGTATGTTCACACTAATTTTTTTCCTTGGTTTTGTTAATCCTCATCCGATGATATTTTTTCATTGCTTTTTTAGAGCTAGTGGAAGGGAGAGGGAGAGACAGAGAGAAACATGGATGTGAGAGAAACGTATCAGCTGGATGTCGGTAGTCTTCTGCACACCCCAACCAGGGCTGGGCTCGAGCCTTCAAATGAGGAATGTGATTTTGACTGAAATAAAACCTGGGACCCTTCAGTCCATGGGCTGAAGCTCTATCCACTGAGCCAAATTGGCTAGGGCAGTGGTTGGCGGACTCATTAGTCAACAGAGCCAAATATCAACAGTACAACGACTGAAATTTCTTTGGAGAGCCAAATTTTTTAAACTTAAACTTTTCCTAATGCCACTTCTTCAAAATAGACTTGCCCAGGCCGTGGTATTTTGTGGAAGAGCCCCACTCAAGGGGCCAAAGAGCTGCATGTGGCTCATGAGCCACAGTTTGCCAACCACTGGGCTAGGGGATATACTAATTTTTTATGATGTATATTATATGTCTGTTCCAAAATGTAATATCGCACAATCCTGGCCTCCCAGACTGTAGATATATTCCCTTAGATGTGTCTTTAGATAACTCCCTCACCTTCAAGTCCTGTCTTCCATTTCACCTTCCCCTGGAGGAATACCTTAACCACCTTATTTCATATCGAACCTCTTCCCCAGCCCTGCTTCTTCCCCCTTACACTTCTTCTCTCTTTATTTTTCCATTGCACTTTCAACAAACTCCCTAATTCACTTTCTGTGTTCGTGTAGTCCCCACAGGCAGGTACAAATAAATAGGCAGCTAACAGCAGCTGGGTGAAATTGGATTCTCACCTTCCTTGGATGCTCTCTCGAGAAGGGACTGAGAAATCCTAGTGCGTGGTGGCTGCAACTGAGCCCATAAAAATGCAGGAGCTGTACACTCAGCATCTTCCTCTGAGGACAGCAGGGCAAGTCAATCTGCAGAGAAAAGCAGGGCTGGAAGGCGAAGTCAGGGACAGCAGAGGGACAGAGCTGGAAAGGCACTGAGATATTGAGAAATAAGTGGTCTTGGCTTCTGACAAGCTGTAATGATGTATTATTTATTTCTCAAGAAACCCATGTTTGCCCTAACCGGTTTGGCTCAGTGGATAGAGCCTCAGTCTGCGAACTGAAAGGTCCCAGGCTCGATTCAGGTCAAAGGCATGTTCCTTGATTGCAAGTACATCCTCAGCAGGGGGTGTGCAGGAGGCAGCTGATCGATGTTTCTCTCTCATCGATGTTTCTAACTCTTCATCCCTCTCCCTCCCTCCCTGTAAAAAAAATCAATAAAATATGTTTAAAAAAGAAAAAAAGAAACCCAGGTTTATCCTCATGCTTGCAGATGGGTGAAAAGCCACTGCTTTTAATGTTATTAAATAACTGTGTAAGCTATCTCTCCTAGATTTCTTGTAAGTAAAGCCAAGATCATCTCAAGTAATAAAATATTAACTACTATATTTTTTCTAAATAACTTGCCATTAGTTGTGGAAATGTCCATTGCTCACAGATTATAAATATCCTGTAAGTACCACTTCATCAGTTTTTTATTCCCAATGGTGCCCAGCATTGATTGGGTCAATTGTTTTTTTTTGACAAGGTTGGTTTTTGACAAGGCAAGGTACAATGACACATTAAAAGTAAATGGTTGGCAGATAAATATCATTGGACTTATACTAGTACTTTGACCCCCAAAACATGAACCAAAAATGGGACTTATAGTTTGTTAATAAATATTTAAAATTTTCTGAAATAAGAATTTTAAACCACTTATTGGACACCTAACATGTAGCTAAAGAGCCCAATGCTGATACATGATTCATGTGTCCATCAGTATAACCATTGGACACTGCCGTTCTTTCTGTCTGGCCTTTACTCATTTGTGTTTGGGGGCGGAAGACAGAGACCAAGTTAAGGAGGCCAATCCCCTAACTAGTCTAGACTCAGGCTCAGGGCGGCCTGGAACAGAGGTGAGGGGACAACCTTTGGAGCAGAACTGCACAGGTTTGAAAGTCAGTTCTGCAACATTGAGCTGTGTGATCTACCTGCCATCTTAATACTTCACTTGGCTCACCTCCTAAATGGGCTGGAGAACAGAAGATTGCATCAAGATCAAATGAGTTTGCAGATGCTAGGATTGGTGCTGGCACATAATAAGTACCCTTCAAGGATTTGTTGATTAATAAATGAGTCTCACGCCAACTCCTATGGGTTTTTTTTTTTTACCTTATTTTTCTGCTCAGAATCTGGTAGAAGGTGATAGTAATAATAGGGACTATATATTAATTGATTAACACATGATGGCTATTGGGGTAGGAAGTAACTTAATCTCAGCTGTTTGGAGGATGCCCCCCCAAACAGAAATATTTTCCCAAGAATATGGTATGTGTAGCAAGTAGAAACAGCCCAGGAGTTTTGTCCAATCTCTTTGCTTGTATTTCCCCCCAATGGTGCCAAATAATATTGATGATAATAATAACCATCGCAGCAATCATCATAAGTGACTTTTAGAAAGCAGCACTAAACCTAAATGATTAAAAAAGGGTCACTACCACTACCCTCTGAGGTAACTGCTGTTATTTTCCGCTCTCTCGTCAGTGAAAAGACTGACCACATAGAAAGCTGAAGGACCACACAATGACAGCCCTCCCTCAGAAACACCATAAGATAACATGGCATTTCACTATGCTCACTTGCAAGAAATAGCTTAATGAAGTAATATGAACATGGAACATTGAACAAGAAAGAAGGTTATTTTTTTCCATTTTATAATGTGAAGTAGTTTCCCGAGAAGATAGAGCAGCTGTTGACATTTATATATCATAGAACAGGATGGTATTGTGACATATGAAGAGAGAACTATGGGGCATATAAAGAGTGATATACAAAACTCTAGTCATAGGACTTACACTATATATAGTGCACAGCTCTAAAACTGTTAGATCAAATAGACCCAAAATAAGCTGGGACATAGAGCGAATGAAACAATCTGGATGGGGAGCCATGTGTAGGGAGAAAAAGAAATCATTCCCTGGATCACATGAGACAGCATTATCTCTAACACTAGAGGAACATTTACAAGAAGTAAATCAGGCAGAAGAGAAAATTTCAAAAACTAGAAAAAGCGAAACCATAAAGGCTATCTGACATTAATGCAATTAAACTTAAAAAATCACAAATAAATGTCACATACTTTGGGAAAATAAGCTCTAGAAACAGAAAAATTGGTTTTCTTTAAGGCATTTTGGATATTCAGGAAATAAACAATTAAGTTCTATATTTAGAAATGAACAATATGGAAGATACTGCACATAGAATATGTACACATTAAGTTCATATGCAAAATGATTAACCTAAAATGTAGGTGTAAAGGAAACAGAGAGCATAACATGATATGTGTTCTGTAAGAAAGTTTAAAGATCAACAATAAAAATATGGAAGGAAGAAACAAAGAGAAAAGTAGAAAGTAAGTTTAAAACAATAAAAGTGACTTCATGATTTCACCAGTTAAAAAAACAACAAACTGCCTCTTTGAGCTAGTGAATGATATATACCTTGCTTGGTCAACAAAGATCGTAAAAGGCATGACAAATATAAATCCCATTAACAAAAAGTTCTTAATACCAAGTTAGGGAGATAATGTACACCACTGTAAAAGATGAACTCATTTGAATATACACCTTTGTATTTGAATATCTAACTAAATGTTAATTGAATAGACCTAGATATAGAAAACATGTACATTATTATGGTAATGTTTACTGAAAATGTCAAATATTAAATGTCAGATTATTTATATATTACTAAATAAATAAATATTTAAAAACTGCTTTGAATTAGCATTAGGTAGTTTCTTAAAATGTATACATTTTACCTTTTTTAAATTTTATTTTGTTGTTTAAAGTATTATAAATAGTAATACATATGTCTCCTTTTTTAAAGAATTATCGAGTACTTCAAAATGGAAACTTCACCAACATTTTGCTAACAAACCACAAGAAAAGAGAATGTAGGAAGAGTATGGATTGAACTCAATTTTGTGTAAAATAGATGAGTAAAATATTAATAAATGGGATTTAACTGAATATTCAAAGAAAGATTCATCATAAGCTAGGAGACTTCATCCAAGAAATGAAAGAATTATTCAATATTAGGAGATTTACTATAATTTAGTGCTATAATAGATTAAAGAGAAAATAACATATGATCTTCTTAATGTTTAATGAAAAATCATTTGATCAAATTCAATAACCATTACTAATTAATTTTTAAGAAGCTTAGAAAGCTAGAAATACAAGACTATAGATATAACCTAATAAGAAATTTACCTGAAACATATTCTTAACAGTTAACATGAAAATGGAACCAAGGCAAAGATGTTTTTTTTTATTAACACTGTTCTCAATATTGTACTGAAAATTCTACTTGATGCAATGTTATAAGAAAAAAAATACATTCGTCTTAGAATTTATAAATAACATTGTTTTCTCAAGAAACCTGGGGAAACTGACTGAAAACTCTTAGAACAATATTTATTGTATAATGTGGTGGATATAAGCTAAATGTGCATGAGTGAGTAGCTTTCTTAAATGCCAACATTAACTGATTTTTGAAAGCAATGGCAAAAACAGAACCTTCCCAACATATCAACAAAATATACAATAGGCTTAGAAGAGAGCTTAAAAGAAAGCACAGGATGTGCATTAGGATCAGAGAAAACTTCAGTGAAGAACACACACATCAAAGACAGTGTGTGAATAATTATGTCCCTGTAAGGGAAGACACAGTTTTTGGAAGATATAAACTATTTCCAAATTAATCTACAAATTCAGTATTATTCCAATCAAAATCAAAATCAAAATCAAAATCATCTTTATAATTATTTGCAACAAAATCAATTGATTCTAAATTTCATGTAAATGAGTACTTAAGTGACACCATTATGTGAAAGAATGTTTCCCCAAAACTCTATAAAGTTCCCATATTTAAATCCTAATAGAGAAATAAAGAAACATAATAGAGAGCTTACAAAGAGACACATACATCAACAGAATTGGCATTTTAAATGTTGCTATAATGGTGGGTTATTTAACAAATAGTACAGGTGCAGAAAAACTGATTACAGAAATATATTTATCTCAAAAATGTTTATATGTCCACATGGAAGATTTATTTACAAGCTATTCCTATACAATAGAAGGCTATTATGCAAATCAACCGAACTGCAGAATGACAGGCAGCTCCTGCATAGAGCCTCTGGCCCCTGGTGGTCAAGGTGCTCCCACGGGGGGAGTGCTGCTCAGCCAGAAGCCAGGCTCATGGCCAGCAAGCCCAGCAGTATTGGCAGGAGCCTCTCCTGCCTCTGTGGCAGTCAGACATCACCCTAGGGCTCCCTGACTGCGAGAGGGCACAGGCTGGGCTGAGGGAACCCCTCACCCCCCAGTGCATGAATTTCGTGCCCCGCACCTCTAGTAATAAAGACAATAAACGTGGAGTTAGAAGAATGGATGCATACAGATGGAAGAAAGTGTGCTTTCCTTCAGTGTTATGTTACATTTCGGTAGCCTAGTATCTTCTGCATGAAGTTGAACTTAATTGATGGCTAAGACCTACTTAAAATCCACTCTTGCCTTCTTTCTGATAAAAGGCCTTCTATAACACTGGAGGATTGCAACATATCCAGCCACATGTCAACTGTTCATGGCACCGCGTGTAATTAGGAACAGTTCTTTGACCTCAATCTGACCAGTCATAGATGTGCATGTTGTGGGAAAGGACTGCATGGAAGGCTTTTCAAAGAGGATCTGGCAGGTATGGGTATACCTTTCCCATCGACCTTACCTGGATTCCACTACCTGGGAGCCAAGGTGCACGGCTGACACAGTGTTGTGAGACCACGGAACAGAAACATGTAAAGCACACGGAGCCTGATGGCTTCCTGGATGAAACATAACAGCCCTGGTCCCTGGAGCCCTGCCTTTCATTGGCGTCATTGCGTCTTCACGTATTGAAGACACTGTTGCTTTCCATTGTGTTGTAGGATGCCATTCCTCACAGTAAATTCCTCAAGGGTACAAGGCATTTGGAGATGATTGGAGACAGTGATTTAAATGAAAGTAGTGTACACTCTACCTGTTAGAAGGAAAATAAGGCCTTGACCACATAAACATCAGCACCTCTCCCCCATCGACCTGCTGGGTACTTGGGAAAGAAAAGTAATTATATGAGAGAAGAGCTTAAAATGGGTTACTGTTACAGTGGGAAAAAAATTCCACTAATAAGAATAAACACATTTCTGAGTGTTCTTGGAATGATTTTATTCTAGTTGACCTTCCTGAGACTTTATTTTCTCTGCCTAATTTATTTAGAGACTGCAAAGGGCAGGGCTTAATATGGGGAAGCTCAAATGTTCAGTAAAAACATGGTCTAAAGCATACAAAACTGCCTGACTGGTGTGGCTCCGTGGTATATAAAATATATCTTATTGATTTTTCACAGGAAGGAAGGGAGAGGGAAAGTCAGAAACATGGATGAGTGACAGAGACATCCATCAGGCAGTTGCTGCACACTCCCTACTGGGGATGTGCCCGCAACCAAGGCACATGCCCTTGACCAGAATCGAACCTGGGATCATTCAGTCCTCAGGCCGACGCTCTATCCACTGAGCCAAACCGGTTTCGGCGAGCTTCTACTTATTAACCAGGAGGTCACAGGTGGATTTCTGGTCAGGGCACACGCCAGGGTTGCAGTGCTCAATCCCCAGTGGAGGCATGCAGGAGGCAGCGGATCAATTATTCTCCCTCAGCGTTGATGTTTGTATCTCTCTCTCTCTCTCCCTTCCTCTCTGTAATCAACATAGATGACCACTCAATGTAACAGTCAGGAAGCTAACAGTTTTCATCACACACCCTAGCAAACATATCTAAATCAACACAGTGCTGCACATTCAGAATTATAACTTCCTATCATTATAGCCACAGTACTGCGCTGGACTGCTTTTCCAATACAGATAACAGCCAAATGGATTGCAATGCCTTTTCCACAGAGTCTGGCTTTTGTACTGTGAAATGCTAAATAAGTGTCCCGGTCCCCTATAAGAAAGGAAAATGATGAGAAACACAATGAAATGTTTAGCTTGTAAAAAGCCAGCAGGCTTTCAGATGTCTATTCGTTTATCTTACAGAAGAAGGCCTAACCCTAGGGCACAGTTCACATATAAACTGTTAATTAGCATGTACCTTTGACGTTAGCAAGAGAAACAGTAAAGTCTCTTTGAATTGATGCAGTATATGCCATTTTCACTGTTCCTGTTCAAAAGTTCTAGGGAAATTTTTGAGGAGAATTATGGAACCGGTGTGTATTTAAATGGCTCCCAAACATCAGAACACTAGAAAAAGGCACACTAAAAAAAGTAATTGGGGGAATTGCTGACTAATGTAATGGGTTGTAATGTAATGTAATGGGTTGTTGAGTGCTGTTTGAATTCCTCCTGTGGGTCCAGCAGAAGAAAATAATCAACAGAAGACACAATCCTCCATGCTCAGAAGCTCTCCATTTAATTGGAAAAAGAGATAAAATGAGCACAGAGCAACGTTCTAACATACCTATCCATACATGTGCGTATTTATAAGTAGAGTGGAGTAATTTATAAACACATCCATCTATTTCCGCAGTGTAGTATTCCATTGTGTGGATGTACCACAGCTTTTTAATCCCCTCATCTGCTGATGGGCACTTCGGCTGTTTCCAAATCTTAGCTATGGTAAATTGTGCTGCTATGAATGTAGGGGTGCATATATCCTTTCTGACTGGTGTTTCTGATTTCTTGGGATATGTTTCTAGAAGTAGGATTTCTGGGACAAATGGGAGTTCCATTTTAGTTTTTTGAAGAAACTCCATACTGTTCTCCACAGTGGCTGCCCCAGTCTGCGTTCCCACCAGCAGTGCACAAGAGTTCCTTTTCCTCCACATCCTCACCAGCACGTGTCATTTGTTGATTTATTGATGACAGCCACTCTGACAGGGGTGAGATGGTACCTCATTATTGTTTTGATTTGCATCTCTCAGATGATTAGAGACTTTGAGCATGTTTTTATATGGTTCTTGGCCTTCCTTATGTCCTCTTTCAAAAAGTATCTATTTAGGTCCAATGCTCATTTTTTCATTGTATTCTTAATCTTCCTTTTGTTAAACTGTATGAGTTCCCTATACACTTTTGAGATTAAATCATGCCCTGGTGCACAGTTAATGCACTTTGAAAGGAAATTGATAAGAAGAAGATGGCCAGCGAGGCAGTCCTGGGTGAGACAGGCTGGACATGCCCTAGAGTCAGCCTCCTGTGCTCCCTTCCCTGCTGATCACCCTGGGGTGGCGCTGTGGCTCAAAGGGCATCTGCAGAGTGAGCGGGGTCCCTCCAGCAGGTGGGGTCCCTCAACCTGGCCTGCAGGGATCGGTCCAAAACTGGCTCTCAGACATTCCCCAAAGGGTCCTGGATTGTGAGAGGGCAGTTCTTGGGTGAGGCACTATGGAATCAGGTTTCCTCCTCTCTGATTCCAGGGTGCCTCACCTGAGAAACACCTTGCCAAGTCACCTGAGCTCTGTGGCTCCTGGGTTGAGCATCTGCCCCCTGCCCTTTGGTGGTCAGTGCATGTTATAGCTACCAGTCAAAACATCTGTCCCCTAGTCGTCATCACAGCTACTGGTCCGGTCGGATGGTCACTTACTCTTTTATTTGTACACACACACACACACACACACACACACACACACACACATCCTATATAATAAAACAGTAATATGCAAATTTGACCGTACCTTTGCCACACCCACAGCCATGCTCACCAGCCAATTAGGAGCAGATTATGCAAATAAACCCCAACTATGATGGCTGCTGCCACTGAGAGCAGGAGGAAGGCTTGGGTTTCCCCGGCAACAGAGGAAGCCAAGCTGTTTGCCTGCCATTGCTGGCGTAGGCCTCCACTCAATGCTACAAAGTTTCAATTATAAAAGATACAGAAATGGTGGCAGCCACTGACCTGGAGAGAACAGAGGCTTGGGTTTCCCTGGCACAGAGGAAGCCAAGCCTTCTGCCTGCCATTGCCAGCCTAGGCCTCCACTCCAGGCTTCAAAGTTTCAATTGTAGACATAAATTAATCCCAGATCCCAGGGCCTCCACTTGGGTAACTGGGGGGCATGGCCAACCTGCAAACCTCCACAGGTCCCTGGCCCAAGCCGCCCCTCACCCCAAGGGAACCCCTATCCTGAACTGGGACACTCTTCAGGGCAAACAAGCTGGCCCCCATTCATGTACCAGGCCTCTATCCTATCTAATAAAAGAGTAATTTGCAGATTGACCATCACTCCAACACACAAGAGAGCTGTCCCCATGTGGTCAAAGACCCTGCCCCCATGTGGACACAAGATGGCCACCACAAGATGGCCAGCAAGTGAGGGCCGTTCCAGGCCCTGCAAGGGAGGGCAGTTGGGAGTGATCAAGCCTGCAGGGGAGGGCAGTTAGGGGTGACAAGGCCGGCAGAGGAGGAAAACTGGGGGCAAACAGGCTGGCAGGGGAGCAGTTAGACATCAATTAGGCTGGCAGGATAGTGGTTAGCAGGTGATCTGTCTGACAGGCAGAAGCAGTTAGCAGCAATCAGGGAGACAGGCAGGTGAACAGTTTGGAGCCAGCAGTCCTGAATTGTGAGAAGGATGTCTGACTGCCCGTTTAGGCCCTATCCTACTGATATGGGGCTTAAAGGATAGTCAGACATCCCTAAGGGACATCCCCTGCTCCCCATGCACAAATTTCATGCTCCAGGCCTTTAGTACACACACACACACACACAGATATAGATATAAATAGATATGTCTATCTATATCCATCTATATCTATATGTATATCTATCTCTATCTCTATCTCTATATCTATATCTATATCTATACCTATATCTATATATCTAGATATTACATATATAAATAGATATAGGTAATATTGGCAAATATGTTCTCCAAGATGTACCATATGGAGTCTACCATTGATGGAGAGGTATTACACCATGAATTCACAATCAGCTAGATTTGGGCAAATGTTGGGCTTCATAGCCATTGAGGATGCTGATGAAATGGGTTGATAATTCAGTAGCCACAGCCCTACCATCCTGATATGTCCCACCGAGCATAATAATTTTAGACCTCAAGCAATCTTCCTCTTTTTTGCTCATTATTCATAGTAACAGCATTAACATTATCTATTCTTATCATCCCTCTCCAGAATATAAACTGCTTAAGAGCAGGGTTTGAGCATTTTACCACTTTTACCACACTGAGCAGCAGACCTGGCACACAGTACATGTCTATTTAACTTTTCCAAATGAACGCATGTGTGACATTAACACTAAACCTTACTATGTGATAGCAAAGGAAAGTGTTACTGGGAGGGAAGATGACTTCAGGTATCACATAGTAATATTCATAATTATACCAGAATAACTATTTTAGAAATGTTGATACACTTTCTTATTCCCAGACACAATCCCTAGTTCACTGTGACAATCACTTACCTGGGAGGACTTAGGTGCTATAGAAGTAGTGAAAGAGAAAGATTGAAGTCCTATCAGGTACTGGTACAAAGGGAATGGAACACTGCCTTCACCTCCCACCCCTCATTCATTAGCACAGCAAGGGTCTGAACTAAAGCATCTAGTTTATAGATCTGCTCTGTAATTGTTAAAGGAAAATCAAGGCATAGAAATGCCTACTGTTTTATGGCCAAAAAGATTACAGGAAATGATAAGGAGGGAGGGAGTGAGGGGGCATGAGAGAGTGAAAGAGAGAGAGAGAGAGAGAGAGAGAGAGAGAGAGAGAGAGAGAGAGAGAGAGAACCAAGTGATCAGATACAACAGACAGTGAAATGATAAGTTAGTTGGAAAACCTTGCAAGTGAAGGAGGACTATCGATGACCCTCCTTTGTACCACCCCCTTTTTTTGGGAATTCACAGACTCCACTCTTCAACCACTATTGACTTGGTGTGGTGACAGTGTGTTGGACAAAGACAGACCCTAGTTCTTCCTGAGCTCTAGCTGTCCTTAGCTCCAGGCTCATCCCCATATGGCTGAGGGGAAACAGAGGCTAGTGAAAAAGCTGCTTCCGGAAAAGTGGCAGAACAGAGCCACCACTGAGGCGAGCACCAACCGTGCAAAGATCAGTCCTTGTTGTGCTCTGGACACCCGGAGACAGCAGGAGGGAACTAAGGAATCTGACCCAGCAGCCCCTGAGCTCACCTGCAAAGCCCAAAGGCCAGCTGGCCAGCAACATAACCCTAGAGACAAGAGGAGATAGAAGAGACTGTGTCCAATGTGCTGGATGTTGCTCTCCTGTGAGAGGCTGTGCTAGTGGTGGTGGAAGCAAAGCTGGAATTCAGACCTGGGTATCTGATCCAGGGCGCTAACATTTCCACTTCTACTTCCTCTTTTAAGTCAGCCAGAACTCTGTGTTTCCACATCTGGTTGTTCTGTGCATTAAATCGCCACCCAACCTCATATACATCCCCACAAATGAGCAATCATTTTAAGGGGAGAATGAAGATAAATCGTGCAAGGGGTAAAGGGTTTAAAGGTTTGGGAGTCATGCTGGGCTGGGTTTGAAGCTACATTCTACCTGTGGCTGGAATCTACCTGTGACAGAATTCCATATTCTACCTGTATCACCTTGACCAGGTAGAACTTCAGCTGCATTACCTACATGTGCACAGAGTGGCAGTTACCTATTGCATAGTGTTCCAGCACACACTGAGATAATGTGTGCAGCCGTGTACACAGGAAGAGCGAAGGAACCTTAGCTGCTGCTGCTGAGGAGGAGAGACATTCCAGACCGGAAGGTGACACAGACTAGGGCAGAGTCCAAGTCTCCCAATCCCAGGTGAACCCAATTTGTCACTATCTCCAACCATGGTCTCTTCCAATCTTCCCCCTCCCACATCTGTCATCAGCCTCTCCATCCTGTCTTCTAATCCTTGCCACTATCTATGATTGGCACAGGTGACATACTGCCTATCAGCCCTCTCCATACGGCCCATGAGACAGACTCTCTTCCTCCTTTGAGTGATTGAAATACATGAGCAGGGACCTCTTTATGGAAGTCACCATTTTCTACTTCATATTTATTTATGAAGCAGAGGTGCTTATGTAAAGGAATTACTTTCCTTATCAGACAGAAAGCAAGTGAAGGGAGGAACTATAGAACAACCTAAGCATTCTCTATTTCTAACAAACCATCAAATTAGCTATTACATGTGCCGCTGCCACGATGTCTCAAAACTCTACCCAAATACCTCCTGATGCAGTGTTTTCACCGACACAGTTAGAGCAGAAAATATAGAAGTAGAAAAATAGTCTTCATCTTTGACTTTTTAAAAATATATATTTTATTGATTTTTTTTACAGAGAGGAAGGGATAGGGATAGAGTCAGAAACATCGATGAGAGAGAAATATCAGCTGCCTCCTGCACACCCCCTACTGGGGATGTGCCTGCAACCAAGGTCCATGCCCTTGACTGGAATCGAACCTGGGACCCTTCAGTCTGCAGGCCAATTCTCTATCCACTGAGCCAAACTGCTCTTGGCTCATCTTTGACTTTTTATGAGACTTGCAAGTGAGAAGGTTTGACTTTTTCCAGGGGACACACCTTAGCAAAGCTGTAAGACTCCGAATGGAGGCCTAGAAAGCATGGCTCATCGACTCCGTCCTGCTGCTAAGTAGCATTGTGACCTTGTACCAGTCACTTAACCCCTTTGACTCTAAATATGTCCACGGGTTCTATAGTTGGACTGGATTGCCCTCAGGTGCCTCCGAGCTCTAACTCTCCAGGATGCTGTGATTTTGTTCTCTTTCATTCTCTAGGCTAAATAAAGGCTTTCGATGTTAAATAGCACTAACCTCAGTAGAGAGTCGACTTATTGGTTTTGTTCACACTGTTATCAGCATGACCTTTGTGGCGCAGTGCCCCCAGACACCCGATTAGAATACCAAAAGTCACAGCGGAGTGGAAAATACTGTGTTAAGTGTGGACTGGCCCTTTCTCAGTATTACCTTAATGAGACAGCAGTGCAGGAGCCAGCTTGCCCTTGCAAATAGGCAGCATGGCTGACCGATCCTTGTACAGAGAGGCAGCCCCGAGCTTCCCTGGAAAGGCATTGCACCCTTCTGCAGCCCTGAAGTGGAATAAGACTGTTGAATAAGGCTGTCTCCTAGGGCCCAACCTGCAGTGGTGAATCAGGCCCAATTCAGAAACTCTCCCCGCCTTGCTGAGATATTTGTTTATGCTGAAGTGATTTCTACCACAGCTTATGCTCTCCTGTCTGCATTTCTCACTTCCTGACAACTCTTCCTTTAAGGTCTTTATCAACAAAAGTGCTAATATCCACGAAAGGCTTCAAACCAGTGTGTTGGCTTGCCTACAGAAGAGCACACCTTTCTCTCACAAACCTGACAACCCCACCGTCTTTGCCAAGTACTCTTTCTTTAGAATTTCCGTTCCAAAGAAACTTGCACTTGAGTGGGGCAGTCATTCTCACGCAGGAAAATAAAAACTAAATGATACAAAAGAGGGTGAAATCTGATGCCTAAACAATGCATCTCAGTGGCATGATGGGAAGGGATTAGCAAAGAGTTGGGATGGCAGAAGAGCTGCTCAACGCCTTTATTGGCTGATTGAACGAAGGAGCGAATTCTATAAAGGAGAATCCGTGAAGACGACGGTCATCAGAAAACAACCGGAGAATAAGATCTGCTGAAAATGGAATACTAAAATGTTCGGCAAGTAAAGATAAGGATGGCCCTGTGAGGAAACTAATTAGGATATCAGATTTACAAGCGAATCAAGAAGAGAGTGTTGAGGGTGGGACGAAGCACAGATGAAATAAGTTCTGATCTGGTTCCCAAAGGGAGAATTAGTTACATTGCATACAAAATATGCCATACCCAGATTGTATTTTTTGTATGATACTGAATTTTGCTAATGTTATTTGTAGTTAACTTTTTGTATTTGAACATAATGTAGACTAGGTCAGACTGAAGGTGAACAATTATACGGTTTTTATTTTGGGTATTTTTCTCCATTATCTCTCTAAACTACCCCTGTTTTGACACAATAATGAGATAAAAGTATGCGGAAACATCAGGCTGCCATTACAGCACATTTGAAGTGGACATGATAAATACATAACTTTTATATCTTTATAGTTACTGGAAACTGAAATGGAGTCATGTTGTAAATTGTGCTTATTTTAAAAGTCTTAATCCGTATTTCCTGATACTTCAAATAGCACAAGTATTACAATTAGAAAATGTTTATATAATTTCACGATACCTAGATTAAAAATTTTATTATCACATTAGAGTAGAAACTGAACATTTTCTAGTTTTATGTTCACTAGCATAAATCCCCAACAAATCAAGTCTTCAAAACATATCAATTTCCTCCAAAGTGTAGTAACATAAACAAAAATGTAAGTGAGCTGTGTATCTTCTTAAGAGTTTCTATATAGGATACCCCAAATTAATAAATGGCAATGGAAACCCTTCTTTATGTTCTTAAAGTTGGTCACGCTCCTTTATAATTCTTAGAAATATCTTTAAAATAGCGAGGTAGCCTTGATTTCAATATACCCGCAGATGGAATTGTAGGGAATAAAGGTTAAATTCTGTGGGAGCGCATGCCGAGCTCCTCCTCCAGGACTGCAGGAATAAGGCAACACATTAAAGAGGAGAAAGAAGTGGCACTTTTGCCATTTCAATTTAATTCTACTGCCTTTCTAATGAAAATGCACCTAAACACCAAGTACCTTACTAATTATCTAATCACAGCGGGAAATTCGCTGGAAACTGTACAATTGTATTTAGGATTGTGCTCCGGATTGCTTCTCTCCCCGGCTCTTCCCTAAGGTCCATTAACCAAGAGGGGGGTTCTAATATATGATCTGAAGGCAGCAAACCTGTGAGCACTCATCCCCCTTTCCTCCTCACATGTCAAGATGTTTACAATGCGTTTGTTTGACTTTTTGATTAGCCAAGTTCTTTCTGTTGCAAATCTCATTCGGATGAATTGGCTGCCACTGAGAGATGGTAAAGCCCCTGAAAGAACACCCCGTTTAGTGAATAAATCTGAAATTCACCACTTGCTGAGACACATGCATTTTTAGGAAGGTTGCTGAAGTTATGATGGCTTGCTGACAGGTTTTTTTTTTTTTAAGATTTCAGTTATTCAGCAATACGTGAATTTCTGAAGTAGCAGAAAGATACTACTTAGAGCAAAGCGTGAAGAAATGGCTAATTCTCCAAACAAAGTGTATTCCTGCTGAGTCTTATTTCCTCAGCCTTCCAGGGTAAATGACCCGCCCCTGAAAGACTCAGGGAGTTATATATTTTCCTCTTCCTTCTTCCCTAGTAATATCCCTCCAGCCATAGTCAGAAGATAGAACTGTTCAAGAAAACTGGTGTGAAAACAAATCTGTTTTATGTGTATCTTTTCCCTTTTTTAAATTTAACAGTGAAGATGAGCTTGCCGTTAGGGGGGAGTCTATGGCTTAGAGATGCTAACATTTGTTCTAATATTTATAGATTAGCTTAAGAGTGTATGCTCTGGTGAACTAAATAGAACAATGTTCAAAAAGCAAATGCTACATTATAGTTCCAAATGGAAATATTTTAAAAAGTAAGGCTATTAAAAGAAGGAAAATATTAGAAGTAGGTAAGTGACCTTTTCTCACAGGTTAATATATATTTTCCTTATTTACATACACAAACACTTTAAAATGTATTTAAGAAACTATAACAATGAGGAAAGAGTTAAAAAAATAGCTTGAACATATGAAATAAAAAAAGATATCTACTAGGACAGTGGTCGGCAGACTGCGGCTTGAGAGCCACATGTGGCTCTTTGGCCCCTTGAGTGTGGCTCTTCCACAAAATGCCATGGCCTGGGCATGTCTATGTTGAAGAAGTGGCATTGGAAGACGTTTAAGTTTAAAAAATTGGGCTCTCAAAAGAAATGCTAATCGCTGTACTGTTGATATTTGGCTCTGTTGACAAATGAGTTTGGCGACCACTGGCCTAGGAGACAGTAAGGGCTACACAGTTCACATCAATTCTTTTAAGGTAATACTTGATGGACTGGTTTACCGGAGACACACCAAAGATGACCTTTATTTTAGCTGGCCTCTGAGAGCCAGCTAGTCATATTCTTATAAATAAAACATGAAGCTCTGCAGGAGATAATTGTACAGTTGTGTAAGATTTACTTTTTGCTAAACAATTAAACTTAAGTGGCGATTAGTGGATTGGTCTCATCTTGTGTGGCTGTTGACGATGATATAACAAGACTATCCGAGGCAACATTTCAATTCAATGACCAGGGCAGAAGCCACTGGAAATCTGGTTTACGAATATAACGATCACATAAAAATCACGGTGCAAAACTCTTTCTCTAGCACACCAAATTCATGCTAACAACATAAAATTAAATGAAGTCAGTGCCTAAGTTCTCATTTTTGATTTCAGAAAGTCCATTTAACAGGTGTGGACAAAGGGCGCTCTGAGCGTGCAATGGTTGACATGCAAACATCTGGACGCACTTTCACACGCCAACAGGGCCACCTCCCGTACAAACACTGCCGTCAGGGGAATATAAAAATTAATAAGCATCTACAGAAGCTGAACTTAGCCCCAGTTGCAATAAGTAGAAATGGAGATCCTTAGTCACAGATGTAAGCACGTTGTTCATATTTCGCATTGGGCAGGCACATGCGTGACACCGTTTCCTCTTCAGTTATTCATCTCTTGTTCCCTTAATAATCTGATAAGCATTTTTCATGTGCTAGGTGAAATGGCATTTTTAAAAAAAAAATTCTGAACCATTGTAAGGCAACTGACAGCTGGAGGTTTCAGGAGGAAGGCAATTAAAATGAAGAGTCTTCCCCAAACCCTGTCACATAAATAGTGAATGAACAGGGAGATATTTTCACTGGCAAAGGGAAGAGCCAGAGGGAATAGACTCGGGCATTGGGAGGGCCACCAGGAAAATGAGGTAGAACTAAGACTAACAGACAACAACCATTAAAAGGCACATCCACAGGAGACCAAAAGAATGATGAAATTTTTTTAAAGCAATTTGAGGTGTTTCACCATAGAAATGTCCACCTTTGCTAAAGTTGCTACTTGCCAGTACCACCAACAGTGAGATGCAGGGGCATCCTTGTACCTAGGGAAGGTGGCCCAAGGGGTAGTGACACATGTCCTTTGAAAATATGATTCTAGAACACTCCACTAAAGCTCCTCCATAGGTGAGATATCACATTGCCCAGATACTCCCACACAGTGTTAAGCATTTATCCTGTTTACCCTGGGACTGATCAGCGTCACTCCACACACCGAGCCTCAGGGTCCCTCTCTGCCAGTTCCTCCTGCTTCCACCGTCAGGGGAACGATCTATTTATATTCCCTGGGCTCCTTGGGGGACTTTTCTCTCTCAGGGGTTCAGCCTAACTCTGTAGCTTTAGGCTGAATTCTCTGAACTCCGAAGCTCACTCCATCGCCTTGTTTCTGTGCACCCAGTTTCCATGACTAGCCTCATCCGTGCTCCAGGCCAGTGGTGTTTTCCATCTCCAGGCACACATAAGATAATTGCTAAAATTCTGCAGCACGCCAGCAAATGCACGATTTGCCAATATCACAAAAAATAGGCATAATTTTGGTTCATTCACACTAATGGCTATTGTTGTGTTGGCTGTTGCCGTTTTTTCATTTGACCACCTAAGGGCAAAGAGGTCAGTACCCCTGACTAAACTATCAGGTATTTCATGTTTAAAAAATCCCTGTGACATACCCTTGAAAATGTCTGCTCTAGGTGCACAGAGCATCTCATTAGCCTCTCTAAACTTGAACTTCCGTTTTCAACAGTGCTTTCAGGGTTTCCTGTGGTCCAAGTTTCTGAATTTGCTTTCTGATGGATCTTCTAGGAATGAATACCCCAACCATTTCAAGGTAGCTCAATTTATTCACTGACTTAGGAATCTTGTAATATACTGTCTCATTCTCCCTTCAACATTAATCTTCGAGGCACACAATTTCTCATCACAGTTTACGATCTCTCTTTTGGTAACGTAGCAAACAGCCTTTCCAACTTTTAACTTGCCAAGTACTTAGATACATTGACGACCAAAGAAAATGTCTTTAATATTAGTAAATATTACAGGATGAAAAAATAGTGTTGGAACGCACAGGAAAAATCAAACTAGAGTAATAGGAAATAGAGGGAGTGGTCATTATTAAGGACAGCGTAAAGAATCTGAGAGGATAATAACACCAAAATCAAGATTATCTAGAAGGAAAACTGGGCTACAAATGAGTGAATGCATGAATGAATGAATGAATGAATGAATGAACGAATACTGTCGCTGTAAATAGGAAAATAAATGGGAGAGAATATTTAAGTGTTTGGAAAAGACAAATCTTTAAAAAAGGAGTAAAAAATAATGTGTTCAATAGTGAACAGAGAGTATTTGAAAGAGAACCTGTTTGCTGTGTTTTGTTTCTGAGAGAGAAAGGGTTTCTATGGAAGGGAAGAAGACTTCTTCAGATGTTTATATCATTTAAACCTCACCCACCCAGGTGTAATGAAACGAATACCTTGCCTTTTCCACACCATGAAAAATCATCCACTGCGAGAAACACGTGCACACAAACACACTCGTGTTGTGTCCCGATCTGTACAAAAGCCACAGCCACAGAAGGGTGAGCTCTTTCCCTGGGATCACAGGAATAAACTATAACTGAGCTGAGGACTAGCTTGTTCACTGTTTCCTCTTTATGATTCTGATACCTGGAGCCCCACGGGGCCCTTGTGAATATGACAGCAAGTGCAAAACATTCCTGTTATTCAATTACAAGTTGACAGGTTGTAATCTTGACAATTTTGTAATCATGCTTTCTTTTTCTTAAAGTTAACATTACACATTCACATGTATCATCACATATATAAAGCTTCTTATAAACCAGAGGCCCAGTGCACAATTAAATCGTGTGTGGTTAGGATCCTTAGGCCTACCTGCAATCAGGCCATGTCTACCGCCCAGCTTCGCTCCTCCATCTCCGTGGCCCCTGCTCCATGAACCTCCATGCTCACAGCCCTGGCCTGCAAGGCTCCTTGGCCTCAGCTGCCCCTGCCCCATGACACTCCTCCCCCACCCCCACCCCATTATGCTCCTCCTCCTCAGCTACCCTGGGAAGCTCCACTTAACAGTCCCCACCCTGGGAGGCTCCTCTGCCTCAGCCACCCAGCGAAGCTCCATGCTCACAGCCCCCCCCGCCCTGCGAGGCTCCTCAGCCTCGCGGCACTGCCCTGAAGTGAGAGCCAGCCAGTCCTTTGGTCATTTGGGCCCACAGCTTCTTCCTCCCCCCACCACGCCATGGGCAGCCAAGGGCCCACACCTCCTACTCCCTCAGCTCTCCAGCCTGCCGTTTGGTTGGCCATCTGGTCGTTTTGGTTGCGATGTCTCCTGGCTTTTTATATATGTTAGGATGACTAGATTCTGCAAGTATTGGGCTGAAACCAGCTCCCTGACATTCCCTAAGGGGTCCTGGATTGCTAGAAGGTACAGGCCAGACCAGTTCAGGATGGAAACCGGGGAGGATCACCACTAACTGCCCTCCCCTGCAGGCTTGATTGCCCTGAACTGCCTTCCCTTGCAGCCCTGGTCCCTCCCAACTGCCCTCCCCTGCTGGCCTGATCACCCACAACTGCCCTCCCTTGTAGGCCTGGAACCTCTCACTGCCCTCCCCTGCTGGGCATCTTGTGGTGGCCATCTTGTGTCCACATGGAGGCAGGATCTTTGACCACATGGGCCCTCTTGTGTGTTGGAGTGATGGTCAATCTGCATATTACTCTTTTATTAGATAGGATTATAGGAATATCCATACAAGAATATTTACTTTAGCAAAGAAGTCTGGGCTAGCTTTAACCAAGGCAAACTCAGCATTTAGTCGGAACACAGCCACATATTCTGCTGCATTTCTATCATACATAACAGTATATGGTTACATAGCTTGGTGTAGTTCCGGGTACAATATATTGCGTCACTGAAGAAGAAGAGTCCGTCTGTAAGAAGCCAGATGAATAAATGAACCTCATGTTTGAAAAAGCACCAGAGAATCTGTGAAAGCAATGAACATTAAATAAACCAAAATCCCAGGAGGAGAATATTTCTGGGATAAGGTAAACTGTTTTATTTATTGTATTTCTCTCTGAATAAATATGCCAAGTTCAAGCTGAATGGGGTTTCTCAGAAGAAAGCTGGGGTAAAGAAGAAACCAACAAAGCACTTTACATAACGAGACAAATTGACCAATAAGACTCAAATTGGCTAAATTATGGTACTGAGTGCAGGCTGTGGAGTTAGGCTGAAAGCTTCGAAAATACAGAAAAAAAAATTAAAAAAACAAAAACTCCCATAGTCTTGTGGTGCTTATAAAACTAATGTTTCCCACAAGGGAGTCCGTTTCTAGTGTAGTCAGTGCCTCCTCTCTAAGCACATAGACGTTTCCAGTCTATCTCAAATAAGGCAATCAGGAAAAGTCTGGACCATATAAAGAGCAGAATGATGTCTCCTGTAATGGCTTCACAGTATGAGAAAGATACAACAGATTCTCAATCTCGGATTGGTAAAGCGTAAACAACAAAACGAAACACAAAGGACACAATCATTGGGACAGATGAAAAAATGCAGGATTTGAACAGAGAATTCTATTTTAGCAAAGAAATGCCATGGACATTTCAGAGCTGAGAAGCATGATCTATGTAGACTCCCGATTCCAATCATTACAAGCTGTTATTGTTCCTTGTGATTAAGCCCCTAAAATATGTTGAATGGGTTTTATCTCAGACTCAATAGAGAAAAAAAGAATTAGTGATTTCTCAGCCGAAACCGGTTTGGCTCAGTGGATAGAGCGTTGGCCTGAAAGGTCCCAGGTTCGATTCCGGTTAAGGGCATGTACCTTGGTTGCGGGCACATCCCCAGTGGGGGGTGTGCAGAAGGCAGCTGATCGATGTTTCTCTCTCATCAATGTTTCTGACTTTCTGTCCCTCTCCCTTCCTCTCTGTGAAAAATCAATAGTGAAAAATCAATAAAATATTTAAAAAAATAATTAGTGATTTCTAAGCTAGGAAATAGAAAATAAACCCAAATTGGGGAGGAATGAAGGCAGAGAAGGCTGTGTCAGAGACATTGGTAAAGCCCCAAATATCTAACAACCTCATAATTAATTCACAGGAGAGGAGATAATGTGGAAGGTGCAAATATTCAAAGGCAAAACGAATTAAACTTTTCCAAAAGTAATTAAAGTTATTAATATGTAGGTTCCTAAGTTCAGTGAATCCTAGTTTGACCAAATACATGTGCAAACACACAGCACAGAGAACATGCGGACACCCAAGACACACAGAACAGATTCTCGAAATCTCCAAAGAGGAAAAAGGCACATTGCCATCAACAGAACAACAGGACTGACAGCCGATTTATCACCAGGCACGGCCAGGAACAATAACGGGCGTCTTTCAGTTGATGAAAGAAACTGTCAAATAGCGCTTAAGACTCAAGGGGAGTAGTCTTTAAAAGCAAAGGTGAAGTAAAGATGGCTGGTTCTAGAAAAACCAACACTGAAGACATTTATTTCTAGCATGCCTACAGTGAGCGAAACACTGAAAAGCTTGCTTTAAGTAGAAAAAAGTAATTTAAATGAAAACAAACAAAAAAGGACTGAAAAACACTAGCCTTAGCAAATATGGAAATAAGTGTCCAAGTCAATAGTTGCCTTTTTTCTTTCAGGTTGAAAGTTTAGCCAGTAGGCATGGCTCAGGGGTGGAATGGACTAGTTGGTAGATCTGTGAAGGAGGAGGTCATAGTTCCAGTACCAGGCAGTGCCCATGCCCAGGTTGCAGACTGAACCCCAGTGAGGGCATGCAGGAGGCAGCCAATCTATGATTGTCTCATCAGTGATGTCTCTCTCTCTCTCTCCCTTTCTCTCTGAAATCAATAAAGATAAAGAAATGAAGTGGAAAGTTTAAGCAGTGGGCAGACAATAGACCCAGAGAAACATTATGCTGTTGCTGTGCAGAGAGGAAGCAGGGATATGGGTGGGGGTAGGGAGTTCCTATCTTTCATCCATGAGAATATGTAGGGAAGTAAATAAAAGGTCTGAGTAACCAACATAATGATTTTAACTAGTTACTACTCAAGTGACACTGTAGCTAGCCAAACGTTATATAGAGAGGACCACTTAGGAAAATAAAAATGAGTCCATTCATTAGTATCAATTAACCCCTTTTTAAGGCAATGGCAGTATTTCCATGGACCATTGAGCATGTGAAAATGTGTATAAGGTTCCCAGGAGCAGTCCATTCATTCATTCAGCTTGGGGAGAACACCAAATAAATTCATAGAGTTACATATTTGAAATGCATTGTTACCCAACCACCTTTTCCAAATATAAAATAGTTCCTATCCTGCACAAGTATTTTCTTGTTATACATTAGCTATCATGCATTTGGTGAGAAAATAACAAGATGATTATCCCCACTCTAAGACAGAGACCTCCTCCTTATGAAGCTATGTTATATTTCTATGGAGAGTTAGAAAAAAATTAGATTATTTTATGTTTAATTTGCATAATACATATATATCCCCAGCCTTCTATTTTAAATATGATGAAATGAATGAAGACTTATATTAGTCCAAATACTCTATTGCAGTTTTCATGCATTACTCTAACTTGCCTTATGGTTCTTTTTTTTAAAATATTGTTTTTTTCCAATATTAAAACACACAGGGTTTTGCATGTGAGTGCAATTCAGGCTTGATGACAATCAGTAGGTATTTTCAAATAATCAGAATTTTTTAACTTACAAATGTGATTGCACAGACAATTGGACACTTCTTAATACTAGGATAGCAGAGGAAATAGTATACCAGTCTCACAGAAAACATAAAAATGTGTATTCTATAAATGTGCATTGTTTGTGTGTGATTTGGATAGTACATGATAATCCAAACAATGTGATTGGTGCTATTTATGGAAAAAAAACACTAAAGCATTTGTTACTACTATTGTTAATGCTACAAGCACCATAAAAATCATCTCCATTTACAGCTGAGATCTCTGATGTCCAGATACTTTAAAGTAACAATTTACATTCAATATTATTTGTATTGGTGTCAGGTGTACAGTATGGTGGTTACATAATCACATACTTTACAAAGTGTTATCCCCAATAGTTCCAGTACATACCTGGCACCATAGTTAATTATCCCAATATTGACTATATTCCTAATGCTGCCAGGAAACAAACGTTGCTAAGTAAGCCTTACCTACCATTACTCTCCCCCATACATTTTTAGATCTCATTTCATGATTTATCATCTCTAGAAGCCCGAACAATTATCTAGTCACGTCCCACAATTTATTACTCTTTGCTAAAATGGGATGTAAATCCCAGGGTCTAACTGCTTCTTTGGGCTTCCACCTCTTTTCTGTGAAATTTCCACTAATGTAAAATAGAAATAATATTGCTAAAATATAGAAGCCTTTCCCCTGTTGATCTATTGTCAGTTTAATTCACAAGTCTAAGAAACAGAACTTACAGGGTAGAGGGAAAGTTTTATCCTTAAACATTACACAAATGTAGATAAAATATCCATAATGAAAATTATGTTAAATGAGGAAGTGAGTGAACCAATAGGCACACTACTCAAAGGAAATTATTTGAAACCTTTTAAAGTATGTACATGGTTAAGGAGAAAAATTGTACATGAAGAATCATCACAATCTTTAAATACCCAAATCTAATCAAACCACAACAGATTCTAGTATATAGCATAAAACAAAGTCTTTCCTGCTAAATGTTTTGCTCTAGATTAGAATATATTAAAGAGCAAGTTCTTATTTCATATGCTAGACAAACGTTCTTCTATCAACTTCTAGAATTATATTTCGAGGGGAAGAAATATTTTTGTGCAATTTCTAGTTCATAAAGGTAAGTTTTCACCCTGAAGACCAGCTTCTCTCCACTGCCTAAATTTGATATCAGATAGATAATGTCGATAACCGGCAAATTCTGACATTTCCTCGAAGGCCTGTGTACTCGAGTAACATGATGAAACATGTCCTCAGATCTAGTTTAAATCAACTCCAAATGTGAGCCAGGCATACCTCGCTTTGCTGGCTTGCATGTCACAGAAGGTGGGTGGTAACCTTGCAAGTTTATGAGCATCATTTTGCTAGCAGATTCAGATGGTGTTAGCATTTTTAGCCACAAAGTATTATTAATACAGGTAGTTATACTGTTTTATTTAGATTAATGCTTTGGCACACAGGAGACAACAGGACAGTATAAATATGACTTTGATATGTATGCGGATACCAAAAAGGATGGTACCTGCTGCTTGCCATACTCACGTTACGGTGTTGGTCTGGACAGAACCTGCAACATCTCTGGGCTTCCAGATTCTAAAACTACGTGCACTTAAACTGGCATTTTTGCCAACATTGAAAAGAAAACCCCAAATAAAGAAAATTTGACTCGCATCCTTGTCTAAACCTGACAAAAGTTTCAGAATTCTTGGCACATCTTATCATCTGTTAGTTGCTTTTATCCTTTTTTGATAATATTTTTACATAAAGCTGAGATAAATTATGAGCTTCCTTTTCTAATTGTATTTCTACTTTACCGCAAGGAAAACCCACTGTTATTCAAATCCATCTTTACTCCCCAAATGGTTGGCAGTGACACCCTGATATTAGCAGCTAACAGCCTCATCCATTCGAGATGACAAAGAAATAAGTGTCCCTATTATGCGATTAGGAGTTAGTTTCAAATCCCAAGAACAGCCTCCATTAATTTCAGTGTGCTTGGGATCTTGAAAAAGTTTCTGTCTTTAACAGAAGAAACAAGTGTATGACAGATTCCTTTGTTACACATCATATTTGAAATGAATACAATCTTCACAGTTGTGCATGTAGAAACTGACTTCACTATCTAGAATTGCAGTACAGGTCCTGTTACACTTAAGGAAGACTTGGAAATTGTTTTGTTTGCTGTGGTAGGTTTCTTTGGTAAAGTCTAAAATTCATTGCATTTTTTTTTCAAATAAATTTTTTGGCTTTTTATGACTATTATGGGAAGCTTGAGGATTATGCTAAGCTAAATGAGTCAGGGAAAAACAAGTATCACAAAACCGCACTCATATGTGCAATCAAATGAACAAAATAAACAGACAAACAAAATAAATGCAGAGACATAGAAGCATGGAGCACACTGTCAATGTCAGAGGGAAGGAGGGAGTGGATGGGTGGATGGGACTAGATCAACCAAAGATTTTGTATGTCTATACCAGAGGCCAGGTGCACAAATTCGTGCATGGGTGGGGTCCCTTGGCTAGCTGATCAGGCCTTCTCGCCCAGTCCTGATAGAGGCAGGCCAGCCAGGGGGAGGGATCATGGGAGGTTGGCTAGCCATAGAAGGTTGGCTGTGGGAGCGCATTGACTACCAGGGGGCAGCTCCTTCCTTGAGCATCTGACCCTGGTGGTCAGTACGTGTCATAGCGACCTTCGGTCATCAGGTTATCAGTTGCTTAAGCTTTTATGAATAGAGAAGTATAACCATGGACACAGACAAAGGGTGGTAGAGATTTGCATGGGGGCCAGGGATGGGCTAGAAAGGGTCAGAGGGGGGAAGCATATGTAATACTTTCAGCAATAAAGATTTTTTTTAAAGTTCAAACCAAACCATTAAATCAAAGGAAAGAAAATGTCAGGTCAAAAATAGAGCTTTATTGCACATACACACGGTCACCATTGCTGGATATTTCTAGAGAGAACAGAATTGTCATATTTTGTTGTAGCTCAATTGAGAGGTGCCCAGAATATTTTGAAAAGACATTAATACACACATCTTCCCCTCCATTGTTGAAGGTCTTTAAAGGGATAAAGGCTGCTCCATGTTCTTAGAACAGAATTAAGTAGAAAAGCAAGATGCATTAAAATAAAAGGACAAAGTAAATAAAGCTACAACTCGAATGGTAGGTTCTCTTATTCAATTTAGTGGGTCGCTAGAAATGCAAACCCAGAATGAAAGTATAAAATTAAAGTGCATGCATGTTAAAAACCCAATTCTAGCTATCACTATATATCAGTTTTTACTAGAGAGATATTTTATTTGGCCATCTTTTTTTTCTTTTCTTTTGAAGGCCCTTCAAGTCATAAATTTAGTAGCCAGTAAAGCAGCTGTTCCTGAGTCTCATCGTGACCCTGGGAGACAGCTGCGAGAGATTAGAGGTGAAGGTTGAGGGAACCTTCTCCCCCTTCTGAGATCCCATCTCAGCCTCAGATTTGGAACTCGGGGCTAACGTTGCAAAGACTGTGCTGGACCGCTGTGCATTTGTCCACCCACCCTGCTCATTGCCTGTGTCGAAGCCTTAACCTTCAAAGGGACTGCATTGAGAACAAGAGGCTTTAAGGGAGGTAATTAAGGTTAAGTGGGGTCCTTCAGATGGGGCCCTAATCCAACAGGAGTTGTGTCCATCTAAGGAAGAAAAGAAGAAACACCAGGGATGGGAGTGCACAGAAGAAAGATCCTGTGAAGACACAGTGAGAAGGCGCCTGTCTCCAAGCCAGGAAGAGAGGTGTCACCGGACATCAACCCTGCTGGCACCTCGACCTTGGACTTCCAGCCTCCAGAACTCTGAGAAAATACACTGCTGTTGTTTAAGTGATCCAGTCTATGGTATTTTTGTTACAGCATCTCAGATAGACTGATACGGACATGTGGGGTTTAATCTTTGCAAAACTACAGACCACACAGGCGTGTTCTGACAGTAGGGGCAGGAATGTGGGGGAACTGGAGAACTAAGCTTTGCAGTCAGGCTCCACAGCCGACCACCTTGACCATCATGGCATGTTGTCTCTGCACCTGTCTGTCTTCCCTCTATGTAATGCTCCGACCTGAAGGCGAGAGCTTACCGGGCTCCCTCTGTCTGTTAAGCCCCATCTATGTTTTTAGTCCTTGCTTTCTCCATAAATCACTTCTTCATGCCAGCTCAGAACTCAAATTAACAAATTATATTGAAGTGATCGTCTTTGCCTCTTCTTGGCACTCATGTCCTGGTACGATGCGGTTGGGTTGTGTAAGCCTTCCGAGCTGGAGTGGGATTTCCCACATGCAGTGATCAGTGGCCTGCATTTCCCACGGCCCCCTCTGGCTTCAGGAAACCTTGTTGGCTGGCTAACTGCCCTCTTTTCCTATTGATAAGACAGGATTTCTGTTCTTTTTTTTTCTTTTTTTGCTGGCCTACATTTACGTTTATTAAAAACTGACATAAACAAACAAAACCTGTACAAAAAATATCCCAAATCGCATATCACTTTGAAACAGTAATCTCGAGAGACATTATTGCCTAGGACCCCCTCTTCCTCTGCCCTGACCACCTCCTCTTCCTCTTCCTCCGCCTCTTCCTGCAACAGCTTCTCTTTTCTTAGCTTTCACCTTTGGTTCAACATGCACAAGTAGTGTATCCAAAGGTAAGCTGTCTGGCAGAATAAAATATCGAATGTTATTTCTGTGAATACTCAGTGTTTCCAGCTGTACAGGTTCTCGGTTCTTCAGGGTCATTTTCACAGCTTTACGGTGAGTAGGTGAGTATGCATGCTGACATCTACACCTGTGATTGTTCCATGGACCTGTGTTCCATTCTTCAGTTCGATGGTCACAGTTTCGTGCCTCAGTTTCATCAAAAATCTCATGAGCTTCATCCTCACAAAGATTTCTATCCAAGCAGGATTTCTGTTCTTGACTTCCCTACCCTCTCTTTATATATCGATATCGTCGTAAGGAAGAAATGAGTTTTTAAAAATGCTTTAAATAAATTCACATTTTTAGCAGCATGTTGAAGTTTTACAGGTTTTCTCTCTCTCTTTTTTTTTGGTGTAACTTTATATGCCTTTTTGTCACTTAAACCATTATTATTGTAAACAAAAATAACGACAAAGAAAAATTACATCCCCTTTTGATAAATTACTATATATACTATGCATGGTTTATTTATTTATATATGTATACATATATTCGACATATATGTGACTTACTTGTTATATGGTAATGTAATTATACACGAATTTATCTTTCATTTATGTTAAATCACACAGACAGTTTGTGAGTTGACTGATGATCAACTAAATAGGTCCTTGACATCCATTAGAATAAGACATGATCTCTTGCCATAACCGGTTTGGCCCACTGGATAGAGCACTGGCCTGTGGACTGAGGGGTCCTGGGTTCGATTCCTGTCAAGGACATGTACCTTGGATGAGGGCACATCCACAGTAGGGGGTGTGCAGGAGGCAGCTGATCGGTGTTTCTCTCTAATTAATATTTCTAACTCTCTCTTCCTCTCCCTTCCTCTCTGTGAAAAATCAATAAAATATATTTTTAAAAAGACACGATGTCTTTTGCGAGGCAGGAAGAATACACGTGTTCTACCCGCAGGTGCCATCTGCATGTCCTGCATGACAGTATGTGTGGCTCTGGTTATTTGGAGACCCCGCTCATGGATGGCAGCAGGGTTCTGTTGTCAACATGACCCCTGGAGCCAAGGGGAGGGGCTGAGTTGCTGAGGATGCCAGGCTAAGATGAAGGGTGCGCACAGGTGGCACAAACACTTGGTTCCCTTGTTTAGAGTCTGGAACTGGAGTGGGCATCTCAGAGGCTTCTCTTTGAACTTCTCCATCCCAGTGACCCCACGATTAAAAGATCGGAGAGACAGCCTGAGGGCTTCCCTGGGAGAAGATGCCAAAGAGGGCATGATGTAGAGAGCGCATCGGTGCCCTGCCTGGGCCTGGATACCTTCTGAGGGCACAGAGGAAAAACAGATGTGGCAGGCTTGTAAAACTAATCATTTTTAAGTTGATGTTGTTTGTCTTCTATTCTTCAGACAATCAAGAAGTAGAGATCCATCCACATCTTTAGCAAGGACATGTGTCTTTAATTCCATGGTTTGGAGAAAATGTTAGGTTTAAAAATTCCCCCAGTACTTTCTAATCACTGTCAAAATTGTTTTCTGATTCCCTTAGAGCAATTTTGTGCATATTGGCACCAGGCATGTTATCTCAGACCAGTCTTGCCATCATAGGTATTTCTTGAATGATGTGAATGAATTAAAACGCAATCCCCCTGGTAAACTATATCATTCTTGTTAAGGGGCATTTTAAATAAACTTTAAAAGTGGGAATTTAGACTTTTGTGCTAGTTCTCAGGTTTCTAATAACAGAGTGTTTGAATCATATAAATCTCGCAGATCTAATTAGACAATGCTAAGTTCTCAGTTGAAGCCACAGATGGTTCACACTGGGAAAATCAGCAAGCCCTCGGGTTTGTTTGGTCTAGAGGAGTGTCAAATTTTCATGGATAATTTAATAGCTAATAACTCTAATTCTTTCCCATAAACCAAAGAGATGATAAATAATGATTGCATAAAATTGTGAAATTAACCCTCTAGGCTAATGACATTTTTCAGAAGCCATTGAGGAAATTAATTTCTGGTACTTAATGTTTCTTTATTGCCCATCTTTGTAGAGCTGTATTATATCTCATAATGTGACAGAGAGACACAGAAGCACACTGGGCCCATGTGATCCAAAAATAATTATACGTCAGGAGAAGCTTCAAGTGTCCTTCCTCTCTTATTCTCGCTGGACAATTTATTACATAAACAAAAAGGATTATGTAATTTTGACTCAGAGTGAAATGTTTGTCTCATTTTTGGTTAGCTTATGTAGCATCAAATAATGAGTTTGATCAAATAAAGGAGATTATATGTCCTTACAAATAATCACAACTTGCACCAGATACTACAGTGTGACACAGTTTCACTAAGTGTATAAACGAAAAGAATTGGTCACTACTACAAAATTAGCTTCTGAAAATGTCTATAGGGTATTGGTATCTAGGAGTTAAAGGCATCATTAAAATGAATATAGACTATTAAAATTCCCTTTACCCTCACTATTGACTCTGTCTAAGCTATACTGTGTTAATCTCTTAGAAATATTGGATGAACTGAAATCAAGCAATTTTCTGTTTTCTTCTAAAGAGACAGGGGTCAAAGCCTAGTAAAGAAGTTGAGAGACGACACAGGCTTGCTCATGGAACCCACTCGTGCCTCAGAGGTTTACAACATGTGGTGGAGCCTCCCTCTGACCTGGGGGCGAGGAGACAAAAGCTTTGCGGCCCAAAAGGAAGGAAGAAATAGCATCCTATTAAATCATGCATTAGCACTTAGCGTTTGGAAATCCCAGTGGCAATGACCAAAGTCTGTGTAGGTTTTTTTATAGCTGAGTGCACCCAAACACAGGGTAGCAAGGAGGCCCTTGGGGAAGCAGAGTATCATCCCAGACCCACCATCCCTCCCGTTTAAAGGAACACCTGCAGTGTGAAACGGGAGTGTTTCCCGCTCAGATTGATAACCAGGATTACCTCATGGGAAAGTGGGCTCTAAATGGGAGATGCTCTCTGGGGCCACAGCCTCTGCAGTGAGAGAGGAGGGCATTGTGGGATTTCTCCAGACACCAATTTCAAGTCTGTCTATCTGAGTTCCTGCTATTGATTTTTCATAAAGACAGAGATGAAACATTTGATCAAGACTCCAATAGAATAGGGCAAGTGGAGGAGTTGCGGATTAGGAAGACAAAGGGAATAAGAATGAGAATGATGCAGATATTTTTCTGCATACTCCTTTACAGAATGTATCTCCTCAAGCGAGGGGTGGGATAAGATTAGACCTATGACTAGCTCTGGAGTGCACTGATTTACCAGAAAATGGGTTCTTACTACATGCACAATCCTATTTCCTAGTGCTCTTTGCCGTAAGTCTTGGCTACAATAATAATGATAAAAAAAAGCCTAAAGCAAGATTAATAGATCGGTAAGCCACACACACCTTTCTACCAACACTCACAGAGGTGCAAAAGTGACCCGATTACCTACTGTATAAGGCTACCAATCAGATTTTTCCCAAGATTCCTTTTCATTATATAGCATTAGCTTAAGATATCACTCAGCTTTTTGCATATACATGTAACTTATTTATTTATTTAGATATACTCAGAGTGTACCATGGCTTTTCAAAACTCTAAATATACCATCTGCCACTTTTCTGTTTGTGTTGGGAATTGTCGAACCCCATATAGGACAAGTGTCATTTTCTTGAAGCTTAATGGGCACTTAAACACAGTATGTCCCGCTAACAAGTAAGCAGTCAGACTCCCTTCTGCCCGAGAGAGGGCGTGTTCTTAGTTTCCCCACTGGAGTTCTAACAGTGGGCGAAGTCTTTCATCAGTGTGGGCCAAGTCTTGCCTGTATTAGGGAATGTGCTTATGAGAACGAAGTCCCAAAAGTGTTCACGAAAAGCTTAAAAGTATTATACATTGCTATGCAACAACATGAAGTTGACAGAAATCTCAAAGAAAATGCCTATGAATACATTAAGGGTAAATTCCCATCCAGAAAAAAAAATTAGGTGTTTATGAAGAATAGTAGACAAGGTCTATGGTTTCAAAGGAAGACATTTTACTGTGTAATGAGATTTTATTTTTACTTGTTATTTTTTGAAAAATAATATTTCTTCATTTCCCCCCCGCCCCTTTGTTCTTATTTCAGTCCTGTTAATGTTGCCAGGCAATGTATTTGCAGCCTCTGTATTTGTCTTAGTTCCCTCCCTTCCTTCCTTCCTTCCTTCCTTCCTTCCTTCCTTCCTTCCTTCCTTCCTTCCTTCCTTTCTTTCTTTCTTTCTTTCTTTCTTTCTTCTTTTCTTTCTGGTTGTTAGATATCAAATAATACCAGTAACTCAAAACAAAAGGAGATAGTTAAAGGCAATGCAGGATTATTCAACGCTAGAGAAGACATGCCAGCTTCAATATGGACCATCTAGTTCTTGTTGAAGACTCTGACTGTTCAGAGAGGACAAATCCTGATCATAATGGAGGGAGTGTGAATTTTTACAGGATGGATGCTTTGCCAAAGCCTATGGCACATTGGCATCGGGACATCCTTATCTCCTACCGAGGGGAGACGACAACATTTTGACAACATGAAAAGAGATGGTCCTCTGAGATTGCATTTCCAGGAACGAGCACGGAACTCACCGATTCAAATAGGCAGAAGATTCTGAATAAAGCATGAATGTCCTTAGGATAATGAAATCCAATTCTGCAGAGGAAAGGGAAAGTTCCTTTATACAACAAAGACAAATAGCACAGATATCTGAAACGAACCGATCCTTCTCTTCCCATTAATCTATCTCAATATGATGATTAGATGAACAAAATTGCCTTATAAAATATTCATACAATACAATTTAGAGGCAGCTTAATGAGCTACCTACAATTCTTGCTGGGAAGAGTGACTGGAGAAATTCCCTTAAATTGCAAATAGAGAGTTGAATGGGGCTAGGGTTATGCTATGGTTTTTCAAAACAAACGTCTTAGTTCTTGAACATTCTGCCGTGCCATCCATACAAATGAGAATTTTGTATTAGCTCTACTCTCAGTTTTCTTGGATTTTACTCTCATCCTGCCAAACTCTCTTAATAGAAACATGGATAACCATGGAGTTCTAATCCATCATATGTCCAGTTTGTCCTTACTGTGACTTGGGAATCTCTCCCACACTACTTTTGCTCTCTGAAATTCCTCCTTGAGCAACAATTCTCAGAAGTGAAAATGCTTCTTACCCCATTGCATCAACTCGTAGAGTTCAGTCCAACACCCTCCATGGAGCACCGGTACCAGATAGAGCATTTGGCCCTGAGGTAAAACCACGACTCAAACACACAATTCTTATCTTTTTGAATTATTATTATTATTCATTTTAAAAATATATTTCTACTGATTTCCAAAAGGTAGACAGAGGGAAAGAGAGCTAGACACATTAATGATATGAGAGAATCATTGACTGACTGTCTCCTGCTCACCCTTTACTGGGCACCTAGCCTGCAACGCTGGCATGTGCCCTAACCTGGAATGGAACTGTGATTTCCTGGTTCACACTCAACCACTGTGCCATGCTGGTTGGGCTATTATTCGTCTTTTAATCCTTGCTTAAGAATATGCTTCTATTGATTTTAGGAGGGAGAGAGAAACATCAATCAGTTGCCTCCTGTGCACACCATAACGGGGCATCAAACCCACAGCCGAGGTGTGAGCTCTGACAGGGATGGAACCTGAAGCCTTTCGGTGCACAGGACACAAGACAGCACTCCGACCACCTGGGCCACCTGGCGAGAGCTACAATCTTTCTATTAAAAGTGATTTCAGACTCAGGGAGTTAAAAAAAATAGTTAACAAGTCATGAAAACCCTCACTGAAATGTATGCATTTTATTTTTTTGTTTAATTTTAAATTCTTTATTGTTTAAAGTATTACATGTCTCCCTTTCCCCCATAGAGCTCTCCCCGGCCAATCCCCACCCCCAGAACATGACCTCATGCCCCTAGTATCTGTGTTCATTGGTTATGCTTACATGCATGCATACAAGTCCTTTGGTTGATCTATTACATACACACACAAACACACACACACTCACACACAAACACACACACACTCACACACACACACACCTGCCTTCCCTCTGAAGTTTGACAGTCTGCTCGATGTTTCGCTGTCTCTGGATCTATTTTTGTTCATCAGTTTATGTTGTTCATTATATTCCACAAATGAGGGAGAAAAGGTAAATGAGCCTCACTCCAGCTTTGGGAGCTAGGGGTATGGATTTTTAAAAACTTAAAACCCATCTCTTTAAAAGGAAGAGTACCCCCCACCTCCCAGTTTCTGTGAGAAGCTAGCTGCCTAACTCCAGCGGGCACCTCTCTCCAATCTGCAAAACTAGCCCGTTATACAAATATGAGAAGAAAGCCAATGACCTAACAAAGACAGTAACCCCGATGACCCGAGGAATTTAGGTTAAACTCGGTATGACCCATGGTGCTGTCAAGTACTCTTACTTGACAAGGACTTATTTTTGATTTTGAGAATGTGTATGTGGATTTTTCTGCCCCATTGCATGAAAGGGTGAGGTTTCTCTCTGTCTCTGTGATCTCTTTATTGGTTTACCTTTGATGGGCAACCTGGTTTACTGTGAATCCTCTAATAAAGTTGTTTGTTGTTTTCCCCCTCTTCTATCTTTGTGGAAAGATTTTCTAGATTGACAGGTTTTTTTTTTCAGTTGCATTTCCCAAAAGAAGCTAGTATTCCTAGTATCCTCATTTCACTGTTGAGGAAACTGATCATAGACACACCCTGCTGGCAAATGACAGAGCAGAAAATTAAAGGTTGACTGTCCAGCAAAAACCAATTTGGCTCAGGGGATAGAGCGTCAGCCTGTGGATTGAAGGGTCCTAGGTTTGAATCCGGTCAAGGGTACGTTCGTACCTTGGTTACAGGTATATCCCCAGCAGGGGGTGTGCAGGAGGCAGCTGATCGATGTTTCTCTCTCATCGATGTTTCTGACTCTATCCTTCTCCCTTCCTCTCTGTAAAAAATCAATAAAATATATTTAAAAAAATAAAAAATAAAGGTTGGCTGTCCTGCTGTGGGGGTCATCATCTTGTACCCCTACTACCTCATGCCCTTTCTGTCTTGTGGGTATGCCTCACCTGAGTTTCATGTGGGAAACTATCACACAACAGGCAGTGCACTGCTGGTCTTAGTGTGAGCACAAAATGAATAATTAACAGATCATGGAGTCCTTTCTTACTTATAAGAATTCAGACTAGTGGGACTTATGGAAAGAATGCATTTCTTTTCAATATTTGTGAAACTGTATTCTATTGCTCCATTTATTTCAAAAGAGTTTCTCCTCATTCTCTTTTGAAACTTTGCATATGTTTCTGTTTGTGCCAGATTTAAAATAAAACAGCTGTGCTTATTCAATGTCTATTCAAATCAAGTGGAAGGGAAACCTCTCCTTCTACAAAGATACAATAAATATGTCAAATCTAAATTCAAAGAAAACTAAGCTGCACGTTTCTTCGTTCGAATAGTCTTCACAAGTCATTGTCCCTGAGATAACTTCTGCCTGTCACTTCTGGCATTGTCTTCCTGCACACCGAACTTCTGCATTGTTTCACTGGAGCATGCTACATTATAGCATAGAAGTTAAAATATAGGCTTGGGAGGAAAAAATATCTCCGTTCCAGCCCCACCTTACTTATTACTGACTCTGTGATTTGGAGAGAGTTTTATAAAGTTATTTTCCCCTAATATAAGAAGAATTGCCAGACTTAGCAAATGCAAATATAGCCTTGACTCTCATGTACACTAGAAGGCCAGGCACCTAGCAACCTCTAAGAAACATTGGCTACTATGTTTATATTCTAATTATATTATACATGGAGTGGCCAGATCATTGTGATCTCTGAACACATAATAATCTGGCCACTCTGTGTATATAGTAGAGGCTCTGTGCATGAATTCGTGCATGTGTGAGGTCTGGCCAGCCTGGCCAGGGGGAGGGGACATGGGCGTTTGACTGGCCTGCCTGCTGGTCAAACACCTGGTTGAAAGGACAATTTGCATATTAGCCTTTTATTATATAGGATATACACTGATTAGCCAGATTATTATATGTTCAGAAATAATAATAATCTGGCCTCTCAGTGTATATTAACTAGAGGCCGGGTGCATGAAATTTGTGCACTCAGGGGCATCCCTAAGCTCAGCCTGCACCCTCCTGCAGTCCAGGAGCCCTCGGGGAATGTCCAACCGACAGCTTAGACCTGGCCCTAAAGGCATCAGTCAGACATCCATAGCAATGATGGGGAGGCAGGAGAGGCTCCCACCACAGCTGCACTCACCAGCCCTGAGCCTGGCTTCTTGCTGAGCGGCGCTCCCCCTGTGGGAGCACACTGACCACCATGGAGCAGCTCCTATGTTGAGCATCTGGCCTCTGGTGGTCAGTGCACGTCACAGCAACTGGTTGCTGGTCGACTGTCTGTTCCCTATGGTCAGTGTATGTCATAGCAAGTGTTTGAGCAGCCTTAGCTTATCATTAGGATATTACACTTAGGTTTTTATCTGTGACCCCTCAGGGGATGTCAGAGAGCTGGTTTTGGCCAGATGGTAGAACAACCAGTCACTGTGACATGCACTGACCACCACGGGGCAGACGCTCAACACAGCAGCTCCCCCTTTGTGGTCAGTGCACTCCCACAGGGGGAGCTCCTCTCAGCCAGAAGCTGGGCTCATGGCTGGCGACTACAGCGGTGGTTGTGGGACCCTCTCCCGCCTCCGCAGCAGTGAGAAAGATGTCAGTCTGATGGCTTAGGCCTGCTCCTGTCAGTCAGACATCCTCCAAAGGCTTCTGGACTGCGAGAGGGTGCAGGCTGGGCTAAGGGATCCCCCTGAATGCATGATATAGCCTTGACTCTCATGTACACTCGAAGGCCAGGCACCTAGCAACCTCTAAGAAACATTGGCTACTTATGTATATATTCTAATTATATTATACATGGAGTGTCCATGCACTGAGCCTCTAGTATTACTATATAAGGATTGGCAAAAATAAGTTCACTGTTGTATGTGAAACACAGAGTTAGTTGATTCTTGTATTCTATATTTACTCATTATTGTGTTATCTGTATTATTTGTATTATTATTGCTACTACAGGCCCAGTGCATGAAATTTGTGCATGGGGGGGGGGGTTGGTCCCTCAGCCCATCTTGCACCCTTTCTAATCCAAGAAATCCCTATCCAGGACTGCTGGCTCCCAGCAGCTTGCCTGCCTGCCTGCCTGATTTCCCCTAACTGCTTATGCCTGCCAGACTGATCACCCCATAACCACGCCCCTGCCAGCCTGATTGACACCTATCTGCCCACCCCTGCAGGCCTGATTCCCCCGTAATTGCCCACCCCTGCTGACCTGGTTCTCCCTAACTTCCCTCCCCTGCAGGCCTGGTCCCCTCTAGCTACCCTCTCCTGCAGCCCGCCCCCACAATGGCCTGCCCCTGCAGGCCTGGTTGTTCCCAACTTCCCTCCCCTGCCAGAGATCTTGTGGAGGCCATCTTGTGTCCACATGGGGGTGGCTATCTTGTGTGTTGGAGTGATGGTCAATTTGTATATTACATCTTTATTATACAGGATTATTATTTCATATCCTTACTTATGATTTACACTAGTATTTTATGGAATGATAGCTGATAATTTAACCTATTTTTTGCCCACCGCATTGTCTAAGCCAGGTTTTCTTCAAGTTTCATCCATTTGTGCTCATGAAACGTGGGCTTTGGTGTTAACAAAGAATTATATAGAATAGCCTGTGTACTCACAAAAATGCCCTCCAACCTTGGCAGTTATAAAATACACAATTTTAACTCATCTTCAAACAATTCATGTTAAAGGTGATAGGTCTCAAATACCTGGGCTAACCTTGGATGGATCTGACATCATAAAGAAATAGAAAAATGTGATGAACTGTTCCTACCTCACTGTTTATATTTTTAACAATATTTGAGAGGTGTGTTTTGCTTGGCAAGTGCTTGGCAGCTGCTACTTGAACTACACCAGCACTCTCAGCCATTTTCCATAGGAACCCTATTACCTGAAACATTCAGGCTCAATTATGGTGACTAAAGAACGAACAATTTCCCCCTATTTTCCTGAGGAAAGTTTATTTTCCAGTCTGCCGTAGTAGAATAAAAGCAAATGTGGTACAGGAACAGCACTTCAATAATGATAGACCTACTTCCTACTTGCCCCACTAAATGCAGCTATTCGGGGGGAAAATGACCTCTCCCTTTTCTCAGCTTATTCACCATAATTTACTTTCACCTCAGCCTCTTTCCTTCATTATTTGCTTATTTTTGTGGCCTTTCTGCCCATGAAAAACCCAGAGTTGCCTCCTAGTGGGGCTTTTATCAGGAATAGCCTTTTGTTGAGCCCACACAGGACAAAGACAGGACAGTGAGTCTTGAGTCTATTCCTGGCCCTCACCCAGGTTCTAGCCTGACCAAAGCCCCCTGTGGGAATCAAGAGCAGGCAAGCAGCACACACTGCCCATGCGCGAGAAGCTCCGCCGCCTGGCAACATGGGCCCTGAATGAAAACTCCAGTGTCCACAGTAGCATCTTTGCCAAGTGCCCCTGTTATCTGAGACAACTGTAATGGGGACACTGTTCTCAGAACAGGGTTTCCCAAAAGGAACCCTTTGCATGAAGCTTTCCATCCTCTCCTAAGCCAGGTGTTGCTTATTAATTTTATTCAAGTCCAAAATCTTACAGTTTGCATCTTCTTTTGTCGTTACAGCATGCATGCCTAGTTACTATTTTATTCCCTCTACTAATGACTAGTTAATATTTTAGCTGCATTCGAAAGGATAAGGTAGGATATCTAAGAATAAAATATCTCAGATCTCTCCATTTCCTCATTTCTCTTTGATGATTTCCTTATCTCTTTTGATGCATATATTGTTTTTCTCAAGACCATGAGAGAGAAGGAGACAGAAAACAGATGAGTGGGGAGGTATGCCCACCCAGGAGAAATTCAGTGTCTCTAGTGGATGGGATCATTGATACCTCAGGTCTAGAAATTACCTTCCACTATTTCATAACTGAAATAAAAAAATGCATCTCAAATGCTCTAAATACATCACCCATTATGCTTCTATGTCCATGCACAGATTTCATGGCTCCTGAATTGACTGACAGCATCTGATAGAAGTGTTCTGTCCTTTCTGCACTCAAGCCCGAAGCACCTTCCTGAGGTATCACTCACCCTGCCTCATGCAGCATCTTCACCAGCTTTCTGTGGCCTCTCCAGTAAATAGTGTTCATCGTGCCTTTCAAATCAGTTCCCCGCGTGGAAAACGCAGTGAACTGTGAGGTCAGCGTATTCCATTCAGGCCCGGGCTGATTCTAAAGGCATGCATCTCTGAGTCAACCCCCCACTGGGCGCACTGCAGGGCTCTCCTCTGAAAAGTAGGGGTTGAAAGCAGTGACCACAAGCCTTTCTTCTCTAAAATCTGACCTTCCAACCACCCATTTCCAGAGAAAACCGAACCTGGTAACTACTCCCGCTGTGGTCACTCACCTGCACCAAATGTCTGATCGCCCTGCCCACATGACCTCTTCCCTGCTCTTCACAGCCCACCCTTACTGTCACTTGACTTCATCACACCCTGCAAAGAACCCCTCCTCATCTCCATACTAGGGGACAACAGTTTCCTCCACTGGACTCTTGTCTGTTGCTATAGCATTAGACAAACTCCCTCCTTATATTACAACTAGAGGCCCGGTACACGAATTCATGCATGGGTGGGGTCCGGCTGGCCTGCCCCAATAAGGGCCAATTGGGCCACCCTGCCAACCACCTAGGGCCCCCTTCCCCTGGTCAGTCCATCCCCTGGTCCAACTCCAGTAGAACTCCTGGTCGAAGGGACAATTTGCATATTACCCTTTCATGATATAGGATATAAGGTTTGATACTTTCCTCTGATTCTTTTTATAACAGATTTTCCAGATACATCAGGTTCTGTAATAAGTTTTCATTTTTTTTAACATTTTCAGGTCAAGTCATATTACAGTTAGTAGTCATCCCATATTAATGGACGATGGCCACAAATATTATCAAATTTAACGCTAGTCATTGACAATTCAACAAATATCATAATAAACATATTCTGCAACCTAGAGTAGATCTAGTTTTATTAAAAAAAACAACACATGTGTACTCAGCTCTACCCCATCTCATTCCTGGTCAGAATTATAAGACACTGATCTACTATGTCAGAGGAACAGTAGAATTTTACTCCTGAAGCTGGTTCCTGCACTCCTCATTTAAAAAAATCATCTCTCCCTTGATGTCTCTCTGGATACCGTACATTAAAAAAAAAGTTGTATTGATTTCATAGCGGAAGGGAGAGAGAGAGACAGAAACATCAATGATGAGAGAAAATCATTGATAGGTTGCTTCCTGCATGCCCCATACTGGGAACTGAGCCCACAATCTAGGTATGTGCCCTGTCCAGGAATCAAACCATGACCTCCTGGTTCATAGGACAACATTCAATCACTGATATTTGCCAGCTGGGCACATGGTATATTTTTTAAGACACTTGTTGAAAGACATAATTTGCTTACGTCATTTTCCAGCTCTTTACATCAACACCACAATGTAAAAGGTAACATCACTCTCTACCCCTTTCTCAAAACATTTCTGGATATAAAAAGAAAATGGAAAATTTGAAATTTGCTCTGTTCTCCTTATGCCTCATTTTGAAAAGCCCAAGGGATCCTCACAATAAGATTTTTGTCTTATTTAAGCACTTCAGCTGATGAAATCTATTTCCTGAAACTGGAGAAGCAAAACAAATTACTTCAGGTCTCACCTGTGTGGTTTAAGGTCTAACTCCCTGTTAACCCTTCTCTGATGGGTTCTGATTGCCTGTGTGTGCCCAGTTGTCTACCTCGGCTTTGGGTAGAGAAGCTGTATCCCCAACTGAAGCCTTTAAAGCACAGGAGATAATGTAAAGCAAACTGTCTCACACACCAAGAGAAAAGAAAGGTCTGCTTGCGGAGTTTTCTTGTCTGATTTGGGCCCAAAGGATCATGATTTGAAATATTTTTTTCTTAAAAAAACAAACAAACAAACAAACACACATGTTTTATTGATTTCAGAGAGAGGAAATGAGAGGGAGAGAGAGAGGAGTATTAATGATGAGAAAACATCACTGATTGGCAGCCTCCTGCACGCCCCACACTGGGGATGGAGCCCACAACCAGAGCATGTGCCCTGAGAATCTAACCAGTGATTTCCTGGTTCATGGCTGGACGTTCAAACACCGAGCCTCACCAGCAGGCTGAGATATTGTTACAGGGAAAAGTAACATGTTTCATAATAAGGGCATGTTACCATGGCAAAGCCATACGGTGAGACATATGGTCATATGCTGGGGTGGAATTTCGCCAGCACTGCAGTGGCTGTGGGTTCCCCTGTTTTGGCCTCGCCTTTTCCACACCCAGTACATAGCACATTCCCAATACCGCACCCCCCTGCTGTGTCTTCCTGCTTAATTATGGCTCCTATCCCCAGCATACGCTTCATACTGTCAACAAAAGGAAAAAGCCTACTTCGATTTGGACCAAATGGAGTGTCTTTAAATATTCAAATATGCTGTTTTACAATAACATATGGCCGTGAACAGTGTTTTTCATATTTTTTCTAACGGGATCGCTCCTTAAGGATAAATCGTATATTCTGAGATTAAATTAAATGGCGATGAGTCCTGCTGTTAGAGACACACGGCTTGGCTTTCTATGGCAGTGTTTATTAAATCTTGAAGAACTTAAACACCCTATGATGAAATTTAGGGAGATAAAAAATTGCACGTGTTTCTATTACACTGGATTGTAGCACATTACGAAGTAACATTAAACCGGATGGTTTTATGAACTGGAATAGCAGAGCCAGGCTTTAGGTGTTATCGCATGGTGCCTAATGGCATCTCCAACAAAAGTTTTGGGTGTGTGTAGTCACTTCCTAAATCCCGATCCTGCTCCTTCCCTACCCTAGCAGTGAATGAAGGGTGGTCCCTCATATCCACACAGTCCTCTGAGTAACAGGGAAGGAACATTATTTTTCTACTTCCTCTTAAGTATTCATAACGCCATGCATTGAAACTTCATTTTCTAATGTTTAATGCCTGCCACAACCATGGCCTTGGATCTTACAACAAGCTAGACAGAGGCACTGATCAGACATAATGGCATGCCATGGTTTTGGATCTCACTGGCTGGTCCCTGAACTTCCCTGGTTCCCATTGCTACCTCTGGAAACACGGGAATTGAAAGAGGTTCACCTTCTTTATTCTCCCTCAGAGCAGTGAGTCTGCACCCTCAAGGCACCTTGTAATGATCTTATTTAAATATTCATGTCCTAATTTCTTTTCCATTCCTCTCCGCAGAATATAAGATCAGTGAGGCCACTGTGTCCTCAGAACATCCCTGGCTACAGTCACTGACTGGCTATCACTAAAGAATGTCTGTGTCTTGTCTGAGGGCAGGCCACAGACGCCTCTCATGATAATGGGAAGAAACAATGGTGGGGACACCCCTTTGGCACCCTCTTCCGTCCTAACTTTTATGCGAATGAGCTTGAGGCCAAATAAAAATGACCAGTAGCCCCTGCTAGCCTATTATCATTCTAAAGCCCCCCCCCCCCCCAGGAGAAAACACAGCTGGGGTGGAATCATGACTTGCCACAAGACAGAATAGGTTATAAAAAAATCCATTTCAAATATATGGACACTTGGAATAGAGACGCTCTTTTTGTTTTGCAATTGTCTTGCCACCTCGCATTAGAGTGAGGAGCAAACGAGAGTTGGAAACTACCTTGAGAAGTCACTGCGACCTTTCCCTGCCCTATGATTGGTGCCTTGCTGTGCAGGGAAGGAACACACTGGAAACAAATATTACACACTACTCTATCTCCCTGCATATTTAAACAGGAGCTCTAGGGCTATGCTATAGGACACACCATCTACTATTTATGGCAAATTACTCACAGGAGCGATTATGTCCTAAAGAATATCCTAGGGACCGGGGGACCAAAGACAGCATTCGGAGCAAACATCTTTCTTTTGTAGGTCCTCTTCCTTAGACAGCAGAGGAGTACTCTTTGGAAGGCTTAATACAATGTGCTTCACAAACGCTGAATAATAACTTGGCCGGATATGAAGCATTCTTCACTTGTTTCTTGTCAATGGCTCTATTTTGTTTCAAATAGAATGATGCGAGATATGAATCAGATAGATAGTAATGATTATTCTGCAGGAATATTTACAGATGATATTGACTGGTGTTTCAATGAGATTTATTTTGTAAATACATGAAATCTGTTGAATTGCTCATTTTGATATATACCGCCTTTTACAATTATTTAAAATGCAATAGTTACACGACTAGTCTACTTTCATCAAGAGAACAAGCATCTACATACATAAAAGCCTAAGGACCAAACAATCAAATGACCTGAACAACGGGAATAAACGGTTGCTATTACACACACTGACCACCAGGGGGTGGGTGCTTAACACAGGAGATACCTCCTGGTGAACACAGCAGGAGCTCTGCTCCGCTGAGACCCATCCAGGTGGCCCTCCAGTCCAGGGGCAGCCACTTACTCCCTCAATGGCCTTGCGGGTCCAGTCTCCAGAGACCAGGGCAGGCACGGCTGGACCAGCACAGCTACGCCAACCACCCTGACAGCGCCGCTGGTCTGGCAGTGACCCTCTGGCACAGCGCTGCGTCCCCTCCCCAGACGCTCCACAAGGAAGAAACAATATAAAAGCAGGTGCCTGGTGACTCCCCACCACCAGTGTGAATGTCAGGGAGACAGATTCGGATCTTGGCTGGCAAAGGTGATCCACCCCCCATTTGGAGGGCCGATCCGCCCCCCATCAACCCCTTCGGGACCCCATCTGTGCACTAATTCGTGCACTGGGCCTCTAGTTAAAAATGAATGTGCAGTGAAATTTTTATTTGATAATCAAGATAAGATGAATCCCCTCTTTAAATGCCATGTCATGAATTGTAGGGGCTCTGATTAGAGGATACGTATACATCTCCTCTCTGAAAACACTATTTCTGCCACTGAATCCAAATGTCTTCATCCTGTGCCACCGCTTGGCCCCCACACACAGCTTGACCCCCACAGAGATCATTCCCCAGCATGTGGGTGAACCCTGGGGGGGCAAGTAGGGCACAAAGCTCAGGATAAGAGGAACATTAAAGGCCTCCTACCCGTTTGTCACACGAAATGAGATGTGAACACTGGAGTGAAGTGCTGGCGGCCTCGAAGTGCTGAGGATGTCAGGGTATGGGCTCTGATGCTGGGAAAATGATGGCCCCTGAGCATCTAGACCCTGGGACCCTGTCGGCTTGGCTAATAATTGCCATATTTCTCCACTTCTGATGCCCGGGAGGAGCAATGGGCAGCATCATAAAGATGTTTGAAAAAAGCCCATTACAAGAGGGCATTTGCTGACCCTGCTACTGGAGCTAGCAGAGATATTTTTCTACTGTGCTGCTCCTTCCTACTCAGACGGGGGGGAAAGACTAATGAAGACATTCCTAAAACAGTTTAAAAAATGCCACAGGTAATAACTGATTTATGGAAAGCCATTGCTGTCACGTATGCACAAGTTTTTGGTGAGGTCAGCACCCCTCCAAATCACAGATGCCACTCCTGAGAAGGAATTCAGGGTGCGTCCCTGGCTTGTAGGTAGGGAAAGTATTGGGCTTTGGCAAACTGTCCTTACGAGCTGAAATCCCTGTCTTACTACAGATTCATGTAAAATGAAACCTCTCCACTCTCCAGATGGAATACATGGCTCTGTCTCACAGATGCACCTGATCCTGGATCATAAGCTGCCATGGCATCTGACGTGCTTGCCTACATCTGCAGTGACCAAGTGCCATGTGCCCATAGCTCCACGTTACTATGACCTGAGAATAACAGAAGAAAAAGTGTCAGCCCTGGCCCCCGTAGCTCAGCTGGTTGGGCATTGTCCCATCCATCAAAAGGTTGTCAGTTCCATTCCCAGTTAGTTCACATTCCCAGTCAACGGGCTCGATTCCCAGTAGGAGGTGTATAGAAAGCAGCTGATTGATGGCTCTCTCTTCAATGCTTCTATCTCTCTATCCCTCTCCCTTCCTCTCTCTAAAAAGAAAATCAGCAAACTAGAAAAAAAAGTTTTTGAAAAATTCATTAATAAATTTTCTACCCAGGAATTAGGGGGTCAAAAGCCTGAGATACTGCTAAACTGTTCAACTAATCACATTGGTTCTGTTGATATATATATATATATATATATATATATATATATATATATATACATTTTAATAGCTAGTAACTCAATTTTGAAAAGAAGTATGTTTTAATAAACACAGCCTTTATAATTATAAAAATGTGTATACATTTTTGGACGCCCTATATTGGTGGAAAGGCAGCTCCTATTCCCAGAAGTGCTTCGTTTGTGATGTTTAAAGCACAGATAATACAACCTGAATATTTGTTGGCAACAATATAAGTCTTTTGTTTCTGTCTTCATATATTTATACTAGAGGCACAATGCACAAAGATTTGTGCAAGAATGGGCCTTCCTTCCCCTGGCTGCCAGCACCACCTTCGCTCCTGCTGGAGCCACCTTTTCACTCCTGCCCGGAGCTGCCTCTCTGCCTTCCCATTCTGCCCAGAGGCCCGGAGCAGCTGGGGTGGTGCAGAAGCAGCCCCCTCCCCCAACCCAGCCTCTCAGTGTCTGCAGATACACATTAACCCACCATCTTTGTTGGGTGAATTTGCATACTCACTCCTGATTGGCTGATGGGTGTCAGGAAGGTATGGCCAATTTGCATCCTACTCTTTTACTAGTATAAATGTAAAAAATGCTGAAAGCAACTTCTCACGGACCTCATGCAAACCGCTCACTGACTCCTCTCTTCCTTTTGCGTGATGGACATTCCATCTGCGCTCCCGTAGGGTTTCCAGAGCTCCCCAGCTCAGGACTGGAAGGTGCTTCCTGTTCTGTGGCTCCTCTCCTTCCTGTAGCACTGTTCTCATTTGCTGGGCCCACTTGGAAAACACCAACTCATGGACTTAAATGCAGATCCTTTTTTGGGGGGTGGGGGTGTGTGAATTTCATACTAAGGAATGTTCCTTTTTTATTATTATAACTAGAGGCCCGGTACACGAAATTCATGCAGTCAGAGAGGGGAATTCCTCAGCCCAGACTGCACCCTCTCGCAGTCTGGGAGCCCTCAGGGGATGTCTGACTGATGGCTTAGGTCTGCTCCCACCAGGCCTAAGCCATCAGCCAGACATCCTTAGCACTGCCACAGAAGCGGGAGAGGCTCCCACCACTGCTCCTGTGCTAGCCACCCATGAGCCTGGCTTCTGGCTGAGCGCTGCTCCTGCATTGAACATCTGCCACCTGGTGGTCAGTGAGTGTTATAGCAACCAGTTGTTCTGCCATTTGGTAGATTTGCACATTAGCCTTTTACTGTATAGGATTATCTTAAAGAGACTGTATAAAATGGTAAAGACCAGTTCTGTAGCCAGACTGGGTTTGAGTCCTTGAGCCAGACTACAGCAGCTCTATGATTTAGGCACGAAACTTGGCTTCCTGATATCGCTTTCCCACTGAGAAGATGGTGACCAGATATGATGTCCCATACAAAGCGTTTGGCATCATGTTTATGTGTTGTAAACAGTCTACAGGTTTTAGCTTTTAATGACTACGAATCTGTCCCTTTAACAGCCAATTAGGAAATGGTTATTGCACAAGTTCTATAAGTGTGCCAGCTAAGTTTGTTCTTTTTCCTCTCGGAGCCTGCATTTCCTTATGTAACTAGAGAGAACACAGAATGGAGACAGACTGATCCATAAGGTAATCCATCATTATTAATATAGAAAGTCTCAAAAGCTAAGTCGGAACACAGCATACCTTCACCCTCTGCAGGAAATGTAGCCTCTGTTCATCCTGAAGCATTCAGACACAGGGTGATTCTGAGGTAGCACAGAGCCATCGTCATCATCAAGTCCTCAAAACATGTAACAGGAACATGGAGAACAAACTACCCATCTGTGCGGGAGACCTTCACGGGGGTGGGTGTCGGAGCTTGGTCTTGGGGAAAAGTTTGTGAGAATTGAGGGGAGGGTGTCCGTACATGAAACAGTGAGAAGAGAGGAGGTGAGCAAAAGCCTCAAGTGTCTTGGAAAACAGAGCAGCTGAGAGAAAATCACAGAGGCTCATGGCGGAGGTGTGTTCAGACAATGAAGACATGGATGTGGCCCTGGCCAGTGTGGCTCAGTGGGTGGAGTTCTGGCCCAGGGACTGGAGGGTTCCAGGTTAGATTTCGGTCAAGGGCCCAAACCTTGGTTACAGGCTCAATCTCTGGCCCTAGGGGGCAGCCAATTCATGTCTCTCGTCCATGGATGTTCCTCTCTCTCTGTCACTTTCCCTCCCACTCTCCCTAAAAAAATAAAATAAAACAAAATAAAATAAATAAATGGAAAAAGTCTCCTTAGCTGAAGATTAGCAGCAATGAAAAGATGTGGATGTGTACATACACTCCTGCATATACGCTCATGACTCTACAAAAGCAGACATGGGATAGATTATAAAGACCTTTTATCTCAGGCCCAAAAGTGCACTCACTCCTCCCAGGAAACCCTCACTCCTAAATTTCTCTCACACCGTTTTCCTCGTCCCCTTGGACCATGGTGATGTTATAAGCAAAACGAACAAGCACATCACAGAACCTACTGGGTCAAGCTTGTTGCCCCCGGGCCCCAGCCTCCCTCCCGTGCTCTGCGCTTTCCAGGGGCCTGCGCTAATCCAGATGTGGAAACAGCTGTCACTCCTGCGCTGCCCACCGGACTTCTTCTCTAACCGCGGGTGCTTCCCGTGAGCAGCACTCGCGCAGGTGAGACTACGGGGCACGGGAGATGCTGGGGATGACCGATGTGAACAAATGAACAGCAACCACCCCGTGATTTATCTGAAATCAATGTGTATTTACTGAAGAATCAACATACTCACGGCATCCCATTGACTGCTGTTTCCCTGAGCCTGGAGGCCACCAGATTTATGAACACGGGCTATGTGCACGGTTAATGGATAGATAATCACAAAGCATCTCATTCGCCACTCACCACAGCCTTAGGAGTTGGAATTATAGTCCCTGTTTTCCCGGAGAGGTTAAGTAACTTTCCCACGATGTTCTTTGCATTGTGAGAGTCAGCCACGAGCTAACTGATTTTCACAATACAAAGGCATTTCATTTAAGTCATCACAATTAATGCCTATATCAGTTAAAACAGCATCAGATAAGTAAATAATAATAATAATAATAATAATAATAATAATGATAAAATGTGTAGTCTCCATATGGAAAAAAACCTTCTCAGATATGGATGGAGAAAGGAGAGTAGCTGGTTTTCACACAAAGGCTGGTTGAATGTTATAAAGTCTACACATGCACATAAGCTATGTATGAACAACACGAGGGCTTGGGGTGGGGAAACACAATCTAGAGGCTAGAATAGAACCCGGCGCCCCTCTTTCTTGCGAGCAATGGAGAAGTAGATGGCACACCTGCATCCCCCATGACTGCCCAGAGCTGACCCAGCTGAGAGGTAAGGGCTGCCTTCCCTTGCAAATCACTCCTTACTTTTCTCATAGAATCCCAACAGAACAGGTGAGAAAGCCCAAATGCAAACCTTCTGAGGACCATGCCATCCTCTGCAACAGCCTTCCCACCCTCCTCCCACAAACATGCAGGCTGGAGCTTGTATGTGAGTGCAAATGACCTAAACATCACATTCTTACTAAAATGGTAAAATATCAGGACATAGCAAATCAGAGTTTAGCCACTGAGGCTTTGGAATTTAGGACTAAGAGAAACTGTGTTTTAATGTATTTGGTTCTATGCACCCAAAATCAGTAATACTAAGTGTCCTTAGCTATAATAACTCAACAATTCCTACAAATTACTTCAAAGCTTATGGCCTTTGTCATGAGTTTAGAAAAGTATATAATTCACTCTTTGAATAACTTTTTTCAAGCCCATTATAGAATAACATAGCTATTGAATATTCATGTTTAAGTAGGTATCTATAGTCACCTATTTATCATTTATAGCATGGATGGCAAAAGCATTATCAAACATTTATTAAGCATTTATAAATAACTTTATCCTACTTCTAGCATGTGTTATAAATATATTATTATTTCTAAATTATTGATAGCAAACCCTTGAAACATGAGTTGAGAGTATCATTTATTAGTAAATGACATTTTGCCACCCTTGAAACCTGCATCTTAGGCTAACTATGCAGATATCAGCGAAAGCCATGGGCAGGGTTGAGGGAATAATATTTCTTGTAAAAAAATAATAAAATATTTATATTAGCATTTGACAAGGCTGACACATTTAATATAAATTTAATATAACCACATTTAATATAACCAAATTTCTCCAAAATGAAAATTCAATGAACTGGCGAGATGCTTTGGGAGTAACTAGATTCCTGCTGATCATTAAGTAATACTGAATGGCCAACAGAGGTTGTTTAGTGCACTGTCTTTTATCTATTTTGCTTATTTTCTACCTATGCCATATCCCCACACAAGAGAGAATACCATTGCACCAAAGGGGAGAGTAATGCACGTTAAATCTTCTAAGACCTATGGTCATTGCTAGTACATAAAAAAAATCAATTTTTTTCAGGCCATCACCTGAAGTACCCAGGATATTTGGGGGCAATAATTCAACATTTCATCACCTTGGCTATACAGGAAGCATCCCAAGGGCCCCATGGAAAACTGTCACACCCATTTAGACCTAAGTTACTGTGCCCTTTTACACAGGTCACATTAGAGAAATATGGCCACCGAGTCCCAACACAAATGCAGGAGTCACCAAAGTCGGAGCTGACATGGTGGATGTCTAGGGTGACCTTCATGGCCTCTGGCCCCATGAAGAAGCTTTTGACTGATGTTCTCCTGACCCGCACCCCAGGCCCCTAGAAAGCCACCCAGAGATTCAGCCAGAAAAGTCTCTGTACCCCTCGAAGCACAAGGCCGATGGAGCCGCTGCCTTAAATATGCCAGCACCTTACACTGACCATCCCCGTCAGAGCAAAACCGACTCATCTTCTGAATCAAGTTTTATTTTAAGAGAACAGATTCATTCGCATGTCTTTAGAAAAGTCCAATTTCTCTGGAAGTTTAACTGTTTGTTTCCACGTTGTTGTTGATTTATTTCTGTAAAGAATACATGTTGCCTTCTCATTGTCGGTACGTCATTGCTGGTACAGCACTGTCTTCAGCCATTTTAAGGCAAAGTTGTGAGAAGAAGAGATAGACTGATGGGAAATCTTTGGAGCGAGTGTGATCAGAGATGCTATTATGAAGACAGCAAAAAGTCACCAGATAACCTTGAGACGAAACAATGCTCATTATGCAATAAAATAACATGAAAAAGCTTAGGAAAATAGCTCCCTGAAACCACAACTGCAAAACAGTGAAGTCATCCCTTGCTTCCAGTTTAGAGATCTTAAAGCATCTTTAAGATGCTACCACGCTGCCCGGCCGCATGGCTGGCTCAGTGTTGAGCATCCAGCTGTGAACCAGGAGGTCACAGTTCGATTCCCGATCAGGGCACTTGCTGGAGTTGCAGTTCCATCCCCGGTGTGGGGCATGCAGGAAGCAAGCCGATCAGTCATTGTTCCTACTCTCTCTCCTTCTCTCTTCCTCTTTGAAGTAAAGAAGGAGGAGGAGGAGGAGGAGGAGGAGGAGGAGGAGGAGGAGGAGGAGGAAGAAGGGGAGAAGGAGGAGGAGGAAAAGGAGGAGGAGGAGGATGACGAGGAGGAGGAGGAGGGGGAAGAGAAGAAGATACTACCATACTGGTCTTGCTTCCTAGTTTCACCAAATTTTACCTAGACTTTATGGTTTTGGAAATCTAGGTAGGGCTAATGGAGTTGAGGACACACTCCACACACACATAGAACGCACTTTGTAGTGTCATCAACGCTTGCTGAAGAGTGGATAGTAGGTGATGAGTTTGCACTCAAAAATTCCCAATTGCCTACATGAAAGGAGTGTAGTAGTTTTCTTTCAGTATCCCAACTGTGCTTACTTCACATCACAATGAATTCAGCTTTAGTCTTCTTCCTTGTAAAGTCTGGAAAACCTGAGAGTTCAAAAGATTCTTTTAGTGCTGCGAAATCCTGCCGTGAACTGAAGAAATCAAAGCTACCCAAAGCTATGTTACAGTGTTTGTTTCAAAGCCAGGAAAAAACACACACACACACAAAAAAAAAACAGAGAATTTTCATCAACTTTGCATTGTATCATCTTCCCAAATGTTTCTAAGGATAGTTTGACAAGTATGAATTGGTATTTACAATATTCTCAATGTGGTAAAAGCAAGCATAGCTTCATAGAAATATATTAAATTTTAGTGCGATAAAAATCAGTGCCTTTTTCACTCGGTTGCGATACAAAGGCTAATCTTTGTGTCTTATAAGGATAACACTGTCTTGATCTGAGTCGGAGCCAGGCAAAATTAAAGGAAGCACAATTCATAAATGTGTGACAGGAGACCAATAGTTCTAATTAATCTGGGGAAGCATGCAGCCAGGTTATACTTATGGAAGACGTAAATCTTTCAAAGCTAGCAAATAGATGGCGAAGGTCATCCAATCAATGTAGATAAATAATGAAAGTCTTTAGAAAAAGCCAACATGTGACAAGCAAGATAGGTGGTCCTGTCATTCCGTTTTGGGGGATTTAAATATTGCACAGTCAATTGTTTGGGCGTGAAATTTACATGGCAGAGCAGTGAAGTATGCAGAAGAAAGAACATCTAGTATATGTTCCCCATCTAAATGTTCCTCTGTGCTGCAGGGTTCCCTAGGATCAAAATTGTTCCCCAAGGAAACATTACGCATTCCGATGGGGACCCTGTTGCTGTCACACCCCTACAAGCTGAGTCAAGATATCACTAAGAAGGAAGAGCCGTATCCCCGACTTTCCAGTGTCCTGCTTCCCCAGCTGCACCAAGACTGGCCCTTCCCAGTGGCCTCTGCCCACCTAATGCCTGACCTAGTGACAAAGGCGTGCGTTTCAGAATGGATCTTGTTGTCTATGTAAATAGAAAACAGGTTCTGATAAAACCCATCTCCAAAGCAATCAGAGAAACAGGATTCAAACAGATCATGAGCATATTGCCAGGAGAGCCTTCATTTCAGAACACACATGAGATCTCTCCATGCTGCTGCCAGGGGGCACTGTGAGCAAAAATGAAGCCCTGTGTCCCAGAAAACCTATTAGGGATGCAGCTTCCATGGAAGCCCATTTCCCTCCTGCATGACCATTCCCCACCAGTTCAAAAAGGAAAGAAGTTGAAACCGGTTTGGCTCAGTGGATAGAGCGTTGGCCTGCGGACTGAAAGGTCCCAGGTTCGATTCCCGTCAAGAGCGTGTACTTTGGCTGTAAGCACATCCCCAGTGGGGGGTGTGCAGGAGGCAGCTGATCAATGTTTCTCTCTCATCGATGTTTCTGACTTTCTATCCCTCATCCTTCCTCTCTGTAAAAAAATCATAAAATATATTTAAGAAGAAAAAGTAACTATACAAAAAGTGATGTCTGAGAACATATGAAGCCTACAAGATCATTGCTTCATTTCCAAAAGGGCCAATCAAGGGCAAGCTTTATTTTCTTAGATTTAACAGTTTGTAACGCACTGTTATCACATTATTGTGAAAGTCCAGGACCCTACCACTGATGACCAAAATGAGTCCTAAAATATTCTAGGCAGCTCCCCACATACATGGTGTTCTAGCTTCTGCCCAATGATTCTCTCCACAGGTTGGTCTCCTGTGGGCGGGTGTTTGTCTTGGGGACCAGAAGGAGCATTTGCTGAGACCTCACAGCGGGCGTACTGGGCAGCATGACCCTCTCTCTGTGGGAATCCTGGGAATCCTCTGCAAGGCGGTCTGTGAGGCGTGAGGAAGGGATGGGGGGGTCTGGGATCCTTCCTTTTCAAGAGACTGCAGAGGTTGTATTCCTTCTCTGGCGTATGCCCCTGAGCCTTTCTAGCAGGCTTTTTCTAAACCAGCTTCTCCAGAAAGAATCAAAACACATAGGTGGCCAAATGAATAAGCAAGTTTATATTTGATGTCTGCAAAAAATGTTGAGTAAGATGTTTACTTATTTGGACCTGGGTTTTATTTTCTCTTGTTTTAGGCCAATGAAAGGGCTAAGACGCAGGAAAGACTTCATTGATTTTTCCCCTCTGAATTGCAGATTTGCACTTTGTGTGTCAAAGAAGGTGATGAAGACGGCCCTGAACAGGGAAGTCTGCCAACAGTATATGAAATGGGATTCTACAAATTTCTTTACCCAGGAATCCAGGCGTTTACACTGCTAGTTAAGAAATCAGAATAATTTTAGAAGAGACTTGATAATAATCTATAATGTATTCCTAACCCTCCTAAGGTTATAATAGTAAGCCAATGGATCCTTCTAAGCATAATCATTCCTGGAAATTCTCATATAGAAAATATTTTAAGTTACTCGCACAATTAGGCCCTTGAAAATACTCCAAGAATTGAATTATATATGCTCACTTATCTTAAATGTTTTCTGAAACAAATGTAAGCTTTGTTTATTTTTTTGTGAGTTTTAACTCCATTTCTTAAACAATAAAATCTCATCTCTCAAGTTCTTCATGTATATATCTTTACATAAAAAAAAACATTTTGAATAAAAAATAGTTGGAAGAGCTGCATGAAAACTGGGTCTACCGTGTCGAAAATGTATTCCAGTGTTTCCTTTGAAAATAAAAGCAAACACCACCGGAACGTTCAGAGTTTGATGTACAGAGTAAAGATTCAGCGCAGATACGCTTGTCCTTTGAATAAAGGAGACATGAATATTCAGGTGCTGAGAGTCCTGACACCCAGTGGAGCCCTCCTATTTAGGAGCAGGGCCCCCAATAACCATAAGTGTGTGACTACACTGCCACCTAGTGGGGAGTGGAACCGGCCTTCGAATAGAGATGGATGACTTCCAGATCAGTGGTAATTTGATCAAGGAAGTTTTCCTTTGTAAAAGTGAAAGAGATTTTCACAAAAGATGGCTGCAGAGGCCCAATAAGAGCTAGCATCTGTCCTTTCTTATGTAACCCTCTGCCAAAGCATCATGATTCTCATTGATAAAAACCTCTGATGTCTACACACTGAAGTGTGGGATTAAAGGTGCCGCTCATCTGAAACAAAGAGAAGGCTCAGTCATCTCATGTGGGCCCCACAGCCTTTCCGAAAGAAAGCCAGGATCCCTTTCTCGATTTCAAAACCAAATCACCCCTACCACAACCAGAGAGGGATTTGTTTCCTGCCATTCGCTTGACCATGTGACAGTGAGAATACCCTACTGAAGTCACAAGGCCATTCTGATGGAGTCAGGCTTGAAATAATGAGCAACACACCACACATGAAACCAGCTACAGAACTTCTTCGTCAGAGCTCCCTCTTGTCAAAGAGTGAATAGGAGAAGGAGGTAACCAGATCCATGGGAGCTCAGCTTGCCCAAGAAGTCAAAGTAAAGATCATTCAGAAAGACTATTAAAAACTAGGGGCCCAGTGCATGGAATTCGTGCACTGAGGGTGGGTGGTCCCTCAGCCGAACCTGCCCCCTCACACATAGTGGGAGCCCTCAGGGGATGTCCTACTGACACCTCACCCTTGGCTGAAGCTGGGCACCCAGCCATCACCCTGCAATGGGGCTGATGGCTGGCTATGCTCCAGCCGCCTTGGCCTCAGCCCCGCCCCCCACTCCTGATTGGCTGGTGGGCATGGTGAAGACATGGTCAATTTGCATATTACTCTTTTATTAGATAGGATACTGTCAAGCCAATGGGAGAAACCTGTACATGACTCTAGAGGAGATATAGGACATAGCTCTCCTGGCTGTTCCCAGCAGTCATGGGATATTAAAATACTCATCTTACTTCAATAAAAGAGTTTTATCTTAACACACACAAACAAAAATCAACAACAACAAAAATACAACACCTGAGGTGTCTGCAGACAAGCTCTGTAGACTGGGCACCAGCGGCAGGTATGGATGAAAACAAGTGCAGAGTGCCTTTGCACAATAGCATTATATCTTACTGCTTGAAATCAACCTCTCCTTTATTTATTTATCTTAAAAGATATCTTCATCGGTTTCAGAAAAGAAGGAAGAGGGAGAGAGAGAGAGAAATATCAATGATGAGAGAGAATCATCCATGCTTGCAGCACACTGGGGAGAGAGCCTGAAATCCTGGCATGTGCTCTGACCAGGAAGTGAACCATGGTTCATGGGTCGATGCTCAACCACTGAGCCAGGCCAGCAGGGCAAGAAGTCTTTCTTTTAGAAAGTCTGCTTTGGATTTCAATCCCTCTTTTCTTTTTTCTAGCCACAAACCAAACAAACATAATCCCTCTGAGGATGTTTCAAGTACTTCTCCGTTGCCCTCAAACCGCCAGTCTTCTGGGAATTAAGTCATCCAAGGGCTGACCCATCAGGCTACACACCGTTGAAAGCGCACCCTCTGACACTGACATGTCCATCAGGGGGAGTGGTGGCATCAGGTCGTGTCTGCAGATGAAGGTCATTCAGAGGCCCCGGGGGAGAAGAGAGTGACTGCAGACTCCTCTTTGAGGGTTAAAAATACTATTGCTATTTACTCATTTTTTATTGTGTTTGGGGGCATCGTTGTTACAGCTGGCACCAAACCATTAGGGGGAGGAAAGCTGCAAACAAAATTTTCAAGGGAAATAACCACAACAAAAAACAAATAGATCGCAGGCCCAGAGTTTACAGTGTCCGACACGAGCATAAGGTTGAGCTCATACATTGCATGGTCTGCGTATGTTTTAAGGAGACACAAGGCCATTTTTCCTTCCACAGCAAATAAAATTCCTCCCTGCAGCATAGCAGCAGATGTCAGATTGGTCAAGAATAATATTTCAATGTGCAAGAGCAGGACAGGGCTTAACGAACATGTCAGCATGTAAGGGTGAGTGGAATAGCTAATAAAAAACAAGTTTGAATTTTTTCCTTCTAAATAGCATAGTAGATATTCTGATGAAAATGTCTGGGTATTACAAGACACTTGTTTCACTCCATAGGCTTTTTCTTTATTCTCCCATGAAGACACTGTTGAAAGTCCATCTACAGCCATTTAATGTAACTAAAGACCTGGTGCACAAAATTCATGCACAGGGGAGCGGTGTGGGGCGGGGGAGGGGGGTTCCCCTCAGCCCAGCCTGCACCCTCTCCAATCTGGGATCCCTTGAGGGATGTCTGACTGCCCATTTAGGCCCGATCCAATCAGACATCCTTCTCACAATTCAGGACTGCTAGCTCCAAACTGCTCACCTGCCTGCCTCCCTTATTGCCCCTAACTGCTTCTGCCTGCCAGCCTGATCACTCCCAACCACTATCCTGCCAGCCTAATTGATGTCTAACTGCTCCCCTGCCAGCCTGTTTGCCCCCAACTTCCCTCCTTTGCCGGCCTGGTCACTCCTAATTGCCCTCCCTTGCAGGCCTGGTCCCTCCCAACTGCCCTCCCCTGCTGGCCTGATCTCCCACAACTGCTCTCCCTTGCAGGGCCTGGAACCTCCCAACGGCCCTCCCCTGCTGGCCATCTTGTGTCCACATGGGGCAGAATCTTTGACCACATGGGGCAGCCCTCTTGTGTGTTGAAGTGATGGTCAATCTATGTATTACTCTTTTATTAGAGAGGATGTCTCGCTTTATTGATGAGGCGATAAGACTGAAGAGGTAAAGGGAGGCCAGGTAGGCAGGGGTGACCGAGGCTCCAATTCCCTACATACTGGTCACTCCATTCTCATGCATCCTGTATCTCTTTGTAAAAGTCTCAGGCGCTTCCTGCTTTTCTCAGGCATGCCAGAGCATCTCATCAGCCTGGCATTAAACTGCACAGCATACATGGCATAGTATGGTATTTCTTTTAAAGGGTAGTATGTCTCAACGTACCTAGCCGATGTAGCATTCGCTATCAGGCAATGCTATTTCAATAAATATAAAAGCGATGCTTTTCACTTTAGAGCCACGGCATCTATAAAGCACAAGGTTTTCAGAGCAATGAGCAATCAGTTAGATATCACACATGGAAGAAGCAGACCAGCCATTTGTAGACGTGTGTGGCCCAGGGCCTTAATTACTTATATCACAACCTGTTTCAGCCCACTCAAGACAGGGCCCTCTGACACCCCAGGCAATTAAGGACAAAGCGTGCTCCAACATGAACCGCTCTTGAAAATAAATGGCAAGACCGTGTTTTATCTATAATGTTATTAGGTAGATAAATCACTGGGAAGAATGAAATAGAGGAAGAAAAATAACGCGCACACGAAGATGAGTCCTTTAAAAACCTCCTGGGAGATTATATGCAATTTTCCCCATGAAAATCAATATCATTTCAATTTAAGATAAATTACCAGAGAAATCAAAAGTGGGCACTGGATGAGTGAGTAATAATGGTGCTGTTTCCTTCAGTGCAAAGTGTGGGGTCTGATCACAAAGCAACGGGGGCAGGAGGAGGTGGTGTATGCGTTCACTGTTTTCTCGCGAAAATGGCACATGGTATTGGGGACATTGTTGTTAGAATCCCTCGTTGGCCCCAGAATTGAGGTTTTTTTAAAATGTATATTTTATTGATTTTTTTTTACAGAGAGGAAAGGAGAGGGATAGAAAGTCAGAAACATCGGTGAGAGAGAAATATAGATCAGCTGCCTCCTGCACACTTCCCACTGGGAATGTGCCTGCAACCAAGGTACATGCCCTTGACCAGAATCGAACCCGGGACCTTTCAGTCTGCAGGCCAATGCTCTATCCACTGAGCCAAACCGGTTTGGCAAGGCTTTGTTTTTTAAACAAACCAGTACCTTTTCTTTAGCTTAAATGAGAATCGGTATTTCAACATGTTGTATTGTCCCCAGTTGAAAGACACAGACTATATATTATTCAAATTAAACACTGATAGAACATTAAAAATTGTTAGTGGTTGTCTAGAGACAAATATGTATTTTTTAAATATTCTATTTCTTATTTCAAAAATATACAATAAGCCATCAAACCAATAATCCATCACTCTACTCTCCAGACAATGAAATGGCCTCTGTGCACATGAGTCCATAAAATAACACATCCTCATCATCAGTGTATTGCTTTCAGGAGCCAAGCTAGACATGAACCAAGGTCAGATTTAGGTAATACCGATTTTAATATGCTATGATTATAATAAAGCCCTGTTTTTTTAAATTATAACACAACTACCAATTGGTCTTTGATGCTGTACTTATTTCACAGACATTGTATGATAGATACTGTGTTATTGGTGTAGTATGTTATATGCATCATTCTGAATCGGTCTTATTAGCACAGTGTTCTCACATGTTCAGAGAGAATGGCTGCCACCAAACATTGACTTGAATGGAGAAAAATACTTACATGGCATCTGGTCATGTGCTTTCCTATTATAAAGCAGGAACCAAAGATTTAAAAGTGAGAAATCATGTGAAGAAGTGTTTAAAATATCTCTGGAAATATCACAATGAATTAATTTTTCCCAATTTCTTTTAATATATGTAAATTTAGCAATATCAGAGAAAATGTAAAATGTGTCTAAGAAGTAGCCTTTGAGTCTGCTTATTAATCATATGATTTATACATGAGGGAATGGAAGCAATAACATTTCTGCAGAAATTCAGAGATGTCTCGTTTTACCTCTTGGTTTCCAAGTCTGCGTTAAATGCTAACTCTCAGGTGATTATGAACTTGCAAAAGAAAGTCAAGATGTAAAATGTGTAAAACAACTTCTGAATTTTCTCTAGTTCTCCAGATTTTTCAGATCATGATTGCTAGAAAGTTTCAGATATGGAATTGAGAGGACTCATCCAGTCCATACTCTATGAACTATATTTTTGGTAAATATGGACTAATTAATAGAGCCTTCTAATGCACCAGAGAGTGCACAGGGTTGGATTTGCAGAAAAATGAATCAGGACAGAATTTCTAAGTTTAAATCTTATAAAAAATTATATTATTTTTGAGGAGATGATTGTGCCCAAATGAATCGGTACACATTAGTAGAAATCTCATAAAGATCATCACTTTCTTGTCAGCTGTTTAGTAATCTGGGCCTGTCTACACACCTCCTCCCATAAACCTCACTCAGTCAATGGCTACATCTTGCTCACTGTTACACATGCCCCCTTGGTACAATAGTAACTACCAAGGCCCTAGCCCAGCTACATCAGACCTTATAGTGGCTTTTATACCAGCCTCCTCACTAGGTGTCTGAAATCACCTCTAACCTCATCTTTAGAGTCAAAAGGTTTTGCTTCGCAAACAGATCTTCTCAGTACCTTTTAATGCGCTGGCATTGCTCCCTTTCGCTCCTCAGGAAATAACCTCAAGCATCTTCATCTGCCCTACTGGACCTTGCTTGATTTGAATCAGGCTTCTCTCTCCACCAAGATCTAAGCCAATTTTCTGCCCTCATTTCAACACTTCATATAGTGCTGTGTTCACTAGTGCTGTGTTTATTTTCTGAAAGATCACAAACGCATTCTTACCTCATGGACTTAGTTCATTTTTCTCCTTCCTGTGTCCTTTTCCCGAACTCTGACTACCATTCAGTCACTTCTCCAGGAAAGTTAAATACCATTTTTCCTGGAGAAAACTTCCTTGGCCTGAAATTTAGATCCGTTCTACTAACCAGGCAGAAAATGCCACTGGGTACTTGTTCACTGATTCATAATGTTTGTATTTGTTCAAATCTACATCTTCTCCTTCCTTATAGACTCCAATGAAGGTCTCAGGTATGTGTGGCTACGTACCTCCCTCACATTTAGCATATTTCCTGGTCCACAGAAGTGCTTAATAAATGGTTTTTAAACGGACAAAACTATTAATATAATATGTCAGAATGTTGAATTAATATTACATTCAAGCCATGTTCATCACTGTGCAATTCTTCATAAGAGAGAAGAAGCCATCACTAAAATATGAGGCACTGATGCCTAAAGTTTTGCGATCTTTGGCAGGATTACTTAAATGATAGGTCTGTGGAGTATTGATAAGATAGGACAATATTTCAGTCATTGATGACACTGACAGTATGTTAATGACAACATGGACACTATCTGATGATCTTTAAAAAATATATATATATTTATTTATTTATTTCATGGAGGACAAGAGGGAGAGAGAGAGAAATACCAACAATGAGAGAGAAACATCAGTTGACTGCTTCCTGTGTACCCCCACTTGGGGACCAAGCCTGCAACCTAGGCATGTATCCTGACTGGGAATTGAACCGTGACTTCTTGATTCATAGGTCAACACTCACCACTGAGCCACACCAACCACTATTCCACACCATCTCATGTTGATCTGAAAATACATCAGAGAGCCAACACTGGCAGATTTCACAACTGCTAGATGACTTCTGATATCCATGACAATATGTGTCTCCCATGACTGGATTAGTGACTAAATGGATAGCCAACTCCCGCTAAAACTATGCATCAGGATTAGCTGAGCCTTGATGTAGGAGAAGATTACTAAACTATTGAGCACAACCAGTCAATACAGCAACCATCATCTGCATTCTAAGCACAATTTGAGAATTTGCAAATTTGCCAGCAATTCTATTCAAACAACAAGAAAATAATGACATTGGGAAAACAGATGAAGTGGCTGATGTAAAAGAAACTCTCTTGTCTCATTAGTCGGCTCTCTTGTGCTGTTTTACATCTCCTCATAGTATCCGATATTTGTTTATTTGCTTATTTCAACAATGGTGACAATGAAGATAATTTTATTGAAAGCTTATTCAATGCTGTGTTCCCTGTACCTCAAAAAGTGCTTTCCCAAAAGAAACCCTGAATGTGTAAAAGCGAACAAATGGATATGCTAGCAGACGAGAGCTTAATCCAGGAGGACTCAGCAACTGTGGGCCCTTCATGCCTCAGTTGTTAGGAAAGTGGGCTGAGATATTTGGAAGATGCTTTAGAAGCTGGCACAAGGCAATAATTAACAGGGATGATTCAGGAGGGTGAGCAACTGATATTTCCTTATATTCAGACTACACCACTCTATTCTCAACCATGCCTGACACTCCATGGTGAGGAGCAGGGCAAGAGGCATGAGGCTACAGGAGACAGCGGAGAACAAAAGCAGCAGACTGGCCATTTCAACTGCTCTAAGAAAGTTCACTCCACCCATGAACTTTGAGCTATCAGGTGGTAATCTATAATATTTCATCTTTTTGTTTGTTTGTTTGTTTTCCTGGTAAAGGCTTAGTCATTTTTCATAGCCAGCAGGCCTGGAATGAGGCTAAGAGTAAGCACAGCACTTGCCTTGGACACAAAATGCCATGCAGGTGCACACATGCGCACATACACACACACAAACATACACATCCTTAGCAATCAGGGCAAACACTTTAACACAAAATTTAAAAATTCCAAATGAATACAAACACCTTTGGCATTTGTATCAAGATGCTTTGCACTTTCCATTGTAAGAGCTTGCGTTGTAACCTTATTTGTAGTGACAACTGGTGTTTGTTTTGACCTTTTGGTGCCTCCTTCCATTCTGCACCTCGCTACTTTACACCAGGCTCTCCTGTGCCAGCCCCCATGGGGAGCTGGTAAAAGGCAGGTTATAAAGCGCAGGGTGAGGACAGCGCCTCCCAGAAGGGTCAAAGTTCAAGGTCAGGGCCCAGGATGGAGCTCCATCTCATACCCCAAAGCCAGGCAGGACACACAATCCAATCAGCTCCTGTCCACACTGAGCCTGCTTCGTGTTTATAGCAGAAAGGCTGGCAGAGGGGATGCACTTGGAGTAAACCCATGTGCACTTGGAATTACATGGGAAGAAGAGGAAATCAAGTGGAAGATTACAACTTTCAGCTTCGGTTTGACAGATTCATTTTCTGAAGAAAGTGAACACAGCATTTTCTCCTTGGTGGCTCCCACTGAGGGAATGAACTCTGTTTTATTAAATTATAGCCTCGTGTTAGCAATGAGCTATGCACTTTGCCGTCTTCGCATAAGCATCTTGCTTTGCTTAAATAAACTGCGATGCAAATATTTGTGCCCCTGTCTGGCTTGGAGATGGGAGATTTATGGACTTGCGGTGTGGAGCCCTTCCCTGTTTTCCAAAATAGAAGAAAGGGACTTAACCTTTTGCATACTTCTTCAAAAGTACATTTAGGCACATCATCAATGGAAATCCCAGTAGCCACTGTGTGACAGAGTATATGAATGTGGGCCAAGTCATATTATGCATATAGATTCCTCGAAGGAGCTCTTCAGCTGAACCCAAGCCCACAGCACCACAGCAGGCAGATGCGTGCTTCTGAAGAGTGGTCACGGAAGGTAATCGCTGCTAATAACTCATTAAGAACCATCCCAGTCCCTTTTAGCAAACTTATTTACCACTCCGCCCACTTTCACCCAGCTTTATCATTAGATGCGGAGAAAGGGCACACGTGATTTAGTGACCACAGAACAACTAACATGTGCTCAGCACTTCATGCTCTGCAAAGCAGATTTCACAAACAGAATTCACTCCTCACAGCCACCACACATAGGGGATATGGCTATGTCAGTAAACCCAACGAAAATGTCTTGAATGTACAGAGATATACACTGAGTGGCCAGATGATGATGATCTCTGAACTCATAATAATCTGGCCACTCAGTGTATATCCTATATAATAAAAGGCTTCCAATATAATATGCAAATTGTCCCGTCGACCAGGAGTTCAACCAGAAGGCAGGCTGGGCAACCACCCATGTCCCCTTCCCCTGGCCAGGCTGGCCAGACCCCACCCATGCACAAATTCATGCACCAGGCCTATATATATATATATATATATATATACTGAGTGGCCAGATTATTATGCATTCAGAGATGATAATAATCTGGCCACTCAGTGTATATCCTATATAATAAAAGGCTTCTTATATAATAAAAGGCTAATATGCAAATTGTCCCGTTAACAAGAGTTCAACCAGAAGGCAGGCTGGGCAACTGCCCATGTCCCCTTCCTCTGGCCAGGCTGGCCAGACCCCACCCATGCATGAATTCATGCACCAGGCCTCTAATATATATATACTGAGTGGCCAGATTATTATGCATTCAGAGATGATAATAATCTGGCCACTCAGTGTGCTGTTTACTAAGAAGGAGGCCAGGCTTACCCAGCAGCCAGTGCCAGTTTACCAGTTCAATAGAGTCAGCACCCAAGTCATAGAAATTCCTTCTTGTCTCCATGGCCACAGGATGGCGACCTTCCCGCCACAAGAAGGCACAAGAGGAGGAAAGGGGAGTGATGCGGAGTCAGGAAAACAAAAGCCTGCCCAGACTACATGGTGGACCTCAGCCCACCTTCTTCACAGATGGTTCAGGTGGTCACCCTGCTGGGAGGCGCGGAGAAAAAGGGGAAGAGAACAGATCCGGTAAGCCAACCGACGTGTCTCACACAGGAAGGAGCACAGAGACATGTTTATGTCTATTGTCTGTCTTACTCCGGAGCTCATTCCCCTCCATCTACACATCAATGGGAAGGGACTATGTAGTTTATGGTCTACAAATATCTATGTGTTCGCAAATCAGTAGAAGTTGTGACATCCAGAGGAGGACTTTCCCATGAGAGTGAACAATATCAAATATCTGGTTTTGAAAATGGGAGCCATTGCTTGCATGGAACCTATGTTCTTTCTTAAACACCCAAGTCTTTGAAGAATCATTTGCACTCAAGACTCAATACCATAGCCATATACTTATTATTCAAGTACTATTTGGCTAGCGTGACATTTTAGCTATATCTGAATTCTATAATCCCAACCAATGACAGACTACTTCCAGGTGAATTGCTCATTGCCACAAATTCAACATATTGAACCTACTTTGTTTCCAAACTTTCTTGTCTTCTTCCCATGATGTCATTGTTCTCATAGTCCTGGACCCAAAAGTAAAGTCGCATTTCTTTTTAGGCATACTTTGTCCCTACTGCTCAAGGCACCTGTCACTGTAATTATTGGCTGTGTACCAGGCATTAGGGAGGCTGTAGCTATAATGGGAAACTGACATAAGAGATCACAGGCCCATTACATCACTCCCTTTCAGGCCCTTGTGTCATCTAATCTGTGTCATGGCAAAATAGTTTGCTTTCTTTTATCCATTCCACATCTTAACAATAGAATAAAATTCCTATACAATTGCATCTCTCATGGTAGTCTCAGTCTCCAACAATTGCTGTGTTTCCACACTACCAGTTGCTTCAACCTGCAACTGCTACACAGTCCCATGGGGTGAAGAGGTACCTTTAGTGATAGAGCAGTGTTTCTCAACCTTCCTGATGCCGGGACCCTTCCATACAGTTCCTCATGTGGCGGTGGCCCCCAACCATAACTTTATTGTCGTTGCTACTTCATTACTGTAATTTTGCTACTGCTATGTAACTATCTGTGTTTTCTGATGGATTTAGGTGACCCTGCTAGCGGTTCTCAACCTCTGGGTTGTGACCCACAGTTTGAGAACCGCTGCTGTAGAGCCTAAGACCATGGGAGAACACAGATATTTTATTACAGATATTCCCTTTTTATCCCCATTGACCCCCTCCCCTCCACACCCATTCACTGCCCAAATCACACTACTTCTTTTTTTTTTCAAATCTGCCTAGTCAAGTTCCCTTTTATAAGATCTACTTCTTTCTCATTTAGAAAAGATGTCTAATTATTAGTCAAATTGAATTCATGATCAAGCTACATTGCTCAGAAAGAAGTTTCAGAGAATAAGTTATAGAGCCAGTCCTGTAAACAGGTGTCGATATAAACAAAACAAAACAAACAAACAAACAAAAACACACAAAAAAGAACTTTTTTTTTGAGGTGCTATAACTTGGAAGGCCTGGGCAATGTTTTTACACCTCACACTAAAACGCTAACCAAAATTAAAATAATTCCCCAGCACACTAGAAATCCATCTCAAAAGTACATTATTTCCATTAAGGAGCTCTCTCTTCATGGTGTCTTCTATACATTTTCATTTCAAAATTCCAGACAGAGGCCTGGATTGTTTGCAACTCAGCAGTCATTAATGCGTCCTCTCCCTCACCTGTGCACCAGAATGGACCACAGACCTGAGGAGTGAGTGCTTCAGGCCCTGATAGCCTCGCATCATTAGAGAAACCCTGTGTTTGAAAGGTCAGGATGCATTTTTCTTTTATTGGATAACTATGTTCTCATCATTTCCAGTCCATTTAATTCTATAAGAATTCGCACCTAATTTAAAATTAAGCAAAGAATTCTTCTTCTGAGATCATGAAATAGAGGACTTAGACTCTTTGAACCACAAAATGCTCACGGGAAAGAAAATGTCTCAGAAGGGGAACTTCTCCCTCCCCCTCCTCAGCTATGCCTGGATTGGCTGCACTCAATGTCCAGGTGCCATTGCAGATGTCTCAATTTCGTGGCAAAGCCCTTGGTGTCCAAATCCCATTTGGACAAGCGCACATTCGTTCTTGTGATCCACTCTGGGCCCGCACTCAGGGATCTGTTTTCCACCGAGGGCGGCTGGCACACGGGAGGAAGATGGATGACAGGCTCACAGATACAGGCACCATCAGACCCAGAGAGAAAAAGAGGTGGTGAGAGAGAGGCAGGCGCTGTGATAGGAAACGGAAACCAGAGCCCCTGCCTGTGCATGGTCAGGAGCGCCTGCTATGAACTTTTGGGTACAGCCTTGCAAGTACTGGCCACAAGGCAGTTATCGTTTGAATATCCACCTTTTATTTGCTTTGATTGTTCACAGAATACGTGTTTTCATTTTTCTAGAGGCAATCTCTATTTCAGCCTGTGATGGCTGCTGCTTTTGTCAGCATTTACTTTAAAAATGAAGGCAGACCATTTAAGTCAGGAACACTCTTTGTCTTGTGCAACATTTTAGCAAACAAGGAAAATTTTATTAATCACTTCTCATTACTGCTGTTTAAATAATACGAGTTATAAAAAAAAACATTTGACTTCAAATACTATTTTGTCTGTTTACTGTAAAAGAATATATTTTTTAAGTTATTTATTGAGGAAGAATCATGTTATGTAAAAAGGTGGGATTGGAGGCCCTGAAAAAAACACATGGATCGCTCACAATCAATGGATTGCTACTCTGTGCTGTATTGTATTTATTTTTAATTTCAATCAAATGTTAATATAGCAGCTGCAATCTCAATGTAGCACATTTTATTCACAGCCTTTTTTTGTTTGTATAAAAAATCTAAAACCTCTATTTCTTGACCTAAGAATAATAATTATTGATTTAACTTTGTATTATTTGTGAGTTTTTATAGAATTAATTAGGTTGCAAATGACAAGAAAACAACTGTTGGAAAAAAACACTCATATTTTCCGAACAGTGTTTCTGCAACGACAAGAGATGGTCTTTATCCTGGTGCTGCCAAGCACCGGCACCATCGCCGGCTTCCCACATTATTTCAATAGTGAGATCTACAAGAATATTGATTTGGAAATTGTTCCATTTACCGACATTGATCACCTATTTCCCACGTTGTTCCTTATGTCCTTGCTTGTTATATTTTTATTATATCACTAGAGGCCCGGCGTGCATGAAATTGTGTGTGGTTAGGGTCCCTAGGCCTCGCCTGGCCTCTGTCACTGGCCTCTGCTGCCCTGCAATGTTCCATCAAACTTCCTGCCCTGGGACACTCCACAAAGCTCATAGCCCCTCCACTGCTCCCCCCTGCCATGCCACTGGCTCGGTAGGGCTCCCCCTATCCCACCACTGCTTTGTAAGACTCCCACCACCCCACCAATGCTCCCCAAAACTCCCCCCACCCCATCACTACTCCACAAAACTATCCCATGCCACTACTGCTCTGCAAGGATCCCCCCGCCTGATTGTTTCACAAAATGCCCCACACCCTACAACTGCTCTTTGAAGCTTGCTGCTGCCCCAGGAAGCTTGCCCCAGGACGCCCCGCAAAACTCTCTCACCACACAACTGCTCTGTGAAACTTGCTGCCGCCCAGTGACTGTTCCACTAAGCTCTCTGCTGCGCCATGAAACAGCCTGCCACTACCACCACTCATCAGTCCCCAGTCCTGCCCACACCCCCCCATTATAGTGAATGATTCGGGGGCTGTGGGGGGACCAAGAGGTGCTCCATGCATTTCATGGTGACCAGTCAGTTGTTCATTCCGGTCATGATGGCACCTGGCTCTTTATATAGTACTAGTGGCCCAATGCATAAAATTCATGCATGGGGTGGAGTTTGGGGTGTGCCTCAGCTCAGCTAACCTGCAACCTCTCACAATCTGAGACCACTGGCTCCTAACCACTCACCTGCCTGCCTGATTGCCCCAAACCAGTCTGCTTGCTGGCCTGCTTGATTCCATCTGTCCCCTCTTGCTGGCCTGCTTGCCCCCAATGCCCCCCCTACTGGCCTATCACCCCCAAATGACCCCTGCCAGCCTGCTCACTCCCAACTGTACCTACCCTTCTGGCCTGCTTGGCCCCAACTGGACCCTCCAGCCATCTTGCTCCCAACTGCCCCCATCCTGCCAGCCTACTCATCCCCAACTGCCCTCCTTTCCTGGCCTGATCACCCCTAACCACCTCTGTCTCAGCCCTACCACCATGGCTTTGTCTGGAAGGATGTCCGCAAGGTCTCGCAGTCTAATTAGCATATTGCCCTTCTATTAGTATAGAAGATGGCTACTGAAGGAAGAACCTTTTTTTTAAAAAAAATTCAGGTATTCTGGGACAAATGCTATAGATAAGATTTAAAATTAATTGTAATATTAATTACACCAACCAATTTTTTGAAAAAAAAATGTAGCTGATAAAGTATGATTATCTCCATTTGATTAATGGGAAAGCTACGGAACTTATAAAAGTTATACCTCACGTCTTTTAAACAAAGATGTAACATTTTAAAAAGCCACAGGAGTTGGGAATGCAGATTTCTCATGCACTTTCTACTCTGAAAACCCCCGGAGAACAAGAAATATGCGCAGCCATGAGAAGAAGTACCAACAGGTTTCACCTGGGAGTGGAGCTGCTACCAACACCACAGAGGATTCTAACACTGGGTGACACTCACCAGTTTCTATGAAATAAAACTTAAGGCCCAAGCAAGGTGCAATTATCAAAAAAGGTTTTAATGAAGCCCCTCTTGACTAAGTCTTATAACATTAAGACTAATTTAGCTCCTGATTGCCATTCCAAACCACTTATTCAATTTAGTAATAATTTTGATAAACAGTAATATGCTGCACTTAAGTGAAAGGTATTAAAATGAAGTAACAGTTACTATTGTATACAGAAAAAAGGCACTGAGTGTATACTTTACTCCCGGGGAGCAGCATGCTGTTGCTTGATTTATTTCGCCCAGAAATCATGTGTCTTGCCACCTTTGTTGTATATACAAAAGCTTAATGTAAACGGTAAAAAGAAACAGCAATTTTATAAAAGGATCGTCTGCCTTTCTCCTTTTCCCACAAAAACTGGGGCTCATATCACCAAATTAAAATCCACCCGAGTCCACAAATGAGTCTGGATATTTTGCTCCTTAATTAATTCAGTAAAAAATGCCAGACTTCATTAGTTTCAAAAAGACTTTGCATAATAAATAACAATTTTATTACCTGTGCTTTATTCAATGTAATGCGATCAAAGGTGAACTGGGCATGGCATCCTGTAAACTCTATGGCAGCTGTCTCAATAGAAGTCTTATCCCTCACCTGCCTTCACAGGAGCTATTCGGACAATGGCCTCTCACAGTCAGGTTTGAAGATAGCACTTTCTTTTAATAATCAGCAACTTCATTGGAGATTATTCTAAATGCCACAGACCTAAAGATTCTGTTTTAAAATGAAAAAAGAAAAAAGTTAAAAGCAACATATGTGTGCACCCCTTGATTTCATATGTGCTGTGAGCCCATCCTGGAGAATTTGAGAGAGAAAAAGCTTACTGCAGGACTCATTAATGCTTTCTACTCAAGCCACTTCACAAAACTAAAAGGAAACAATATGATCAGGACTATCTGAGACTGAAATAAAGTGTAACATGCTGGTTGATTTTATTAAAATGTAGTTAATCGCTGAAACCGGTTTGGCTCAGTGGATAGAGCGTCGGCCTGCAGACTGAAAGGTCCCAGGTTCGATTCCGGTCAAGGGCATGTACCTTGGTTGTGGGCACATCCCCAGTGGAGGGGGGGTGTGCAGGAGGCAGCCGATCATGTTTCTCTCTTTCTCTCTCATTGATGCTTCTAACTTTCTATCCCTCTCTCTTTCTCTCTGAAAAAAATCAATAAAATATATTTTAAAAAATAAAAATAAAATAAGATGTAGCTAATCGCTGAATAAAGGGCTTTTAAATAGAGAGCCGCTGAACCTTGGGATTCATGTAGAAAACAAGGATGGGGATGATAAAGGATGGGGATGCTGTGGAAACACCTCCCCTCGGGCTCCTCTTCCCAGGGCTCCGCGGGAATAACATGATGCACCAAAACACCAGGCTGATTAAAGGCAAACGGCCCTCCTCCCGGGGCCCTCCATCCAGGTGGATCTGAGCAGGGTGCCCGCTTTCCCGACCGGGAAACAAACATGAAAAGCTCGCCTCCGCCCTGCGCTGGGGCTACTCTCTGCGTGGCCGTTCTGATGTCTGATGTCTGTGCTTTATTCTCTCCCAGGAACTCTGATTCCCTGCCCCCCAGATACAGCCCTGGGGAAAAGAAGAAGAAGAAGAAGAAGAAGAAGAAGAAGAAGAAGAAGAAGAAGGAGAAGGAGAAGGAGAAGGAGAAGGAGAAGGAGAAGGAGAAGGAGAAGGAGAAGGAGAAGGAGAAGGAGAAGGAGAAGGAGAAGGAGAAGGAGAAGGAGAAGAAGAAGAAGAAGAAGAAGAAGAAGAAGAAGAAGAAGAAGAAGAAGAAGAAGAAGAAGAAGAAGAAGAAGAAGAAGAAGAAGAAGAAGGAGAAGAAGAAGAAGAAGAAGAAGAAGAAGAAGAAGAAGAAGAAGAAGAAGAAGAAGAAGAAGAAGAAGAAGAAGAAGAAGAAAAAGGCAAGAAACGTCAAAGCACTGAACACGGAAAGAACGTCAGTGTCAAGCAGGAAAGGGGATTGTGCCCAGGCGCCTGGCAGAGCGTTTGTATTGCAGCCCCAGGGCTGCAGTCTTGGCGCCATTGACCTTGGGAGACAGGCGCTGGCGGGGGTGTTCCTCACCCGCATGCAGGGCTGATGGGACGCGCTTGAGTCATGGTCAAGTAGATTTTAGTCACGGGAAGGCCATCCATGGCAATTCCGTTTTTCTTCTCTTACAAGATTCAGTCACTTCAGAAAAATGCTCAATATTATCCTTGTCATGAAGACACTTAGGAAAGAAAATAAGGCAGGTTCTAGCTGGTGTGGCTCAGTTGGTTGGGGGGTCTTCCCACCCAGGGGAAGGTTTCCGGTTTGATTCCAGGAAAGGCACATACCCAGGTTGAGGGTTTAATCCCTGGTCTGGGCGCAGACGGATGGCTAACTATTGATGTCTCTCTCTAACCTGTGTCCCTCTCACATCAATGTTTCTCTCTCTCCCTCTCTCTTTCTGCTTCTCTCTGTCCCTTCTTCTTTCTCTGTCTTTCTCCCACTCTCTCTCTATCTTCCCCACCCGCTCTCTCTCAAAAACATATCTTGGGGAAGGATTAAAAATAATGTAAAGCCAAAAAAAAATTGTTTGGGCTATCTGTTAGAAACAAGTACATCTGAGATACTTAATTGACTCTAGAAGGAACTAGAAATTATTGAGAGAGTTCAAGGAAAAGAAATCACTTCAAGTTATTAGTCGTTTCTGGCAACCTTGCAAGAGTCTAAATCTTCTGAAAGGTATAGCTTCTATTTCATGCTCTTTGAGACAAAACATCATGTGAGCTTTAACAGTTGAACTCTGGATGCTGTAAGCCATAATATGTATTATAATGTGTCCTCACTGACATGAACATACAAGAATACCTGAGGAAATACCAAGTGATTGTACTCTGAATTGAAATTATTGCAATCGTTTTATTGAGTGGGCACTTTATCCTTAAATATTAACCGAGGTTATATAATCTGAACAATGTTACTAATAATTCCTAAAAGATAGCATGCGGTAGTCTAAAATACACCTAAAGTGTATGTCCTCTATACCTTCTTGTGCTGTTCGGGCGAAGGGTCAGTGTTCTAACCCCAGTAATGCGGGCCAGCCGGCCAACAACAGTAACTCAGCCACACGATTAGCTGGTCACAATGTCCGTGTGGTTTATGGCCTCGGAGAAGATCAAAGTGGGGGGAGTACAAGTGGGTGGAGGGAGCTGCTAGAAGGCAAAGGACAAAAGGGGAAAGGACATGAATCCCTAGGAAACCAGGTTCCAGGAGCTTTTTCCAGCACTAGCTGCTGCCCTTGCCTCTCCTTTTGCTCCGCCCAGCTACCAACAGGCATGGGGCGTCCCATAGTCGAACATCCTCCCATCTCGGTACATGGAAGGAACCAGGACAGAATCCCCAGCACAAAGCCACCATTTGGCCTGGCAACGGTCCCTTGTAAGACTGCCTGCTCTACAGGCCCCACGGTTTTCTCAGATAACGGTAAGAGGGAATACAATAAAAGTGTAGCTGCTGCCCAAACCGGTGTGGCTCAGTGGATAGAGCATCAGCCTGCGGACTGAAAGGTCCCAGGTTCGATTCCGGTCAAGCACATGTACCTTGGTTGCGGGCACATCCCCAGTAGGGGGTGTGCAGGAGGCAGCTGAGGGATGTTTCTCTCTCATGGATGTTTCTACCTTTCTATCCCTCTCCCTTCCTCTCTGTAAAAAATCAATAAAATATATTTTTAAAAAAGAAAACAAAAGTGTAGCCACAAATTTTAGTCAAAGAAGTTGGGTTTGTTCTTGGATTATTACTTGTCTCTGAGGGTGCCAGGGAGCGGATGAGGTAGGTACCCTTCAAACCCTTGGATACCTTGTGGCTGCAACAGTAAAACAAAATCCAAAAACCCTGGGAACAAAGTAAATCCAGGTGCTTTCTTTGGCACAGGATTACCTGGGAATATCTGGACCCGCATTAGTACAAACACTTGGAAGCCTTCTAAAAGGTAGATTGTGCACACAGCACCATCTCTTCCACTCCCATCTGACACTGTTATAAAAGTGAGTGTCAGTTCTGGAAAGATTACCTACCAGTGTCCAAGTGCCGTGAGCATGTGAGGACTGAAACAGTCTTGAGGGTACAGCAGTGCTCAGCAACGCCCCCTCGCCTCCCAGTCTCCAGTGACCTCTGCTGATCAACCGACCATGTTTACGCCTAGCTAACACATTTTCACACGCCACTAATTTATGGTGGACCCCACAGTCAAAGTAACCCTTCCTAGCCGTCCACTCGAAAACAAATGGTGATTCCCGTTTTTGCTAATTCTCTGAGTTTCTTTGTTCGGAAAAACAGCAGGGCGTGCACAGAGCATGCTTTCGGTGATTCATCAACCCAGGTGCCTCCTTGCAAAAGGAGCAAAGTCAGCCAGAGAGAGAGAGAGAGAGAGGGAGAGAGAGAGAGAGAGAGGGAGAGAGAGAGAGAGAGAGGGGGAGAGAGAGAGAGAGAGAGAGAGAGAGAGAGACAGCGAGAGCTTGTGGGCTTCTGATATATCCTGATGCGAGAAAAAGTTGCAAAATTATTTAAGATCAGCAGTATGCCTGCGTTTTCAAAAAAGCACCTAGGTATAGCCGTGTCACATGCATTCAGAGTTCTTTTACTGATGCTTGACATAATCAAGTGTTTGGGGTAATCATAGTTAACTGGTCATTTAACATAGGTTTAAAATGTAGGATTATTTTTTTCAAAATACATTTTTCTTGATTTCAGAGAGGAAGGGGGAGAGAGAAAGAGAGAGAGAAGCATCCATGGTGAGAGAGTATCATTGATTGTCTGCCTTCTGCAAGCCCTATATTGGGGATCGAGCCTGCAACTCAGGCATGTGCCCCAAACTGAAATCGAACAGCGCCCTCCCGGTTCATAGGTTGATGCTCAACTATGGTGCCATGCCAGGTGGGCAAGAACGTGTTTATTTATAACAAAGTCTAGAGAGTTGCTAACATGAGTCTAGAATTATATTTATATTTTTATTATTTTATATGTATATTTGGGCTAAATTCTAAAGGAAATCTTGTTATTGATTTAAAAATTGTGACTTGGAAGGAATTCAAAATCTAGCCTTAATTTTGTTATAATTTAACTCTTTTAGTCCAAAGAGGTATTATACCTAATTTCACCTTCTTCATTGCTGTGCTATTTATTCCATTACTGACCGAATAACTTTCACCAGACAAATATGACCTAGTATCTATCAGGCACTTTCATCTCCAAATATAATATTCAACATCAAAGGAATTGTGTCTAAATTTCTCTGAAGGTCATTCCCTCAGAGACTCAGAGAGCTCAGGGGGCTCACAACTTTCTCATTAAATCTGGGGACCCGACCCCATGGCCAGCTGTACTTCTGCAGGCAGCATGCACCAGTGAAAGCAAAAACACCTTTATCATTTCAACATCTGAATCTTTCTTACCAAAGACTTAAGGACATTAATCAATGTTTCAATAACAAAATGATGTAGAGATCAAAGAAAACACTACAACTATGCCATTTGATTTTTCAAAGTAATTAGACACAATCGTCTTAGTTTCCAGAAATCACATCTGCTTTCTAACGACTGAGACACACTTCATATGTTTTCCAGGAACAATACTTCTCAAATGGAATTTATTAAATCAATTGCATGCACAGCCAAGGATTTGTTGGATTGCATAATATATTTATTTGAAGGTGAAAGATACTTTATTTAGAATCTGTCTTCATCAAAAAGCATCACGGTGGCCTGAAGAGATGGTGTGAGTTCCAGGTAATAATAAGAGAACAGATTATTATTCTTCCCTAACTTACATATTTTATTTTTACTGTTAACCCAACGGCACAGGTAAGGTTATTCTCAATTCTGCAGCTAACATGAAGGCATCTTTTCCAAACATCGGCGAACTGTATTCTGTCCTGCCAGGATTATTAGTGTGTGTTTTTTGTGGGGGTCAAATCAGTTTGATGTAGAGACTGCTAATTTCATCTGCTAGTTCTCAAAATCACAGTCAAATGGTCTTTCCTAGATGGGAGCAAGTCCAGGGGATTGATTTGTTGTTCAGCACAATCCTAAGATTTCTTCTTTAAGAGGGAGCTTATTGGTCACACACTGAATTGACTGGCCAGGAAAACTGAATTAAATCTTATGATACATTAGGAGTTTCAGTATTATTGTCAGTTTTCAATAATCTTAGAGGAATAGTTTACCTAAAACCATGTGCCAAAACGTAGCTGTAGCATTCCCCTAAAAACTAGTGTTTAGGTCCTGTGCTCACTGCACTGGGAACAGAGCTTTGCGTTCTTTTGAAAATATGAATCAGAAAACTCGTAAATACAAAAGAAATTTAAAGGAAAAGGTGAACTCCATAGAGGTGTAGCTTTCCACAGTCGTTCTTGCTTTGGGGATGATTTCCACTCTACTAGCCATAGATGTGCAACAAGTAAGCCATTCTCTGTTTGGCAAAGGAGGGCAATAGTTAGGAAATCTTAAATTGTCCCCAAACACCTTTTTCCTTCAGGGCCCTTGGTATTCTTCAGGGAGCCTGGCTGCAGAGGGCAGAGCCCACAACCTCACAGAGCACCCCATGGCCCTGGGGGAGGGGACAGCCTCGCAAGAAGACCCTGGGGGAGAACAGAGTGGAGCCTGGGGTTTCCACAGGATGACTGGTGAGTGTGTGTCCATGGATCTGGCTTTGAGGTCATGTGGAGGAGAACAGAGTGGAGGCTGGGATTTCCACAGGATGACTGGTGAGTGTGTGTCCATGGATCTGGATTTGAGGTCACGTAGAGGTGCTCACAGGGTGGGATGGGCCCTCAGGAAGGACTGTCCTGTTCTTAGCAAGCTCTGCCTGTTTCATGCATCTCTGTAGCTCGGCCGGGAGCAGGCTCAGGGCTGGCTTAGGGGACAGGCAGGAAACGCAGGGCTCACCTTTCTCAGGCCAAGCCTCACCTCACACTAGGCAGGAAGTGCAGCCTCAGAGGTGACAGGTGCTGTCAGCTTAGACACAAAGGGCAGCCAGGGCTTGGAGTGTCCCTGGCCCTGTTTTTCTCGGCCAGAAACTAACGTGTACAACAACCATTTGTGATCAGGTGAGCAAAAAAACCTCTCCTTCTTACACCAAAGCTTCTAAGCTTCAAAATAGAAATGTAATTCATGACATTTAAAATGTATGAATGCACAATTTGAGCCATGGTTTTAAAAGTAACTATGATTTGCCAAAACCAGTGTGGCTCAGTGGATAGAGCATTGACCTGCAGACTGAAAGGCCCCAGGTTTGATTCCGGGCATGTACCTTGGCTGTAGGCACATCCCCAGTAGGGGGCATGCAGGAGGCAGCTGATGGATGGTTACAGCTGCTTTATGAACAATATATGTAGTTGGTGCAGTGTGGGCTCATGTTCAGATCTCTTCTGCGTGCAGTGACACAGTATGAGGTTCACCTCAGAACTAGGGTGCCACCTCATTTTACTGATGAGAAAACTGAGACTTAGAAAGCTTATCTGTCAAAGATAAAAGACTGCAATGTACCTAGCATATCTCTGCTCCGTTTCTCTCTCATCGATGTTTCTAACTCTCCATCCCTCTCCCTTCCTCTATGAAAAAAATATCAATAAAATATATTTAAGAAAACACAAAACAAATAAAAGTAATCATGATTTCTAATTTTAAATGATATACATGATCCCATTATGCTAGGGATGTCTCCTATAGTACCCGGATGTGAAAACCAGCCATCCTTATTTGCGACTTCGTAATTTCACCAAATGGGGGCACATGGACCATGTTTCCTTCAGCCTGAGACTGTGAGCTTCACTCCCAGCTCCCTGAGTGGGTGTCAGAACATCCCTCTGCCCTTATAAAGCCAAACCAATATCAAACTCCTGGTCTAGTCTGTGATATGTGAACTTCTCTAAAGTTGTCAGCATCCGGTTCAAGTTTTATTTTAATCTTCAACGACAGCCTCGTTGTTATCTTCATTTGAACTCTATAACTTTATACAACAGTACCTGGTAAGTATCAGCCAAAACATGGGCAGCTAGTTTTGCAGAATAATGAACTTGGAAAGGTGGTATTTCCTGGACCGCCATGACACGCCATTATCTCTTCGTTTGCTCAGCACTGCCGGATTCATCAAGTATAAGTATTTAACCATAGGTCTGGCAGCATGCAAGGATTTGGAACAGAACTTTAAACAAGACAGGCATAGCCAGTGCTAATGGCCCTAGGGAAGGACAGACTGGACAGCTCATGCTATGTCTTATAAGTGCAAGAGTCTGCAAAAGAATCAAGTAGGGGCTTCACACAGAATTTGGCTTTTACCTGTGACCAGGGCCTTTGGGAATTGTACAGTCATCTAGTGATGGGGTGTTTCTTACACATGGGTTTACTTTTGCCTTCCTAGCCTTTTCCTTCGGCTCTTTCATCGTGGGCTAAGTTAGAGCTCACACCATATGGCTTCTCACAGCCTCTCTATGAACAATGTATGTATTCGGTGCAGTGTGGGCTCCTGTTCAGATCTCTTCTGTGTGCAGTGTCATAGTATGAGGTTCACCCTAGAACTATGGGGCGTCCACCCCATTTTACTGATGAGAAAACTGAGACATAGAAAGCTTGTTTGCCAAAGATAAAAGACCGCAATGTACCCAGCATATCACTGCACCATTTTCTTCTTATGTCACATTGATTAGTAAATCAGAGGTCACAAACTTTTAAAAATTAAACAAACATGTACTTTCATATAAACAAACGAACGTCAAAGGTGTAATATGTTCCAACCCAATGTATGCAAAGAAATTGCAACAGTGTATCTTCACTTACTTCAATAATGTATTAGAAGCACCATTTATTCTAACACGAGTGACCCAATGCACGAATTAGTGCACACTGAAAGGAAATTAGTTAGAAGCTGACCAGTGGGGCGGGACTGGGCAAGACAAGATGGACACGCCCTGGAACCAACCTCCTGCATCTGCGCAGTCAGCGGGGTACCTCCAGCAGGGGGAGTCCCTCCGCCTGGCCTGCAGGGATCAGGCTGAAATTGGCTCTCCAACATCCCTGAGGGTCCCAGAGTATGAGAGGGCACTCTGCAAAGTTTCTGCCATACAGGGTGTGGAATGCAGACACAACTGTGCAGTAAAACAGATTTAGGGCGGACAGTGCCCCAGCAACAACAGAACCCACAGCCAAAGGTGGAATCACATTGGCCCCGTGAGAATCAGGCTCCCTCCTCTCTGGTTTCAGGGTGTGTCATCTGAGAACCACTGCTGCCAAGTGACTATAGCTCAGCAGCTCCAGCATTGATCGCCTGCCCCCTGGTGATCACTGTGCATCATAGCAACTGGTCGGATGGTCAGACACTTAGCAAATTAGCCTTTTATAGATATCGATGAGGACTGTAGTTATTTGTCTTATGAAAGAAATTATTTTTATTTTTCCCTGTGTTGCTACTCCACAAAAGTTCTCCACTGGTTTGTGTGAGGAGGAACAGGTAGGCCAGACCCCAGCCATCAGAGGGAATGTGCCTGAAGTTTCCTTTCTTCCCTGATCTCTTATAACCAAGAGAAACAAATGGAGACTAAAGGGTGAGGGAATCCGTGGTTCCTACTCTGCCTACCTCAGCCTTCATTTTTTAAATTTTCATCTGATTTTCTTACTAATAATTTTGGGTAAACAGGCATGAGATCTTTTGCTGAAGGTAATAGCTAACATCTCCAAAAACCGTTGTCAACAAGTAAATAATGAGATAAGGGAAATAATAGGTTTTGGAACCCTAGGTTTGGCTGTGGGAAAGTTATCTAAACTCTCAACTTTAGTATTTTTCTTTTATAAAATGCGTCTGCATGCAACCACTTCATAAATGATTATAAGGATTCCAAAAGTAACAATGTAGAATAATTACTGAGGTATATGACATTCAGTCTGCACTCCATAAAGGGTAGCTACATAATTCCATTATGTCAGCACAGTCCCTGGGTCCCTCCCACCTCTGGCCCAGAACACAGATCACCTAACTACCTGCATCACTCAAGGGTTTCTTCAAAGTGGAAAGTCACTTTGGAGCAAACCTTACCTGTTTATAGAAGAACCATTTGTGTGGCCTATTAGTTATGTGGACAGGAAATAATTAGACTACCCATTTGCAGAATGAGGGATTAAGGGGTTCTTTTTTATACCAAGGGGGTCAAATCAGGAGCTCAGTTGTGTAAGACCACCATGCCTATGGTGGTACTAGTCTATAGTAGCTATTGATAGAAAATATAAATTTTGAAGTACTATCAATGCTTACAGGATATCAAGCATCCTCACTACTGAATGTAGGTGACTTTAGCCTTGAGGAAGTCTTCACTTGGAGACAGTGAGCACATGGAGTTTACACAAGGGTTGTCCCTGTGTGTTCTGGCTGCTGTAACCTCCACCATGGAGTGGGTGGCTTATAAATAACAGAAGTCCATAGGTTCTGGGGCCTGGAAGTTGGAGGTAGAATGCCAGCATAGTAGGGTTCTTGGGAGAACCCCCTTGTGGGTTGCAAGGATTAGTTTCTCACCCTGTCCTCCCGTGGCAGAGAGAGGTAGAGTGCTCTCTGAAGTCCCTAATTGCAGGGCCACTAATCCCATTCATGAGGGCTCTGCCCTCATCACCTAACCTCCTCTTACCTCCAAATACCACCACCTCTGGGGTTAGGGTTTCAACACATGGATTTTGGAGGAATGCTAACATTCAATTCATCACAGGCTCCTTGACAAGGTATATCTCTGCAGGAGATACAGTGTGCATGCCTAGGACCCAGAGTTGCTGAACATACACTCAACATACTCCTGTTTTCAGTCATAACAGCAAATGGCCATCATCTAATGATGTGTATGTAGCCTTGACATACTCAAGGTCTCACACCCACCACTATTTCTCATTGCTTCCTTCAGTTCTGCAGTTTGCCTTTTTTAAGAAAAGAAGTTGTTTCTAGTTTGAAATGTTAACCACCTTAAATCTTGGAAGAAAAAAAAACAACACAGATGATATAGATATAGATATAGATAGTTAGATATAGATATAGATATAGACATAGATATATTCTACCTTGATTTAAATTACCCTGAGAGAATTGTCAGGTTTATTCCCTTATATGTTTTACTAAATAAGTTATATAAAATCACTGCTGTTTTTTGCACCCATCATGGGGCAATGTTTTGCAACTAAAATATTGCCATGTTCTCTATCAGTTACAGAGCACTTTGTGACACAGGTATTAGAAATGTAAGTCTTCAAATCTAGAAACAGTACACTAAGGACTGTAAAAAATAAAATATTTCCTTATGCAGCGTGAAAACAGCAACAACAAAAAAAAGAGTTTGAAGAAAGTCTTGTTTTTGTTTCTTGACAAATTTCGGTAAGCTCACTGTTAAGACGTGGAGAGCATTTTCCGGGGAAACTCTGCTGTCAGTTTCTAAATCATCCCTGTGTTGAGATCAGCTTATCTACAGATCACAGAGCCTCTCTGAGATACAGGGAAGAAACCCAGGACCTTCATGGATTATGTTATAATTAATCACACACATTTCAGAAAGATAAAGGTTCTTTTGCAAAACAAGGAAAATAAAATAAAGGGATTAAGATCAAATAAGAAGTCCTCTGAATGAGTTTGGAGTCATTTTCTGTCTGAAGTTTCTTTGTCTGAAAGGCTAGAGGATACTATTAAATCACTAGAGGAATTTTATTCTTCTGACTAGAGCTCCTTCTCCCGGCAAAACAATTAGGTGATTAAAGAGGTTTACACAGGGCATCCTCTGCGGTCTAATAAGACTTTGTACTTGACATTACCAGTAAATGAAATTCACAGGGGGAAACCTGAGTCATATGGGCTTTTATATAAAGGCAAGCAATCAGTCAGTCACTGTAGGCGAGGAGGGAGGGGAAGAAGGAAGTTGTACTAGATATGGAGGAGCCAAGTTATGTTGTTGATGGATTCCCTGGCCCCCAAATGGTTGCTTGACACACAAATACATGCTCTAGTGTCCAGAAAAAATGGACTTCAATCTGCTTCCCAAAGTCCTATTATTCTGGGGAAAAGTAGTCTCTGAGAACAGAAATAACCGGTATAGGAAAAACATAAATCTACAACCCAACAATTTTCAAAAGGAAATTTATATGTATCAGACCTAAGATTTGATGAATGCTTTACAGTCTTAAACTTGTGTGGGCATTCACTCATTTTACTGCTTCAAAACCTAACAGTCCCTCCCTTATCATTGGTGTGTGTGATGGCACGCTTTACTTGGGTGGAATACAAAGAAATCATATTGGTTACATGTGGGTGCAGTGTACACCCCCAAACTGTCATCTTTGTCTTAAGCTTCATAGACACTGCTCTAAATATTTACATGTTCCTAAAGGATCACTTGTATATACAGTAGTCTTTTTTCCCCCTTTTTTCTTTAACTGTGAGTTTGTAGGGAAGAATGTCTATAACCACCAGCAAGAGTCCATTCAGATGCAAGGCACTATTTGCTTGTTAAAAATAATGAATAGCCTGATTATGTTTAATCAAAAGAGCAAACTGGACTTCTTGAAAATCAAGGTATTTTTGTCATTATTGTCCTTTAATTATTTTTTTAAAAACATTTTTTTATTGATTTCAAAGAGGAAGGGAGAGGAAGAGAGAGATAAAAACATCAATGATAAGAGAGAATCATTGATAGGCTGCCTCCTGCACACACTACCTACACTGGGGATGGAGCCCCCAACCTGGGCATGTGCCCTGACCAGGTATTGAACCATGACCTCCTAGTTCATAGGTTGATGCTCAACCACTGAGAATGCTGGCCTGGCATTCCTTGATTGTTTATAACTTGACTGTTTCTTAAGGCTGCCATTATTTTTATTTGTTTGATTGTTCATTTGTTTTTTTATATATTTTTTATTGTTCAAAGTATTACAAATAGTAGTACCTATATTTCCTTTATACCCCATTGACCTCCCCCTAGCCTCCCCTACCCCCCAGCACAAGCCCTCACCTGCGGGCTCCCGCTCCCCCTCCCCCAGTGTCTTGTATCCATTGGTTATGCTTATATGCATGCATACAAGTCCTTCGGTTGATCTCTTACAGCCCCCGCCCCCACCCTCCCCTGCCTTCCCGCTGTAGTTTGACAGTCTGCTCAATGCTTCTTTGCCTCTGTATCTATTTCCCCCCATTTCTTTTCTTTAAAAAATCTTTCATTGGCATACTAGAGATAAACATATAAGAACAAAAAATGTTTGAGTCCCAATTTCAATGTCCAACAGTTCTGAGTCCCAGTTTCAATGTCAAATAGTTCCTTATGTGTGCATGTCAGCAATGGTATCTGGATGGCGGACACATGGTGGCAATGCAGGTCCCACCCTCTCGGGTTTGGTCCTGGGCAACCTGCAGCGATTGTTAAAAGGTTAGCATTCAACATGTACTTCCCAGAATGCTCTCTCCAGGGAGGTTCTGATTTCCCAGCACCCAGCTTACCACTCAGGGTATCTGAGTGCTTCTGGTTAAACGCAATGTGTAACTGAATGAGCTGATGATCAGGCATAGTGCTTAATATACTCATCAATACATTGAAAAGTCAAGACGTTCCTAACCCATGAAGTTGCAATGTAAGGAGTCTGCTGAGACCAACTTCCCAGTCGCACTGACTGCATTTCAGGTGCAGTCAAGTGAGGTCTGCACAGTCCAGATAGTGTAAAAGCTGCCCTTACTAGTTACAGGATCTTCAGAGAAAGGACTCTCACTTCTCCGAGTGGAAGCCAGCTCCTGGGCTCCTGCATTGTCAGCCTCTGCCCGCAGAGCCTCAGATCTCAGCACTGATCCCCCAGCACACGGGGCGGGCCAGGAGCAGAGCCATTCAAATGAGCCTGCAGGTGAGGAAGATCAGTGATTCGCCTGTTCTCCCCATCTTCCTCCTGCAAAGGCAGAGATCACAGGCCCCTGGTGATCCCTGAGTGACACCCGCCATTGTGGGAGAGTCAGGGGGCGCCGGGGGGTGAGGTAGCCAGTGAAAGAAGACTGGAACATGGGGAGTACAAGTGTGGGCTGCAGAATCAGCTTTGTTGTTTGAAAAGGAATCTGTTCACATAGAAATAGGTTGGACACTTAGTGAATGGACCCAGCTTTACTGAGAAAGTATTGGGTAGAGGGGATTTGGTTCCTGCCAGCTGCTTGCATTCAAATCCCAGCTATGTCCCTTGAGAACTTTGTGGCCAAGTGACCTCTTCAATGGAAACCATAGCACCTGCCTCATGGAGCTGTTGTAAACAGTGAGTGAACATTAACAAGTTACTGCAGAAACTGTGTGGTTCAGTGGATAGAGCATTGGCCTGTGAACTGAAAGGCCCCAGATTCGATTGCCGTCAAGGGCATGTACCTTGGTTTCCTGCACATCTCCAGTAGCGGGTGTGCAGGAGGCAGCTGATCGATGTTTCTCTCTCATCGATGTTTCTGACTTTCTATCCCTCTCCCTTGTTCTTTTTAAAAAAATCAATAAAATGTATTTAAAAAAAGAAAATTAACAAGTTACGTTGTAACAGTGACATAAGTAGTATCATCAGCCCTTTTCAAAGAAATGATGGAAATACAGGAAGTAAAAATGAAAATTATACATGTCAGGTTTCAGGTAAATAACCTTGAAGGGTAGCACACAGTTCCAGGCTCCCGGCCTATTAAAAACACACTCAAGAGTACTCCTAGGGAGTTTTACTGATGTGAATGTTGGACCTTCACGAAGTGATGGGACAAGATATCCAGCCTTTGTTCCCTTTGCCATAAGGAAGAATGTGTTCATTAGAGACGGTTGGCAGGAAACATGGGGCATGGATTCACAGCAGTGAATTCTGGTACCATCACAGAGGAGAAGAGAGGAAAATAAAAGGGTGCACCAAAGGGAACACACTATGCACTTCTTCTAAGGAATTAGCATATTATCCCCAAAGAGATCAAGCATTTCTAAAGGTGGGAAGAGCAGCAGCAAACCCATGCTCCATCAATCATAACAATCCCTCAAGCCAACATTTCTTTACTTATATCCCCTTCTCCCTTCTGCTAGACTCCTCTCAATACATATTCCTCAGAAAATAAAAATAACAATATAAACACACTAGAAGCCTAGTGCACAAAATTCATGCATGGGAGTAGGAGGGTTCCTCAGCCTGGCCTGCATCCTCTCACAATTATGGACCCCTCTGGGGATGTCAGACCTAAACCAGCAATAGGACATCCCTCTTGCAATTCTGGGTGCTGCATGCACCAGAGACCATACTTTTCATACAGGTGAAAGGCATCTTGCTGTTGTATGGGCAGCTACATTTTTTGCCCTGATTATAAAAAGTGGTACATAACATGATCCCTCTGAGGCAGCAGTAGCATTTTCCCCATCTTATGGGTGGACAAACTGAAGCAGAGAAAAGTTAAGTAACTGGCTTTGTCACACAGTTAGAAGTGTCAGAATCAGGGGTGACCACACAATGTGCAAGCCAGAGTCCATGCATGTCATCGCTGCATCACCCTGTTTTTTTCAGTGTTAGAGTGCCTGGCCAGATTTTAATGTTTAAATCTAAGAGACTGTTCCCAATAGATAGGGTAGGGTCCCTAGGCCTGGCTGGTGATCAGGGCCATCTGTGGAGGGGCTGGTGGGGGGGTTATCAGGGGATCCCCACTGGCACCCACTTTGGCTGGTGGCCTGGCAACACCCGCTCCTCCCAGCTGGTCACCTCCCTCTTGGGTGAGGGTGGGGAGAGGGCAAAAGCTCCTACATTGAGCATCTGCCCTCTGGTGGTCAGTGCATGTTATACCAACCAGTTGTTCCACTTGTTCCATGTTTCAGTCAATTTGCGTATTAAGTTTTTATTATATAGGATTAGAGACCCACTGAAGGAAGATTCCTGCAAGAATAGGGCTTCCTTCAGCTTCAGCAAAGCTCTCTCCCGTCTCTGCTGCATCGCTCCCTTCTCTGCTGCCTCACTCCGTCCCTTCTCCTCTGCCTTGCTCTCTCCAGTTTCCTCTGCCTCACTCCTTCCCATCTCCTCTGCCTTGCTTCCTCCCATCTCCTCTGCCTCACTCCCTCTCTTCTCCCCCACACTGCTTGCTTCCCTCCCTTTTCCTCTGCCCCATTTGCTTGCTTCTCCGTAGCTTTGGTCCCTTCTGCAGGGCTTGGCTTCCTTCTGTGCTGTCTTTTGCGCCCGGATATGCAAATTAACCACCATCTTGGTTGGGTTAATTTGCATACTCACTCTGATTGGCTTCTGGGCATGGCTTGTGGGTGTAGTGGAGGTGTGGTCAATTTGCATATTACTCTTTTATTAGATAAGATTACCATAAAAACACCTACAGGTTATAATTCTTAATATTGTCATATATTCAAAGATTATTTTTTAAATTATGTATTTTTTAAATGGGAGAAGAGAGGTGACCTCTGACCTCTGCTCCCTTACTATTCACACTTCAGGGGTGGACTTACTTAGCTCCTGCTCTTCCCTACTGCGGGGAGGATGTTAGCCTGTGTCAGTATGACATATTTGAGTCTGGTCACTAATTATCTCCTTGGAAGGAACAGAGAGTGTAGGTATAAAGGACAAACGCTAGACCAGCACAGGCTAATTGGCGGCCAGAGAAAGCCAGTGGAAGGGGGAGGAAGAGAAAGCTAGTGGAAGGGAGATGAGACAGGGCAATGAGAAGAGATGGAGAAGGAGATGGAATAGGTGCCCTCCTGATCCATGACCCAGGTAGCTGAGGAAGGTCTGGCCCTGGAAGGAAAGCCGGGCCTGGGCTGCCATCAATTAGTCAGAATTCCCTGGGCAAGCGGACAGGTGATTTCATTTTGCTTCTCAGGTGGGGTGGGGGTGACAAAACAATGGTATGCTGCCCCAATGTTTTAAACTATAGGAATGTTCTATCAGAGGTGTTATTAGGAAAAAAGACAGCATTGCATTACATGCAGAATGAAGACATACTGAATTGTTAATATAATTCCACATATGTGCATGTATTTAGAAACATTTGCAAATATGTGTATACGGTATAAACCACATATATTGATTTGTAGCAGTATATAAATATATAAATGCATGTGTATATAAATATCTATTCTATATAAATATTGATATGTATAGTAATATATCCATATATAAATGTATGAATGTGTATATGTATAATAGCAATAGGTTATATATTTACTTATATTATATGGATTATATGTACGTCTGTATTTACTTGTACTGATGTATAATTGACATATGATATTATATTAGTTTCAGGTGTACAACATAATGATTTTGTTTGTGTGTGCATTGTGAAATGATCACCACACAAAGTCTAAGTAACATCTATCACCATATAGAGTTAGAAAGTATTTCTTACTGGTGATGAGAACTTTTACAATCTATTCTCCTAGCAACTTTCAAATGAGCAATAAAGTATGATGAGCTGTATTCTCCATGTTGTCTATTACATTCCCATGATGTTTCTTTGTTAATTGAAATCTTGTACCTTCTGAGCCCCTCCCTTTCCCTATTTCTCCCATCCAGATGTTATATAGTATTCAACCATGTACAGATGTTTATAAATACACTAGATGCCCAGTGCACAAAATTGGTGCACAGGTAAGATCCCTAGGCCTGCCCTGAGATCAGCACTGATCTGTGGGGTGACCAGTGGGGCAATTGGGGGGCCCCCGCTGGCACCTCCCATGACTGACCTGGGGCCTGTGGGCTGGGGGCAGCTCCTGCATTGAGTGTCTGCCCTCTGGCGGTCAGTGCATGTCATAGGGACTGGTTGTCCCATCGGTCATTCCGCAGGTCATTCCACTTTTCAGTCGATTTGCATATTAGGCTTTTATTATATAGGATACACATGGGGAATTACACTTGATTGGGAGCTCCAACTTCCTGAACTGCTGGATGGTCTTCAACAAGTGACTGCCCCCAATGGAGTCCCATTTTCACAACTGAAAATGTGGACAGTCACAGACCTCCCACAGGGTGTCTTTGGGCTGAAATGAGGTCGAACAACGAAGGGCAAAGTTGGGAGCCAGAGCAGAGAGGAACTGACAGGCTGGTGCTCGGCACGCAGCAGGGACACTGTTCTCTGTGGTGTCCTGGGAGGGACCTCTCTGGGACCATCACAGAGGAGAACAGCGCAAGGGGCGGGCGTGGAGACAGAGAGAGTGCAAACAAGACCCAGCATGCAGAGAAGGCAACTGGGACCCGGGCGACGATTTAGCGGGAGCAAAGGGATGGGCAATTATGTGGGTATCATTCTTTCATTGGGGCTTGACCTCATGCCTTTAGCGAAAAACATGAAAATACTACATAAAAGACTGCATAAGAGCACTTGAAGATATTTTTAAACGTAACTCCCCATATTTTAGGTTTGAAGGAAAGTGCAGACTAAAAGAAACTACAGAAATAAATTTTATTTAAGTCAACCTTTGTTAAAGTAGTCTCTAAAGCTAGACTTGAAGCAAGAACATGTCAGTAAGAGATGGGATAAACATTTAGTATAGCATGCTTTTTTTTTTTTTTTGCTAGGCAAACAGTCATTTAACTGTAAATAATTGACTTAAATAGAGTGATCCCTGCTTCAAAGCGAAACTCCACAAAGCACAGGATGCTGCCGCGGATATGTTGCTGAAACTTACAAAAAAAGGGGACACGGTGAGCTGCTCCTGACAGCAGGAACCCCTAACGAGCCCCCTTGCTTCGCTTATAATAACGTTCATCTCCAGAAAAGGAAGGAGTTTCAAAGGATCGGGACAATGGTTCATGCAAAATGATGCTTTTTGGCAGAGTTGCCTTTCATAACCTGTTCAGCTTTGAGGGAGACCCATGTGACAGACCAGAAAATACCACGAACAAGCCTGAATAGTTCATTAAAGCTCTGAGACTGACCTGGAGATCCATTCATATCATAGTGCCCAGGATACCAGGCAGCGGGAGGGGGAAGGTGCCGTGACCTTGAGAAAGCTGTAATAAATTGAGTCTATAAACTTGGATGTCCCCTCCATGGAGACTGCGATGCACTCTCCCCTGTCTTCCTTTCTAATCTGCGGCCCGGGTTAGAAAGAACACGAAAAACAGCTGTGTTTTTCATGTTTTTGAAGGGAAGGATATTGAATCCTTCAGTGGTATAAGTTCAATGTAATGCACATAGATACATATGAATTGCTCATTTTATGCAAAATGACATGCCAAATTAATTACAGGTGAGGGATGTAAGTGGGGAGATGCCAGAATTCAGATTGTTTTGGGCAGAGTGGGTGGGTAACACATATTTAACACTCTGAGGTAATCTGGTTGTCTGGTCAGCCCTTCCTATCCTTTGATCCCTAAAAACTAATTTTTGTTGCATTCAACTGTAACTGATTGCAAAGGGGATTCTTCTTATTCTTTTTTTTTTTAACCAAGCACCAAACGTCCATTTTCCCATTTGTTTTTCATCTGATCACACCTCTATCGCAGAGAGCAATAAGATGGAGTACTAGGTCTGTAGTCTGGTAATCATTTAATGCCTTAGATTTAAAACCCATCTGCCTGATGTTCTTGTTTTTTTAAAATAAGACATTTCAATAGTGGAAACTTGCCCTAACTGGTTTGGCTCAGTGGATAGAGCCGATGCCTGCGGACTGAAGGGTCCCAGGTTCGATTCCGGTCAAGGGCTTGTACCTTGGTTGCAGGTACATCCCCAGTTGGGGGTGTGTGCAGGAGGCAGCTGATCAATGTTTCTCTCTCATGGATGTTTCTAGCTCTTTGTCCCTCTTCATTCCTCTCTGTAAAATAATCAATAAAATATATTTTTTAAAAAGCAGTGAAAACTGACTCTGAATCTAGTCTAAAAACAGTGCTATGATTCTAACATATTAATATCTCCCCCCCACCCTTAGCTGAAGTCTCACCCTAAAGCATTTCCTTGTCCACTCCTAATTTTGGATTTCAAAGTAATCTGAGCTGGACATATTATGAATTCTAAGATGAAGCAGAGCTTATCAGTACAGTATATTAATAATTCAAACTATGCATTGGTACCTAACAATATTTTAGCATGTAAATTTTGGATGACAATTTTAAATAGTATCCCTAGTGTAACAGCTCCTAAGACTAAGCGGAAAATCATCTAGAATCATTTCTTATATATGATGCCATGGATTACAAAATTAAACCACAGAATCTAAATCCAAGCACAGACTCAAAGTAACTTCAGTAATATTTTTTAAAATGGATATAACATGTTTAATTTTTATGCTGGATTACAATGAAATAAAAAACTTCTAAAGGTAGCTTTTATAGAATCTTTTTGAGACCTCCAGTGGTAGCCACTAGCTATCAATGGCTACTTGATTTTAAATGCAAGTTAATTGAATTAAATTTTGAATTCTTCAGCTGTAATTGCATTAAAATGGTCAGGAGCCACAGGAGCTGGCCTGCAGGGCTCCGATGTATAGAATAGCTGTAATACACAGAAGGTTCTACCAGCCAGCAATGTCCTAGAACAGCATTTTGTTTTTTCTAACATGTGAAATGTATGGACACTAATCCGACGAATGTAACACCATACAGTCAAAGTTACCCATGGTGTAAATGTCCTGCAGCTTTGTTAGCCACTCCTCTCCCGATGGGCACTGGGGCTGTCTCCAGATCTCAGCTACTGCAAATGGCATTGCTATGAACACAGAGGTGCACACATGTTCTCTGATTGGTGCTTGGGGTTTCTCAGGCAGAGTTTTTAATAGCCATGATTCAAAAGCAAAGAGGCAAGTGTCTGCTTTAAAAAGCCTGCACCCCCTTCACCATAGAGTGATGGAAAAGGAATCCCTGATTGGAGTTTTAAATTAGAAGACATTCCCTATCATTCAAGAACTCATTCAATACAAGTCCTTCCATTGATCTCGTATGGGAGTGGGGTGCGGGGAGCAATGGGAAGCTATGTACACATGTAATACCTTAATAAAAATGGGGAGAAAAACATTCAATAAATGCTACTTTTAATACCAACAACTAGTCTTCTTTCATAATAAAATTGATGGAAATAGGTTATTGATTATTTCTCCTTTTATTTGATATATGGGTTGTTCACACACTTTCACAGCTCAAAATCAATGTTTCTTTCATTTTAGATTGAACCCACTGGAGTTAATAATTATTCAAAGTGTGCATTTTGGGGGACACCTTGTATAACTATATGCTATTTATATACATGGTACTATAAAACTTTTTCTTAGAAACAAGTGGATATCCTGATACCTCAACTGACTTCACCTCAATGATAGGAACCAAATTAGGTGCCATTTGATAACACATCACCAACTAGCACAAGTAGTATTGCCTATGCTGGTGAGCTGGCCGAACTTTAATATTAGGGAGAGACCACTTTCTAGACGAAACTGATAGCCCGGATGGCGAGCGTTTTGCCTAAATGTAATGGTGTAAGTTTACATGTTTTTACATTCCAGTGACCCTGAGTGAAAGGGAAAAGCTAAGGCTGAGGCTGTGTGGGTCTGAGAATCTGGATTTGGAGGGTGACATTGTAAGTACTTCCTAATTGACAGCTAAACACTGCAGGGGACTTATTCCCTGAAAGAAGGTCCCAGCTATTCACACACACAAAACCTGACTCCCCCCTACCTCCGGGATCCACCCCAAAACACATCTCCCTCCCAAGGTTGAATCATAGTAACGGTGCCTCGTTATTTATCTTTGCAAACTTGAGGATCTATCAGAGGCCCGTTGTTGTATCAATAGCTGTAAAGGCAGGACTTGCCAAAGACATGCTGTGGACTTATTAGATTTTTATTTATTTTTATTTTTTTAAATATATTTTATTGATTTTTTACAGAGAGGAAGGGAGAGGGACAGAAAGTCAGAGACATCGATGAGAGAGAAACATCCATCAGCTGCCTCTTGCACACACCCCACTGGGGATGTGCCCGCAGCCAAGATACATGCCCTTGACCGGAATCAAACCTGGGACCTTTCAGTCCACATGCCGACCCTCTAAACACTGAGTCAAACAGGTTAGGGCAGATTTGTAAATTCAGAATCATCTCTAAAGCAAATCCCACATCAAGTGATGAGCCCGAACAGTCCGCTCCTGCTCACGACCATTCCCTGTCCCAGGCCATCAGCCACACGGAGCGGCCCAGACATTCTGCGGTGGATGGGTTTGAACCAGAGAGGACAGTGACGCCTCATCAAGCATTCCGGGCTGAGCGGGGCCTGATTGCAAACAGACCGGGCACCAGAAAGGCTATAAAGCACAAACTCAAATGTGACATGGCAGAGCCATAAAGTGCCGGCCATCAGCAGTGGCAGCCGCCCACGGCGCTCAGGATCGGGGTGGAAAGCTCCCGGGCAGAGTCACACACGGTTATGGGTCCCACCGTGGTGATGAGCATCAAGAAGACAGGAAGAGCTGCAGACGCACGAGGTCAGCATCACAGTGTTTCCAGAAACGCAGGTACAAGGAGGGCAGAGAGACAAAGGTGTTCTGTTCCACCTGTCAGTGCTACATGATCACTGTATAAACTACCTGTGCGACCAAGGTGAGTCACTGGTGCTACTGGAGATCAGGAGCACCTGAAAAGAGGGTTCTCACCGACACCGGTCTGGCTCAGTGGATAGAGCGTCGGCCTGCACACTGAAGGGTCCCAGGTTCGATTCCGGTCAAGGGCATGTACCTTGGTTGCAGGCACATCCCCAGTAGGGGGTGTGCAGGAGGCAGCTGATGGATGTTTCTCTGACATCAATGTTTCTACCTCTCTATCCCTCTCTCTGTAAAAAAAAATCAATAAAATATATATTTTAAAAAGTAAAGAAAACAGCTCTCTCAATGGCAATGCATTCAATATTCAGACAGCATCCTATGACCCCAGGCCACTCCTGAAAGGCTGGAGTGTGGCGAAATGCGCCCTCACCTTGATCCTTAAAGGAAAAAGAATGAAGTTAAAAATCCTGGACAAATAACCATATAGTAGATGAATAGTCAATCCTTCAGCAACTTCACGGCACCAAATAGCTTGGAAGCTCAAAATATGTTCTTCTGTGGACATGAGGGACTAGGGCATTTGCATGTTAAGCAGTTAAGAGCCCCTGACTCCGATCTTGTTAACTAAAGCAAGCAATGGTAGGTTAGCTCCTTAATGTAATTCAGCTCAGCAAATATTTATTGAAACATTGCTATTTGCCATGATCATGTGAAAATACATTATAACCCTGTGAGCGTATTCTAAACATCTCTGACTCAGTCTAACCAGTCAGCATCTCATTTATGTCACTGCAAGCAAAGCCTTCTTACATGGATATTGACATTCAATAATTAAATCAATCCGAAGCTACATATGGGTATGCCTGAACATTCATGTTCGTGTGTGTGTGTGTGTGTGTGTGTGTGTGTGTGTGTGTGGTCACCTAGTTGTAGTAACTATGCTGTGCATGATGCATGGACAGATGGAAAGGTCATCCTGGCTGAAACCAGTTTGGCCAGTGGATAAAGCATTGGCCTGCTGACTGAAAGATTCCAGGTTTGATTCCGGTCAAGGACATTTACCTTGGTTGTGGACACATCCCCAGTGGGGGGTGTGCAGGAGGCAGCTGATCGATGTTTCTCTCTCATCAGTGTTTCTAACTTTCTATCCTTCTCCCTTTGAAAAAATCAATAAAATATATTTTAAAAAATAATAAAGATCATCCTGTCATCTGAACCATGACATTTTCCCTGCTCCACTTATTTGCACCAAGGATTTTTAAGGGAGTAAGAGAAGCGACTTTTGCATCCCCGAGGCTATACATATGATTGACATTGTTAATGCTACTTGAGAGACGAGGTGCCATAGAGAGACCACTGTGGCGAGTGCCCTGGGGAGACACTGAACAAAGTGGGGAGGTTCCCAGGCAAACCCGACTCATTCAGGAACCGTGAGCCCCAGACCTCTGTTTTCCCTGAGTCCATTCTCTCCCTGCCTAGCTCTTCCTGTTTGGGCTCGGAAACAAACACAGAATAGCATCCTGCTCAATTATTCACTATTTTCACGATCTTGGACCATTAATCTCCAGCTTTCAGTTGTCTTATCTTACTGCCTTGTTCGTTGTTTACTCCTATATATTTTGTCATTAAAATCCATGCTATCCTCACCGCCATCCATTTGTTTCAGTTTGGATTCACTTTTTAATTTAGTCATTTCTGGCAAATTGTGCTGGTGGGTTTTTTTTTTTTTCACCAAAGGAATAAGTAAAATTGAGGAAAAAGTGTCTATGAGGTGCTCACAGTATGTTTCCTGTCAGGGTCAGCATAGATTGCAGGAAAGCAACATAGACTTGCAGAAGGCTAGGCAAGCACAGACTCATCTCTTGGTTTTGTCAGTCTGTCCTCCATCGCAAATGATGGAGGAAAAGACAAAGCGAACAGTGACCCTGCGGAAGCACACCGAGACAGAGAAGGCGGAAGTGAAAATATGTGTGATCTTCGAGGATATCTGAGATAGTCCAGCTCCAAAAATAGCTGAACTGCTTTGCCTGTGTTATTCCTTACGCCTCAGAAACTGCATAAAGTAGGTCCTTTCATTTGGGGTCTAATGGCTTTCTCGAATAGCACAATATCAAGAGTCTTTATTTGACTGTAGCGTTCTTCTGTGTTCATTAACATAAGTAAGAAAGATTTTCCTTACATAGCCTCGGACGCATCATCTTATGGCACTAAAGCCAATTTTATTTCCTGGGGTCAGAGATTTAGAATGTGTGTGGTCTATTACCTAGTAATACTCCAACATCTGTTTCCTTTCAGCCACCCTTTGCTATAAAAAGAGAATACTTGAAAATTAAAAATAAAAGCACAAGTTAAGTTAAAAGTAAAAATCATATAAATGTATTGATTCATAAAACTGCTAGTAGAATTTACTTGCAAACATAAACATAAAAAGGCGTTTTATAATTATTTGTCCATGAATTTCTTACCTAAGGGATATCAACCCATTGAGTCCAAAGACTTGTCTCATTAATTTTATATTTTACTAGAGACCCGGTGCACGAAATTCATGCACGGGGGTCCCTCAGCCCAACCTGCACCCTCTACAATACAGGAGCTCTCAGGGGATGTCCTACTGATGGCTTAGGCCCACTCCTATGGCTCTCTGCTCTCTGCAGGGCCTGGGGTTTCACTGCAGTGACAGAGATGAAGCCCCCATGCCCTGCTGACCATTCTCTGCCTGCTGCTGCCATGCACTATGCAAAGGAAGCCCCAATGTCCTGCAGGGTGCTCTGTCTGCCAGGCCTGGGGCTTCACCGACTCCGACACACTAAGGAAGCCCCCATACCCTATTGCTTGGGCTCTGTCTGCTGGGCCTGGGAGTGTTCCTGTGACCTCTACACTAAGGGAACCCCCAAGTCCTGCTTCTGGGCTCTGTCTGCCACGTCTGGGGATGTCCCTGCCACTGCTATGCTAAAGAAGCCCCCAATTCCCGACCTGTCTGTCCTGTCTGGGGTGGACCCAGCCTTGCAGCTTTGTCCCTGTGAACCTCGGTGGGCTGACAGGCCCAGACGCTGCTGCAGTGGTGGAGCGGGGAGGCTGGATCCGCCCCCTCCAGGGGCAGGTCCCCCCGTGCTGCTCTGGCGGACAGGCTCAGACCCTCCAGCAGCAGGGCTGAGGGGACTGGGCTCCGTGCTCTTGCTGCAGCACCTGGAGTGATGGCTAATTTCCATATTCCTCTTTTATTGGATAGGATTCTCATTACCTAATGCAGTGCATAGTGTAATTCTTAAAATACCTTTAAAATATAAATATAGATTTATTATATTTAGCATATGATATATCAAAATATATATATTTGAGTACATAAACATATGGATGAAAAAGTGACATGTTTAATGATTAAAAATTTAACATTTCAGCTCTAAATGGTGTGGCTCAGTGGATAGAACATCAGCCTGCGGGCTCAAGAGTCACAGGTTCGATTCCGGTCAAGGGCATGTACCTTGATTGCAGGCACAACTCCAGTAGGAGGTGTGCAAGAGGCAACGGATCGATGTTTCTCTCTCATCGATTTTTCTAACTCTCTATCCCTCTCCCTTCCTCTCTGTAAAAAATCAATAAAATGTATTTTTTAAAAAATTTAACATCCCGGGTAAATTAAATTCCAGGAACATGAGTAGACTTTATCTTCAGATAAGAATGAGGGTTGGTTCTCTGACATGCCTGTCGCCCAACTATGCTAGAATGGTTGGGTCGCCCTCTTTAATCACTCTTTGTATTGAGCATTGAAGGCACAAGTTAAATGAGATCTCCTGGTAAATGAGATCTATTGGTGGTAAATCCCAAGTCATCATTAAGGGTTAGAATGTTAATCCAATTAAGTAAATGAATTGATATAAGAAGGAACAAGTGATTTTGAAAGAATGTTCCCGGTAGCAGTCGATCATTAACTAATTATGTGTTTGGCATGTAATAATTCTAAATAAATCGAGACTGCTATAACTTGAATTGTGTGTCTCCAAAATTCATATCCTGAAGCTCTATCACCCAAAGTGATGGCGCCTGGAGATGGGGTCTGTGGGAGCTAATTAGGTCATGAGGGTGGGCTCTTCAGGAAGGGATTAGTGGCCTCATAGGAAGACACACACATGAGATACCTCTGCTCTGCCACCTAAGGATAAAGCAAAACAGACAGTTGCCTACAGGCCAGAAAGAAGGCTTCACTGGAACCTACACTTACCCACACCTGCCAGCCTCCACACAGTGAGAAAGAAATGTCTGTTGTTTAAGTCACCCAGTCTCTGTTATCCTATATAATTATATGTAATTAAGAGATAATATGCAAATTGACTGTCACATCCTCACAAGATGGCTGCATACTACCAAGTGGCAGGGGGGCATTTAGCGGTGACCAGGCTGGCAAGGGGGGTGACTAGGCTGGCAGGGGAGGCCAGTTGGAGGCAACCAGGCTGGCACATAGAGGCAGTAAGGGGTGATCAGGCCAGCAGGGGGCAGGGCAGTCAGGAGTGACCAGGCAGACAGGCAAGTAGATAAGTGATTAGGAGTCAGCAGTCCAGGATTGTGTAAGAGGGATGTCCGACTCCAGGTTTAGGCCCAATCTCAGGGGTCTCATATTGGAGAGGGTGCAGGCTGGGGTGAGGGAAACTCCCCTACCCCCCATGCATTAATTTCATGCTCTGGGCCTCTAGTTCAGTTATAATATCTCAACCTGATTCAAACAGATACCTGTCAGAAGCCAGGGAGAATGGTTAGTTTCATTGAGGATGTGGTTAGTGAGATAAGGACTGGCGGAAGGAGATGGAGATTACCGAAAGGAGTTTTTAGGGGTAAGATAGGCAGGGTTATGGAGTTTAGGGAATTAGGCGATTCAGGAGAAGGGAGGTATATTTGGTTGGGAACTTGGAGTTGGCAAAAGGCATACATTCACAAAGAACAGAAAGTGCCACAGAATAAGGGGAGAGGAAGACACCCATTCATAGAAGATCAGGAGAAAGCCACAGGGAGTAGAGAAACAAAAGGGAGAAAGAAAAGAAAACCACAGGTTTTCACAGGGGACAGAGAATCTTACCACTGAAGGGGGGAGAAGAGGAGGGGAGCCCCACATAGGGTTTGAGCTTTGAAGCTGCTATAGTGACCAATGAGAAGGGGACATCGCAAGACAAAGAACTGCAGCATTTGTAAACCTTGGGGGGGGGCGAAGGGCTTAGTGGGTTATCCCTTTGGGATCCCCACCACATGTGGGAGTCCACCTATTTCCAATAAATGTCCACCTTTTCATATACCCCCTTCTGTCCATGGCTTCATTTGTAGAATCCACCTAGACAAGAACCCGGGAAAGAAACTACCTTTGCATCTTGCCCAGAGGAAAGCAGTCCTGAGCTCCACAGGGAAGAAAGGCATCAGCAGAGAAAGCAGGCACCTCTACTTGAGTTTAGGAAATGATTGCTCATCTTGAAGGAGAAAAACTTTATATGTATAAGGACTGATTTTATTTATGTTTGATACAAAAGAAGAAGATTAAGTTCATAAGACTATAAAATAACGTTGGGTTCATGAAGGAAATATAATTATATGCATACTTATAATAAGAACTAGTGACCCGATGCACAAAATTCGTGCACAGGGGTGGCGGTGGGGGAGGTGTTCCTCAGCTCATCCTGCACCCTCTCCAATTGGGGACCCCTTGAAGGATGTCCAACTGCCAGATCGAGCCTAAACTGGCAGTTAGATGTTCCTCTCACTATCCAGGATTGTTGGATCCTAACTGCTCACCTATCTGCCTGCCTGATTGTCCCTAACCACTCTGTATGCTGGCCTGATCACCCCCAACTGCCCCCTGCCAGCCTGCTCACCCCCAACTACCCCCCACCAGCCTGATCACTCACAAAGCCCTTCCCTCTTGGCCCCTAACTGCCTCTACCTTGGCCCCAACACCATGGCTTTGTCCACAAGAATTCCTGGAAGGTTCCCTGGAAGGTCTCCCAGACTAATTACCCTTTTATTAGTAGAGATGATCATTGACTTGATAAACTGAAGCATGATGCATCAAAATACTCCACAAAGTAATAATCTGACTGGGCATTGGACAGCCCCTTCTAAGCAAACCATGTCTAGTTTTTGGTTTTATAGCTCTGATGCCTTAACATTTACATTTTTTCCATGCACAATAGATCTCTGTCGTCCACACATAATAAAAATAGACTTATTTCAAGATGATGACTCTAAAGGATTCAAGGTGTTGAGCATTTAGAACAGAGAATGAGGATCTTCTTTTCTTACATGTAACAAAGACTGAAAAAAAAAACATTATGTTCTTTTGAATCATGGGCTATCCTTTAAGCCACGGGTTGTGGAAAATATTGCCAACTTTTAAACTAGAAAATGCATTTTTTACCTAGAATATTAGAGCTCCCACTATGCGTACAAGAGGCACACAGGTTTCTATAGCAGGAGAGGCTTATGGTGTTTTGCCACTTGGGGAGACGTTTGCCTTAAACCCCTGGAAGATGCCTGTGAAGGGAGGAATTTGGTCTGTGACCACTTCTAGATCAGGAGGCGACTGGGGGTTCTGAAAGCAAATGATATGCGTGCACTTAAAATGAGATGAACGTTCATTTTTTAATCAGAAATATATGGACTGCCAAGAGGAAAATAATCAATGAAATATAGATTCTCCGCCTCCCCCCCAAAAAAAATGACCCTGAAGGTGAAAAGTCTACAGGTCACATGACTGAAGAGCATTGTGATGTATTGAAATATGAAGTTTATTTTCTTCACCAAATGAAATCTGTGTAACTTTAATTTTCTTTTTAAGAATAATTTTGGTGTAGATATAGGTAAACGGAGAGGAAAGCAGATTCAGCATCTTAGGGAAATGTCATTTTCACTTGGTTTGACTAATGTCCCTAGTCAAGCTAGAGAAGCATTCATCTTAAGCTATCACCATTAAAGAGGACAGCGTGCCAATGGGAAAACAACAGTTGCTCACACAGTCTCTTTGGAAATGCTCTTGTAATATAGAGGGCAAGTGTGAATTCAACTCCATGACATTCAATCTCATGGGACAACAGGAAAATCTTAGTTTTAAAATGGAGGAAGATAACATTTTCTCCTATATAAATATGTGCATATTTTTTTAGCATGGGGACTGGGAAAGGGCAGTTGCAAATAATTATATAGAGTGTATAATGGCAAAATGCTCTTTGGGAAGGAACAGACCAGGGCATAAAGAGATAGTTTGAATAAAATTGGAATGTTTTCACACACACACACACACACACACACACACACGCGCGCGCGCACACACACACACACGCACACGCGCACACACACACACACACACACACACAGAGGCACAAGGTATTAAGGTATTATTACTGCCAAGGTAAAGTTTGTTTAGAAAATGTTCCATAGGTTTGGAGTCAAAATAGTTGTATATGATATTCACCTTCGTCAGGTAGGTATTCAACATGATTGTCAAAGAAGATAACATAGTTTTGAGTTCTTCACATACATTTCTTAGCTAAATTTAATTTCTCCATCACCATTACTTAATATTCATTGAAAAATAATGAATACATTCTGGACCATTAACTAATCATTTACATAGTTTGTAGCATTGTCATAAATATTGATGAGCAAATGCTTGAATAGATGTCTTAAAGACACCTGACTTCTCATTCATACTTCAGTCCCTCCACTCTCAAGTCTCATGTTACCAAGGATACATCCTGGTCTCCTACAGAGATTCTGTTTTGAACAATGTCTATCCAAATCCTTCTGGGACCACTGGGTTCCTCTTCTGATGAAGTGAATGAGCTGTGATGCCTGTTTTATCTACATCTTACCTCCTGGTCTAACCACTCTGTATTTGTATTCAAATAAGCACTACCTCTGCTTTACCGTCTATTCATTACTCAAACATTCATTAACATTACTGAGTAAACAAAGATGAATGCAATACCTCCTAGTCCTGAAGGAGCTGACAGTTGAGTATAGTCAGCTGAGACAATACATTACACCAGTGGCAATGAAAAATACTTTCAGCTTCATTCATTTGGAAAACTTACAGTGACATCACACAAACTACAAATACCATTCTTTTTTGTATGCTGTTCCTAACTCTTCTGTCATCCATTCTACTAACATGACCTTCTCCCACACAGAGAACTTGAATTTTGGGGGGTTGGAAGGTCTGATCATTTTATTTTCCAAATATCTGAAAATACTTCTGCCCATTTCTGGAGGTCCTTGTCCTAACTCCATGGCTTTCTGAGATGCAATCATTTTTCAAAATCCAGTCTCATGCTCTCTAGTGTAAAAATGTGTTTTGACTTTTATAATTAAAACCACACAACTCCATACTTAATAACATTTATGATCTTTGTATATAATACTAAACTCAATTTTTCCTACATAATAAATAAGGCACATTGCTAATAGTCTTTCTACCAATCTCCTGAGGGTAGAAAAGAAAGCATGACCTTTTTCTGTAGTTGAACTTGATTTATTAACAACAATTTCCTTCTTTTATGTGTGTTTGCAGAACATAATTTTGTTCTGTTTTCCACCCTTCAGGGGCAGTGACTCTAACCCTAACTTAGTGGAACATCCTAACCAATCAGAATATTGATTTTTAACACAATTCCCAAGAATGACATATTGATTTTAGCAACAGATTAAATTTTACTAAATTCTACTTTATTAAACAAAATATGACTTTATATGCTACACATAACTTTTACCAGCTAAATATAACTTTAAATTTAATGGGAATAATCCTGAGGTAAAAATTGTAAAATTTCACAGAATTATCATTTTTATATGTCCTAGTAACTTGCTTTTTTCCTTCTTATTATTACCCAATAGTCCATTGTGCATATAAATTAAGCAATACACTTTGAAGAATAAAACTATTTAAAATTCAGTAATTTCCTAAACCATGACATCAAGTAATCCTGTTCAGTGATTTACATTGTGAAGTAAGTAAAGTGATATACTTAGTGATGTAAACACACTTAAATTATTATTTTCTATACTAGTTTTTAAAGTATGCAAGGTAATATCCATTTAAAAATGTACATGTACACATATGCACACACACATTTTCCATAATGGCTATACAGATTTACACTCCCATCAATAGTGTACAAGGGTTCCCTTTTCTCTATATCCTTACAAAGATTTATCTACTGCCCTTTTATTAATAGCCAATCTAGCAGATATGAGGTATACTATGTCACCGTGGTTTGATTAGCATTTTCCTGATGATTGGTGATGCTGAGCACATTTTCACATACTTATTCGTTATGTATGTTTTCTTTGGAAAAATGCCTATTCAGGTCCTTTGCTCATTTATAAGTTGAGTTATTTATTATTTGCTGTTGACTTGTAGGAGTTCCTCATATACTTTGCACATTAACCCATTATTAAATATATATTTCACACACATTTTTCCCATTCCGTAGGCAGATATTTTAGTTGCAGAGGATTTCCTTTGCTGTGCACAGATGTTTAGGTTCAGTATTTCTCTCTTCAGATCTATTAAGTCATCTCTTATTTATTTAGGTGTATTAATTCTGTGTGCATATATCTTTACTACTATCATTTTGCCTTAATGGATTGACCTCCTTATCACCATGAAATCACTCTCCTTGTCTCATTATAGTGTTTAATTAAAGTCTATTTTGTGTGATGTAAGCATATCTACCTTCCCCCTTTTCCATCCCTTCATTTCCAGTCAGTGTGAGCCTTAACAGATGAAGTAAGTGTCTTGTAGGCAGCTCAGTGGTGTGGGGCTTTTTATTTGATTTAATAGATTTCCCTCCCCCCAAAAAAAGAAACTAGAGGACATTTCTTTGATCAAATCTTTGATGATGCTTTAGTTATATAGACACTTCCTCATCAAATCTTCCTAATGGCTTCATGGATCGCATATAGTCTCTTTTCACAGATGAAGAAAATAAAGTTTAGAGAGATTTAGTCAAGTTACCGAGGATGGCCCAGTAAAGGAGTGTTTGAATCAGGATTTAAATCCGGGTATTTATGATCCTAAAGCCCTTGCTCTTTATTATTGCAAACTACAGTCCATAAATTACATGGAGTTAATTTCATCAACAAAGCTTTAGCCATCACTGAAATAAACATTGTACAGTTCTTATGGAAAAGCCTACTGTGTATTCACAGTAGGAATGTCGATTCTATCATTTCGTTTCACTGGATTCAACAATATTTTCTAATTCCAAATACAGCGTTTTTTATGAATTATAGCAAACTTATTTACAAGCATCCTGGAATATTTTCTACCAAACACTGGACCACAAATATTGTCGATCAATTGCATGTTATCTTACTATCTGTAAAACAGAGCTTGTCAAATGTTAAAGTAGACATTGAAATGTTGTACAATACTTGCATGTCTCCCGATATGCAAGATGTTGTGGCTGCGAAACCAAATGAGAAGGCACATCTCCCCTATCATTCTACATCCTTTTTGCCCTGAAGTCAATTGCTCTGGATACTTGTAGTTAATGTATGAATCAATCATCACAGTAATATTTTATGTTTTTCATTAAACAATACATTTACATTGCTCATAGATAACCTATTCCTTGCAGCTGAATTTTTCTTTTTAACCCACAGTGTGGCCTGTGAAAGGAAAGGCTGTGCTATTTGACAACCGTAGAATGACTTGCTCGCCCCGCCTCTATGGGACAGTGCTGATGGTTGGCCCCGGGCTTTCCAGCCCTTCGGATGTAGATTTCTTACACGTCACTCAGGCTTCTTGTGCTTCAGCCACTGGCAATGGAGCCTGTGCATCTTTGCAATCCATTCAGTTATCTCCCCACCATCCAGTCCCCTGCAACATGCATATAAATAAAATATTCTAATAAATCCAAGTACTACGCAAAAGAGAACAATAGTAGGTTAATCAGAGCCATGTCAACTTTAGCCTGCAAAATATCCATATTTAATATAAAGGGAGAGATGAATTGGCCAAAAAAATAATAAAAATAGTATTTTTAACTAGCCATGTTCTCTTCCGAAAATTATTTATTTGCTTGAAAAAATCTCTATCAATATTTATGAAGAAAAGTGCTTAAGATTTAAAGGTAATTATTGAATAGATGAACAATTTGAATAGAATATATTTTATGATAAAAGACAAAAGAAAGATGAGTATTCATTTTGCTTTCCAATCTTAACTTCTATTAAATTCTAGAAAGGAACTAAAGACTTCATCTTATGTGGATTATTTTGAACCCCAGCACCCATGTTAAGCAATAAGTAGAATTTTTGTTGTTGTTTTTATTTGCTTTGATGAAAGGAAAGAAATGAAATATAAGCATATAAACATATAAATAATCAAAATAGGGGAGCTAAATTAGGCAAATCATAAACAGAAAGAATATGATTAATGGATTAAATGACTTAGAATAATAAATAAAATATAAATAGTATGGGACACTCCAATCTTTTTCAGAATATTCTCTCCGGAAATTTCCCTGTTCAGCAACATGGTCAAATATTATCAAAGTCCAAAAATAGAAACAAGGCTTCATGTCAGAACTTGATCAGATTCTGTTCACCGCTGCCTGGCCAGTTGCCAGCAACACTGATCCACTCAGTTTCTGAGTCACAGCTTCCCTCATGATCTTTCCAACACACAGTTCTGGTCCCCGCATTCCCCTCCTTAAAGTCTCTCCATGTTTCCATTGTGAAGAGCAAAGTTATGAAAACAAAAGCAAACAAACAACATAAATAAACAAATAAAACCCAAAGCATGACATGGAGGAAACTGTGTGGTACATTCGGCTTACTTCTTTATCTAAAATACATTTTTATTGATTTCAGAGAGGAAAGGAAAGGGAGAGAGAGACGTCATGATGAGAGAAAATCATTGATTGGCCGCCTGCTGCAGCCCCTGCCCTCCCACTGGGGATGGAACCTGCAACATGGGCATGTGCCCTGACCAGGAAACCAACCTTGACCTCCTGGCTCATAGGCTGATGCTCAACCACTGGGCTACTCCGGCTGGGCTGGTTCTGCACTACTTAATTAGGCCGCATCGCATACTGACTCCCACCCCTGACAATTGTTTAACAGTGTTCTTTTTTAAAAAATATATTGTATTCATTTTTTTTTTTTTTTTACAGAGAGGAAGGGAGAGGAATAGAGAGTTAGAAACATCAATGAGAGAGAAATATCGACCAGCTGCCTCCTGCACACCACCTACTGGGGATATGCCTGCAACCAAGGTACATGCCCTTGACCGGAATCGAACCAGGGACCCTTCAGTCGGCAGGCTGATGCTCTTATCTACAGAGCCAAGCCAGTTAGGCCTAACAATTTTCTTAATAGTGCACCCTTTGCTACTCTGCATGCATTTTTGTGTGTGGCCCACTGTTCCGGAAAAGCCTTCTCTGGCATTTCCAGGCTCTGGGGATCAGGCTCACACCCTTCCTGCCCCCGGGAGCGCAGGGCTGGGATTATTTGTTTACCAGCACTCAGCCCTGAGCTGGGAGCCCTGGACAGCAGAACCAGGGTTTATTGCTAAAATCCCCAACATTGAGGCTAAATACTGACTCACTGTTGCTTTTAGGAACTAATTGTGGAGGAAATCAGGGTGGGAGAAAACAAGAGTGCACCCCCACAAAAGGGACTGCCAACCACAGAGGAATAGCCCTGCTTACAAAAGCCTGGGGCTTGCCTAAACCAATAAATGGTCACAATACCCCTACACAGCCTCGCGACCATCTGTGTCAGTGGTCGGCAAACTGCAGCTCACGCGCCACATGCGGCTCTTTGGCCCCTTGAGTGTGGCTCTTCCACAAAATGCCACGGCCTGGGCGAGTCTATTTTGAAGAAGTGGCGTTAGAAGAAGTTTAAGTTTAAAAAATGTGGCTCTCAAATTTCAATCCTACTGTTGATATTTGGCTCTGTGGACGAATGAGTTTGCCGACCACTGATGTAACTCCCATCCATATAAAACATTGACTATCCATGTCTTCTCCCTGAGCTTTAGATGAGTGGAGATTCTGTGTCTCAAAGTTTGTTTTGAGAAGAAGGCCTTGCCACACCCTGAAGACTTAGCTCACACTGCACAGAATGGATGACCTGAACTGCATTCCAAAGATGCTGGGTCCTCCTGGTGAAAAGCATGTTTCAGTAATGACTCGTCAGACCAGCTGAGAGAAGCAGGACTATAAAGAAAGGGAAACAACTTCACTCGAAATTAGAAGGGACAATTAGGAAGAACACCAATTCTCAATATTTTTTGAATAATCCAATGGCTGCCACCATGCCATCCCCGCCCCCCCCAAAAAAAAAAACAAACTGGTTTCTGAAATTGCCACTCCCAAGTTCAGATTTTGTGTATAGGTATACTAATAATATGTTGAGAAAGTCCCATGTTTCACTTTGCAGTACAATCCATAAACATCAAAGTCTGATCGCATTCTGAACTTTGCCCGTGTGGCTTAATCCCCTGCCTCTAGGTCAGAAAGATAAAAAGTTTTACATCCTTATTCCATGATCTTGGAAGAGTTGGGGTGCTCCATCTACGCTTATGTCATCCTTAGTGGCTCTTTGTGTAGATATATATGGTAAATAAAAATACAGTCAGGTTGGTGACTGATCATAACACATCCTGGTTGATTTTGAGCACTGGTTAAACAAGATAATGTTGATCCTTGACTAATGAGGGGAGAATGAGAATGAGATTTTTCTAAAGTCTCTCAGAACCATCACTCTAAAAGACGTGAGAAAATAAACAAACTGTTCAAATTTAACAAAAATCTCATCTCAGCTATTGTTCTTTCATTCATTGCTAATGGTCCTAATGGGTAGGTCCTAATGCCCAGGCTCAGGTATGCCCCCAACCCTTGCCTGCCAGTGACTTGAGGTAAGGCCGCGGCATTGGCATAAAGCTTTCTTAACATGTCCCCCATCACACGCTAAAGTTAGGGCACACAGTGTTTCTCTTATATTAGGGGAAGGGATTTATTTCCACCCAAGAGTACATTTGATATACCAGTTTGTCTTTGATGACATTTTTCTGCCCAAAACATGTACTGAAAACAATTTTTGGGGGGTAGTAATAATAAAAAAGGTACTTGGTCATAATACTGATCCCTCAAGTGGAGTTAATAGTAGGTTGAAGCCATAATTCATATTGCAACTATGTGGCAGTTGTGCTATGATTTAAGGTACCATGGATACTCTTGTGAATAGAGATAACTTTTCATGCAGAAACACACTAGTATTAAATACTGAGAAACTATAATCTATACTACTGAGTGAATATCCTGGGTAAAAAAAAAGACCTGATTATTTAGGTGTGTGTTTTTTTCCCTCATGGAAACTTTCTAATAAATTCAATGGGACATTTCCCTCAGTAAATAGTGCAGAATTAGCTTACTTAAGTTTTCTCGAGCTGTTTTATGGTTATTATATAATATACATGTCCAATAAAATTTGTTAAGAGTGAGCTAAGGGATCTGTACTTATTATTTTATTATGTACAAGTAAGAACTTGAAGTATAGATCTTTATGTCCTTAATATTTATTGTTAATTCATATCTTGATATAAGGACAATTCTACAAGGGCTTTGATAAATATAGTGAAACTACTAGTGAACAAACCTCCCAGTAAATTCCCATCTGTGTTCCCATGATGCTGCTGCATTTTATTCTCGTTCATATTCCGGAGAGGGTATGCCACATCCGTCAATAGTTGGGAACTGCACTCCCTGTGAAGCAGAGCCCTCACACAGGGGGGTGTAGAACGGATGAAAAGGTGAATGGAAAAGAAATGAAGCACGCGCTAATGAATAGGTGAGCACGACTTGTTTAGCATTGAAATAGCAAGGAGGTGAAAGGTTCCCTCTCCAAATGAATAAGGTGAAAATCAAGCCATCATTGAACCCTGTAATCTCTCTCTTTCACACCAACCATACACAGGGTACCGCCATTCCAATGTGTCTGATTGATAGCACTGAAAGTAAGATCAAGTATGTTGTTTCTTTATCGGCTCTACTTACTCATTAACTCTTTGAATTTTTATTTTTTGAAGGATTTCAATAGCCAGCAATGACCTTATTGTTATCAAATCCATATACATTCTTAAGTCCACACTCGTAGCAGCTCTAGTATTTGAAACTCTCCTACTGTGGTTTCTGTGAGAACATACGCTTCTTATTCGATTCTGACCTGCTTAACAGTTTCTTTAAAATCTTCTCTGGTATTCGCTGTGGAGTGAATGTTTGTGTCTCCACACCTCCAAATGCATATATTTAAATTTTAATACTTAAATTGATGACCTCAGGATGCGGGGCATTTAGAAGGTCATGAGAATGGAGGTCCTTTAGCCAGGCAGTTCCGTAGGCCTCTCTTTCACAGAACATATGTCAGAGTAATGATTCATCCATAGCTCAGTGTCTGTTGGTCAGCCCCCATACAAGTCAAGAATTCTTCCATAACCATTTATCCTCCCTATGTACTGCAGTAACACATAGCCACACACTTTCTCTCTCTCTCTCTTTCTCTCTCTCTCTCTCTCTCTCTCTCTCTCTCTCTCTCTCTCTCACACACACACACACACACACACACACACACACAGGCACCCTTCTCTGTACAATGGAAATAGCAAGGTTTTGGGAAAAGATGGATTTGTTGTTTGCAAACTATAGTAGCTTGTTCAAGTTACTTAACCTCTCTGAGTCTCATCCATAAAATTAAATGTGATAAATAATGACAAGTATCTTGTAGAGTACCTGGCTTATTTCAGGTACTCAGTAAAGGCTAACTATAATAATGAATACTATAAGTAAAAACTTACTAGTATTCTATAAAGGATACTGTGTCTGTACCTGACCGTTGATAAATACATTTTCTATGAATGAATATATAGGTTGTACTTTCTAACAATGTAATTTTCAGAACACTTCAATGCTTCTTCAGACCACAGATTATATTCTTCATAAAATAGTTTCCACAAACTTTAACTACAAAACAGAAGTTTACCACATGCATGCATCACCATATATGTTTTCATTCACTTTTAACATAATTTTGGAAGCGAAATACTCATACAAATTTAAATCTGTACCCTGTTTACTTTAAAATAAAGCTTATGCATTTAATACATATCTTTGGATTTGTATTTTTGGAACAATGTTAAAGATATCATCTTAAAATATTCTGGATTTTCTATCACTAAATGGTATATCAATATGCTTAATACTTATATTGTAAAGAATACTTTGAAGTAATTACTCAAAACATAGAGTAGTGCCTATTTTTTTGGTATTCTTTGCAAATATTTAATGATGTTTTGAGTTGCATTTTAAAATATTTTGGCAGGAGGAATATCTTCCTGTCTGTGTTCAGTTAACATTATGTTTTTTAAAAAAATGCAGTCATAACTCACAGAAGAATTTTGGATGAAACAATGTAAAATTCCTATTTAACTTGAATTTTTAGGGAAATGTATATATTATTATTATTATTATTATTATTATTATTACTATTATTATTCTTTTGTTAATCCTTACCTGAGGACATTTTTCCATTGATTTTTTAGAAAGAGTGGAAGAGAGAGAAACTTCAATGTGAAAGAAACTCATCGATTGATTGCTTCCTACATGAGGCCTACCAGGCGTGGGGCAGGGAGAAGCCTCTAAGCAAGGTGTGTGCCCTTGACCAGAATCAGAACCTGACCCTTTGGTCTGCAGGGAAACACTATCCACAGAGCCGAACTGGCAGGGCTCAAATTGATTATTGATCCAACATAATAAGATGCTAAAGCTAACCCAAAGAACATTTGTCAAACTAGGTGTTCAAAGGTAATATTAGTATTGGTTATCTGGGTTAAATACGAGACTTGTGTATATCCAATACGTTCATAAATTGTAACCTTTAGGGTTATCAGCTTAATTTGATAGGATTATGTGCAATTCTATTAGACAAACATTTTCAAGTTAACTTCTACTTCTACAGAGCTATGAAACAGCTTTTACACAAAAAAAGTCAAGCTTAGCAGCATTCAGAAAGAACACGGGAGGTAATGTTTTCCCTCTTTCCAAGGGCCAGATGATATTTCTGACATAGCTATATTTTATAATAAAGCAATAGATGCCAACATATATTTACATGTCCTATTTAACAGGTATTGGCAACACTTATTCTAAAGAAATATTTACTCCTTTACTAGAATCGCTGTAACTTCATCCACTGTGCTTAAATAAATGAGAGCAAAGTTCCCATATCACTCCCGAAGAATGCTCATTGTTGAAAAAATTCTAGAAAAATCTCAAGAATTAGAAAATGTCTGCAGAGTTGAGAGATAACAAAACAAAATCAAATATATTCATGGAATTTAAATGGATCAAATGAAAAAATGTACACATACATATAACATATTATCACCTCATAATCTCTATTATTAACTTACTAGTGGCCTGGTGAATGACATTAATGCTCAGGGAGGTGGGGTGTCCATCGACCCAGCCTGCACCCTCTCCCATCCAGGATCCCTCTCACAATCTGGGACTGCTGGCTCCTAACTGCTCACTTGCCTGCCTGTCTGATAGCCCCTAACCACTCTGCCCGCTGATCTGCTCATCCTCAACTGCCCCCCCCCCACTAGCTTAATCACCTCCACCTGCCCCCCTTGCCAGCCTGCTCACCACCAACTGCCCCTCCCCTGCTGGACTGCTCAATCCCAACTGCCCACCCCCGGGGGGCCTGATTGCCTCCTGGCCTGACACTCCTAACTACCTCTGCCTCAGCCTCGCCACCAAGGCTTTGTTTGGAAGGATGTCTGGAAGGTCTCCCGGTCTAATTAGCATATTACCCTTTATTAGATAGATTATTTAAGGATTGATTTCTTGGCAGTTCTACAAGCCATACATCTGAATTTGTCTATCTACCTCTATCTATCTATCTATCTATCTATCTATCTATCTATCTATCATCTATCATCTATCTTTCTATCTTTCTATCTATCATCTATCTATCTACCTACTACTACTAATCACATATTTTTTACTTTATAGGAAAATATAACCTCAATGGCACTAAATTTTATCATAAAAAGATGAGCAAATTTAACTACTATGTGTTATCACAAATAGAAAAATATTTGAAAGTAGTTAATATCAGGTCTATTGTTATACCTATTCGTTAAGACAATGCAAAGAACTACATTATCCTGTTTCTTCTTATTTTTTTCTTATTTACATCAATTGATTTCCTATATTTCCAACAGTACTTGTCTTCAGTGACATCTCAATATGTCCATGCAGATCCTCACCAGGCACTTCAGATAGAAGCTGTCTGAAATAATTTCGTGTTCCCTCGGCACCACTCTTCATCCAGTTGCTCACACCAAATGCTACACACAATCCCTTATTCTTACCCTCTTCCACCCTTAACATTAAATCCATGAGAAAGCAATGGCTGTCTCACCTCTCCTAACTACGGCCAGAGCTACCACATGATATCACTAGCCATCCTGAGCTCTTTCCATGAATGAAAGAAATACATCATCTCTATGCACGTACTTAGAAAACCATATCGCCAGCCAGTTTTCTGTGAGAGAGGCAGATACACTTTTATTGAGTTACCTTCTACTATACATTCCTTCTGTGACTGCTGCAACGCAATGTTTACACACTTTTGTTATGTGGCTCAATTATTTCCTACATATATACAATGCAATGAAAGTTTTTAAAAGTTAGTTTGGTGCACAGAGTTCTCTAACACAAGAATTGACAGATCTTTTTAATTAATGTATATGTAATCAAGTAGCACATCTTGTTTCAGAAGCCTGGAAAATCAGCTCTAAATTTGAAAAGGCAATATGATATAAATATTTAATGTACATGGTTATTATATTTGAAATCTCTTCCTTTGACATAGATTTAGATGCCATTTCAATTTTAGTACCTGCTTGCATAATTTAATTAAATATATTTTTAGTTCCCTCAAGTAAATTATTTGGAGACCCAAAGTCTGTTGAAGTCAGTAATATTGAGGTGATCAAATGAAACAATCTATAATAATCTATAATAATAAAAGCATAAATGGTAATTAGGCTGGACAGCCGAACGACCTTCCAGATGTCCTTCTGGATGACCTTCTGGAAGAAGCAAGAGTGCTGGGGGCCGAGGCAGAGGCAGCAGTGGCAGAGGCAGGGCCCAGCCAGAGTCAGCCACGATGGCTGCAGGGGCCAAGCCCCTTGCACGAATTCCGTGCATTGGGCTTCTAGTATATTATAAAATAACTTTGAGACTGTTATTCTTATCTAAAAGTCTTAATTTCATCTGATAAATGACTTGTCTATTAAATATCTATTATATTCAGGCACTGTACTATATAAAGTTCAAATTTTTTTCTCATCTGATCTTCATCATGAAGTAAGAATTACATGGGCAATTCCATTTTATAATCAAGAAAATGGAGACTATGGTAGATAGTAAACTGGCCAAAGGTTGTGTGATTGGTAAATGAGCAAGGCATTGAATATAAGTCTACCTAACTTCACCCCTGAATTCTAGCTATTGTACTTCACTGCCTCCAGAAAAAGAAAGTGCTCAATATATGGAAATAGGATGCAAAGGTGAAAAATCCAATTATTTACAAATTGTGCTGAGTCTGGCAGGCTATAGGGCAGATGGTGCTATGGCTATATTTCATCCCTCTCTAATTTTCCTAAGGTTGACATGGTGTTATAGCTATTTTTTATGTGACTTAGTACCTGAAATACCTTAATTACTGCATGGATATTGGGTTCCTCTCTTGGAGTTCCTACCAGTAATGACAAATTCTTAGAGAAAATGTTAAGGAATGCCAAGGATGAACCAGGTACTGACTTTGGATATATTAGAAAACACTTTTATGTGGCTCACATTCTCACTAAGACAAACAATATGTAATAAATACAATAAATAATACATTGTCTAGAATGCTAGTAATAAGTGTATGAAAAAACTGCAAGGTAAGAGATTAGTAGTGTAGGGAAAGAGAAAGGGAGCAAATTGTAATTTTAAATGCAATTGGCAAGGGAGACCTGGTTAAGAAAGAGACACTTGATCAATGACTGTAAGTGGGGCATTAATTATATGAAAACAAGAGAGAACCTTTTGGCAGAAAGAGGAATCGGCGGGGGGGGGGGGAGGCATTAATAAAGCCCAGCATACTTACAGCAGAATAAATAAGAGGATGGGGATGGGTACTGGGAAATTAAGAGGGCCTCACCCACCATCATAGGAATTTGGTCTTTTATAAATGGAGATGAGAGCCATTGGGAATGCTTGAACACAGAAATGACATAGTTCAATAAGGTCATTGTGTAGTCAGTGTGTAGACACAGGTCCTGCTGTTGCATTGCCAAGGAGCTTTAGGGGAACAAAGAAACAGGAAATCAGGGCGACCACTCAGGAAGCTATTGTGGTAAACCTGGTGAGAGAGTATGATAGCACAGGTGACGAGAAGTGTTTGGGTTCCGGAGATATATATATATATATATATATATATATATATATATATATATATTACAGCCAATAGAACTTCCAAAAGGATGATAAGAAAACTTGCAGGAGGACAAATTGCAGAGAGAGGTGAGAGCAGAGAAAAGCAAGAGCTGTGATTTGGCTATGTGGAGTTTCAGACAGCGATTGGACATTCTATCCTACACTCTCCTATGGTTGTTGATTGTCAATAACAACTATGGCACACTTCCCTTGAACTCCAGGGTAGTGACAAAGTCCTCCACAATAGAACACGCTGGATGAACACAGCCCGCTGATACAAGTTCACATCAGATGAGGAAGCTATTTGTCACCACTACAAGTTACTGGTTGTTAATTCAAGCATTACCAATGCTTCCACTCTCTGACAAGTACCCATGCTTTTATTTTTTATACGCTTTTGAGGTACAGCTTTATTTAGAATGCATTCTTTAAATCATGGTGGTAGTGGGGTATGGTCACTTTAGAGTTATATTTTCTCTAAGAGCACAATACTTCCTTTTGGACTTGGTATCATTAAGAACTTGAGTTAAGAAATAAGGGAAGATAAATGGTGATGGAAAGAGACTTGACATGGTGTAGTGACCACAGTGTAATATACAGATGATCTATTACAGAACTGCACATACCTGAAACCTGTATCAATGCATCAACCAATGTCACCCTATTAAAGTCAACACAAATTGAATTAAATGTTTAAAAAACAGAAGCAGCTTATCACCAACAAATATATAACAAATGCTGCAAACCTCTCCAATAAGTAAAACAAAATAAATGGAGATAATTTGCACAGTTAATAAGCCACAAATTTACAATCAATACAATATCACCTTCTGAACCTCCATGCATTTCCGCATGACTTGTTTAGGGGAAAGAAAAAAAAGGGCTATTTTTGTTTTCCTGTATACTTTATGATAAGCTAGAATTCCAGGTCAACGTGTTATCCTAATAGCATGTGAAGGTCAATACTAACATGCTTTATTTCCTTTCAAATAAAGAGCTGCTTTAAAGAAAGTGCCCTAGCTTAATATGTCTACTTTAATAGGGGGCAGAGGTTAAGTGAAGCATCAAGCAGGTTATTTAGCAAATAAGGATAATGTTCACAGAGCAGAAACTGAGAAATCAAGAATACATTTCGGTTTTTGTGGTTGTTGCTATTGTAACATGAAAGTAACAATGATTTTACCTTTAAGAAAAAAATAAGACAAATAAAACGTCTACGTGTCTCTAAGCACCAAGACAATTAATACAGTAGGTTTCAATATCAGGATTTAAACTGATCTTGGCACATGGAGTGCTGGGAATAAACTGACAAAAGGTAGTTAATTATTTTTATGAATATAAAATATGATTTTGTGGAAGAAGTCAATATTTTAAAGATAGGAAAATTCTACTGTAGTTTATAGAATAAAGGGCAGTGAGTCTGAACATCTGAGGTATGGTTCTAGCTCCTTAGAAAACTAGATGTGACATTGGCAAATCGCTGTAAGAGCCCTCGTTCAATGATTCTCATAATGATGGAGGGAGGTCTGATTGGATCTCTACATCTCTTTCCTTTCACAATAAAAAATGTCTATGAGCCCAGATATGATGACAGTAACGTGATGTGGCTAAACATTTCTTCAGACTTTAAGCACTCCAGAAAATGAAAAAGTATTGCTGTAGGTGTCCATAAATTAAGCACATACTGCAGAAAATTTAAAAAGATGCTTTGTAATGAATTTGTATTCTGGGCTTTACACAATTTTTCTACACATTGTCCAAACACAAAATTACATTCTTAGAAAACACTACCCAATATTTACTGATTGCCTTTTTGAAAATCCTGTTATAGAAATCATATGGCATCGGCCCTCAGATCACAGTGGAAGGAAACCAGAAATCAGTAACAGAAAGATAACTGGAAAATCCCAAACTGCATGGAGAGTAAGCCGCATGTTTCAAAACAATGAGTCAAAAGGTAAATCTAAGAGAAATTTTAAAATACATTGAACTAAATAAAAACACAACTTATCAAAATTTCTATACTGTAGAGAAAGTAGAACTTACAGGAAAATATGTAGCACTTAACACATATATTAGAAAAGATGAAATGATTAAATCCAATTATCTAAATTTTGACCTTGGGAGAGTAGAAAATGAAGAGCAAAGTAATTGCCAACTTATGTGGAAGGAAAGAAATAATACATATTGGAGCAGAAGTTTATTAAGTTAAAAATAAGAAAACAAATGGCGTAATCTAAATCATAATATGTTTCTTGAAAAAAAAACTTAAAGTGGATAAGCCTCTAGCCAGTCTAAGAGAAAAAGAAAAAGGATGCAGATTACTACTCCCAGAAATGAACCAGGGGGCATCACTACAGATGCTATGGAAATTAAAAGGGAATAAAGGAATGGCCACAAACTTGACAATCTAGATTAAATAAACTAATTCCTTGAAAGACATAATCTGGCAAAACTCATATAAGAAATAACAGATTATCTAAATAGGCCTGTATCTATTTTAAAAAGTGAATGGGACTACTGTGGTATATGGGAAATTTGAATGAGACTACCATTGGTTGAAAAATCGTTAAGCACACATGAACGTATAATGGTGGATATACTTCATTATACATTTGTCCAAACCCATAGAATATACAACAGCAAGAGTGACCCAAGGTAAACCATGGGCGTTGGGTAAGTATGATATAGAGGTTGATCCTTGTTTAAAAAAAAAAGAAAAGAAAAAAAAGTAAAAAAAAAAGTACTATTTTGGTGAGTGATGTTGATAACAGGGGAAACCGTGTGAAGGAAGGCAGTGCATGGGAAATCTCTGATTCATTCCCTCAATTTTGTGGTATAACAAAAAATGTTATAAAAATAAAAACTTTACATCTATAATTAGAAGCCTGGTGCATGAAATTTGTGCACAGGTAGGATCCTGAGGCCTGGCTGGGTGATCAGGGCCAATCTGTGGGGTGACTGGCAGGGCAATCAGGGGCCTCACTGGCACCTGCCTTGGCTGGCCTGGCACCACCTGCTCACCAGCCCTACCCCGCACTGCTGCAGGTTGTCTCCCTCTGCGGGGCTAGAGGTAGAGTGATGTGGGGGGCCTCCCGCTGGCACCCACCTTGGCTGTCATGGAGACTGAGGGTTAAGGGCAGCTCCTGCATTGAGAATCTGCCCCCTGATGGTCAGTGTGTGTCCTAGCAACCAGGCCTTCTGCTGTTTGGTCTATTTGCATGTTAGGCTTTTGTTATATAGAAAATAAAAGAGTAATATGCAAATCCACCTAACAGCTGAACAGCAGAAGGACTGTCAGGACAACCTTCTGGATGAAGCCAGGATTGCGAGGGCTGAGCCCCTTGCACAAATTTTGTGCACCAGGCCTCTAGCATATAACACAAACAATAGTCACAAATAATAATCTGCAGGATGTAATTTGAAAAGAAAAATTACATTTCTCTAAGGGAAAAGATTTCAGGATTTTTGTTCAAAGTCAATGACTTTCATCATTTCTCATTAAAAATACCTTATTCTTACAAGTTGTGCCTGTGTTTGGATTCTATATGACACCTGACATTGTTTTTAGTAAAAATGTAAGTCACTTCTGTGTGGTTTTCAGAAAGCACGTCGGAGAAGACTTACAGACACCGAGCGGTTCTGTGTAACAGGAGGGAAACAAAGATTCCAGCTGAGAAAGTGAGCAGCCAAGCAGGCCAGGTCCCGGATGCTGCGGGGACAGTGCCTCTGGGCGCATGAAAGCATCGTTCCTTAGGGTCCGGGAGGATGTCTGCCGCTTTCTGCTGTCTGTGCAAATCCAGAATGAGCCGTGGTAAAAGGATCCATTAGTAGCCTTTGGCCTTCCCACCTCAAGAACCCTGCCCCATGCCCCCATAGTTGCATTGAATTAAAATGGACCCCAGGGACTTCCCAGGAAGAGGCATTGAGAGGGTTTCTTTCTGGACCCCATGTCTGATTAACCTCAACATGCTAGACCATGTGCATGGCTCTGACGACTGGTCTGTGACGGGAGCTAAAGAGCTCGCATGTACGACAATGCCTTCAGAGCACTGTCATATTTCCCTTCACACACGGCAGAATAAAGGCTAGATTGTGTCCTGATAGAAACTAGGGTGGCTTATTCATTGGGGTCTTAAAATCTAAACCTGCCGAAATTGGTTTGGCTTAGTGGGTAGAGCATCAGCATGTACCTTAGCTGAGGGCACATCCCAGTGTGTATGTGGAGGGGAGGGGCGGTGTGTACAGGAGGCAGCTGATCGATGTTTCTCTCTCATTGATGTTTCTGACATTCTGTCCCTCTCCTTTCCTCTCTGCAAAAAATCAATAAAATATATTTCTTAAAAAATCTAAATCTGCATCATTCTCCACACAATGGCAAACTGACTTAGTCAAGATCAAGTGCCTAATTGAAACCAATTTGGCTCAGTGGATAGAGCATTGGCCTGTGGACTAAGGGGTCCCAGGTTCAGTTATGGTCAAGGGCATGTACCTTGGTTGTGGGCACATCCCTAGTGGGGGGATGTGCAGGAGGCAGCTGTGCAGGAGGCAGCTGATCAATGTTTCTCATTGATGTTTCTGACTTTCTATCCCTTTCCCATCTTCTCTGTAAAAAATTATATATATATATAAATATATATATATATAAATATATATATATATATAAATATATATATATATATATATGTTTTTTTTTAAACATCAAGTGTCCAGTGTCAGTATTTCTTGCATGCTGCAAGAGGCACGCAGGTGTGCACAAAGAATTTTAAAAACTATTTAGTCAGGGGCATGGACCTCTTTAGATGGTCAGATAAAAAATGACAGCAGCCAGCACAATAACATCTGCCCAGTGGGAATGAATCACAATTAGATCTAATTGCTTTGTCAAATCAGCAAAATATATACATTTTTTGGTGTGCTGCAGGATTTTTGTAATTAGTTTGTGTGCCATGAGATGAAAAAGGTTGGACATCGCTGGTTTATTACATAGTATAAATGAATAAAACACGTATCTTACATTTAGCACACATAATTTCATGCTTTTCCCCAATGTCAAGTGTAAAGGTTCACTGTCATTGTTTTGGAGTCCCTTCCTTCACTCTTAATTTAGGGGTACTTTATTGACCTTTGCTGAAGAAATTCACCCCTCCATGGTCAAAAGCCTATAGTCACACATTGTAAAATTTAAAAACTCCAAACAACCAACACCAAAGAAAATAATTGTAATGTTTACTACCTCAGTGTATAAATGCTAGTCTGGTTTCTTGATTTTGAATGGCATGATGTAATCTCCTCACAGGCATTTCATTATTTTAGTGTTAGTCCCCTGTAGTCACAGGGCATTCTTGAACCACTGTTCAAATGAGTCTACTCGGGAGTCCAAATCCTCCCTTCCCTGTGGGTCCCAAAAATATTTCCGGAAAGTGGAGGGCGAGGGGTGTTCTTGCAGTAGCTCCTGTTTAAAGAGACCCTACAGAATGGATGTGTTCAGAACTGACATGTCACAGCTCTGCTCGTTCAGCTCAACCCCCTTCCTGTCTGCCCCAAAGCAGGTCTTAAACAGCAAAATCGCATTTCAAAATGTGCTGATCTGTGATATACGCTCAGCAGACTTCCAAACTTTATTTCAAAAGTCACTTCCCCAGGGATGGCCCTGTCTTTGCCCAGGTAGAGGAAATAATTGCCTCTCTCCACTCCTGTAGCGTTTGCTACTTAAATCGGTTATAACTCATAGCCCTTGCTAGATTGCAATTATGCATTTATATTTTCTTTATTCCCCACCAGAGAGTGAATTCCTGGGCAGAAAATGTACCCGACTGAACCTTACTTACCAAAAGGCTGGAACATCTGTATGGACTGAATTATTAGAACAAGCAATCTCGTACGCTTTTTATCAGTGCCAACATATGCTCCTCTGTAGGGGGTAACGTGGTTCTGAATCTCAATTTAGTTCCGAATTAATGTGAGACTCAAATTAATATGAGCTGGAGCAGAGGCGGAACCATGGCCTGAGGCATGAAGAGAATCAGGGAATGGGAGTCAGAACAGCCCTTCATGTTTTGATCTGTGTTTCTGGGAATGCCATTTGAAAAGTTTCTGGGAAAACACTTTGAAGTTTTCCAACCCAGTCCAATCATTGAAAGGCTGTTTGGACCAATCGAGATGGCAGTGGGAGTCTCCTCTGGCAGGATCAGCAGGGTTTCTGAGGCTCTGAAAATAGAGTAGCCCAAAAGGCAAAGCAAAGAGGGGCAGGGAACTGTATGCTTGCCTTACCCAAGGTCCCTCTGTTCCCAGTGCTATTGACTTTTCCATTACCCACTTGAGGGGTCACTAAACCTTAGATACCCTTTCAAACACCCCGCACTCTCTTCTCTTCAGATGTCCCTTTCTTTCAGGAAAGAACACTGTCATTGCTGGTTCCTAAGAAGTAGGCACTGCCCACTTCATACAGGACAGCCTTTCCATGGCATGGCTGTAAGAACACTCTGGGTCCTGCCTCCCATGTCCTCCCTGGACATGGCAATGATGCCTCTGTCATATGTGCCTTGAGCGGCTACTCATGAGATGGAAAATCTCACTATGTCTCCAACATAGGCAGCAGAAGTTACCAGGGAACATGTTTGCTTTTTCTTTGCAGTTCACCTAGCCCAGTTCTGGAAACCATGGACTGAGCTCGCTGACTTAACAAGAAAAGATCATTCAAGGCTGTGTGAACAAATAAGAACTCTTGAATATAATGGAAACTTCATGGGGATGCAATAACAACAATATATCCCGGTCAATGAGTATCTATCCTGTGCCAGCCCCAGCGCTTACTCCCTATCTAATTCATGTATCTACTAATCCTCAATATGGTCTTCCAAGTTAAAAACTGTGACTCTATTGGGGCTAACCAGGCAGAAAACAAATGGCCGCAAATCTCACTGATTTGCAAAGAATCTCTGACACAAATCCTGTGTATGGCTTACAATGTTTCTTTTGTGTTAAATTTCTGTTGTGAGGTGAGTACTACCCTAATTATTTTCAGGATGACACAAAAACGTGATCCTTCTCTCCAATAAATCACACTTCAGTTAAGAAAATTGAGCACATAGGAGAAACTTCAAAAACTACGTGTGAAGCAACATATCAGGAAGTGCAGCTGGCTTATGGGTTTATATCAAAGATCGTGATATGAGTTTAGTCACCCAAATGACTCACCAAAATCAGACCCACCCACACTTATTTTGAAGTAAAATTTTGTGGAAAAGATCACAGTGTGAGTACCATTATCGTGAAATCTTTAAGACAGTTTTCAAAAAGGGTAATACATTTTAACTTAAAATACTTGAGTTGGATCCGTTTTAACATTTCATGTTTAGAAACAATTTAGTTGATTAGAATTTGTGGGAATAATATCCGTTTAATCAGCAAACACCTCCAAAAGAAGAGAGGGAGTGGCTGGGAGACTTTGATGAAAACATGCATTTTAGTGAAAAGGCAGGGCCCAGCATATCAGGGGAGCCAGATGGGGACCTAACCGTGGCACTTGCCTCTGAGCCTTGGGACCTTGGACCAGTTACTTCACCTTTTTGAGCATCTGTTCATGAGAAAAGTGAGTGGGATCGTCTCAAAGGAATCTTCTGTTTCTTGGCCACATAATTATACAACCTGATAAGTTTTTTCACAACAATATTTAAGGGAGAGGCTTGCTGCAGACAGAAAAATGGAGAACAATCCAACTTCCGGGCAGTTTGTTTAGTGGGCAATGAGCTGCGTCTAGCAGTGGAAACTCAGAACCTGAACTTGGTGATGCATTCACCCTCTAAGTGCCCCAAGAACATTGTACCCCCTGCTTCCCAAGGCCCACCAGGTTCTCAGGTGATGGGCAATTGGCCTGGATAGAGTATGATTGAATGGAAGCAGGATATTCCTAATTTATCTTTTATTTCAACATTTTCATTTAAAGTACCTTTGTGGAAACAAGTCAATCTTCATTTTAATATTCATTCCAAATTTAGCAATGAGTTGGAGATCAGAAGCTTTTTTCCCTGCTACATTTGAGAAATAATGACAGCTAGCTGGAGTTTAATGACAAAGTTGCCTTGTGGAATGTCTGCACAAATCCACCACCTTCTGTGGACATGTCACACCTGTGATGAGAAAGGAAGCTGTCTGAAAAGAAGGCTGTCAGGACTGAGCCACTCCATCTAACACGGGGTTCCATAGCTGAAACATTTGTGAGAGAAATGGCAGCTTGAGAAATGGTTGCTTTTAGGTTATTTCTCAGATTCAGATTCTTTCTCTGGCCCTCCATATAACCAAAGGAAAACCATGGACTTTGCTGTCCAGGTTGGTAACCTGAGTAAAGTCCTCCTCTTTGGAGAAACAGAATAGAACGGCAGCTCTACACAAAGACTGGAATTCAAGACGCTGGGACTTATTAGATGTGGAGAAATGATGTACTTGCAACCTATAAGGTACAGTGTTCTCATCTATTACATGACGAAATAGGAGTATCTACACATTGGTATCTCATGTGGATGGCAAACCTAGTCCTTTCTCAACACTGAGCATAGTGATCAGCAAGTGATCAGGGTCAGTCATTTCCTTATAAGGCAGTTGGGCAAAGTTTCTAACACCAGAGCCACAAGCCAGACTTTCACAGGTGAGTGGCATCTGCCCTGCCCTCTCGCCCCAAGAGACGCACGCCAGAAGGACAGCTCTATATTCTGGGGGGTCCCTGTGCTCTGCTCCCCTGGGCATTTCCAGCAGCCCCTGTGGCTGACACTGGTCCCCAACTCAGCCTCCCTCCCCTGAGCATATCTATCTCCTGCTTCCTCTGTCCCAAAGACAGGGCTGATGCAAAATCTCAGATCATGTGACAAAGGGAAGAAGATACACAGAGAAGAAACCCTTAGGGATGCTCTGACTGCCTTCATGACTCTGCTGCAGGAGGTGCCAGCCCTGGAGTCCAGGCTGTAAACCCTACAGGAGGTCAAGGGTTAGGTCTGGAAGCCACCGGACTCATGTGGCTCCTTAAATCCAAATGAAAGCATCAAAATCTAATTAAAAACCCTATCCTTCACTCAGACCAGCTACAGACTAAGGGCTCAATAGCCACACATCGAGCAAGTGGCCCCCATACTGCACCGCAAGGGAGAGCAGTGTCCACCACAGGAAGTGTGTTCCTCGCGCGTGAAAGAACACCTTGCCTCATGTCTCCTTTTGAGTCCGTGGTGATGTCCTCTTTACTAAATTCATTTTTCTTCAACAAAATTCCTTGTAACTTTTTCTAAAATAAACTAGAATGCCAAAAAAAAATGAATGAACTATTTATGGTTAGTCTGTGGTCTATCAATCCATAGGATCTTCTAGTCAAGGATTTGATTAGGTAAGTTTTGATTGATCTATAAAAGGGATCGTGGAGGAGCCTTAAAACTGCATTTGTAGAAAATAAAGCTTTCTGTAAATGCTATCAGCTTTAGAAATTGTTCACACATGCACAAAATGGTGCAGAGCACACAATATAGTGCATGTGTGTGTGTGTGTGTGTGTGTGTGTGTGTGTGAGATATTTTTCTATTTGGCATATTGGTACTTTTTACCCTAAACGAGCTAACTCATGTCTGTTTAAAAACAAAATAATAATTATAATAACACACAACTAAATAATTATGCTCATCTCAACAGATTCATTACAACTTCATGTCTGAATGCAAATCATGAGTTGTCAAAGGGCAAGAATGGAGGGAAGAAGTGACAGAGACATTTCAGACATTTAGAAATGTTCAAGATATGAGTAAAATAAGTTCATTTCCAAAAATTACAAATGAAGCCAAAAGCTATGCATTCAATAATGCTGGGAACCTAGCACAGCTTTTAGAGAATGTGAATACGATACAGCCTATGATACCAAAAGACTGCAAGCACGAGCATTAAAAGTGCTGCCTTGTGCTAACACCTGTCACTATGAAGTGCTGTAATAACACCTCCTATATAATAAAAGGCTAATATGCACATCGACCAAACAGCGGGACGACAGGTCGCTATGACACGCACTGACCACCAGGGAGAAAAGGCTCCAGGCAGGAGCTGCCCCCGATGGTCAGGTCACTCCCACAGGGGAAGCAACGCTCAGCCGGAAGTCAGGCTCATGGCTGGCCAGCACAGCGGTGCTGGCGGGAGCCTCTCCTGCCTCAGCGGCAGCACTAACGGTATCTGACTGACGGCTCAGGCCTGCTCCTTGTGGGGTCCTGGACCGTGAGAGGGTGCAGGCTGGGCTGACAGACACACCCTCCCTGAGTGCACAAATTTTGTACACCGGGCCTCTAGTTTAATATAATCAAGGTGGGCAGGCCATCAAGTATAAAAATCTCTTTACATTGTGATTTGAACCTGGGACTTAAGTTTCCAGAACTGAATAAAACCCAATTAAAAGATAGTCTTTTAACAGTTGTTCTCCACTCCATTCCAACTCCCCATTCACTCAGTCAGGATTCAACCTCACAAAAGTATTCTGACAAAGTTTACCCACCCAATAGGTCTTGATTTCCATGGACTTTAAATGCCACAGAACCCCTTTGGAAAACATTGCTTAAAGCTCTTAATTTGATATTTGGGTATCTCTCTACTCGAAATCTTTCCATGGGTTCTGCATTATCTTCCCTGGGTTGGGAGTTTTCTCATGGATAATCTCAATACAAAGATTGAAGTCCCCTAGACTAAAAGAGCTGGTTCAGATTTCATTGTTGGTTAAAAATGCAATCTAATTAAATCCACCAGGTTAGAGTACCTCCTAGACATATTTAATTCCTGTTTCTTATGCAAATTATTCAATTTCTCTTATAATATTATATATATACATATAAATACAATGCATTTATCATAATATGTTTGTATATGCTAATTTTATATTTTATCAATTTTGATCACATTTTACAACAGAACAAGTTACTTTCCAGATTTAAAAAAAGTAACTGAAATATTTTAAAACTACTTAACTATTAAAATTAAGTTTTTAAAGGAAACAAAGTAATTTAATCATACTTTGAGCAAAAATTGAGCACAAATAAAAATTTACTTTGTCATTTATCAATTAAACATTTTAATGCGTTTTTATAAGTTTATGATGATATAAAAAGTTGAAATATTTGACTCTCCATCTTTGAATCAGCAAAAATTGGCAAATACAATTGGTGAAATAATACTGATCTATAAATGACATATTATTGTCTTACAACTTGTTATTAATCAAATGTAATGATTAAATATTCACCTATGATATCTCACTTTTATTAATATATCTTATAATGATTTTTAGAATTACCTGCAACTATTCATATACTCACATTTCTGTAAACTAAAGCAGTTTTATCATGATCTATCCACCGTACAGTCCATAAGAATAGTACTCTATTTCTCCTTTTAGTGCTAATAACTATATTTGATTTTAAAATTTCAATCTATGCAGTTATCAACTTTATAGCATATCTTCAGATAGATTATCAAAAGTTCAATTCTTAAGATAACATTACACTATGGTAAACTGTATTCTCTTACATTAGATAACACCACTTCTCAAATTTTTTTAAAAAGGCAGCTTATTCTAAAATATAGATTCAAGGGAAGAATAGAAGAGGATTTATTTTTATTTATTTATTTTTGCCTTTTCTGGAAATCCTTTTTTAAAAAAATATATATATATTTTATTGATTTTTATAGAGAGGAAGGGAGAGGGGGAGCAAGTTAGAAACATCGAAGAGAGAGAAACAACGATCAGCTGCCTCCTGCACACCCCCCTCCGGGGATGTGTCAGCAACCAAGGTCCATGCCCTTGACCGGAATCAAACCTGGGACCCTTCAGTCCACAAGCCGATGCTCTATCCACTAAGTCAAACCGGTTAGGACTAGAAATCCTTGATGATCAGCCTGGGGTGCACTTTTGACATTTCCTTGCTCAGCTTGCTAACTCACACTTCAAGGCTGCAATAACTAGATTAAAGGAGTAACTTACAAGTGTAGCTCCAGGCCACAGTTGCAGCTGACACAAGTGGTCTTTCACAGGACACACTCTGTGGTCTCTACCACAAGATGACTTTCCTGGCAAAGCCACTGTTTGCCAAGCTGGGTGACATTTAGAGGCGGTCATGAATCTGTAGCCAGGCCCAGAAGTTTCTGAGAGTTTGTGATAAAATGTGATAAAATACCTTAATTATATTTCTAAATGACATCAGCTTTAACTAACATAGCCTTTGATTAAATGCCAGCTAATCTTATTTCCTATAGGTTCCCGGGGACTTTTGGCTGCAGGCTGACTTAGGTTCAAGTGTCCATTTACAATAGTAGACTTGTCTTCAATTTGGAAAAATCAAGCTGGTAGTTTAAATGCAAAAATAAAGAAACATGAGCATATTGCCTGGATTATAATAGGCTATAATAAAATCCACCTTCATCATAAAACTGAACTGGGTAGAAAAATATATTTTACATAAAAAGTTGATGTTTGGTTTTTACTGATCTGCTTTTACAAATATTTAAACACACAGATCTGAATCACTGACTAGTAAGCATCGGTAGGAAAACCTATTTAAGAAGTCGTGTATGGGAGAGCTATGATTTAGTTGGTAATATTGAGTCTAGGAAAAATGTATAAGGTAAAATATGGTTTAGGGGTGTCAAATCCTATGAGAGATTTTGCTATAGGTATTCCCACTTTATGAAATACAACCACGGATTTTCCTCAATCTTTAAAGAGAATGAATCATAAGTCATTAAAGAATTATAGTTAAGGAAAACAGATGCTACTTAGAATACAGTGCCCCCTGAGTTTTCTAGCGAGAATAAGGTTAATTCAGAAAAAGTACCAGAAGGAAGCAGTTTGTGACAACATTGCAATTACAACAGTTTCTTCTCACCCCACCCCTGAGCTTGCATGCGCTTCAAAAAAAAAAAAAAAAGAGAATAATGTTTACATGACCTTACAGCACACTGGACAGATAAAACATATTTTACAACATTGGAACTACCGTGGTGAGACAGGATTGCCAAGAACACATTATACCCCGCTCCCTTTCTCTTCCCTGACCCACTGTGATGCAAACATTAGATTTTAAGCATAAAGAACAACGTTTCTAAGAACTTATCCAAAAACTGAGTAGTGATCTGATTCCTTTGTCTTAGGAAGCCATACATGATTTTCCATGAACAAGTGGAAGTTAACAGGCAACTGGCCCATAGTCTGGGGCCAGGGATTCCCTCCCAGCATTTATTGACATGATGGGAATCCTAGGAGGGGTGCATGCTAATTAGGCATAAATTATTTTTAAGTGTGCACTGTGTCTAGGCAGTAATCATTATTTATGAAGTATAACCAAAGAACCCCAGAATCTACTTCCAAAAATGACATCGCTACCTGTAAATGTTTTTACAACAGTCATCAAGGTAGGTGATTAAGAGATGTCATAATTCTATGACATGAAATTCTGATGACATTCTGAGTTTTAAGAAAAGTATTTGAGGTATAAAATAAACATGAAGTCCTCGCATCTAAGGAAGGTTTTAGTGAACTCTGGTCTCCTTTTGCCATGTTCTGTGACTCCGGGCTAATTCCAACACAGGGTGCGAATATAAAAACCACACAGGGAGCCGATGCTGTGTGCTCCTGATGCTACCTGGCTGGAGAGAGAGACAGTCTGCAGCCTCAGTGGAGATGAGTCACTCCGCTCTGGGGATGAGAGAAAACGAGGCTGTATCTCATGCAGAAATAAAATGCGCAGGTTTTCAATCCCGAGCATAAGTACAATGAGAAAGGTGAGGCCTTAGAAGAACCCCAACACTTATCTCATGAACTTGGACTGAGCTGTTTGAGTGACAGCTTTGTTCCCATTTAGGACCAGAACCTGAGGTGGAAACGGGGCAGCCAGGGTGTCTGTCCTCAGCATGTGCGGCCACGTCCGGTGAGATAAGGCATCAGGTATTCATGATGTGTATGTATGCGTGTGTGTACATATAAACTGTTTTCTGATATGTGTGCACACAGGCACCATGTATAGGCATATACACAGATTCAGCATATATCTGTGCATATCTGATGCATGTGTGCATAAGTATAGCATGCATGTATGCATTCTACTGCATGTGTACGCATGCAGTATTGTATGTGTGTGTCTGCACACATGTAGTATTGTATGTGTGTCTGATGTGTGTGTGCATGCATGCAGTATTGTATTGTGTGTCTGATGTGTGTCTACACACATGCAGTATTGTGTGTGTGTGTCTGTGCATGCATGCAGTATTGTATGTGTGTCTGATGTGTGTCTGTGCATGCATGCAGTATTGTATGTGTGTCTGATGTGTGTGTACATGCATGCAGTATTGTATATGTGTGTCTTATGTGTGTGTGCATGCATGCAGTATGTATGCAGGCGATGTGTGCCTGTCCGGGGTATGGATTGTGCATTCTGTCTCTATGTATATAGTTAATAACAATTCAGTCTTATTTTTCATTGTCTGAGGACAGCACTTTCTTCAGGTTTGCCTTCGCTTTGCAATTCTGCAGGACAGATGAAAGACCCCGGTAATATATAACGTACAAAACAAAGTAAGAAGCTGCGGTTCTTAGAGCAAGAGTTACCGGCTTTGAGAAAAAAAGCTCCACTTCAAATTGTCTGTTTTCATATCATTAGGTGCAATTTTTCTTCCAGCGTGTTTTAGGCTCCTTAATTCATTTTCCAGAGCCCAGTTAAAATGACTTGTTTCTGCCATCTCTTAAATAAATCTTTTCTCATGCACTCAATTTCTCCTTCTCATATTGCATCTCTTTCTTACCTAGAGTCCCAAGAATGACACACTAACCTTATTAAAAATCTCTCCTTTATTAAGAACTCTTAACATTTTAACTGCTGCATAAAACTAATCCATGACATTCATTGCCTTTTGGAAATCTGGGATGGTAATAAAAAGGTGAGTAAGAAAACCATGGTTAAACATCATGTCCTCAAAATATTCACTGTCAATATCACTTGCAAGTATATGAAAAATATGACTACATGTTTTAATTTATAGCACCTCCTTAAGGGATCACTGTAAGGAGAATGAAATAAAATGCAGCTATGTTGCCACAGTTTTAGAAGTTCTTTTTATGTGACCCTGAGTCACTATATGCTTTGAATGCCCTTTCAATGAGCAGATCTCAGATTTTACAAGTTAGTTTTTTGTAAGTAAGTTCTCATTGAATTATGAATATGTTAGAAGTCAACCTGAATACCTTTTCGTTGTTCTCCCCTACATTCTTCCCTTTTTCACAGTCTCAAACAGCATTGTGCAAAATTCCAAGTGACCAATGGTCATGAATTTTAAGCAATATTAGAAACCCAGAAATCCAGAGTTCTGAAAATTGCTGTCTTTAGAACAATTGCTTACTGTACAGACCCAGAACCAACAGCTTAAATAAAAAAGCCGAACAAGGCATTAAAAAAAAATCAAAATAACATTGTACCATAATCACTACATTACATTTCACATTTTACCTAAGTGACTTCTTTTGAAATACACTTAAATACTATTTCAAGTCTTTAAAGTCTGCAATTTAATGTAACAACTTAATGGTTTTTAAAATATCGCCTTAAAAAAATCACCTACCCCTTCTGCAGTCTGGAGGGCTGTTTCTTCCCCATCTCCCTCTGTTAAACTAAACTTGATCTTGCCTAAAGGTACAAGTATACTTATATGTGCAGGGACTTCAATAATTCATGTTTTTGACATCTAGACACTATATGACTCGCTGACTGTCCTTAATTAGCTGGAGGAGGCAGCATCAGTATGGACTCACAAATTATTTTAAATATGCTTTTAAATATTTTAAATTAGAGCTCCCAATTAGAATTGTACATGTCACATTGTCTCATTTAGTCCCTCTGTTCTTTTTCGGAGGCACAGCCTCAGCCGAGCGCGCCCCATTGATGTGAGCGGAGCTCAATTAGTTCCTGATGTTCTGCCAAATCGCCTCCCTACCTGTCACCGGAACACCACCGGCACTTTTAAACGCGGGCTCTTTCCATCCGTGTCACTCTCCTTAGACCAAGAAATAATTATTCTCATTAGAGTGGTAAAAATAAGCAACTTTCGAATAAACAGTAAACTGGTATGTTGGTAATTTAAATACTAGAAAAGGCTCTCGTGATGGGACTGATCGATCAAGTGTGTGCTTACATGCATGCATATGCTTGCACACACATGCAAGATTTTTTAAAATATGTTTTATTGATTTTTTACAGAGAGGACAGGACAGTGATAGAGAGTTAGAAATATGGATGAGAGAGAAACATCAATCAGCACCTCCTGCACACCTCCTACCGGGGATGTGCCCGCAACAAAGGTACATGCCCTTGACCGGAATCTAACCTGGGACCCTTGAGTCTTCAGGCCGATGCTCTATCCACTGAGCCAAACCAGTGAGGGCCACATGCAAGATTTGAAGTTATGTGAACTTGAGTCCTTTGTGAGATCTTGAGAGGTTTGTTTATGACTGCTGTGTCCACCAGATTCACAAATCGCTTACACATGTACTGATGACCAGAGGAAATGGGAGCTCTCCATTCGTCATATATTTTAATGAACATGTGCCTCATCCTAGGGTCATGACACATACGCCGGAAGCATCCCTCAAACATCGTATGCACGAAGGGCACAGGATGGCCTAAAACACCCATCATGCCACATTCCAGAAGAGGAAGCATAAGCAGCTACTTCACACAATCTTTATCTGCAAATCCTTCATGAATGCCCTTTACCCTCTATCAAAATATTGGCCTACAGATAAAGACCTGGCCCTAACCCTTAAATAGCTGGTGATAGAAATGACTTTTCTCTATCCTTTATCCTGTAATTACCACCTTGCGCTTGGGGGGAGAGAGGACAAAGAGTAAGACTCTAATTAAGAGGTGATGTTTTTCAAGGTTAGTCTATACAAGTAGTCAACAAACTGCAGCTCGTGAGCCACATGCGGCTCTCTGGCCCCTTGATTGTGGCTCTGCCACAAAATACCACGGCCTGGGCCAATCTATGTTGAAGAAGTGGCTTTAGAAGTTTAAGTTGAAAAAATGTGGCTCTCCAAAGAAATGTCAATCGCTGTCCTGTTGATATTTGGCTCTGTTGACTAATGAGTTTGCCGGCCACTGGTCTATACAGAGGACACATAGCGAAGCAGAGACCTTTTTACTCCTGAGTGGCCGGCAGAGGATCATTAACAGAACACAAAACGTGCGTTCCATTGACAGCTTCCCGATACTGGAAAACGCCCTTGCTATGGAAGCTTCTGTCCACCTGTGATCCAGCCCAGCTGCCCCTAAGCCAGTGGGGAGTTATCAGTAAATACCTGGGCCGGCTCTCCACACAGACCAATGAGTTCAAAGTCTAGGCCAGGTCTCAGGGCACTAGAGCCGTTCCCTAGATGACTCCTCTGTGCAGCCAAGGGTCCGAATCACGGCCAAAGGGTGTCGGACCTTCCAGGTGAAAGATCACCATGACCATAAAGTGGAAGCTTGTGGCTTTCTTTGGACCTTCTGTCTACTTCTTAACGTCAACTTCAGAGCCCTCCTTAAAATTAAATTATACCTGCCCAGGCTTGTCTTGCCTGAAATGTTGTTTGACATATCTATGTTCTGTCAGCATGTGCATTGATATATAGTTATGAGTTGGATTCAGTTTTGTGTTGGGATTCAAGCAGCCTGTGTCACTCGGTAGCTGTGTGGCTAAAAATAGAGTCTTTTCTGTTCTTCTTCCTGATATGAGATTAAATGGAAGGAATCTGACTGTTGCCCTGGATACAAAAGCTAGGGTGATCATTAGGAGCCCGGGCCTTCTGAGTTCCTCTCCCCCTCCAGCTTTATGTTGACCCTTTGACGCATGCATTGTTCCCAGCATTCTTGGAAAACCTGAGCAACCCGGGGTCTGTAGCACAGGTGACACGCCTACCAGGAAAGGAAAGCTGCCCTGGTGCTGTGGTTCCAGCCGTCAGCAATGTCACTATGCCATGTGCTGTCAGCACCCTTCCTACTGTGCAAGGGCCTCCTGCAAACACACAGGAGCTTAGCAGGGACCACCTGACTGCCCACCCCATTCACTCAGCGTGGCAGGGCGCCCCCTCCCCCTCCATGCCTCTGTGACTCCGTGACTCTCGGGTGGGGAGATGGTGCGTCCGTCTCTGAAAGATGGCTACCAGGTCCATGAGCAATGTGTGAACAAAGCAACACATTCCCCCCCATTACATTCCTTTGGTTTAGTCACCATATTTAACTTGATTTTACACTTATGATCAACATTTTATTTTTATTATTATTTTCACATATATTTTTACTGGTTCTTAGAGAGTGAGAAAGTGAGAGGGATGGATCAGAGACAGACATCATCTATCCGCTGCCTCCTGCATACCCGCTCATGGGGATCAAGCCCGCAACCCGGGCAAATGCCCTGACCGGGATTCGAACCGTGACCTCTTGGTTCGTGTGCCCATGCTCAACCACAGAGCAACACCAGCCCGGCATGACCAATATTTTAGGAGGGTGTGATATTTTTTCTTTAATTAAAGGGTCAGAGAATACAATTAATGATCACTGTTATAAATGAAATAGACTTAGAAGTGACTGCCACAAATAGCTTCTCTAGAATAATTTCCTTTTAGCCTCTCAGCTGTGCATTCCGACTTTCATGATATAAAGCCCCACACACCTAAAGGGAAGGTCAGAGTTCCACATCCGAGCAGAGCCCATAGCTTCAGAGCAGTGTCTGAAACGTGGTGTGAAAGGAAAGGTTAGGTAGCCTCCCGCCTTCATAGAAATCCTATGTGCAGGGCCCACTGTAGGTGACCGTGGCCTGGGCTAGGTTAGGTTCTCGTGGGGTAGTAAGGATGCTGGAGAGGCACTGACACCTTTCTTTCCCAGCCTTCTCTGTGGCAAAGGGGGAGTGTATTTCTGAGCCACATCGGTACAGAGGCACATATGGAGTGAGGGACTAGAATTTTTTTTTTTCTAGCAGATGTTAAATGAGCCAGAGTGAGCAGATCCATAACTGACAAGGTGAGAGTTTTATGCCAAGCCACCAAAAAGCTGTTCCCTCCCAGAGCACTCCCCTTCAGTGGTTGTTTGACTTTGCACTCATGTCAGGGGCTGCTCCCCCACCTGTGAATGAAGAACACTGTTCTAGTTCAAGTTTTGCTATGTTTTAAAATATATATATTTTATTGTGGTGTTTTGTTTTGTTTTGTTTTTTGGTTTTTTACAGAGAGGAAGGAAGAGGGATAGAGAGTTAGAAGCATTGATGAGAAAGAAACATCGATCAGCTGCCTCCTGCACACACCTTACTGGAGATGTGCCCATAACCAAGGTACATGCCCTTGACCGGAATCGAACCTGGGACCCTTCAGTCCACAGGCCAACGCTCTATCCACTGAGCAAAACCATTTTTTGGCAAGTTCTGCTATCTTATTAATCCCATATATTATCCTAAGAATACCATGTCACCACGTTTCCAATGTCAAAGTCAAATTATCTTCACAATATTCCTGGCAACGATGGATCACTTGGGTTGTGTGATGGGTTTCATTCTGGTGTGTGTTTCCGAAACACAGAGGCACCTTCACTGGGACACTGGGCTGTGAACAGATCACTCTCCTGTTTGGTTTGAACACTGGTCTAGGAATAGATCACTCACATTATTCTCCTGTCCTTGGTTTGGACGGTGGACTATGAATAGCTCTCTGACCATTATTCTCCCATCCCTGGTTTGAACACTAGACTATGAATAGATCTCTAACCATTATTCTCCTGTCCGTGGTTTAAATATTGCTCTATGAATAGATCACTAACACTATTCTCCCATCTTTGTTTTGCAGTGGGCCGCAGACTACAATTCCCACCATGTCAGCTTTACCCATCTCCTCAATACCAGGCTCTATTGCCAGGGATGGTAGGCTCCGACCCAGGGACGGTAGGAAAGAAAGATCAGATCCTAACTCCTCTCCCCTTTGTAGGGAGCCTCAGAGGGATATCGCGTGGGGTGGGAAAGACTTTCCACTTCCAAATCTGAGAATAATGATAACATTAGATAATTTTAGAACCTTACAGTCCTTCTAATAAAGACACTTGTATTTTTTTAATGTAAAGAGGCAGAGGCTGGGGTAATTTAATTGGCTTGTCAATGTCTCTCTCATGACAAGTTAGCATGAGAACCCAGATTAAACATGGCCCAGACTTCTGACTCAGTCCACTTTCATCTTATTGCACTTCGCTGCCTTCTCTAATGCTGGAAAACCACATAAATTACCAGAGTGATTGCTAAAGAAGAAAAGAACTCTGACAGCAAATCTCAGATCTACAATAATGGTTACTTGTGTCAGGCTGTCTTCCATGAGGGATATTCATCTCTATTGGAACTTATAGCCCAAAACTAGCCTTGTGAATTGTTACTTACTCAGAGAATGTTGCATATAATCTCACTATGTTTTCAGATGGTTAGCTCAATGATAACATACTTCCAACTCCTGTTGAATCTTCTATTAATACTGTTCAAGTTGGACTTTATTTTGCTTTTTGAGAAAGGTGAATAATAATGAAATAGTCATGATACTGAAGCCATTTTTCAGAAGAGACTTGCATTAAAACTTGTGGATTTTATAAGTCTTGCCATTTCCCCTCCAATACAGATCTTAATTGCTTTGTCAACCTTCAGAGTTATTATCCATTTATTAATTAATGACAGTCCTCTTCATTTTTCATTCCTGTACCCTCTGTTACCCATCTTGGTATAACTTCACTACATCTAAGCACATTTATTAGAGCAGATAGAGGGGGGAGAGAAAGAAACATTCAGTAAAGTTCACTTTTCCATTCCAAAGCAGGTTCCACAGACCTCCTGGGATGCACGCTGCTTTGCACTCCATCTGTGATTGCCGAGCCTCTCACTCCCTTGATAACAATGACAATGCCACTTGGTTTTAGGTGAGTTTCAGCAAGTTTTTACATAGCTTTTTTTCCTCACCATCAAGTAATCACCTCACTCAGCGACCCATCCCATCCCACTCCTTTCTCTCTTTCTCTATCTTTGTCTTCTATGGAAATATATATATATATATATATATATATATATATATATCCATTTAACTCTAAATTATATGTATATTGGCACAAATCTTAACCCCAGCCTAATGAGAAAACTTCATCCAGGTAACATGATTTCCCACAACCTGCTAAACCAATTCACATTCATAGGGGTGTTTATACGTTGACTGGTTTTAGCTCCGCACACTTTTTTCCCATTGAAATAGCATTTAAATTGTGGCTATGTTGTTGCTTTTTCGAGGTGAAATAATTAAAAGTAGCCGATGCCCTTATTGCATACGTTTGGAAATGGAGGCCTGTGCATAGTAAGGGCTCTTCAAGAAGATGCTCAGAGTGCTGTCTGACTAGGAGAAACGTTTTAGTCGTTGTGTCATGGATGCCATGTGCAAATAGGACAGGTCCTAGGACCAGGGCATGGCACTTCCCTCTGTTCACCTCTAAGACTGGACAGCATCTATATTAATAAAAGGGCAATATGCTAATTAGACCATGAGACATTCCAGAAATCCTTCAGGACAAAGCCATGGTGGTGGGGCCTAGGCAGAGGTGGTTGTGGGTGATCAGGCCAGGAGGGGAGGGCAGTTGGGGGTGATCAGGTTGGCAGTTGGTTATGGGTGATCAGGCCAGGAGGGGAGGGCACTTGGGGGATGATCAGGTGGTCAGGGGGGTGCAGTTGGGGGCAATCAGGCCAGAGTGGTTAGGGGAGATCAAACAGGCAGGCAGGTGAACAGTTAGGAACCAGTAGTCCTGGATTACGAGCGGGTTGTCCAACTGCCAATTTAGGTCCAATCCCACAAGGGTCCCAGATTAGAGAGGATGCAGGCCAGGCTAAAGGACACTTCTCCCTCTGCGCCCTCCCCCACCCTGTGCACAAATTTCATGCACCAGGCCATTAGTAGAAAATAAAGCCAGCTGGGCAGCACAAAACTTGTGTCCTATGGAGACTCATAAATGAGTAAGTGGCATGTGTCAGGAATTAAATACCTTGGAATAATAATTTTTCGATTATTAGAATTTTTGTTGTGATAGGCATAACATGGTACCAGAGAGGAAGCTATGGAGACACGTCTTGATGGGTGGCATTTGCTGATTTCCACCAAGTCATCATCAGGGAATGTCACCACATGTGGAGTCAAGGAGAGAGATGCAGGGGTTTGGGTGAGCAGCTGGCATCCCAGAGGCCTTGGCAGGTCGCTCAGGAAGGGGCAGTGCAGTGCTGCCAGGGCCCTGCCTGAGAAATGTGCAAGCACATGAATGCGGCAGAGTGAGGTTCTCCACAGCCTCCACCAGCGTCCTCGAGGACCAGCACCTTTGGCCTTGCTGTGGACTTGGTGTTTGTGTTCCCCAGACTCAAATGTTGAGGTGATAATCTCCTGTGATGGAGTTAGGAGCTGGGGCATCTGGGAGGTCATTAGCTCCTGACGGTGGAACCCTCTCTGATTGGATCCATGTCCTGATAAAAGCACTCTGGCTCTTTCCACAATAAGAGGACACAGGAAGAAGACAGGCGTCTATGAACCAGGAAGGGAGCCCCTACGAGACACAAAGTCTCCCAGGACCTTGACTCTGGACTTGCCAACCTTCAGAACTGTCAAAAATAAATGTCTGTCGCTTAAGCCATCCAGTCCATGGCATGCTTTATGGCAGCAGGAACACACTAAGACACATAGCATCTATGGATTTGTTATCACTATAACATCTCAGCCATTTCCCATCCTTAATTAGAACCTACATTTTACAAGCTTTCCTGGAGATTCACATTAAAATGTGAGAAGCACTGTTCTATAGAGGCATCCATGTTCCAAGATACCCCCAATTTTCTGAGCAGCATGCTCAGTCTCAGCAATTTGCCCAGATGCTGCTTCAGAATATCACTTGGCAACACAGCACAGGACTCGCTGTGGCAAAAGGCATGACGTCCTAACCTCTAGTCTCAGGTCCATTCACGCCAATCTTTGGGTTGGTGAATTTGCCAGCAATTGAACGATTTAGAGATGAAGGCTCAAATCTCTTAGACAGGAACATTGTCCCTTATCCAGGATGCCACAGGAAAAGAAAAGGTTCTCATTTAATGAGTCTCCCCTCTGAGCATTGCACTCGCCTTTCTGAATCAGCCAATGTCACCCGCAGTCAGGGGCAGAGTCTACAGAAAAATCAGGTGCAGCTGAGGCCTGGTGGTAACGAGGCAGAGTGGATGCCTATTCCAGCAGGGGAGCAGCAACGATGGGGTCAGGCAATCAAAGGAATAAAGGACTTAGCAGCAAGGAAAGAAAGCAGGGTTAGACAGGTGTCCCTTCACCTATCTTCAGGGGCAGCATTTGTCCTAAGCTGGACCTTAACTGTTCTCTGCTCCCTTGCTGAATGCTCAGAGAATGCAGCGACCCCTCTCTTCTCTAACATGATCTCCTTCCCTGTGTCCCTCCTCCTTCTCTTTACCTCCTATCCAGGTATCCCTTCTGTCATCGAGATCACCCTCTTCGATCTTGCCGCCGTTATGATTCAATGACCCCTAGGGAGGCAAAGGTGATACTGCTGAAAAAATGTCATTTGGATTTAGGTCAACTGTACGTTCATCTCAGTTCTGACACTTGCTAGCTAGATGCGTTTAGATAATTTCTTTCCCTCTCTGAGTTTGTCCTCTGTGAAATGGTTCTGATAAATGAGAGTCAAAAGAATCCATGAGATGATGAACTTCAAGTAGTGTCTGTCTGAGGGGTGACTGGACCTTGACACAGTGGTTCTTTTCATGCCGATACCATATCATGTATTGCATGTTAAACCTGGGACCAAAGTGCTCTCCAACATCATAAGGGATTTGCAATGGGTCAGATTAATGGACCCTTTCACAGACTACAGTTTGTATGAAGAACTTTATTCTTTCTCTATACTTTTCACACAGATACCTTTCCTAGTTCCCAGTAATCACTGTGGATGATAAATTATCTTTGCAAATTCTGACAAAGCATTGTGCCCCTTTCTCAAAGATTAATGAAGGCTACTCACATCAGAAGAACCCCAGCCTTTCTCAGATGGTGGTGACGCTCCCCAGATCCACTGTTCTGAGCTCCACAAAACACAGGACAGATTATAGATAATAACCAGGAAAATCCTGGCTCAATCACTCGCTGCCTGTAATCTTGAACAATATATTTGAACTTCCTGAGCCTCAGCCCTTTTGAAAATTACTTATTCGGAAGAATCATTAAGCTTAGAAGACAGATATGTACAAATATGAAGCACAGAATTGAGTAGTTATTCAATACATAGCATGTCCCCTTCCCTGTTGTATAACTCATGTAGTAATTGTTTCACGGTCTGAGACATTGAAGAATGTGGGTTCTATAAGCTTGCATTCTGAATTGGTGCCCTGTAATTATTGCGTTTGTCACTTATGTGTGCCACATTTAGCCATGAATCATTGTTCCTCATGACAAATGTCTGCCTGGGAGCTTCATCATGCTTAACATTTGAAACAAAATCTGTATCCCCGCCTTCTATCTATTACTTTTATAAATGTATTATGTTTCTTCCTTCAAACTCCATAACGTGTTATGCTTTATGAAACTCCATTTGCTGATAACATGCCTTCTGGAAAGATAGCATTTCGGAACAGTATATAAAAAATAGATATTCTGTGAAAGGAAGCACTTCAATAAATAATGGAAAACATCCAAACTCAAGATGATTTCATTGAGATCTTCAGTAGTGCTATGTACAATTTCCCTTCAAATTGGATCTTCATAATCATCTAGGAGCAACCCTATACAATTCCTTTACTGACATTTTTTAAAATTTCTTTATTGATTAAGGTATTACATATGTGTTTCTTATCCCTCTGTTAACTCCCACTTCCCCACTCATGCCCTCACCCCCCGGATGTTCATGTCCATTGGTTGGGCTTATGTTCAGGCATACAAGATATTTTTAATTATGCCTAAAAGTATCACTATGATTTTGATGGTAAAGTCTACTTCCTTGGATGTACTTACTTTGAGATGCTATTGAACCAAAATTCAATTGTGTGTGTGTGAGTGTGTGTGTGTGTGTGTGTGTGTGTGTGAGAGAGAGAGAGAGAGAGAGAGAGAGAGAGAGAGAGAGAGAGAGAAAGAGCGCCTGAGTTTAGGTGGTTAAAAAATCTCAGGCTTCATTTTCAAAACAAGATCACTGTCAGCGAGCTGTTTTCATAAAGTGTGCATCTGACCCTGAGACACTAGGCTCCCGAGAGCCATAGGGAAACTTCGAACTGGAGAGCAGGCTTGAGAGCGAGGACGAATTTATAGTTTGTTACTGCGCATTCATTGTCTTTTTGTCAACAATGTGCTTCCAGCCAGGCCTGGGCTAAGTACTGGGGCTGTCAAGATGAGAAAATGTGCCCCTTGCCCTGGAAACACTCACATGTCACAGAGCCCAAAGCCCAAATCACAAGGCAAACATTTGCACTTCGGATGGAAGGCTCTGGCCATGGTCCGGGCGGGGGAGGCTTCAGTGTGTGGCATCTCGGCCTCGACAGCAGAAAATCAATGCATCTGGCAACCTGTGTGTGTTGATCAAGTCGCTAACAGCACACGGAGGACGCCGTGATAAGTGGCTGTTTGCTGTCCTCTCATTTTAGGTTTGCAGGTGGAGATAAAAGTGACTCTCAAACGTTGCCTATGACCCTGAAGTTTCCAGGAGATTAAGCTGGGGACAAAACACAGAGGCCTAACTGATTCGTTAAATGATGTTCTGCATTCTTGTTACACCTGGGATTGCTCATGTGACAAACAGGACACCAGTGTGTCTGAGTGTCTCTGGCCGCTGCAAGGGAAGAGGCACGAGACAAATCTAATGACATGAAATAGTGCACATTCACTCCCCTAAAGGCGATACTTGTATGTGGGAGTCGCGCATAAGATGGAGCTCTTAGGTGGGAGCACTGGAAGGGCCCGCCCGGGTTTCTTTGTAAAAACAGTGTGTGGAAGCCCTAACTGGTTTGGCTCAGCGGACAGAGCATCGGTCTGTGGACTGAAGGGTCCCAGGTTCGATTCCAGTCAAGGGCATGTACCTTGGTTGCGGGCACATCCCCAGTAGGGGGAGTGCAGGAGGCAGCTAATTGATTTTTCTCTCTCATCGATGTTTCTCTCTCCTTCTCCCTTCCTCTCTGTGAAAAACCAATAAAATATATTAAAAAAGAAAACAGTGTATGGTAAACAATAGGTATAGGGGAGAAGGGTTGAAAGGTTACATTCAAAAATCAAACAAATATATGTTGTAAGCTTAAAAATCCATTATAATTCAGCAGTCTCCATGTTTTAGAATTGGCTGGATCCATATAAATTAAAATGCCATTGACAGATCAATTGGGCATGGGCCATTTGTGGGGTAAAGGAGGAGGCAATTAAAAAATTTAAAAAAAAACACATAAGCCCTGGATAGGTAGCTCAATTGGTTAGAGCATTGCCGCAATACACCAAGCTTGAGGTTGATCCCTGCTCAGGGCACATACAAGCATCGATCAATGAAAGTGTGAATAAGTGGCACAACAAATTGATGTCTCTCTCTCTCTCTCTCTCTCTCTCTCTCTCTCTCTCTCTCTCTCTCCCCCTCTTCCTAAAAGCAATAAAACATTTTAAAATTAAATGCAAAAGCAAACTTGTCCTGTCTAATAAAAGAGTAATATGCAAATTGACCTACCTAGGCTACAATCACAAGTCATGCCCACCAGCCAATCAGAGCAAGTATGCAAATTAACACAACCAAAATGGCGGTTAATTTGCATATCCAGGCACACAAGATGGGTAGAAGGAAGCCAAGCACTGCAGAACGGAGCGAAGCTGCAGAGAAGCAAGCAAGCAGGGCGGGGGAGACAGGAGGGAGCTTTGCTCAGGCCGCAGGAAGCCCTATTCTTGCAGAAATTTCCCTGTAACGGGTCTCTATTGTGTCTATAGCTATTAACAGCATTATTTAAAAAGTGTAAGCATTATAACACAAAAGAGTACAAAGTAAAGAATCTCAAGATAAAGGACTTTCACAAAATGAGTTAATTTTATAAAAATCTTGCTAATGTATCTTTAGTCCTGATGGGCACTTACACAGGTCTACCAAGTAGCTTGATGAACCTTTTTCTTAAATTATTTACAGAAGGGATTTGGCACCGGCTCAGGGAGCATGCAGGGGCATCATCTTCTTAAGAAACAGTTGCCTCCCAGCTTGGCCTGCCATCTATGGGCACCTGTGTGAGCACCTGTGGCCATGCTGCCAGAGGAGGAAGTACAACATTTCCCAACAACCCACAGGCCTGGCTCCAAATTCATTATCAGAACTACCATTCATTCACCTTGGAAAGCAAAGCTGCTTCCATCTAAGCATAAAGAAGGATCTGGCATGGGGATGAGGTATAGGTTAAGAAGATAAAGGAATTGGGGACAGGAGAGGTACTTTTACCCTTTGTACTTTAAGAATTATGAGGACTGGCTCAGCGAAGGATTCTGTTTATCTCTGGATAAAACGTTTGCATAGAGCCACACAACAAAATACACTCTCAACTGTCTTTGTAGAAGGACTAGAAACGCTCACTTGCATGAAAATGGAAACACTTTTGGAAACCTGTTCATTAAAGAGCTTTAGCACAATGCAGCTCTGAGCATGCTTAGCATGATATTGCAGACATGAGAGTGCATTTCTGAAAGCTCTTAAATGTTCGGTGAGGACTTTTTGGGCTGTAGATGTTGGAGAATGGGAATTCATCCAGTGCCAAGCTGCCCATCTTTTGTGTCATTGATCCTCTAAATGTAGTTTTTGACTTGAGATGGAAGGCTGTAAACTCCTCAGAAGTCATGCTGGAAATCATTAGAGTCTTGAGCAAGTTATTCAGACCTAACTGTTTTCACTGTCCCTGCACATACTTGCCAGACACTTGCAGCTGTTTCACTGTGGAATGCATGGAAACAGTGTACACAGCACACACACTTCCCATCAAAGTAAATGAAAATGCGCCAGAGAGAGTGCTGTGCCTGGGACCCAGTCTCACTGTTCCCTGAGTGCCATGTTTGAGCTATTTTGTAGACATTAGCGCTTTCACCTGCAGAATATCTTCCTACCTATAGAGGCTCCCATTCCAGATGCTCAACTGTGGGCTAAACCTATAGGAAGAGATAGTGGGATCCCTGGAGTCATTTCTGGGAAATGGGGGCGGGGGGGCGCTAAAAGTACGTGGTGTTCGTGCCATCTATTCTTTCCTCCTTCTTAGGCTACATGATGCCAAGCCATTGCTTTGGATCAAGCAAACTGATAAACTGTTAATTAATGTCAAAACTTATCTTGGCTGCTCATTGGGATCCAGGGACAACACTGCCAGGCTCTGGAAGCATGGTGGTCAGAGCAGACAGACAAGAGCTCTGCACTCAAGGAGCTTCCTGTCAAGGGGGCAAGATGGGCAATAAACACAGAGAAAGACACAGGAGCTGATCTCCCATGGTGGTGTGTGCTGTGAACAGAGACCGCTGGTCACTGGGCCAGAGCTCAGCTCGATGAGTGGGTGATAGACAGAGAGGACAGGGTTATCCTTTCTCAGTGACATGAGAACCTCAACCTGAACCCAAAGAAAAATCTAAGTGAAGCACGTAAGTAACAAATAAAAGCAACTGTGCAAATCTGGAGACAGGGAAGAGCAGATTTTTGGAAGCATGGAATCAAGGCCATGTGGTTGGACTGAGGTCAGGAAGGCAATAGTGCTGGCCGGAGTGGCTCAGTTGGTTGAGCATAATCCCATGCATTGAAGGGATGCTGGTTCCATGCCCAGGCCGGGCACGTTCCCAAGTTGTGGGTCTGATCTCCAGTCAGGGAAGGCAATTGATCCATGTGTCTCTCTCACGTCAATGTTTCTCTCTCTCCTTCTCTGTCTCTTCCTCTTTAAGAATGTTTTTGGGTGAAGAGGAGGAGGAGGAGGAGAAGGAGGAGGAGGAGGAGGAGGAGGAGGAGGAGGAGGAGGAGGAGGAGGAGGAGGAGGAGAAGGAGGAGAAGGAGGAGGAGGAGGAAGAGGAGGAGGAGGAGGAGGAGGAGGGTGAGGAGGAGGAGAAGAATGAGAAGGAGAAAAAAGAGAACAGCAACAATAACAACAAAAAGAAGAACAAGAAGACAATAATAAGAAAGAGGTTGGTGAGTCAAGCAGAAGACCCAAGGGGATCTATGGGAACTGATTGGCAGTTCACATTTCATTTCCTCTTCCTCAGGGGGCCTTGTCCCTGTCAGGGGTGTGTCAAGAAACACATCCAGGAATCCACACCACGCAGAGGAAACTGAAAGAGAAAAGTCACTGCTCTTCCCTTTCTACCCTAAATATAGACAGAAACAGAATGTTGTGGCTTGGAATCTTAGATGTGTTTTTGTTGTTGTTGTGTGTTTTTTCTTCCTATTTTTAAACAGGAATTGGGTTTATTAGGATTTATTCCACAAAGCTAAATCACCAGAGAGTATCTTGCTTTCCATTGTCATTCTCACAAATGGGAAAGAGGGCACTCGCATGCTCACATATCTTTCCACGGAGCTTGTTTATTTACATGGAAGTCCTCATTTTCCGCTGTCAAATGCGGCAAGATAGATACCGAAGCCTTTGCTGATAAGCCAATGTTGCATCTGCCGCATCCCTTCTGCTATCCTGCGGTCCTTTTGTTTTGGGAATGATATTGCATTGAAATTGGTAACAAAAGTAAAAGAAGACTATATTTAGCTCTGCATGCTGAGAAATGATTTAGTCAAAGGTCTCAGCAGAGTTCAACACACATTTTTGTTAAGGAATGCATAGAACTGAGTAAAATATTTCTGTTGCTTTAAGCTTTCATGGCATACGTGAGTCACTTTTATTTGCCGCGGGGCTAAGGAATCATGATGCTCCAAACAATTGTTTTAAGCTCTATTTCTTTAAGTGCGTCAGAAAAAATAATTTTGAGAGATCACCTTAAAAAATAAAAGTGGCCCAATACTGTATTTTATAGTCATCTTAGATTTCCTTCATACACAGCTAATGCATAAATATTTGCTAAAACCATTTTGGGTTGTTTAAATGCCTCTTTTAGGAATACATGTGCTCCAAATATTTCAAATGGTTCCTTGGGGATTGCTTCTTTGGATTTTGGGGAGAATTCAGAATGACATTGAGGAAATCTCCTTGGTTGTATCGAAAGCACAAAAATATCCATTTTTTAGCATGCTTCATACATTCAAAATAGAGCCTTTTACATTCTGAATGCATAAGAGATGGAAACATACTCGTTAATATACTAAGCCCCAAACAATGAGTTCAACCAACATGTCGAAACTTGCATGGCCCCAGGATCCTTAAATCCTCTGAAATGTCACCTTGGCCACTGGACATAAGAAAAGTATAGCGGATTAACTTTAGATTTAAAACATTTATGACTTTCCTGTAATTAAGCTAAAGTGGTGAGTTGCAAAAACGCTGGAGTTCTCTAAGGATGGAAAGAAGGTTTTTAAATGCATTGCAAATTTGAAACACGAATATTTGTGCATGTGATAGGAGTTTAGGATGGAGTGTATCTGTAAGTCTCTGAATTTTGTCTTTTGTTAGGCTGTAGAGTGAGATATTTTGTTTACAAAAATTAATGACCACTTATTTAGAAAAATATCCCAATTTGCAACTAATGCTGTAATTTAAATGAATGCATCTTAAAATGCAATTAACCTTTATCTCGTAAATTATGAATGAGTGTCTAATTCTTGCTCTGGGTCGAGGTCATTTCAAAAGGACAGAAGTGGACAGTGGGCAAGGCATGATAATTCACAGACGACACTGAGAAGGGATTAGTTTCATAATTAGTTGTGTGTTTTTTTTCTGCCAAGTCAGCTCTTGCCAGGGATCCTTTATATGTTCAATTGTGATATTAAGAGCCTTCCTGAAATGAGCTGTCTCAGCACTTGGGCCGATGTCTGGTGTATACCAGTCACCGAGAATTACCTGTTGAGGGGTGTGCTCTCCACTGAACATGTCTGGTGTATACCAGTCACCGAGAATTACCTGTTGAGGGGTGTGCTCTCTACTGAACATGTCTGGTGTATACCAGTCACCAAGGATTACCTGTTGAAGGGTGTGCTCTCCACTGAACATGTCTGGTGTATACCAGTCACCAAGGATTACCTGTTGAAGGGTGTGCTCTCCACTGAACATGTCTGGTGTATACCAGTCACCAAGGATTACCTGTTGAAGGGTGTGCTCTCCACTGAACATGTCTGCCGTATGCCAGTCACCGAGGATTACCTGTTGAAGGGTGTGCTCTCCACTGAACGCAGGAGTAGTGGCCGAGGGGTCCTTTCTGGGATGTCCTCTACAAACCAGCACAGGAAGGAGGATGGCTCCCTAATCCGCCCGCAGAGTTTACCTTGTAAAAAAGCTGTGCAGAGTTCTGCTTGTGCTGAAATCCTCCTTCTGCCATGCTCAACCCTCAACAGGGGTTGTACTGCATGTTACCCCCTATCGGGAGAATTAATTATTTTTCCAGAGTGTTCTGTGTGTCTTCCCTTGAGAAAGAGACACATTATCCGAATGGTTGCCTTATGATTCAGTGTGTTGAATGTTAGTGGCAGTTCCCTTCAAATGACTGTCTGCCAGTAGCATAAGTGTGATGAGGGGAGGAGCCCTGGAAGCTTGGAGCATCTGGCCATGGCACCTGACACAGATTAGAAAGTCACTGAATAGCTCTCAAATGAATTAATAACTACCGGATACTGAATGATCAATCAGTACCAGACATTAAGAATGTTTTCATGCCGATATCTCTTACACTAGGGTTTCCTAATTAGGTCAAGGTCCATTATAATTAAATCATCCACTTTTCAAAGTGGTATTCAGAGGGACATCATGGAGAAATGATTCCCTCCCCTTGGCCCAGCAGTCCAGAAGCAGAGGGTTCTCTGGATTAGAGAGTAAGAAGAGGGCTGAAAGGTGATGAAGGGCCAGTACTTCCTCCAGACGTAACTGGCAAGGTTGACAAACTTTTCTGATTTCATGACATCATGAGAAGTAATATAACACTTCACCATCTTTTTATTCCTTCCTTCCTTCCTACCTTCCTTCCTTCTTTCCTTCCTTCCTTTCTTTCTTCCTTTTTTCCCTCTCTTTCTTTTTCCTTCCTTTTTTGTTTTTTGGTTACCACAGTTTCCAGGTAACAGAGTAGATGAAAAACACATTTAAGATTTATTCCCTTTCTCAAAAGTTCCATCCCACTCTCCATTCCTAAAACAATTCACCCTTTATTCACATAGAATATATACATACTCCTTAAAAAATCAACAGCAACAAGAAGTAAGTATTCATGTTGACCCTGTTCATCTAAGAACACATAAGAATAGAACTGAACAACTTTGCTGGCAGATATTCTGACTGCTGGATTCTTTGAAATATAATCATTCATCGTAGATACTCTTTCCCCACATAAGGGCTGTGAAGTAAGACTCCGAACCATCCCTCAGCTTCACACAGAACTTTCTTAAAGGAATAAGCACCACTTCAGCCTAATTGGTGTTGTTTCTTGTCATAGTTAGCACTATCACTGCATTCTTGACTCCTGTGGGTTCTATGAGAGGCAAACACAAAGAGGAGGCTTTAAGCTGTTCTAGAGAAGGAGAGACAGGTACTAAATTTTAAAATACAAAATTAATTAGGAAGTAATTGAGGAAAGGAATATAAGTTGCTGATTTTCTTGCCATCTTCAAAGCCATTGGGAGATGGTAAAAATCCCCTTTGTCTAGCCGAGTGAAACAGTCAAAGATAAATTCCATTTTAGTAATTATTTTCTTTCACTTCATAAACAACCCTCATTTGAACAGACAGAGCAAACAGCAAATAGGATAAACTTCTAATTATGTGTTAATGCGGGCGATAAGGAATGGGTAAAACAAAGGGGTCGGCAGAAACATTCATCTCCTGTGAGGAGTGACTAGCCTCAGCCCAGGAGTCAAGGTTAGCTTATTGGCACACAAGAGCCATGGGCTGGCCAGCCCGCAGCTGATTGCCCTGGGCTGGCTGACCCTCCTGTGCTGATGAAAGGGACTCAAGGAAATAATCCAAGATGAAAGGCATTGAAAAACTCTTTGGCATATACAAAACATATTCCTTCACCGCTATTTTTTTTCTATAACAGATTTTTCATTTTTTAAAAATTTTTTATCCTCACTCAGGATGTTTATTTATTTTTAGAAATAGCAGAAGTGGGGGGGGGGAGGGAGGAGAGAACCATAATGTGAAAAACATCTATCCTCTGCTTCTATGACAGCTTTCTTTTTTAAAGCCTATCAATTGAGATGATGAGAAACAGACAGGCTAGTATGTATTTATTTATTTTTAGTTAAAAACTTGTTAAAAATGATTTTAAAAGGGAAGAAGGAGAGGTGGGGGGGGAGAGAGAGAGAGAGAAACATCAATGAGAGAGAGACACACTGATTGGTGGTCTCCCATACGCCCCTGACTAGGGATGGCACTGAAGCTTGGTTATCTGTCTCTGCCAGAACCGAACCCCTAGTCTCCCCTGCATAGGACTGCACTGCAGTTAGCCCAGCCACAACGACCAGGGCAGTTTTCCTTTTCTTGAGTTAACAAAGATGAACAGCATTTAGACTGGAAATCCCTCTGTATCTCAAAAATAACGTTCTATCCTATAAAAAATCAATGTCAAAGATTTATGGGAGCGGTGGCCCTTTAAAAAATCAAAAATTTGAAATGTCATTTTAATGTACACACAGAAAAAATGAGATACTATGTAGATATAGACAGATGATAGCGATATATACAGCTCTCTCTCTCTACACACACACACACACACACACACACACACACACACACACACACGTACACACCGTTATTTACCTTGGCAGAGATATTCTAAGGACATTAATAATCAGAAAACATGCATGAGCTTCATGCAGTTGCTTGCACATCCGGGGTCTCTATCCACCCTGCTCTCTTCACCGTCAAGCTAGAGCCCACAATGGAACCCCGGAAGCTCTCAAAGGACGAATATTGTCTCCAGTTCACTTTCGGAAAAGCGTTCTCTGCTTTGAGTCTCTCGGCAAGTGTGTGCTCTGGCCTTTATGGAGACACCAAATAAATACCAGTGAAAACAAACACAACAACACGCAGAAACAGCTGTGCGCTACTGACATGTGTGATTTTAGGCATATACGTCTCATCCCCAAAAGTAGTGTGCCAGTTGGCCTGGAATGTTTTTCTTTTTCTAATTTTTTTTTATCATTTAAAGTATTATAAATAGTAGTACATATGTCTCCCTTTTTCCCCCATTGACCTCCCCCCGGCCTCCCCTACCCCCAGTACTGCCCTCACCTGCCCCTTCCCCAGTGAGAAATAGAATGTTTTTCAATCACTAAGTAAGATCATTTATGTGTGTCTCTCTCTCTGAAGGATCCTGGTTCCTTCTTGCCCAGAATATTCCTGTTCACTCCTAACAGCCAGCTCAGCCATGGCCGCCTAAGGCAGCCCTCCCTCCTCTCCACAGGGGAGCCTCCCTGTCCTCCCCCAGCCTCCCCAGACCCCACCCCCCATCCCTGGCATTTTACTGAACTATTCTCCTGCCTACCCACCAGGTCCCATGGAGATCTTCCAAAACTTGAGCATCCATTTCCCTTTCCTCAGCAGCTCACACAGCCTGCAGAGTGCAATGGAGGCAAGCACTCTCCCTTGGTACAAGTATTCCGGCGAGGGTGCTGGTGAAACCATGCACTCCTGTGCCATGCTCCCCAGGGCTCTGAGTTTTAAAGACAGTGATAAAGGATGACTATCATGTTTGTCCTTCCGGAAAAATGAGTATTCAGTTTGGCTAATGAAGAGAGCAAAGTTGGGACTAGAGCTGAAGGAGGAAACCAAAGAGAGAGGCTTCAGAAAGAGAATTCAGTGAGGGACTAACAGCCCGGATTCCCTCCTCAGTGACAGCTTCGGAAACGTTTCCGTTCTCCAGTGCCCCAAACAGGATCACGACAACGTTCAGCCGCTCTGTCTCTGGTCTGTAAGAAAGTACTCCTGCCCTTGTAGGGCATGCAAGCAATAATGAATACGTCAAACAAGCAATTACAACGACAAGAATGAAGTGAGTGTAGAACTGACTCCCCAAGCACAGAGGACACTGGAGGGTGGGGTGCGGTAATGAATCATCTGTGTGATAGCTTTCGGAAGAAAGACATGAGTAACATTTTTTCAATCTGTGATGTTATTACAGGGGTTAACACTTTGATAAATTGGCACATTCTATTGGGTTACTATTACATTAACCAAGTGCTGAAATCTAGCCATATGGCAGGAGGGATTCTTTAGGTGACTTGGGTTATTGCGCTATTGCTATACACGACTCATTTGAGATAGAGGTGAGAGCAGTGTTCTCAACATTTGTTCCCCAGCCCAGCAACAAGAGCGTCACCTGGAATCTGGTTAGAAATGCCAATTGAGAGGCCTCCTCTAGACCTGCTCACTCAGTTAGAAACGTTGGGGTGGGGTGGGCCAGCAGATGTGCTACAGCAAGCTCAACAGATGCTGCTGCTGCTGCTGCATAAGAAGTTTGAAAGCCCTTGGAAGACTTTAGACTAGCAATAGCATTCATAATTTTTCTCCATTCATTTAGGTGAAGTTTAGCTCAGCCTATTTAGGTTCATGATACCCTAATACTTTCTTTCTTGAGTTTTTCCCTTCTCTCTCTCTCTCTCTCTCTCTCTCTCTCTCTCTCTCTCTCTCTCTCTCCCTCTCCCTCTGGCATGTTTACAGTCCTTTGTCCACTTTTGGTTCCTAAGTTCTGCCTCTGCCGAGATTCCTGACAGGGTTACTCATTCGTAGTTCAAGATGCCTTCCACCAATTAAATTTGCCAGGGACCAAAAAGCCTAGAGAATTTGTTAGCAAAGGCTCATTTTATAAATAAAGAAACTGAGACCAGAATATTATTAGCTACAATTAGCAGAATTTTTCCACAATGCAAAATAATTTACAATTGAAACACATATAAGCATGTACAGTGAAGTTTTCTTTAGTGCATGTAGCTAGCTAGTGTTAATAAAGGAATAGAGCTAATGGCATTGGACTTTAAGCCTCACGAACTAGGAAGCAACAACACTCACAGGCTCCCCAGGGGACCTAAACTCCTAACCCATGGTCGGCAAACTGTGGCTCAGAAGCCACATGCGGCTCTTTGGCCCCTTGAGTGTGGCTCTTCCACAAAATACCATGGCCTGGGCGAGTCTATTTTGAAGAAGTGGTGTTAGAAGAGGTTAAAGTCTAAAAAAATTTGGCTCTCAAGAGAAATGTCAATCGTTGTCCTGTTGCTATTTGGCTCTGTTGACTAATGAGTTTGCCAACCATTCCCCTAGACAGGAAGCATCTATAAAGCCATTAGCCAGGATGAGGCAAGCAGGAGAAATTCCTCTTCTGGGCACACGTGTAGTAGGAGCTAAGTTGGTGACCATGGCAGAGAGGTGCCTAGCTTGGGAAAAGAATCGGATTGGATGAGGGACAGATAACTGGAATATCTAAGAAAAGGAATGGATTGGAGGGGACCCAACACAAGCCCAGGATGAGCCAGGAAAGAGACTGGTTCATTGGAACGTTTGAGATGATCTAATCAAAGCTTAATGAAGGCCTCTCTTGGTGGTAAGGCTAGCCTGTTTACTCCGCATCCTCATTCCATAGCAGCCACGTGCCCAGCCCTGTGGGGAGGAGAGCCAGCCCGGGTAGGGCAATGTAGCCCTGGCTGGAATGCAACAGAGGCAGAGACTAAGCTAGGGGGATGGGGACAGAAACTGAGCTGGACTGAGCTCTGGCATGGACTGCACTGAGCTGCTCCCGGCCCTTGCTGGGCCAGTGGAACAGAGTTTCTGGCCTTTCTTCTGGTCTTGGTGCACACAAGACCGGACTTCTTCCCCGGTGGGGACAGAGCTGAGCCTTCTAGTCATGAATGAAACCCCAGGTTCCTGTAGACAGCCATTTACCTCTACCCCAATCCATCTTACCACTACTCCTCATCCTCCCATGCGTGGGCCCACAGAAATGCTTTTCTTGTGAATCTGTGGAAGAACCCCATTTCTACCAGCAACAGGGACAATGATGGTTCTCACCCCAAATCTATGAGGAGTGGATGGAATGGCATACCTAAAACCTTTAGCTTAGTGCCTCACCCTAAAAGCACTCAACTCATGATCTCTATTAAAAGTACACGCTAGATTTCACTTGGAGTGAAGGAGGGTCGTGCTGGTGGTCTCTCAATACACAGACCAAGAGGAGTGTAGTTTCACTGTTCAGGACAAATGGGATCATGGTCATGGATGGCAAAATGAACTTTAAAGTCTGCGCATGTCAGGCAAACTTGAAGCAACAGGCAAGATGGGAAGCAGGACTGGCATTCGATTTCTTAAGAAGGTGCAATTCAAGGAACTTGATGGAGCTGGCTGGAAGAACAGGTTGTAGGAGATTCTCAAGCTGAGCTGGGTGACTGTTTGGAATGTTCACTCAGATACCAAATGGGCAACTGATGCCTCCATGTAAAACAGGACATGCAAGTCTTCCATCTGAATGAGGGAGATTTTCTGGTATTGAGCTTTAGTATAAAAAATGATGGTGAAGAAGCATATTTAATATATTTAAAAAGAGGTGTTCCTTCAAAGTAAATTGGAAATAGGAAAACATTTCCTCAAAGTTCTAACTTAGCCTGAGACATCTTTAGCATTAATAGCAAAGGTCAGTTTTTGATGAGTAAGTTCATCCTAGAACGTTTAAGCAGAAATAAATGAAAACTATGCCTTAACTTCCTAATAACATGAAACTATTTTTAAAAATGTTTTTATAATCTAGACAAAATCCCTTTCTGCAGTAGGTAATTTTTATGAAAATTTAGAAACCGTTAAAAATGTGACTACAGATGAAGTGTCTCCTTATCAAGGAACCACAATGTCAAAAATGTAGGTTTGAATGGAATGTGATTCAGAGTGGAGTCCTGATGCTTTAAATAAGTCAAATATGTGCATGCAAGAGCATTCCGAGTTTCAGATTTTTAGTTTCAAGTAACTTGTTGCAAACCAGGTGTACCAATAATTTCCTTAAAAAGTATGTTCTCAGAGTGATCTGTGCACACGGATCTCCCATGATTTATCCTAATTGGCTTCATCTCACAATGGCACGGTCAAGTCTGTTTCCATAGTGATGCATGCAAGGTGCCAGGAGATTCTCTTTGTATTATTTTGGTAACATATCAGTATTATTATAAAATTACTAAATTAATTATGCTGGCCAAACAATGCATCATATTCTTGTATCTGAGGGGAAAAGTGAATCTTGTATTTTTGCTTACAAGGCCCACAGTAGTTTGTAGTGCTTGACCTGAATTCATTTTTCTATAAGTGAAAAAAACTCCCAAGACAGATCATCTTTTCTAAAACAAATTCTACCAAAACCTAAAATCAATACTCTGTAAATGTATAATTATTCATAGGTACGAGGATGCAAACTTGGTTATAAGGCATATTCAGTTTTTCAGTTTTCATCCTCAAAGAAGTCTTTGTGCCAAACAAATGGGGTGGTGGAGAGTGGATTGGGTAGGGTTAGTAGCAGACATTCTATAACCTCTAAACTCAGGAAGCTGTCTCATGGTGAAAAAAAAGAACCACAAGGTTGAAAGAACTGAGCATGAGTTTTCTGAGTGCAGAAGATTGTGTCTTAACCATGTACTTGGCACACAGAATGGGCTCAGTGTGTGTCTGCTGAATCCATGCAGAGAGAGAGACATGAACAAAGACTCTGTCCCCTCTGTTGGGTGAGAAAGGCACACCCAGTTCACAAAGCATTGTCCATATACCCACCATCAGCCACAGCTGGGATGACACCTGTCTTTGGAAATGACAAGGTGAGAATGCCTGGCTCGGACCTCTCACCCTGACCATAACATCCTATCCTCCTGACATCCACAAAGAAAGTGTCCGGTGACACATACCTCAGGACACATTTTGGCGACCATCTGTGATTCATGCAGACAAAATTCTACTTGGCTTTCTTTGCTTTGAAAAATCATATACATAGAAATACATAACAAACCAAATATGAACAGAAAAACATATTGTTATCATCATCATCATCATTATTATTATTATTATTATTATTATTATTACTATTACTATTCTATATAATAAAAGGCTAACATGCAAAGCAACTAAACAGTGGAATGACCAGTCACTATGACTTGCACTGACTACCAGGGGCAGATGCTCAATTCAGAAGTTGCCCCCTGGTGATCTGTGTGCTCCCACAGGGGGCACACAGCTTAGCCAAAAGCCAGGCTCACAACTGGTGAGCGGAGTGGTGGTGAAAGGGAACGGGCCTAAGCTGGCAGTTGGATATCCCCCTGAGGGCTCCCAGACTGCGAGAGGGTACAGGCCAGGCTGAGGGACACTCCCTGAGTGCACGAATTTTGTGCACTGGGCCTCTAGTTTATAACAGGAAACTATTTCCTTTATTTACAAGTCCTTGCAGTAGAGCTCATACTTAGTCCCAAATCAACACATTCGATATATTCCAAATTACCATTTCCCCTTGCATGGATATCTGGTTACTCCCTGTTTGTTTTTATCTTCCCAGACGCTCAGTCATGTGTAATGAATGGTGCTTCCACTGAAACAACATTGACCCCCTTCTCTCAAGAGCCTACAAAAGAATCTCCCATTAGTGAGGGACTGCGATTGTGTCTCCTTTAATTGCTGTGAAGGGATCAACACGTTTGGCAGCAATCAAATAAATACCTAGTTGCTCTTATTGTCTGCCAAGGCAAAGCAATACTTTTAAATCAGTGCTTACTCTAGCTAAGGCATTCGATATTGGGCTATAAAACAGGCATTGCCTGTCACTTAGCACTCCTGTAGTTAGTGATTCCTGGGGCTACTCTTTTGATGCATGGGATTGTTTGATGGTGACTATTGATCCATTTGGTTCTGGCAGGAAAGTGGCCAGATTGATAGAGTGAAGGTCTGAAAATTACAGTTGTTTTTTTGGAGCTACATTTAAACCTCAAGAAGAAGGCTGTTCAAAGAAAGCTGAGAGTGATAATGCAGGGTTTTCCTCATGAGTAGCTTGTGGTCTGAAGGGACCTCTTCCGAAGATGATACAATGCAGACCAGGAGAGGGGACTTTTGGGGTCTACGTTTCACAGAATGTGAGGGCAGAGACATCTGTTGAAGCAATTTCTAGACATAATTCAGAGCAATTTCTAGGACACTCTTTTTAAGTGTTTTTTTTTTTGGGGGGGGAGGGGTTGTTGTTGTTGTTGAAAGGTGCTGAAGAAGAAGAGGAAGAAGAAGAAGAGGAAGAAGAAGAAGAAGAAGAAGAAGAAGAAGAAGAAGAAGAAGAAGAAGAAGAAGAAGAAGAAGAAGAAGAAGGAGAAGAAGAAGAAGAAGAAGGAGAAGAAGAAGAAGAAGGAGGAGGAGGAGGAGGAGAAGAAGGAGAAGAAGAAGAAGAAGAAGGAGGAGGAGGACGAGGAGGAGGAGGAGGAGGAGGAGGAGGAGGAGGAGGAGGAGGAGGATTAGGAGGAGGAGGAGGAGGAGGAGAAGGAGAATAATCAGTTTCAGCAGAGGGCCCTACTGGCTCCTTCAGAATTACTGTAAAAAAAATGGGAATCCTAGAGTGGTTTTCATCCTGCTGGAGTGACCATTGTCTACAATACAGGAACGGCTCCTAGAAATGCCCAGTAATTTGATGCTTCCATCACCAGAGCAGGGCCTTCTTATGGTGCTCTGTCTCCTTGCCCATTTTCTCCAAAGAAATAGAATCTGATCCACACTAAGACAGATGACCATCAACAGAATGAAAAGGCCACCTACAGAATGAGCAAAATATTCACCAGCCATATATCTGATGGGTGTTCATGCAGAACTCATAGAAAATGAAGAAGTGACACAAGTCAAAAGCAATGAGAAAAAAATAAGTAAAAAAAATCAATGAAAAAATAGGCAAAGTTTCTTATTTTTTCTGAAGCAGATACAGAAATGGCTAGCAGGTATGTGAACAGGTGCTCAATAACATCACTAATCATCAGTAAAACGTAAGTCAAACCCACAAGGTGATATCAGGTGAGACCTGTTAGGATGGCTGTTATTAAAAAGACAGCAGATAACAAATGCAGACAAGGATGAGGAGAAAATGGAGACCCTGTGCACTGTGGATGGGAATGGAAATTGGGGCTCATGGAAGAAGAGGTCAGATGCTTGGTTCCCAGTAGCAGGAGTGAGGAACTGGAGGTAGGTGGTCAGGGGAACACACTTCAAGTTATAATATAGATAAGAACTTGGATGTGATGCGGCAACACGATGACTATAGCTTACTGCTGAAAATGCGGAAATGAAAGAGAGATTCTGGCTGGTGCTGCTCAGTGGTTGAGTGTCCACCCATGAACCAGGAGGTCACGTTTCAATTCTAGGTCAGGGTGTGTGCCCAGGTTGCGGCTCCAGTGTGGGGCATGCAGGAGGCAGCTGATCAATGATTCTCTCTCATCACTGATGTTCCTTTTCCTCTCTTCCTATTTCTTCCTCTCTCTGAAGTCAATAAAAAGGTTTTATTTTTTACACAAGTAAGAGATAAATGTATGAATCCTGTTTCTACCCTGAAATTGATAGTCAAAAAATGGATAGTTTTCACAAGTCTACTCAGTTTCCTACACTATAGACTCCATGCGTCCATCTAGGTCAACAGCCATTATTTATCTTCTGTAATGAATTAAATGCTCTCTCTTATAACACACACCATTGCCACTTCCTCTGGCTTCATATTCCAGATGAACAAACTTTAATTGGTTGCCAGACCCTGGATATATCTACTCTAGCTTCTCCAAACATCTTCAGTGAGTCCTCTTTTTTATCCTAGCTTTTATTTTTCTCAATTTCAGTTTTATTGAAGTATCCTTGACAAAATATTATAACACATTGTGGTAATTTTATATACGTGTACATTGTGAAGTGATTCTCCCCCCTAGTTAATTAACACATTCATCACAGAACACGAGATCTACTGTCTTAACAAATTATAGTGATACAATGCAGTGTTATCAACTATAGTCACCACATTTCACATTAAATCCTAAGACAGCACTCTTCTTAAATTATACTCCTTATTAGCCCCCTAGAAAGAGAGGATACTCTGTATCTTCATAACATGAATGAAATATATACATAAAATAAGTCAGAAAGATGCCCTTTAGGCACACACTCTGAATCAATAGTGTAGCAACAACAATAAAGTATTTTAATTCTACACACAAGCTAGGACTTCTCAAGATGTAGCGAGGTACAAGCCTATCTGGCAGGATCCATCACACAAAATACTAGGCGACAGCCTTGGTGGGAGATCGGTGTACAGGGGGACAGTTCTCAGAGCTCCTTCCCTAAACAGGGATGGCAGAAGGATTAAAGTTCTTAGCTACGAACAGGCCAAGTCCTGGCCAGGTGAGGTAGGTCCTTAATGCATTGCTGAGTTGGCTACATGTGGAATTTGCACACACAGCTTGTCCTATGGGGTCCACTCTGCCTGCTGAGACTCAACATTTCATGGACCTCATTCTTCATGTGTTTCCCCAACCCCTGCCCCGTTGGAGGGCTTGCTTGAACCCACAAAACTGGCTAAGAACTGAGGTAGTGTCCATTTGCTCACCTAGGTGACAGGAATGGCTACAGGAATGAGTGGCTGCTTGTCAAGAACGTTGCAGAGGCCTCGGATAATTTGGATCAGTGGGTTGAGCCTCAGCCTGCACACGGAGGGGTCTTGGGTTCGATTTCAGTCAGGGACACATGCCCAGGTTGTGGACTCAATCCCCAGTGTAGGTTGTGCAGGAGGCAGCCAGTCAATGATTCTCTCTCATTGTTGATGTCTCTCTCTCTCTTTCCCTCTCTCTTCCTCTCTGAAATCAATAAAAATATCTGTAACAATAAAAGCATAATATGCTAATTAGATTGGACAGCTCAATGACCTTCTGGACATCCTTCTGGATGACCTTCATGATGAAGCCAGAGCTGCAAAGGCAGAGGCAAGCTGCTGCAGATTCGAGGGCTGAGCCTAGTGCATGCATTTCGTGCACCGGGCCTCTAGTATTTTTAAAAAATGAATGTTGCAGAGCCCAGCTAGCATTGCTCAATGGTTTTGCATAGACCTATAAACCAGCCAGGGCACAAGTCTGGGTTTCTGGCTCGATCCCCGGTTGCGGATGTGCAGGAGGCAACCAATGAATGATTCCCTGTCATCATTTACATGTCTGTCTCTCTTACCCTTATTTCCTCTCTGCAATCAATACAAAAATATATATTAAAAAAGAAAGACAGAGAAACAGAGAGCAAGAAAATGGAGGCCAGAGGCCTGGTAGAAGACACACAAGCTCAGAAGCTCTAACATAAAAGATGGTGGATATCCATGACAACACTATAGTGTATCACTGAAATTCACTGAGAAGGCAGAACTTAAATGTTCTCACTTAAAAACACACCGAAATATGTGTAGTGATTAAATATCTCCATGTGTTAAATATCTCGATATTAAATGTGTTAAATCTCTCCATGGGGACATCCTTTCATGATGTACACATAAAGCAGATAACCAGTACATATACTAAAATGTTATATGTCAATTAGACCTCAATGTAGCAAGGAACAAAGTTGATTTTTTCAGGCAGGGGAAAAAATCATGATTTTTATCATGGCAATCCATATACTACTACAAATAACAGCCACGTACCAGGGTACCATAGACACAAACACTCCTCAAGGTGAGGTGTCAATAGGATTCTGGGAGTCATCCTCATTGACTTTCTGTTTTTATGAGTGTTTTATAAGGCCTGTGAGGGAATTATAAATGAATAGAGGTACATGTCTTGGGCACACATCCTTAAAATATTTTTACTCATAGAGTGTTCCAGAAAAGCTTGGTGACCACTGCTGACATACAGACAGACAGACACTGCAGTTCACACACAATGGTAACCAGCCCTGCGGACTGACTGAGTGAGAAATCTACTTGCCATGCATGACAGTGATTGGGGGGACAGGGAATACAAATCAGCCACCAGAATCATGACTTAAATATGAGCTCCCGTTATGAACCAATGTGGGTATTAGGGACTCTGAAGGCTCAATAAGAAAAAAAAAAGAAGCAAATTCTTACAATAATTCCTCTCTCCTGCTCCCTTTTCTCTCCCAGATCAGCTTTCCGCCCTTATCCAGCCGGCGGTGGGTGTATCTCCAGGACTAACCTGTACATCATTTCAGAAGGGCTAGCCAGAAAATTGCGTCCTACCTTCTAGCGAGGCACATAACGGTTATATTTCACATCTGTCCCTCACCTGGCATTTTCATATTTATTATCTCATACAGCCGATTGCTCGCAAGCCTCTGGCTTCCTAAGGTTTTATCATCCGAGAGGCTCAGCGGGGACTGAGAGCGCTGTGCTCCCCACAGGGTTGCCGGGCTTACTCCTATTTTGCTTTCCTGGGTGGACTTGGCACTCCTGGAGGACTGCCGAGCCTCTCTGATCTACAGCACCCCCCTCTCCTGCACGGGGCTCAGGCCTTCCACAGGGGGGCAGGCCATCTCTGCTGCTGAAGCTCCTTCACGAGCACTGAGTCTGACCTCCCGCCTGGCAGGCAAGGCTGGGCTTGTACCAGCTACACTCTCTCTCAGACACCTTTCTGGCCCAGGGGCAATGGCTCCAGCTACCGCACACATTTCTTTTCCAACTCTCTCTTTCTTATTCTCCAGCCCTGTGTGTGGTTCCCACTTTCTGAAACAGGGAATGGTGTATCATGCTTATCAATATTTGCGTTTCCTGCGCACACTTGATTCACATCCACACAGCCAGCTCTTCTGAAAGTGTTTGCCTACATGGCCGAGCTCTAGTTCCTTTCAAAATCTATTACAGAATTTGTAAGTCCACGATTTGTATGGGTGGTGAAATTCTATTTGACAATAATTACTTATTCCTTCAGCCAATATTTATTGTGGGATTTAAGGAGCGCAGCGAGCTAGAGTCGGTGTGCGGTGTGCAGCTTAGGCTGTTGGGGGTTATTCCGTAGGCGAGGTTCCACCCAAACGACTATGATGCCACGCAGACTGAATGAAATCTCCTAAGCAGACACTTCTGCTTTCAAGTTCAAAGAAAGAAAGAGCATATTTCATTAACGCTGACTAGTTCGATAACACTCAAAATGATTCACAGAACTCCTACTTGTGCACAATACTGATTAAATATTAAATTAATAAAAATCAGCCCCTGTGTGTGTGTTTTTTATGAGCGTATAATTTTTAACAAAAAATATTTAGGGCATAACGAGGAATGAGTACTCAACACAAATGCAAATTAGACACTGAAAGTAGTAGCAGAGAAGGGAAAGTGATGAAAATTTAATATTTCTCCAGCTGCCCCTCATCACTTACGGTGATTTAGAGGAAGGAGTATAGGCCCCAGCATCCCGGGGTAGTCGAATGGGTGAAATGGGAAATTCTGCGTTGAAGCAGCCCTCACATGTTGTTCACAGAGATCTGGGACATTGGACACAATGCCATTGGTTCTCTTTAGCGAGCTGTAAGTGCCACATCCATAACTCCATCTACCTGTCCGTCCAGTTACAGTGGTTGTGCGGGGAGGTGTGGCCAACACCTTCTCCACCCAAAAATGCTACCACAGCAGAGAGAATGCTCTCAATGACAATGCCTGCCAGCTCTCCACACCCTGTCCCAGAGACTGACATCAGGGACACATGCCATTATCATTGTCACTGCTGCCCACCCAACCCCATTTTAAAAAGCCACTTGCTCGAAAATGAGGAGGCTAAGAGGATGAGCACCGACTCCTGTATATTCCAACCATTTAACTGAGATCGTTCACCAGCATTCATACCACTTAGCAATGCCTATGCCAGCTCCACCTGCAGGTGAGCCTTTGACCAATTGGCCTGGCAGACAACAGTACCATTACCAACCATGGGAGGAAGAGGATGCTAAATGCATGGGGGTAGGAACACGCTGGTCTATACTATTCATGCCTTTAGGGTGCAGAACACTTGGCCAATGCCAGTTCCTGACTAAATAGTCATTGTGCCTGCCCTACAGGCACTTCTCTCCTATTTGACTAAGGACGCTGGCCTGATACATAAAGGTCAGAGCCCACAAACATAGCACTTCTCTCTTTGAGTGCCTCGGAAGACGTGAGAGAGACATGAAGAAGGTGCATTTTGTTGCCTAAATGAATTGAAAGATCACCCAGCATGTCCAGACAAATAAATAAATGTCAATTAACCTGCGGCTGAATGGCCAGAATGCCCATGATGCTCCTGACTTTCTGGGGCTCACGCTCATTAGAAAGGCCAGAGACCCTCAGAGTGCGTTTTCCCGTGGATGCAGATGGTCTGTTTCAAGTGTGACTGTAAGATTCACTCATAAAGTCTATCTTGAAAATGTGTCTTTGAAGAACTTACATCAAACTGTCATTCTTTCAAAGCCCTGGAATTCATTGCATGTAAACTTTATTACTGTTCTAGCCCATTTTCTTTCGTTTTTTTTTAATACTTTATTGATTTTTTACAGAGAGGAAGGGAGAAGGATAGAGAGTTAGAAACATCAATGAGAGAGAAACATTAATCAGCCGCCTCCTGCATGTCCCCTCCTGGAGATGTACCCACAACCAAGGTACATGCCCTTGACCAGAATCGAACCCAGGACCCTTCAGTCCACAGGCCAACGCTCTATCCATAAGCCAAACCAGTTAGGGCCTATTTTCTTTTTTAAAAGTATTTTAGTGACTTCAGAGAGGAAGGAAAAGGGAGAGAAAGAGAGAGAGAAACATCAATGATGAAAGAAAATCATTGATAGGCTGCCTCCTGCATGCCTTCCACTGGGGATTGAGCTCCCAACCTGGGCATGTGCCTGGCCAGGAATTGACCTGGAACCTCATGGTTCTGAGGTTCCTGCTCCAGCACTGAGCCAGACCTCCCAGGCTAGCCCATTCTATGAACAAAATTGTTCTCATTCAGTTAGACGTTCATTAAGTAGTAACCCCTCTGCGGTGCCTGCTTCCATGCGTGTTGTGTCATGAGAGCTATTATTACAGCCTCACAGACATGCAGCGCATGGACCCTATCTGTGATATTATACCCTCTGCCTCCTGTTCTCCAGGACCAAGCCAATCAGAGACCCCCTGTCACTGAGACTGTGATGGTTCGGGTAGAAGAACAAACTTTTCTGAGTCTTGAAGGTTGACATCATGGTGGTCAACCATGCTGTCCTATACAATTGCCTTGGGTACCACCATTAGAGACCACCCTCTGCACGGACTCCTGACTGAGGCCTGACTGAACCACAGATCTGAAGCTGGCTGGCACTCCCCATACCCCCAGGCCATCCACACACGTGAGGCTGAATGCATTTCCTGGGCCATGAAAGGTGTCCCTAAAAAAAAATGACAGTGGCTCTGTGAACATGTGGAGATGTTGTGTAAAATGTCTATGGAATTTGCTTCATTTTCATCTACATATAAGAAGATAAGTCGTGCCCTAACTGGTTTGGCTCAATAGATAGAGCATCTGCCTGCGGACTGAAGGGTCCCAGGTTCGATTCCGGTCAAGGGCATGTATGTACCGTGGTTATGGGTACATCCCCAGTAGGGGGTGTGCAGGAGGCAGCTGATCGATGTTTCTCTCTCATCAATGTTTCTAACTCTCTATCCCTCTCCCTTTCTCTCTGTAAAAAATGAATAAAATATATTTTTAAAAAGAAGATAAGTAGTACTCAAAGAAATTAGTTATGTTAATGATTATTGATAAATGTTCCTTTATATAGTCTTTGCATACATACACCCACAAATAGGTATTTTTAGTCTTGAAAAATACCCCTTCTGTATGTGTTGACTGCATACTAAGGGTAATGCTGAGGCTTTGGTAAAGGAGGTGTGGAGCTCAGCAATTTTCAGCTCTTAAAGGAGCAGCTTACATACAAGGAGCACTCATATTCTAAGTGCATGCAGCTACTTTAAAACTGCAGGCTTCTTACCTCTCACCAACATATTTTGGTGTGGTTGTTTTCTTTTATTCCCATGGAATCAGTGGTTTCATTTCAGAATATCATTTCAGGGTATGTGAATAATGCAATCCTTTAATCAGTTCACCATTTTAATAGAATATAAAATCAACTTAATGTATAAATTCCACAAAAAACACACACAACTGTTATTGAGTGTAATGGCAGAGTAAAACCATTCTAGGTACCATCTGAAATGAAATTCCATCTCCAAGAGATGTATAATCTAATTGGAGAAGTACAGGAAGCATTTTTATTTAAAAAATATTTTATTGATTTTTTTACAGAGAGGAAGGGAGAGGGATAGAGAGTTAGAAACACTGATGAGAGGGAAACATCGATCAGCTGCCTCCTGCACACCCCTCACCGGGGAGGTGCCCACAACCAAGGTACATGCCCTTGACCGGAATCAAACCTGGGACCTTTCAGTCCGCAGGGCGACACTCTATCCACTGAGCCAAACCGGTATTGGCTGGGAAGCATTTTTAAAGACGAGAAAATATAAGTTCATGAGGCATCACTGACCTGTGGGCTATCTGACACGAGGGCTCTGAGGTGCGAAATGCACTTGGGCTGCGCAGGGGGAGTCACAGAGGACGGGCTGAAGTGCGCACGCGTGTCTCAGCATCAGCACATAGAGCTCGCTTTCTGAGCAGAAGGCCCCGCTGCGGTGGTGAGGGTCCAGGTTGGAAAAGCAGGTGTAGGAGGAGGTCAGCTGAACGGTTATGTCAACCTTTTGGACATGCAGACCATGGAAGACGGTTGAGGCAGGGGAAGATATGTTTGGCAAGACGATCCTGGCAGTGGCAGGAAAGGTGGTGTGGACATCCAGCTATCATTGCTGACATGCACACATAAGGAGCAGCTTGACCTTGAAACTGGGACTCAGAACTGTTGGACATTGAAATTGGGACTCAAACATTTCTTGTTCTCATATGTTTATGTCTAGTCTGCAGAGGCAAGATTTTTTAAAGAAAAGAAATGGGGGAAATAAAAATAGATACAGAGGCAAAGAAGCATGGAACAGACTGTCAAACTATAGCAGGAAGGCAGGGGAGGTTGTGGTGGTGGGGAGGGGGCTGCAAGAGATCAACCGAAGGACTTGTGTGCATGCATATAAGCATCACCAATGGATACAAGACACTGGGGGGGGGGCAGGTGAGGGCATGTCCTGGGGGGTAGAGGAGGCCAGGGAGAGGTCAATGGGGGGGGGAGGAAACATATGTACTACTATTTGTAATACTTTAAACAATAAAAAACAAACAGATAGATAAATAGATAGATAGATGATAGATAGATGATAGATAGATAGATAGATAGATAATAAATAAATAAATAAATAAATAAATAAATAAATAAATAAATAAGAAAGGTGGTGTGGAGTAGGCTGGAGCTGAAGATAACATGATTAGAAATATATGGCGCCATTGATGTAGACAATGACAATAGGGAATCCCAGCTGGATAACTTCGGCTCTCAGTTATCTCAGGACTTCACTCATCACCCACATCCTCAGGCTTCCCAAGGAGGTGACATATGTATGCACTTGGTTTCTTGTGTTCTCTGTAAAGTAATGTCTAGATCCTGTCTTTCAAGATTTGTGTTTTATCATGAAAGAGTTGTACATACCAGAACCAATACGCACATTTTCTGCAGAAATCCCCGACTTACTTTTGGGGAGACTACAATGTAACCTCCACCCCTTAATGGCTAACTGAACACATAGGAGAGATAGAAGTGGGAAAACCATGGTTTAAAAAGAAATAGGATTCCTTTTCTGGATGATAACAGAATAATCAACATTTAAGTGTGTCTAAAACTTTAGTAATAATGTAATGTATATCAAGTGAAATTTTCTTACAAATGCCAACTTTTGATGAAATTACATTTATTTTAATATTATTCATGTGCATGTAAACAGAGATTAGCCCTTATAGGAGTAAAAAAAACCCAACATCCTATATAATAAACCCTGATATGCAAAATGACTGAACAAGGAAACAACCAGTTGCTATGACGTGCATTGACCACCAAGGGCAGACACACAATGCAGGAGTGTCTGCCTCCTGAGAAGGAGGCAACCAGGGATGGCAATGGGGGGAGGGGAGGGCTGGCAGTGGGCAGTGCCAGTCCTCTAGCCAAGGCGGGTACCAGCAGGGGCCCCAGATCGCTCTGCCCGCCAGTTGCCCCACAGATGCCTAGGGACCCTATGCTACATATTAGGAATAGTCTCATAAGATTAAAAAATTAAAACCTGGCCATGCCACTCTAGCACTGAAAAAACAGGGTGATGAAGCGATGACATGCATGGACTCTGGCTTGCACATTTTGTGGTCAGCCCTGATTCTGACACAACTATGTGACAAAGCCAATTACTTAACTTTTCTCTGCTTCAGTTTGTCCACCCATAAGATGGGGAAAATGCTACTGCTGCCTCAGAGGGGTCATGTTATGTACCACTTTTTATAATCAGGGTAAAAAATGTAGCTGCCCATACAACAGCAAGATGCCTTTCACCTGTATGAAAAGTATGGTCACTGGTGCATGCAGCACCTAGGATTGTGAGAGGGATGTCTGACTACAGGTTTAGGCCTGACATCCCCCGAGGAGTGCTGGATTGTGAGAGGATGCAGGATGAGTTGATGGACCCTCCACCTTGTGCACGAATTCCATGCACTGGGCCTCTAATGTATAAGTAAAACTATAACGCCTATAAAATCCAAAACGGCAGCCTGAATATATTATCACTGGTGATGCTGTTTAGATGAAACTAAGTTACCATTTGCAATGTGAGTCCCATTACTGAATTTCACAATGGACATTTTTACAAATTCCAGGTGGCTGTGCTACAGCTTGTCATAGATTGCCTTAATTCTCCCTACAGATTTCTATATTCCATCTACAGTGAAACTTTGGTTAATAAAGCTTATGGGCTTCCAATAGCTTTAACTTAAGAGCAACCCATTATTTAAGGAATACTTTTCGCTATCTCTATCTCCCTATGATTTCTTATCTCTAATAATAAAAGCATAATATGCTAATTAGACCAGACAGCCAAAGGATGTTCCAGATGAAGCCGTGGTGGTGGGGGCTGAGGCAGAGGCAGTTAGGGGCAATCAGGCAGGCATGCCCAGTGGTTAGGGGCGATAAAGCAGGCAAGCTAGTGGGTAGAGGTAATGAGGCAGGCAGGCAGGCAAGAGTTTAGAAGCCAGCAGCCTTAGATTGGGAGTGGGTGCTGGCCGAGCTGAGGGCCCCCCTCGCCACCCAGTGCATGAATGTCAGGCACTGAGCCTCTAGTATATTATAATCAATCAATTTTAATTTGCATGGTATCTGACATTATAAGGTGATTAATTGGGATCTCATTAGCATTAAGATTTTCATTTTTAAAAAATGTCATTATAGAATGAAAACTCAAAGACACACACATATTTATAATAATCTCTTAGAAAAATATTGGACCCCCCCCCAAAAAAAATAGGTTTGAGGAAGTCAAGTCTCTGAACAAACCACTTTTTAAAAATACACATTGAAGTCGAAACCGGTTTGGCTCAGTGGATAGAGCGTCGGCCTGTGGACTGAAAGGTCCCAGATTCGATTCCCGGGCAAGGGCATGTACAGTGGCTGCAGGCACATCTCCAGCAGGAGGTGTGCAAGAGGCAGCTGATCGATGTTTCTGACTTTCTATCCCTCTCCCTTCCTCTCTGTGAAAAATCAATAAAATATATTTTAAAAAATACACATTGAATATGAAAGTAATATGAAGGAGAGATACTTTCATTGTTTTTATTTGTTTTTGTTTTTGTTTTTTTTTTAGAAACAATGACGACTTGATTTTTAGTTAATAAGAGGTAGAAATAATGGGAGGATATTTTCAAGAAAATGATCTGTATTAAAATTTTACATTTTCCTGAGAAAAGTGGCTACCTTCGATACTGTTCTCACTTTTCTCAGTGAGAACAGTACTTATATTTGTAAAACCCCCCAGATTTTCATTCTGTAAATCTATCCTTTCTGGGCTTTCAGCCAAGTGGTAGAAACATGCTGATGACTCTGGTGACAATTTCTGTATCATGTAGGTCAGTATTATAGTTACAAATTGAGTATTTGAGTTGCATGAAATTTATAATCCCATAATTTTAACAAAAAGAAAACCAAAAGCCTGAATTTTTGTTTTAGTTGTGTTTCAACCCTTTCAATCCTTTGAAAGTACAAAAGGGTACTTAAGAGATGGAAACAATGGCCACCATGGTTAGTCTTGCATTACTGTGGGTCAGAGGACAAAAGCTGAAAGGACTCATTCAACTCTGAAGTGAACTTGAAGTTGCCAAAGGACACTGCATATAGCCTATCTACTAAAGAGGAGGTATGCTAATTGACCCTCACACCATGCAAAGATAGAGGTACCCACAGCCAATAAGGAGGGAATATGCTAATTGACTGCTGCAATCTCAAAGATGGCAGTGCCCACAGCCACAAGATGGTGGCGCCCAGTCCCCGCAGCCCCACTGGGGCTGCAGATGTGTGGCAAGGCCGGACACACCCCCAGGTGGGCTCAACCACTCTGGAGTCCCCCTGTCCGCTCAGCCACCAAGGGCCAGCCCGAGGCTCAGGTAACCAGGGTGTGGCAGCAGCATAGGTGTGATGAGGCATCACCTTCCCCAGATTGCCAGGTCTCCTCCCACTCCTGACGGCTCCTGTACTGACAGGGGTCAGGACAGGCTGAGGGACCCCCACCTCCAGTTTATGAATTTTCATGCACCAGGCCTCTAGTTTTTATATCTTTTTAAAATTTTATTTCAGAAAGGAGGATGGAGAGAGAAAGAGAAACTTCAATAATGAGAGAGAATCATTAATCAGCTGCTTCTTGCATACCCCACACTGGGGACTGAGCCCACAATCCGGGAATATGGCCTGAGCAGAAATCAAACAGTGGCCTCCTAGGTCATAGGTAGATACTCAACCACCTAGTCATGCCCAGGCCAGGGCACTGTATATTAATTCTGTGAGTACTTCAATAGAAAGCTTTGTCCCCAAGTGTTCTTAGGTGTGTGGGGTTCTCTCAGGTCTTGTGTTACTGCTTCAGAGACACATCTTTCATGTCTGAATAGGGAAGCCTGGTACACTAGGGGATAAAGTGTGTCCAGCACACTGGCCTGCCCAGCCTTTGGGCAGTGTGGCTTCTGTGGCCCAACTGGACATCATTTCTAGGCATAAAAGAGCTCCTGCTGCTAATTAAAAATAGTGAGTTGGTGGTGTAGTGAGTAAACACAACTTAGCGTGAATCCTGAGGAAAACCCGGAGCCCTGAGGTCCACTGTCTCACCTTTCCAATCAATAGGGCCTACGAGAGTGCTGGTCTGCTTGAGGGTGTCCAGAGATGGTCCAGACAAAGGAGGATCGATAGAAAGGGTTTCTTTTCTAATAAATCTGCAGCACTGATAATAGAATCCCATCTGGGAACATCTATCAGTGCATTTCTGGGAACTTCTAAGGAAACATCAGAGGGTGTACACGTCTAGAGGTGCTCATTACTGCCATGTATAATGAAAACAGGAAGCAAGGAAAATGTTCAGTTAGGTTATGTGTGCAGCATGAAGCTAGTGGAATGCAGTGAAATAATGCTGAACAGCATGCCAGTATGTTCAATGCACATCTCATAATAAAAAAACAGGCAATGTTTATATATATATATATATATATATATATATATATATATATATATATATGAATTACCTTCAGACATAGACAATATGGTGGCAAAGGCCTAGCATAGGGTAGGAACTGGGTGGAGAGAGGCAATGGGGGGAGAGGGGGAAGAGGAACATCTATTTTATTCTCAACAATAAAGATTAAGTAAATAAAAAATATAAAAAATATTTGAGTCACTTCTCCCACTGGAAACAGCACACTCACAGTAGGGTGCTTCTGAGACGGTTTAAGAAATGAACCTTTACAAAGATGCAGGTGGGGTGTTCACAAACCCCAGGGTGATCCACACCAAGAGCTTAGCATCCTGCATGGCAGGGACCAGGGAAGAAACAGTTCCTAGAACCCAGAGGAGTTGTCTAGGCAAATGCACATTTGAAAGGACCTGGTAGCCATGGTCAAAGTTACCAATGGATCCAGGAACATAAAAACCTGATCTTCTGTTCCTCTCTCCTTTTCATGTCCGAGGCCTTTACAAATGTTGAACTAAAAGAAGCCAGAAGGCAAGGGGAACATTGGCTTCCTGGGACAGAGACGGTGTGGAAAGGCATATGTCTAAGGAAGAGGGTTGGATTATACATGCACAGGTGCATTTAAAGTTTTATGTATAAACTAGAGGTCCAGTGAATAAAATTTGTGTACTTATGTGTGGGGGTGTCCCTCAGACCAGCCTGCACCCTCTCTAATCTGGGACTCCTCGAGGGATATCATACTGCCCATTTAACAGGTGGTTGGACATTCCTCTCACAATCTAGGACTGCTGGCTCCCAACAACTCCCCTGCCTGCATGGCTGATTGCACCTAACCATTTCTGCCTGCCAGCATACCACCCTCTAACCACTCCCATCCCAGCCTGATCAATGCCTAACTGCTCCCCTGCTGGCCCGATTGGATATAACTGCTCTCCCTTGACAGCCTGCTCACCCCTAACTGCCCTCCCCTGCAGGCCTGGTCCCCCCCAACTGCTGTCCCTTGCAGGTCTGGTCCCAACATATGCCCTCCTCTGTTAGCCATCTTGTGTCCACATGGGGGCAGCCATCTTGTGTGTTGGCATGACGATAAATTTGCATATGATCTCTTTATTATATAGGATGAATTCATAAAATATTCTGATAGAATATACTCATTGTCAGTGGTAGTTATCTCAAGGGGTGGTCTGACTGGTACACTTTCTACAATGAACATTTCAGTATGGAAAATAGAGCTTAGCCATGTTCATGCTATTATATGATTCAAGTTAATAGCAATACTTACTTTGAATCTGAAGGTTTTATACTGTTTATATTTATTTAAATGAACAAAATTAATCCTTGGGATTTCTGAGGAGAGAAAGATGGTCTGTGTTCCCTAAATCACTCTCTAAATTTAAGGGAGACAAAATTCTATTTAGTTCAAGGTAAATGTATAAAAGCAAATGACAATATGTAGGAGAAAGAAATGCATGTGGGAATTTTATTCCACATACAATGAAATTCACTGAAATAAAATAAAACATATCTGTTTTTGTGCTTTAAATATTTAACTGAAACAGTGGTATAAACTTAGTTCTCATAAATATGCTAATAACCAAGTTCCCAGTGAACATATGTCAAAAGTTGGAAAGTATAAACAAGTGTAGTTTGGTTCAGAAATGAAAGAAGTACTATGGCTCAAAAGAACTTGTACAATGTTTTCCAGACATTTCATGGTTACTGACAATGAATGGGTATAAAAATAATAAAATAAAATGGAGATTCACTTTAGAACATGATGAGGAAACCAACAGTGGATGATGAATGTTTTAAAGAATGTATATAAGAGAGAACATTCTAGATGCGATGAAAATCACATTCTGGATGTTTCAGTCTTCTAGGAAAAATTACATGGTGAAAAGTAAAATTTATTCAAAAAGGTTAGGTTTAGATTTGAATGCTTCTCATATAGTTACCATCTTCATGGTAAACAGATCCTTCTATCCAACTTCTATCCTACAATCTCAGCTAAACTCATTGTGTGGATAATTTCCTCAATAAATAAGAGGGGTTGGGGGGACAGGAAGGGATTAACCAAAGAACATACATGCATTTATTTATAACCCGCAGACACAGATGACAGTGCAGCCTGCCTGCCTGGAGGCAGGGGTTAGGGGTAGAGAAAGTGAGGAAAGGGTGCCGGCAGCCAGGGGAAGGAAGGTCTACTCTTGCACGCATTCCATGCACCTGGCCTCTAGTGTTGAGATGAAAATCAACAAATATCAAAGACTTTCAATTCTTGGAATGATACATAATTTAAGGCTCAATTACAATTTTCTCAGGGGAATCCACTACCTTTCTTTTCACTCTCTCCTTACCAGAATTAGCTGTGTCTAGCACAATGGGAATATGCAGGGTCTCCTACCACTTTCTCAAGAACTATCTATAGCAATGTCTTATATATATTTCATCATGCAAACACAGAGTTCGACTTTAAAATGAATATTTCACTTGTTATTTGTAAACTGCGTTCGTTTTTGGCTCTTGCTATCATTTTTTTTTAAATCAACCTTCTATCAACACTGAGTCTATTCTGGCAGGCAGCCTGGTTACTCTGGCTTATTGACAAGCCGAGTCACCCAACTACCTGCAGTACATGAGGTTTGGTTGTTTTTTTTCTCCTGTTTCCATAAGTGTGAAGACATCTATCAAAGAAATATAACATGTACCTTGTTTCTACGTGGTAGAGTAATGTCTGCCTACCTGGACTGCCTCAGGTATCAGAAATTCTAGTGTTCACCCATCTTTGCTCTTCGGACTTTGCCAAGCCACCTCTTCCTCAGCTTCCCCATCAGAGGCACAGATGTAATAGCCCCTTCTAACCTTAACAGAATTGCTTGGTGAAGGTGCATGACAATGTGTGACAAGTAAAACATTATTAAAATGTAAATTACACTTAAGTTATTGAAAGAAACTAATAAAATGTAAGGGGTTGGAGAACACCCTAGAGAGAATTTGAAATAGATACACAGGAGCTCGGACGTGGCTCAGGGATTGAGAATGGCTCATAAGCCAGGTTACATTCCATTCTCAGTCAGAGCACATAACCAGGTTTCCGGCTCCATCCCCAGTGTGGGGCATGCAGGAGGCAGCTGATCAATGATTCTCTCTTATCATTGATCTCTATCTATCTATCATCTATCTATCTATCTATCTATCTATCTATCTATCTCTGAAATAAAAAACATATTTTTTTTAAAAAGCAGGTATAGAGGAAAATATTTCCATTTCTCAGAAGAGACCTGGATATCAATTTATTTCTGGTTACAGTTTTTTGGTTTTTTTTTTATAGGCAGTGAAGGCATGAGAGAAGAGAACATGCATGAGAAGTCTTGCATGTCTAAGTTTATGGGAAGAATGGAGAAGAAGTAACCCTTCTTTTCACAGGTTATGGGGCTGCTTGGGAAAGGCTCTTGGGAAAGGCTCTTGGGTTCAACTGATGCCCATGTCACAGAGATGGTCATCCTGGTTCCTTGCATTGAGGCTAAGCCATCGCCGATGTAAATATGACCGGGAGAGCTACTGAACCATCTCCAGCTATTAACTACCCGACTGCCCAGCGGTGTTTCCAGAGGAAGTGCTGCAGGAAGGTATTCTCACAGATGAAGGAATACAAGCAGCAAGAACAGGGCCCTAGCTCCAAGCTTCCCTGGAGAGTGAAGAGGAGCAGGTCTCTGGGCAGCAAATAGCCCAATCGGGAGCTCTGAGTGAGGACAAGAAAGGGGAGCAGTATTTAAGATGCATAAAGAGCTACTCAAAGGAGAGTTGTTTGTATTCACAAACGCCTGGAGGGTGATCCTGTGGGTGTATCCATGGATACCACTGACAGAATGCATAACCTTTTGCAGAGAAATTAGCATGATACCATGTCTTTATCTTCAAGTATCAATATCAGACTGGGCCAGGGACCAGAGGCAAACTTTCCATACACAAAAGCAACAGAAGAGCCCATCATCACCTGCCAGTGTTGGCAGAGAGAGAGATAAGGACTTCATCGGAGGCTGTGTGCGTGGATGAGAGATTCACTCTTAGAAGAAAGCAGGGAGCTGGTAGACCACTTTCAGCATCTTTACAGGAGTTTTGAAATACAGGTCCAGTAGTTTCCTGTGACCCGGGGTCTCTCTTTCCCATGGTTTTAGTTACCTGCAGTCAGTGCAGTTCAAAAATATGAAATGGAAAGTGCCAGAAACAAACACCCTAGTTTTGTCACCGCATGCCTTTCTGAGTAGCATGACGAAAGCTCCCGCCTTCCTCACCATCTCCTGCCCGGGATATCAACCATCCCCTGGCCCAGGTCTCACGCTGCAGGGGTGCCGTGTCTCTGGGTCACTTAGCATCTCTGTGTGTTCTCAGATCTTCTACGCCACGGTTTCTGGTGCTTTAGTTCAAGTGGCCCTTCCAGTAGCCCCGTGGTCGGCAAACTGCGGCTCATGAGCCACATGCAGCTCTTTGGCCCCTTGAGTGTGGCTCTCCCACAAAATACCATGGCCTGTGCAAGTCTATGTTGAAGAAGTGGCGCTAAAGAAGTTTAAGTTTAAAAAATTAGGCTCTCAAAAGAAATTTCAATGGTTGTACTGTTGATATTTGGCTCCGTTGACTGATGAGTTTGCCGACCACTGCAGTAGCCTAATGCTGTTACAATACCCTCAGCCTCCTCATTCCATCCCATGTCATCTCACAGCTTTTCAAGAGGGAAGAGTAAAGTTCCACAGGATAGTTTGAGAAACCACATTTCCGTAACTTCCATTTCCGTATATTGTTATCCTTGCTCTATTTTACTATTAGCTAATCTTGTTACTATCCTGCTGTGTGTAATTTAGAAATGAACCTTTACCATAGGTATGCATATATAGGAAAAAGATACTACATACAGGTTCGGGCACTACTTGTGTTTTAATGAGTCCATGGGTCACAGAACATACCCTCTGTGGATAAGGGGCTATTATACCACTAGTATCCCTGTGCACGAATCCATGTGCCAGTAGCTCTCTGGGGGGCCTGGCTGCTCTGCGCCCACTTCCCAGAGGCCCATCGGCAGCTGGGCACGGAACGCTTGCCTTGTCACTGGGGCTATGAAGCAAGCATTCTTCCAGGCCACTCATGCTGCCTGCTCTCAGCGATCACACCCCTAGGACTGGGGGACTGCAGTGTGGCTGAGAGGACTGGGTGCTGCCATCTTGTGGCTATGGAAGCCACCATCATTGCGACGGAGTGACAGTTAATTTGCATATTACCTTTTCATTAGATAGGATTATGCCCATTTTGAAAATGATGAAAAGGTCACAGAGAGTTAGAGCTGGAGCTGCATTTACAAGTGAATTTTAATTGACCCCAAAGCCTAGGTCTCTTTCACCACAGCATTCGTGTGAGGTCAGGGCCAGAACTGGCAAATGTGTGAAAATGGTACTTCACTGGATTGTTTTTGTGAATTGCAGTCTGAACGCTGGTGATGGTAACTTGTCCATCGTGAGGTTATACATTTAGGATTAGATGTATAAAAAACAACTTGGTTGTTATTTTGTCATACTTACTACTCACTTTGACATGGGGGAATTTGTGAACTGTGCTTTCAAAATACTTTGTGGTCCCTTATTTATGTTTTATGGACTCTTCCCATAACAGTGCGGGGATTTGAAAAGGAACATTTTTCCAAAGAGCACTTCTTTACCAACTAAATAACTTGACATAACGGTGAATATGCTGTAAGCCACTAAGCCACCTTCACTTGAGCACAGAGATATAGACTATGTACTGAAACAACTGTTCAGCGAACAAACTACAACTTAGGAATTGACTGATCTCAACAAATGCATTCAACACACAGCGACTTGATATCACCAAACACAGCAGAATTTCATGCCGAAGCCAAGGAGGCTCTGTGGTTACAGCATCCACAGGATACACCTACAAAAGTCACAACCTGTAGCCCGCCCACCAATCCAGTCAAGCGGCACCTGGAACCGAGAGTGTGATGTTGCCAGTGTTTGCCCAGGAAGATGCTGGGGGCACTTGCAAAGACATGGACCGGACTCCTGTCGAGAAACAGGGGCACGGTGCCAGGCACACAGTCCAGAACAGCCCACCAGGTTTCCACTGCCCCACGGAATGCTGGGAACGCAATCCACACTGCTCATTTCTTGTTACATCATAAAGAACAGAATACACCCTAATGAAACGTTCCGTTTACTTTTAAACTTCATAGGATTCTCGAACATTTCAGTACTAGATCCAGTCATCCCTATTCATTTAAGATCAATCAATTTGATCCTGTATATTATGTATTACAATAAAGGATACGCATAGTTTTATTGGCAACATACCTGTGTGAACATATAACCATTTTTAACTTTCAAAACGACTAAGGCGATTCTCTAATCCTAACGAACCCAACAAATAGCCAAGACCAGTAATAAGAAACCACAGCTGGTACATTCCGGGACAATTGTCAGAAGCCACCCAGCGCGGCAACACAGTCACCAAATGGCCAGTGCTCCCCGGCCTTCACTCCACCAGCTGTTTCCCTGAGAACCCCCGGGCTCACTGATGACTCTCACTAAGGCAGTGCGTCCTTTACACACATGCGCCCCATGAACCGCGATGTGGAGCTCGAGGTAATTAACACTGCCCACCCTCCCCTGTGCGCAGCACAGCTGTCAGCCTCGGGGCCCCACAATGAATGGCTCTCCAAAGCCATGAATCAGGAACCAGGATCGCTTCATGTAATATTTCTTAAAAGGCACTTACCTTTGGGCAGAGAAACAGGCTCCGCGTGGCAAATCACCTGTTAAAAGAAAACACGCATCGATTGGTAATCCGTAAATAATATAAAGCACCGTGTGCTGTTATACGTAGCACAGCGACCGGGCAACTTAATGAACTGTTTTCTGATCTCATTTAGTTTATGTTTTCCCCTAAAGATTAAAAGCAAACTTCTTGGCTGTCATCATCAAATGCTTCTCTGTGGAATCCATGCGGCTCTTTGGCCCCTGGAGTGCGGCTCTTCCACAAAACACCACGGCCTGGGCGAGTCTATGTTGAAGAAGCGGCGTTAGAAGATGGTTAAGTTTTAAAAAATTGGCTCTCCAAAGAAATTTCAATCGTTGTACTATGGATATGTGGCTCTGTTGGCAGACCACTGGTCTAGAGAGCTGTTTCTACTAAGCACAAATTAAATCACCGCCAGGCAGAAGAGATGAGCCTGACATGTATTCTTTTCAAGTATTATATCAGTTATTTGAGTTCCTCAGATACTTTTCACTGAAGGGCAACACAGGCTAAGAGATTTCTCCTTATGACTCTGCACAAGGACCACGGAGATGGAGTCGTGGCTTCCCACATGTGCAGCGAGCACCTGCAGGGGATGCTGGCGCCCCCCTCACACGTCCTCCTCATCAGCCACAGGCTCGATGCTGGGACAGAGCAGGGGAAGGAGCTGCAGAGAAACTCATCCGTTCCCTTTCTTTCCCATGGGACCTGAATCCGATTTCTCAGAACCGAGAGCCCAGTGTGAGAAAATACTGTCCTGAGGAATCCCGCTTGTTTGCACAGCTGAGATTGCAGCTATGGCACATTTCTTCCCACCGTCCACACACTTCACAAATGATCACATTCTGCTGCCTAGAGTTGCGGGGAAAAAAATTATTTTCACTGAGTTTTATTGTGTTCTCAAAACAAGATCCAAAGGCTAGCAAAATGAATTGCATTTGGATATTACCGTATTTTCTGGTGTATAAGACAACTTTTTTAACCCAGGAAATTTTCTCAAAAGTTGGGGGTCGAATATATGATGTGTGTGTGTGTGTGTGTGTGTGTGTGTGTATGTGTGTGTGTGTGTATGTGTGTGTGTGTTTTAATTTTTATTTGGTGTGCATTGGAAGAGGGGTAGTATTGTAAGGTGAATATATCTCAAACTCTATATTTTAACTGGAAAAGTTGGGGGTCGTCTTATACTCCCGGTCGTCTTATACGGTAATTTATAAAGTGCGGTGAGGGTGGGAGGGAGGTCTGTTGTAAATTCAACTAAGTTCACTCAAGTGTTAAATAGTCATGATGGAGAGATGGCTTTTAATTTTCAACTATTCCATCAGGTTGAGAAGGATAGAGGCACCAGGCCAGTTGGGGCTCAGTGGCTGAGTATCAGCCTATGAACCAGGAGGTCACGGTTCAATTCCTGATTCATGTCAGGGCACATGTCAGTTTGTCCACTTGATCCCCAGAATAGGTCATGCAGGAGGCAGCCAATCAATGATTCTTTTTCATCATTGATGTCCCTCTCTCTCTCCCTCTCTGAAATCAATACAAAATATCTTAAAAAAAAACACATTTTAGGAAAAAAGAGGTGGTGCTCAGAGGTGGATGGAGCACTGGTGAGTGTGGGTTCCAGGCTCCTCAGGCGGGCTGGGTCCCTGGGAGGACCTGCTTTCGTTCCCGGTCCCTGATTCTCATGTTGCTCTGGTCTGCCCTGGCCAAACCCCAGTCTAGAGATGCCCTCTCAGCAATCAAGGGCAATCCTGATTAAGAGTCAACAAAACAATTGCTGTAAATATTCATCGGTCCATAGAGATGATTTCTAGGGGTTTCTTTGTTATAATATAATAGAATCATTTAGGACAAAAATGTTTTTCTCAAGCTTTAGACCCGTTAATTATTGAAAATAAACAGTTTAATTTCTCCCACAACCACCTCTAGAGCGAATTCCACACTCCCTCCTGATGGCTATCACTGTAGCTTGCTAAGTGGACCCCACAATCCAACGCGGCCCATGTCCCTAAACACAACCCTAAACCATTATCCATGCTGACCTCAGAGAGAATTCTATTTTACACAAAGTGAATGTAATAAAAATGTAACACTACTTAAATGAGTCATTTAAAAATATTTTTGTTATCGCTCATAGGACAGATGGGAAATTCCTTGACCTGGCTCCTAAAGCTTGTTGTTCCTAACTTTGCTAACTTCTCTGGTGTCATTTCTCTCAATACCCTTCCTCCCGCATGCCTGACAGACATTGGCTCTTTGTCCTGTTCATCAAATTTAGTCACCCCTTTTCCAGTCTTAGGGTCAGCACCTCAGCCCATGCAGAACCCAAGAAAGCCATTTCACGGGTGTAACTCTTGACCTGATTATTAGATCTCAAACATTCTTTCCTTCAAAAGTCTTCTCAGGAATCCTGACCTGGTTTCCTGCTGCCATCTAATATTTGTGTTTGGCTCAGTTTTTCCTTTTCAAGGGAGAAGTCTCCAGTTCTGTTTAGGTCCCCTTTGGATAGAGTGGACATAGCATTTATTATCTAAACTGGAAGCCTTTTTGGACAGGAAGAAGGTATTCAGCAAATATGATGCAGGCACACCTTATGAGATCCAGGACTGATGGGAACAAACTTGGGCATAAGGTCAACTGCCCTATGGAGAGGTAGCATTTCTGTGGATGCTGACAAGTGCAGACTGTCCACCTTTAGGTGTTGAGACGACATGATGGCAGTTGATGAGCTATAAAAGCTGATGTTTCCTCGTGGAACAAAGAAAGTGTGACATATCCTCAGTATTCTTTTTCTCAGTGAAACAATTACAATAAAAAATCCTAAACATAAAGCAAAACCAAAACAGTAAACAATGAACTGTTAGTTTGTAATAACTGGAATACAGCCCACCAATTTCTGGGCAAGCCAGGAGCTGTAATTTCTCAGCCTTTTTATCATCTTCTCTGTCTGCCATGAACACATTCATGTTCATCAGCTTATGTCCATCCAGGACTACAGCAAGTGACATTACTCCTCCACTCAAGTGCCCACATGATGGTCTGGATATACGGATGTTGAAAGAGAAGCAGATATTTGGTCCTTCTAAGTGCTTCCCACCTTCCTTGTAAGTAGGTCACCACGAAGTCCTCTTTGAGAACATCTTAGTGTGAGGAAAGAGCACAATTTTAGGGAAGAGCAGTAGACTTCTTCCCTTCAGATGATTCACTTTTCAAATTAACTCTCCACGAGATGAGTCAAGAAGAAATGGATATGTGAACATCGGGGCCTTTAAATGTGTACTACTCTGGATAAGTCCATGTTACTCTGTGAATGTCTGTGTACATGTGTGTTGCACATGAGCTACTGGGTGAGCAAGGTGATTGATTTTTCCTTCTTTGGATATTGAAATGAAAGTGTAAATCTTTTATATAATTAAAAAACATATTTTTTTATTTCAGAAAAAGGGAGAGGGGAGAAGAAATAGAAACATCAATGATCAATGATGAGAGAGACTCGTTGATTGGCTGCCTTCTGCACACCTCCTACTGGGTATCTAGCCTGCGATCTGGCCATGGGTGTTGACCCAAATCAAACCTTGTCCTGGTTCATGGCTCAATGCTCAACCACTGAGCTACAGTGGGCAGGCTTTCGCCGGAATCTTGAAGAGTGAGTGGGGTTTAATCAGACAGTGGCCGAGGAATAAAGACCAAAAGCATGAAGAAACCTGTGACTAGGTAGATCACTTTGGCAGAAGACTTTGGAGGAAGACAGGGAATAATGCTGAAGGGTCCAGATCATTATGCTTTGTAAGATGTTTTCACTTTTTAAACCTGAAGAGTTTGGGCATCTTAAAGGAAGCCTGCTGACATATGTTTTATTACAATAATCCGGTGAGCAGTGTGGTGGATACATAGAATTAAGAGACTTTTAAAAGACTTTTGCTGTAATCCATAAAGAAAGGAAGAGAATTCGAAGGAATTTTAAAGGTATAGTGGGTACATAGTTTTGACCATCTGAGAAGTTTAGAGAACATCTTTCCAATTCAGACGTGAGTGACTAAGTCACTACTTAGCAAATTAGTGATCATAAGATAAAAATAAAGAGAGAGAGAGAAATAAGAATGATGGAGAATGCTTTGAGTTTGTTCTCAGATATCGAAAGTGTCAGATATTTGAAGTTCAGCAAAAACTTCAGTAGACTGAGCTCAACACTTTGCTATACATTACTCTAATTTCATAATTAATGGATGCAAAATTAAGAGATGTTATATTTGCTGTCTCAAGACCACAGAGCTACTATGTGTAGAAGACTAATTTTATTTCAATGTTCTTGATTTCAAATTCCATTCAGTTATGGATCCGGCTCTCTGGTTATGTAAATTCATACCACAATTTATTCATCTATAATTCAATGATGGTACTTATCTCTTTAATTATCAGAGATGGATGTTGTGAAATTAAGATTCATTAAGTAAAAGCAGGAATCTCTCAAGTGAACATTTTGGTTCCCATGGTGCGAGATGCTTTAGAAAATTATTGTTGGGAAACTATCTTGTCAAAAAAACAACAAACAAAAAAAGTAACTGGTTGTGCTGCTCAGCCCTATCATTCCTCATTCATTCCACTTAATTAGGGGACCAGAAACCATGTCCACGTCCACCTTGCGGATATGGAGCATGAAGAGAGACCAGATGGCTCTTACCGTTGACTGGGCTGCCTGGCGAGACATTTGCACCGCACGGTTTTCACTTCTCTCTGTCTTAGGCTGGCCTCTAATATAATTTCTAAAAAAGCTTTACTGTTGAAAGTATTACATAGGTCCTCCTTTTCTCCTCATTGACCTCTTCCAGCCTGCTCCCAGCCCTGCCCCCCCGCAAACCCTCACTACCCCCACTGTCTGTGTCCATGGGTGATGCACATATGCATCCAAGTTCATTGGTTGATCTCTTCCCACCCACCTTTCCCTGCCTTCCCTCTGAGGTTCAACAGCCTGTTCCTGCTTCTATGACTCTGGGTCTATTTTTTTTTTAATCTAATGCGTTTTCCATGTAGATTTTTATATCTGTATTTCACTGCTGTTATGTGAATCTGTGGCAGCTGAATATGTTTCATCTTAAGTCTTTTGTGAAAATTAGTATGGTTCTTTGTGGCTATAAATAACAAATGAGTTCTTCTCTGTAGAACAATGAAAGGGCTTTTTGTTTTCTTTTTATTCTGAAACTTTGCTCTTATTGATTTAATTGGTTTGTTAATCATCACTAAAAGATTATTTCAAGTGCGTGTCTTGTAATATCTAGTTCGCTCTTTATTAGAAATGGACCAGTACACTACAAAGGTACATTGTCGGGGTAATTTATTATCCTTGTGCTCACCCTCCCCCGTTCTACTATGCAGAGATATGTTAGAGTTTTCATCTCAACCGTGGCATTTTCATAGGGAACTAAAAAGAATTTCTCATGCATATCACAAAGCAGAAATATTATTTATCACTGAATTTAGTGAAGGGTTTACAGTCACATGTTTAATTGTGTAGTGTATACAGCCATAAATCCAATTGCAGAATTTAAAAAAAGTGCATTGAGAAGGGATTTAGTTACCTTAAAGGTATAAGGCCCTTTAAAGAGTGAATTACATAGTATTTATAAAAAATGAATAAACAGAGGGAAAGGGTATTGACTTGGGAGTCACAATGCCAGGGCTCAAGGGGCAGCTCAATACTTATTAGTGTGACATTTGGCAAGTGACTTATCTGTCTCTGCCACTGCTTTTTTAATGAAATAATCACTGTCTCCTAGGGTTATTGTGAAGATTAAAGGAGTTAGTATATGTAAAGCACATGGTTTGGCACATAATTAGACCTCAGTATATGCTAGACTTAATAGTGATTTATAATGATTGTCCTATTCATTAGTATAGTAAATACAAAAATGTTATATAAGTTTAGGCTCTGCTAATTATAAAATGCCATAATGCCCCAATTATGCTATGCTCAGCAGAAAACCAGATAGTAAAAATATATATATCCTATCTAATAAAAGAGTAATATGCAAATTGACTGTACCTCCGATCAAGCCATACCCAACAGCCACGCCCACCAGCCAATCGGGAGCTGGGGCGGAGCCAGCTGAGGCTAAGGCCGGGGAGGGAGAGGGGGGAACAGAGCTGAGGTGACCGGGGGCAAGTGTGCAGCTCCCGGAACTGAGGGATTGCCAGTGGCTGGGGCTAAGGCTGGACCGGAGCCAAGCAGGGCAATGGCTGGGTGCCCAAGGGTGAGAGGTCAATAGGAGATCCCCTGAGGGCTCCCAGTGGGTATGAGGGGCAGGTTGGGCTGAGGGATCACCCACCCCCAGTGCACGAATTCCGTGCACCTGGCCCCTAATATATAGATAATTGCCACTCAATTATCTGCAGAAAATCTGAAGTATATGGACCATACAGAAAAATCTCAGCTTGTTTCAGCTCTGGCCCGATGCTAAAATGATACAAAAATAAGTAAAAACGTTTATCCTAAAGCAACTTATAATGTAGTTGGAAAGTAAGTAGGAATAAATGCAAAATTGAGTAAGAAAGGATTATTTCTATGGAAAAGATTACAAGAAAAAGTTATGTAACTTTTGGCAGAAAGGCAAACTTCTTGAAAGAACTTCTATGCTTTATTATCTTAACTTCATGCATTTTGTGGTTTGGCAATATGGCTTTCTAATGGCTAATGTTTCATTTCTAATTAGTTATATTGCTAAAAATCACCATTAATGTAACAATATTTATTGAGTACCAACCAAGGTGAAGCACAGGAAATGTCATTGTGGACTCTTTCATGGAGTGCCCTGAAATGATAAAAGAATGAGCAAACCACCAAAGACCCAGAAAAGCCAAAACAATCTTGAGAAAGAAGAACAAAGCTGGAAGCTTCATACTGATTTCAGACTATATTTGAAAGCTACAGTCTTCAAAACAGCATGGTAATGGCATAAAAACAGACCCACAGATCAATGAAACAGAATAGTGAGCCCAGAAATAAACCCATGCATACATGGTTACTTAATTTACAACAAAGCAGCCAACAAGATATAATGGGGAATGACAATCTTTTCAATAAATGACATTGGGAAAATGAACAGCTATTTGCAAAAGAATGAAACAGAACCCCTACCTTCCCCACCAGACGTAAAAGTTACCTCAAAATGAATAAAATAAACTATTAGATAAAAACATACATAGTAAGCTCCTTGTCATATGTCTTTAAGATAATTTTTTTTTAATTTCACACCAAAATAAGGCTACAAAAGTAAAAACAAACAAGTGGAAATACATCAGACTAAAAACCTCTATACAGCAAAGGAAACCCATATTAATAATATGAAAGGGCAACCAAAGGAGTGGAAGAAGATATTTGGAAAGACTCTATCTGATAGATAAAGAGTTAATATCCAAAATATATGATACAACTCAACTGCAAAAAAAAAGCAAAGAATCTGATTAGAAAATAAGATAAAATGGGCAGAGACTATGAATATAAACATTTTCCCAATGAAGACATGCAGATGGCCAACAGATACACAAAAAGATGTTCAATATTACTAATCACCAGGAAAATGCAAATTAAATCCAAAATGAGATGTAATCTCACACCTGTTAGAATAGCTTACATAAAAATAACATAAGAAATAACAAGTGTTGGTGAGGATGTGGATAAAAAAGCACCCTTGTGCACTGTTAGTGGGAAAGTAAATTGGTACAACCATTATGAGACACAGTATGAAGACTGTCTGAGAAGTTAAAAAAACAGAAATGCCATTTAAACGGTGATGCTGGGTATATAATTCTAGAACACAACATGTTTGTGCCAGAGTTTTCATTTACAGCTAGAGTTCCTGAAATAAAAATTTTGTACACGCTAACCAGAAAATACCTAGATGCTCCCTTGCAAACAAATGACTTTTGTGGTGTATTTGCCTTAGCAATGCCTTCTTGGGACCACGAATCACTCAGAAACAACAGAAAATATTAAATTCCCAGTGAACAGATTTTGAAAAGACTCATAAATTCAACACAGGCTTGAGCTGAGCTGGAAGAAACTAAATCTAGTTGGAAGTTGTGGGGTGGTTGTGTGATGTGTGTGTACCGTTATGCCCACGAAGGTTTTGAAAAGGGGCCTCTCTTTTAACCCAAAGACTGCAGAGAGGGGCCCACTCTGCAGGTTTGTAGTCATGTGTATGCATAACACAGAGTTTATACTTGTATTATTATTTACTATTTGTTATTTTGCATATGAACACCTATAAGTTTACTTTGCTCCCCCGTGCCCGTATATGAACGTTTATGTATACAAAGATGAGAACCAATTTTTTTTGAGAAGTCTAAATAGGTAGAACTAAAACAGAATAATGATAATCTTCTAAAATATTTTAGTATCACTTCCCTTATATTCCGTGTGGATTGCATTTTTATTTAAAAGTGTATAAGCATGTTATTTTTACCAATGTGGTTGTGAACACTTTCAGGCTCTACCCTGAATTCATGTGTTAAGCCTCTAAATATAGTTATGACATGCAGCTTCCCTCTTCCCCAATTAAATTCCCATTTAGGAAGAGATTAGGGAAAATGTTAAGGCACTAACAGGACGGGGAGAATTATCCTCAGTCACCTGTGTTGACATGCTTTCTTCATTGTCCACTGAAGTAGCAGCTCCTATCGATGAGGCATAAGTGCATCACGGGTAATTATTCACCTCTGGCTTCCTACGCTTGCCCTAGTACCTGCAGCTTTCAGTAACTGCTGCTTCCTTCACTCTTGGCACCTAGGAACACTCTTCTAAAAAGCAGGATTAGGCCTCGCCTATTACAGCTATTCCCAGCACCCCAGAAACTGCGGTCAGTGCTGCCACTGAAGCCTTTCCCATGAATAATGCTGAAACCAGCCTTTTTTTTTTTTTAATTTTATTTTCATGGAAAATGCCTCGAGTCCTTGGCTCCTTTCCAACCGGGGACTTGGTGCCCGGGAGTATGACAACATGACGATGGCTCCCAGGTGCCAGGAGGTGACGGGCAGAGCAGATCTGTGTTGCACATGCGATAAGGGCCGAGCGGGAGCCTGGGCCCCAGGTGATCGCCAGGAAGACACCTCCATGCAGCCAGGCCCGCTATCTGGGCGAGGCAGCTGCCAAGTCCAATCACCGGGGCCGGGGAGAAACACAGGAGAAGATGCTAATGGGCGGAACACGAACACCGGGCTGCACAGGCATGTCTTAAGCAGATTGGAGAGCTGCATGTTTGAAAATCAGGGATGTCAGCCTCAGAGGATGCTGTCTGTTATATTTAACACATATAGGGCTAGCCTGGGGAAAACATATCAAAAATATGAATGCTTTTCAACAATGCCTTCTCCAGCCCGCCAGCCTTACTGACAATGCACCAGTGACTCCAGGAACAACGTGTGTGTTGTTTTCATCATGAGAGTGAGCAGCTTCGTTAAATGCGCACACGCTCCATAGATGAAGGGCCACAGTGACAGCATCGGAGCGGAAAAAATAGTCTGTGAACTTGCACCGTGCAAAGCTCAGCTATCCTATATAATAAAAGAGAAACATGCAAATTTGACCATACCTTCGCTCCTGATTGGCTATACTACCAGCCAATAAGGAGCAGGGGTGGGGCCAAGTGCTGTGAACCCCAGGCCCGGAGGTGGAGATGAAAAGGCAATGGTGGTGGCGAGTGCCTGGCCCCCAGGTGCTGTGAGCGGAAGTGGTGGCAAGTGCCCAGCCTCTGGGCCCGGGTGGTCGCAGGCAGCCGGGGCTGAGCTGAGGAGGACAATGGCTGGGTTCCCAAGGCCTAAAGCCTCACCAGAGGGTTTAGGCCTTGAGCAGGGTGTGAGCCATCAGTTGGACATCCCCTGAGGGGTCCCAGTATGTGAGAGAGGGCAGGTTGGGTTGAGGGACCACCCACCCCCAGTGCACGAATTTCGTGCACCGGGCCCCTAGTAGATAATAAAATCCACTTCTGAGTCCCTAACTATAATGTTCAGGAAGGATGGAATCACAAATGATACAAGGCTGTTTTCACTGATTTCATATATACATTTACATATATTCTATTCATACTCTGATTTCTGCCAAACCTGCTTGGCCATATAATTCATGTGAGCTCTTACGTGACCAGAGTGTACACTTCAATCTTTTCACTGTCAAAACCAGCATAGGTTTCTCTGAGACCAGTGGTTGGCAAACTGCAGCTCGCCAGCCACCTGGGGCTCTTTGGCCCCTTGAGTGTGGCTCTTCCACAAAACACCACGGCCTCGGCGAGTCTATTTTGAAGAAGTGGTATTAGGAGAAGTTTAATTTTTAAAAATTTGGCTCTCCAAAGAAATTTCAATCGTCGTGCTGTTGATTTTTAGCTCTGTTGATCAATGAGTTTGCCGACCACTGGCTTAGACATAACATAATACAGATGAATGCTAGAGTCATTTTACCAGGATGATAAAATCACAGGTATTTTTATGTCAAACTCTGTATTTAAATACATTGTTTAACATTGCATTTATAAATAAAAAGTAATGTTTCCTTTCATTTTACATTATTGACATTATTTGAATGTACTTACACATTTTAAACAACAGTGATATTTTGAAAAGTATGTAGTGCATGAAAAAGAAATGTTTACCGTATATATTTTCCTACTTGTTTTTAGAGAAATGTTCTGTGTCTGTTTTTGTGGTGGATATAGATGTGGATATAGATATAATTAGAGATGCTGTTTAGAGATGGTGAGATCTCTGAGAGAAAGGGCCACGTTTGTTTATCTTTGTATTCTACGTGTCTGGCACAAGGGCAAATACACGATACATGTTTAGTGACTATTTGTGAAATAAATTAATGAATACATAAATAATGGAAGCCAATTTTTAAATAGAAATGTAGCCTAATTTTTTCCAAATATTTGAGCTCAGTAATTCATAAAAACATAAACTATCATATGCCAATTATATAAATTAAGTTAAAACTGGGCATTTTGGGAAAGAAACTACTAAACATATTTATCATTTTTCCTCTTTATAGAGTGGCATGCAGGGAGCGGGTCAGCATTAACACATAGAAACCATACTTCTAAAAGCAGTTTCAAAATACTGGAATTTCTAAAATGCAATGCTATTTATTCTCAGAAGTTGTATAAAGGAAGACTCGTTCACCACCCAACTTCATTTCTTCTCAGTCAATGTGGTACCCAGAGCTGAGACAAGGGCCATGTGATTCCCCCCCCCCCCCAGTAGATGTTCCCTGAAACCCCCCCCCCACACTCTCTCCATGTGTCTGACAGCAGTGCCTATTGTTCTCATTGTCTCCCACACCCTAAGCACACACCCATTTCTGTACATGTATGATCTCATAGATCAATGGTCGGTAAACTCATTCGTCAACAGAGCCAAATAGCAACAGTACAACCATTGAAATTTCTTTCGAGAGCCAAATTTTTTTAAACTTAAACTTCTTCTAATGCCACTTCTCCAAAATAGACTTGCCCAGGCCGTGGTATTTTGTGGAAGAGCCGCACTCAAGGGGCCAAAGAGCCACATATGGCTCGTGAGCCATGGTTTGCCAACCTCCGTCATAGGTGTAAGCACTGTTATTATCCTCAATACACAGACAAGGAAATATAGACTCAGATAGATAGAGAAGTTACCCAAGGGCATATACTAAGAAACAGGTGCAAGAGGGCAGATAATAAACAGGCAGAGTAGCACAATTCCATTAGTCTCTCCCCTAGATGGTAGAAGAACCCTTATAAGGGGGCCTATTAGAAATCAAAGAAGAGTTACACATAGAGCAAGACCAAGAAAGATAAAGACTAAAAGAATATGTGCTGAGTTTGGGGTCAGGAGTGAAAAATAGTTTCAAAGGGGTATTTGGAAGAAGCCATTGGGAAGTTAATAAAACAATGCAAAATAGAGATAATTGTTCGATTAGCGTCCTAGAAGATACATTGATTACATGTACAGCGGAAAAGGGGACATAGATTTGATAGTAGGGTGAAAGATCTAGGCATGTTTTTGTGTGAGAGGAACTGGTCACTAGCAGAGAGAGATGGATTTGAGAGACAGAAGCTTCCTAAGATTGGGGGGAAGGAGCAAACCGTAGACTCAACTGAAAGCCTGCTGTCAACTCAGAATGGCAAATAGATTTCCATATTTTTTTCATATAAAATAACAGTGTCATCTAAAGTCATTCCATAAGAGTTGTCTGTAGTCATTGCATATATAAATGTTTACTATATAACAGGACTGCCAAGACATATGGACAATTTACCCAGTAATGTGCAGTGAACACACACTGTTATTGTAGCCGGGCCCACAGCTGACGGACTGAGTCTAGTAGACCAGGCAGGAACGGTTTGCTTCAGTCCAGTGCTCTGACATCATGTAGACAGGAGACCAAAGTCAGTAGGTAGGGAGGGAGGGTTTCAAAGAGAAGTCCCAGGATCTTAATCCTCAAGTTGAATTTTGACAGATGACTGAAGTTATGCATATAGTAGAACGTGTGCATACTTCCATGATATTTGTGCTCTATCAATACTGTTTCAGAACCGGGGACTCTCAGCACATTGTCAGGCTATTCAAAACCATGATCTCAAGTGATGGGAAGGGTTATAAAATATCAGAGTCAAGTTTACTTCATTTTCAAACTCTAGACAGTGACTTGTTGGATACTTTCTTTCTCAAACAGAATTACTGGGAAATGATTACATTGAAAGCATTAAGCTTACTATCTGCTTTGTTCTTTCATCTTTGAGAATCAAATTTATAAGAAATAAATTTCAACAAAATACAATGAAATGAAGGCCCCCGGGGGGAAAATGTTTTACCAGGTACATGTGAAATAATTGTAACAGCACAAACTATGTCACTTTTATTCATCACAAGATCCCTGAGTTGGAGGATTATTATTATTACCGTTTTACAGATAAAGAAACTGAAGCACGGATAAGTTAATTCACCGGCCTCTCTACTCTGATAGAAGTTAACAACATTGAGAATACATTCTTAGAAAACTGGCAAGGTTAAAAAGGATGTTATAAAATATCAATAGATGAACAAAAGAAATCTTAACACTAATAATGGGATCAAAATTTAGATATTAAAAAATTGGCAACAAAGCCAACTAATTCTAGATGTAAACAAACTATAAAAGCAATTAGAGTAATCTCCATAGATTATGATGAAGGGACCAGAACATACATGGTAACACAGAGTCCTAGTCAGCACAGTGTAGAGACAGTTTTGTATTTGCTTGCTTAGCTTGAGGTATTGGTTCTTACTATGGCATGATCTACTTCACCTTATGCAAACTTTTAACACTAGTATAATGGATTTTATAATTGAATAGGGCCAAGGAATATCATTAACATTTGAAACCCTTCATATTTAATAGGAGTTACTATGCTAAAGTAGCCCAAAGGAGAAATGGACAGAACAGGTAATAATGAAGTCTGCATCCAAAATAACACTCAGAAAACGTCTCATTTGATTGGATTTGTTATATAATTACTTTGAAAGCAAAAAAAAAAGGGGGGGTTGCTTTATCTTTCTTTGTGGTTCTTTCTCTTTCCCTCCCTCCCTCTACCTCCCACTTTTTTTTCCTACTTACTTCCCCCCTCCTCTCCTTTCCCATAAAAGCATGTGCACTTTAAATAAATTGAAAAAGAATATCTGAAATATTGAGAGCTTTGTACACTACTTCATATTTAAAACTGCTCCTAAAAGATATTTGTGTTAAATTCCACCTTGGGCTACCTTTATGCATCTAATATTAAAATCCTCTCAATGAGGCAGGGGGCGGCTAGTGAACTGTGCACAGAAATAATTAGGATGCACATACTGGGATTGGATTAGAGAATCCTTGAATGCCAGTCTAAGAATTTTCTACTTGATTCAAAAACAGTCGAAACCTCTGCAGGTTTCTGAGCTGCATGAGAACGGTCACTATCAAGGATTAGGAGGGAAAAAGTATTTCAGCAGTGCTTGGACCCTTCGGGAAATAAAAAAAACAAACAAACAAAAAAAAACTTGAGGAACTCTGAGAATATTTAGGAAGGGCATTAAGTTGTGCACAAAATAGCACATGTGTCTACGTTTTCAAAATTAGATTTCAGGTATTTATATTGTTTTGAAAACTAATCATTTAAAAATTCTGCTTAATATCACCGATTCTGACATTAGGCATTAAGTATGCTTCCTATGTCCTATCCTTATTAAACATGTTTCAAGGAGCAATAATGTTAAAACCTATTTTGAACAAAGATATGCTTTAGCGTGGAGGAAATAAGGCAGAGGCATAGAAAGAGAGGGAGAGGGAGGAAGAAGGAAGAGAGAGAGGAGTGGAGAGTGAGCCTGTCAGCAGCCTGTGAAAACGTGTCTGCTGCGCTGAAAAATTGCCCTCCAGTGAACTGCCTCCAGCCAGAATTCTCAGAAATTATATTCTAGTGGTGGTCAATTTTTCAAACCAAAGGGTAATATTTCTCTCCATAAATTTTATTTCCAGTCAATATTTCTTATACATAATAAGATTTAGGTATTTTACCGTTAAAAATAAGCAGGATTCAAACTTCCCATAAAGGCCTGGTTCCTTTAAACATCACCCACATAAGGCGAGTGCTGGGATCCAGCTTTGACGCCAAGTGTGTTCTAGGCCAACTCATCACTCTTTCTCCTTAAACAAGTTCAACAAATAAACAGGAAGAATTTATTTACAGTCCCTACCCCCACTTCTATTCTCACCAAAAGAGGAGAGTATATTGGTTATATCTGTAAGGAGGCAAGGTGGGGCTACTTTTTATAAGCCAAAACAAACACAGCTATGACCAAGATGCTAATGGTTGAGTTTAGCTTCATTCCAAATACATATTTAGTTACTGAGATTATATCTCTAATCCTATATAATAAAACCCTAATACGCAAATCGGCCGGTTGCTATGGCGCACACTGACCACCAGGGGGCAGATGCTCAATGCAGGAACTACCCTCTGGTGGGAGCACTGCTCAGCCACAGCAGGCAGGTGGTAAGAAGCGAGGGGTCCCAGACTGCAAGAGGGTGCAGGCTGCGCTGAGGGACCCCTTCCCCAGTGCACAAAATTTTGTGCACCGGGCCTCTAGTCAGTAACATGCAAATGTGACCATACCTTGGCTCCTGATTAGCTATGCTACCAGCCAATCAGGAGTGGGGGGCAGGGCCAAGCGGGGCGAGTGCCCGGCCCTGGGGACGGAGACAAAGCTGCAGTGGCGGTAAGCACCCGCCCTCGGGGGTGGAGACCAGGCAGAGGCAGCGTGGCTCTCCAGCCAGAGCCGAGAAGACTGAAGTCTCTGGCTGGAGTGAAGCCCCCAGCGGCCAAAGCAAAAACGGAAGGCAACAGCCAGAGGGAAGGCTTGGGTCCAGGTTCCAGAGGAAAACTGGTCCTGGCAGCCAGGGGAAGGAGAGCCTATTGCATGAATCTTAATGCAGCGGGCTCTAGTGTTTGATAAACCTGTATACTTGCTTTTTCCCTATCTGCCCTTTCAGATTGGCTCGAGCTGGATCCCAGAACACAGCTCTGCAGTGTATGTGTCCATGGAAGTTGCGTAAGAAGATGGGTTTGTGGCAGGGCTCCATTCTCCCTCACACTCACTCATTCAACTCCAGGGCTATCCTGTGTTCCACTGACTTGGGTCACTGCGTCTCAGCTACCAGGGAAGGCCATGTAAATCTTCAATACTTGCTCTTCATCTAAGTTCTTTATTTGCAAATCAATGCAAAGCATTTGACTTGTTTGTATTTCTTTGAACTCAAACTGTGGCCTGCTGCTGAATTCATTACTTTTCCCCACAAACAGCTTCTTCCTCATCACAGCCCATCTGTCACTGGACTTATTAATGCTGGCCATAAACTTGGACTCATTGGTGACTCCACTCTTTTTATCAACGCCGAAGTCCAGCACACCATTTCAGGAGTCCTTCCTTAGCAGATTCCCTTTGATTGGCTTCTTCCTTCCTTTCATTTCAATAGTGGAATACTTCACCCCAAACAAGTGCAGGGGCCTCCTTCTGTCTTTCGGCCACAGTCCCCCCCTGCATGTCTGCTTGTTGCTGTACCTCAGATCACGTGAGAGCACTACCTTCACCATGACTTCCCCGCTCAAGAACCTGACACGGCCGCCTTTGTCCCCGCTTAGTTGTCACTGACACCCATGAAAGGTCTTACGGAAGAGAACAGACCTGTGTGAATCTGCAAAATTAACTGTGCTACGCATGACAATTTCTGATTGACATTCTATTTGGGGTCAAAGAGAAAAATAGCATTACTGGCCATTTCCTAATGGCTTGGCAGCTTTCTTGGACCTGTTGATTGTCACTGTTAAAGGTACTGTCCCAGTGATAATGGATTCTATCTACTAGATCTATTTCATATACTGTGCCACTTGGAAATTAGCTTCAGAACTAGAAAATCATCTTTTCTTTATTGAGGGAGAAATATTTCTGTATCCATGTCTGGAACTGAATTACGGATTTTCTTTTCATCTCAGTGCCTTATTTTCAATCAACATGGTAAATAAGATTGAGCTCCGGAGCTCAATTCAGCCAATAATGTTATTAATGAACAAAATGTAAATGCCTCTGTGATAGGACCATCAGCTCTACCACTTTGCTGAATCAATAACTGTCTGTCTCCTAAGGACACCTTACCCATAGCGTAATAATGATCAATTTTCACCGAACGTGTAATTATGTGCTCTGTGATTTACCCTATAGCATCTCCTCTAAACCTCACCATAACCAGATGCATTTCAATCAATAAAAAGTCTGAGTCTTTACACAGTTAAGTAACTTGCCAAAAGACACCTGAGGAAACTTCCAAGTGAGAATTTTGGTAGATCTTTCTCGCACTTCAAAGCCCCCGAATATGATTATGGAATACTGTCTTACTATGCTGCCAGTGAAATGCCATTTATCATACTCAATTACACACACACACACACACACACACACATACACACACACACGTATATTTTGTCCATTCCGTTGCCACATACAAACTTCTTGAGGAAGGCATTTTGCCTACAGATCTTTAGTTTCAAGAATACAATCTAAGACCTTCTTACCGACCCGTGAAAGACTGCTGACGTGAGCTAATTATACTTTCTGATTTAGGATAGGGAATACATGCTCTTAGAGGCAGAGATAGAGTGCCTCACAGGTTAAATATAGCATATTTTAAATGATTTTTCATAAAAATATATTTCAATAGACTGGATTCACACAATATCAAAAATTGGATTCTGAAGAGAGCTGGCTGTTGTGTTTTGCTTTAATCTGTTCCTCCCCACCCCCCGCGAGAAGTGGTGGGCTAACGTACAGAATCAAACCTGTAGTGTGTGTGGCATGATGACACACCCTGCAATCACTGGATGCTTCATTTGCTTCATGCATAAGATAGGGCTGGCAACAGTAAAATGTTTCATATGAGAATTAACTCAATATGGAAAAAGGCACTTAGTTTAGTGCATGATATACTATGCACACTGAATAAATGTCACCGTAGCTATTATCATGACTTACACAAAACAAATGACAGTTTTCAAACACTATCCTAGAATATGGCTCCATTTTAAGCTTAATTTTTAAAAAATTATTGATAACCACAAAGAGTCGTTATAACTTACAACTGCTTGTATCTTCCATATGAGAAATGGAAACTCAGAACATTAACTGATATTCACTATTCCATAATAATAAAAGTATAATATGCTAATTAGACTGGACAGCCAAACAACCTTCTAGAGTCCTTCCAGGCGACCATCCGGATGAAGCTGGAGCTGCGAGGGACAAGCCCCTGGCTCATATGTTGTGCACCAGGCCTCTAGTCTAATAATCATGTTAATAACCCCCATACACGTTGAGATAAAATGTTTATAACATTTTTTTTCAAAACTAAAAATAGCGAGGAGAATGCTATTATTTTAACTTTTTTCAAGAAGTTTTCCATTTGTGACATCACATGGGAGGTAGTCTCTGGAAAGCTCATTGTACACCTAGGAATGGAAAAGGCAAATCAGAAGGGTCCCAGGTTTGATGACAATCAGGGGCACAAAACTTCGTTGCAGGCTGGTCCCAGGGCTGGGCTCCGCTCCGGGTGCGTGCAGGAGGCAACCAATTGATGTTTCTCTCACATCAATATGTCTCTCTCTTGCCCTTTCTCTTCCAATCTCTCTAAAAATCAATGGAAAAATATCCTCCATTGAAGACTTTTCTTATAAAAAGGGAAATCGTGTTTAGCGTTATTACGGGAGATACTTTTGAGCTTAAAGACTCTGAAATAAGACTGAGAAACCCTGGAGTTCACCAGACCACATATTGAGAAGTGAGGGTTTATAGCAAAGCTTCTACATGTGGGATGATTCTCTGGACTACAATTGTAAAGGTTACATAAATCTCATTGCTTTCACACAAATGGTTATGGCTTAGTTTTTATTCCAGTATGCACCCAAGTCTGAATTCTCCAAGGTTTTGTGGTGTAACATTGTTTGCCTTGAAAAGAAAAGATGTTTTTTACCCATTAGGTTAAGAAAATTCTAAGGTCAGCAACCTTTTCCTCTGGAAAGTCACCTTTGCCCCATTTCACTCAATGAATTGTTTGGAAGTAGTTTTGAAAGCACAGGAGTTTAAAACTGAAAGAAGAAAATCATATTTCTATTTACCTAGTTTACTAGGATACACTCTCAGGAAATACATAGCCACTTAAATGTGAAGGAGAAGGAAGGAAGGAAGGAAGGAAGGAAGGAAGGAAGGAAGGAAGGGAGGGAGGGAGGGAGGGAGGGAGGGAGGGAGGGAGGGAGGGAGGGAGGGAGGGAGGGAGGGAGGAAGGAGGTCATTCCATATGATATGTTGTTTAGATATTTGGCTAAATGTGTTTTTGAAAACTTTAGACTTTAAAAACTGATGATACAAAGTAAAGTAAATTTAACTATTTTAATAAAAAATAAATGGTTCCCAGAAATTGTTTTTAAATTACTTTTTTAAAAGAAGAGAAAAGTATTTTTGATATCTTATCTACCAGACTCAGGATAAATTTGTTCACTTTTCAACATTATTTTCTCTTTAAGAACTATGATTTTCCATGAAATAAGGAAAGGATTGCTTGTTTTAAAAAATTCTGAACACAGAAAATGTCATTATAGTTCTAAAATTTACACAGAAAAGGTCACATGAGCTCTCTAATGCTGAACACATCTGATGTGTCAACATCAAAAAAATGGTCAATGGAAAGAAGAGGAGACATATGTAATACTTTCAACAATAAAGAGAAAATTTAAAAATCTACCTGGCTGGTGTGGCTCAGTAGTTGAGCTTTGGCTCATGAACCAGGAAGTCACAGATTGATTTCTGGTCGGGGCACAAGCCTGGGTTGCAGGCTTGATCACCAGCAGGGGGCATGCAAGAGGCAGCCAATCAATGATTCTCTCTCATCAGTGAGGTTTCTATCTCTCTCCCCCTCTCCCTTCCTCTCTGAAATCAAAAAGATATTTTTAAAAAATGCTTCACTGACTAATAAAATAGTGTTCAAAACCTCTAAAACAGGACTTAGCACAGTAGGAACAATAACGCTACTTATATTTTTTTCTGTGTGTGTGTGATTGCTCCCATTATACACAGTTACCAATTTGTTCCATACAACACTGTATGGTAGGTGCTATTGACCTCATTAAATAGTCACATTAACTTAAAAACTGAGAAATTAAGTAATTTTTCTGAAGTTATGGAGATCATAGTTTGGAGTCAGAATTTGATCCCAGGTAGCTTCTACTGAGAACTGTTCTCTTTACCACTCAACTCTATTGCCAAACTTGGAAAACAATGAACACATAAAAGAGACATCTGAGTTCATGTTATGTTATTTTTCTTAAAAATTTAATGCAACTTTTTTTTCTTTGTATAATTTATACACACACAACAACAACAACCACAAAAGTTGCCCAGCTGGTGTTGCTCAGTGATTGAGCATCAGCCCATGAGCTAGGAGGTCCTGGTTCAATTCCTGGTCAGCACATGGGAAGTTTCAGCCTCCATCCCCAGTAGGGGGCATGTGGGAAGCAGCCAATTGATGATTTTCTCTCATCATTGATGTTTCTCTCTCTCTCTCTTTTCCACTCTTTATAAAAAAAATCAATAAAAATATATTAAAATAAACAAACAACAACAAAAAAAACAACAGTTGATTCAGTAGTGTTAATTAGAATTGACCGATAACAATAGAAAATGTCAAAAATGAAATCCTCAAGCTAGTATAGCCAGTGGCTAATTACATGAATCAAGAGTCAGGAAATGGCTTATGTCTAGCCTACCAACTAGCCACATATCTATGATACAATTGTACACATAATTTCTAAATAAATATCTCCAGACTTTCCTCTTATTTCCTTTCATTGCTTAGTAAAATAGGTTCCAACCAAAAAATAGTTTAAAACCAAAGATTGTCTTGAGACTACAGGCATTTAAAGTTAAATTGATTGCTAATTCAATAGGATTATCTATTCCCATAACCATTAAAATTTTAAGAGTTTTTAATTTATTGAATTTTTAACAACAAAACACGTCTTTATTATTTCCTAGACAACTCCACTTGACTTCTCCACTAACTACTTTTTTCAGAACTTCTACAGCGGATTGAATCATTTTGTTCACCAACTTTCCCCTCCTTCTCTATGTCAGTCTCTGGGAATAGCACCAACTTTAAAAGAGATGGTCTTGGCAGAAACACGGGATTCTTCTCAAATGTGTCTCTATCACCTCATTTCCCAGCTGCTAGCTGCCAAGTCCTTAGTTCCACCAGTTAAACAGCTGTAAAGAGTGATCCCTGCTGCATCCTGCTGCCATTTGCATGGCTCAGACCCCATCACCATCCCTCCCATGGCCCAAGTAGCCTCTTAGCAAGCATCCTCCTCAGGTTCGGCCTCCCCTCCAACACTTCTCCAGGATGTCTATCTATCACCAGAGATGTTCTCAAAGTATAAATCGAATCATGCCCTGCCCTGTTTAACATCTTGGGTGACTTCCATTTTCACAGAATAAAACAGAAATTATTTTTATAGCAGTGTTATTTACAATAACGAAGATATGGAAATAGCCCGAGTACCCATCAGTAGATGACCTGATTTAAAAAGTTGTGGTACATTTACACCATGAAATACTACCGCAGCTGCAAAAGAGGACTTCTTTCCCTTGGAGACAGCATGCATGGACCTGGAGAGTATTATGCTACGTGAAATAAGGCAAATAGAAAAAGACAAATATCACATGATCTCACTTATAAGTGGAATCTAATGAATGAAATAAACTGATGAGCAAAACAGGGCAAGAGTTATGGATGCATGGAACAGAGTAACAGACTCAGTGTGGCGGTGGAGGAGATAAAAGGGGACAAGAAGAGATTAGCCAAAGAACATATACAAATATATGCATAACCCACGGACACAGACAATGGTAGGGGGGAGGTCTGGAGGTGGGCATGGTTTGGATGGAAGAGAACAAAAAGGGAGAAAATAGGAGACATCTGTAATACTATCAGCAATACAAAAAAAAATGCCTTTAACATGATATACAGTGTGAAATGCCATGTACTCTACGTTCACTTTCCCTTTTCAGTTTGAGCCAACCATCCACCTATTTCCCTCAAACTCTTAAGGTCTTCTCTAGTCACTTGGAGGTTTGGAAAGCACACCGTATATGCCACATGGCATCTTTGTCTATGACTGGGATTGTGCATCCAACTTCTCCACCTAGCTCCTACTCAAACATCACAATGCATCTCCTGTCAGAAACATTCTCTAACCTCCCAGTGCCCTGCCTTGTCCTTCCTCCCAGCTGGCATCAGAAGATGCCACCCCCACCGTGGACACTGCTAAGGCTGACACACGGCTTGTAGATTTGTTTCCTCCTCTGTTTTCTCCTATTAATGAAGTGGATGGTAACACATTCATCCTTGCATCTCCAGTGCCCATTGCAGTACCTGGCGTATGATAGGTGTTCATTATTGAATGTGTAACAAGAGTCAACATTATAAATAAATCTATATCACCATTGTTTTCCTTTCTCTTCACTATGTTTAAAAAAGTGAGCCTTTATAATACACTAGTGGCCTGGTGCACAGATTCATGCAGACTGAATGGAAATTAATGAGAAGAAATATTTTAATATCGCTGTTCACTCTTTCTCTATAATAGAAGGGTCAACCAAATTCACGATCAACAATGACAGATGGAAAGACATGCATGTGATTGACGCCGGCAAGAGCTTTATATTACTGGCGTCAATCGCATCTATCTATCTATCTATCTATCTATCTATCTATCATATATATATATATATATATATATATATATATATATATATAGAGAGAGAGAGAGAGAGAGAGAGAGAGAGAGAGAGAGAAAGAGAGAGACAGAGACAGAGACAGAGACAGAGAGAGAGAGACAGAGAGAGAGAGAGAGAGACAGAGACAGAGATAAACTTGCTCAATTAGGCCTACTTTCTGATTTAGCTAAACTTTTTCCAGCCCAGTGAAGAAACCCAACTTCTCTTTCAGGTAATTGTTAGCCACACAGCAGTAAATATCAACATGAAGCAGATTATTATTGCAGATCATGCAGGGAGGACAAAGGGTACAATATTTAACTGTAGCAGTGTTTGACTATATATTCTGCAGTGAGAAAACCTAAAGTCATTTTCAATTTCTACTATTTCTTACTTCTTTTCAGTTGGGTCAAGTTTCTAAACTTTCTAAATCATCATTTTATTTTTTGGCTAATGAAAAGAAAACAGGATTCTACTGAGTCTCCTATCTACCTACTCCAGGACTTCTGTGAAGATCAAATGAGATAAGGCATGGGAAAATGCTTCACACACATTTTGTTAAAGTACAAAATGTTTGTACCTGGTTTTAAAGAAAGTTGTGTTCCTGGGCTGAAGAAACTCCAAGGAGGCTAGGGTGAGAAAGCCAGGCATTGCTATGTGACATCATTACCCAGTGCCCTCAGTGACTGTTTCTGGGCTGGGCTGGGCCGGGGGCTGCATTTTCCACCATGTGGTCTTGGCAGCATTGGCTGGGATTTGGTGGGGTGCTGCTCCAGGGTGGTGGTGGGAGGAAGATGAGTGTTGGTTTTACAGTGCCAGGTCCACAGTGCCACTTCTTTTTAAATGGCCAGTGCATGTCATGGCAGCTTCTGCACTGAGTGCCTGCCCCACGGTGGTCAGTGCATGTCATAGCTACCGGTCAGACAGTTGGACGGATACTTAGGCTTTTATATATATAGCTTAGTACTCATTAGCTTAATTAGTGACTCTTACTTTGAATTTTAAAGAGTTGTAAATATAACTAGTTGAATAAAAAGTTAATCAGGTTCTGTGTTTCATATTGCATAAGCTAAAAATTATTTTTAAATAGTAGCTTAACTGTAATAAGCTAAACAACAATAAAGTAGAATCTCATTTCTAGGTTCAAATAAAAGAGATGGATTGCTGATTTTTTAATGCTGTACCCTTTGTTCCCTTAACAGAATTCTGAATTGAGTTTGCCATGATTTAAAAATGTTTGAAGCAGCATGAATTCCCATATTTTAAACTCCACCTGCAGATGTTGAAAAATGTCAACACCTCTGTCTGTGCCCCATGACACAGTGCTCAGACCATGGTTCCAGGGTCCACCTTGTCTGAGTTCAAATTTTAGTTCTCCGTGACTCCCTAACTGCCCTTTGGGGCAAATTTCCCCAACCTCAATCAGCTTAGCTTGCTTGCTCTTTCCAACTTCAGTCTTTTCTCCTTAGGTTATTGGTAGACTAAGAGAAGATAAAGCATGACTAGAACTAAATGTGTTGCCAGGCGTAATAAGGCTCTATAGGTGATTCATTTTCTGGATTTTACTTTCCTTCTATTGCAACTTTGCTATTCTCTTTTACACTGACACTTCTTTGGAACACAGCCCACCAGGTTTTGCTGTAGGCATAGCCACGTGTTGCGGGCAGCACGCCTGAGCTGCTGCGCTGTTAGCCGTGTCTCAAGAGGCAGGGACGTTTGTGTAACATCTGCCTCTTCCAAACCAGCTGGCCTGCCTCATAAACCCTGCCTCCTGGGGTCCAAATCCCCAAAGTCAGCATGAAGCTCGCAGAGGATTCAGAGAGAAGACTGCTGGCACCGAGTAAACAATGGTTGATGATTCTGCAGGGTCACAAGTCAGGGCCTTTCTCGGGAGGGCAAACTCTGGATTGAACAATAACCGCTTTTGCCTAAATTGCTCTAAGCCAGACTTTCAGAGATGAGGTCTGCACTTAATAATGGTGTCCGAGCATATGGCTGGCAGTGCCTGCAGGAGGGGGGAACTGAATGGTTTTGGAGATGAGGGCATGCAAATCGTCTGGATGGAGTCCAGTACGGGATAACGAGGGGGACTGGCAGCCAGGCACATTGCAACTAGACTCACACCCGACTCTTGATTCTCAATAAATTGTGTCGGAACTAGAGAGCTAAAAGGAACAGTGAATGGAGGGAAGATCATTTGTTCTTCCTTCTCTCTTGATACCTCTCTTACTGTCCATATCACCTTTCTCCTATTAAACTATGTGGGCAACTGTTTTATCAACTCTACTTGCTTGTGAATTCCGAAAGAGCTGGGTGTGTGTCCAATATGCCAAAGAAAGATGAATAACTCAATGACAAATACCACGCCCATACTCAAACCACATCTCCAAATAGAATGTTAAGCTTTGATATGAATTAGATGTTAGCCAGGAAGCAAAATAAATGTATTGTCAATTGGATAACCACCCCAGGTGAAGCCATTTCAATAACAAAAAAGGATTGTTACAATCTGCGTTTCATATTCAAGTAAGAGGAAGACGAGTTTAAAAAACAATGTTCTTTTTAAAAATGCATTAATTAAAGTATTACATGTGTGCTTATTCCCCCATTACCCCCTCACCTTTCCCCCATTCATGCTCTCACCCCCCCTGTTGTCTGTGTCCATTGGTTAGGCTTCTATGCATGCATACAAGTCCTTTGGTTGATCTCTCCCCCTCACCCCCATCCTCCCCTACCTTCCCTTAGGTTTGACATTCTGATCAATATTTCTCTGTCTCTGAATCTGTTTTGGTTCATCAGTTTATGTTGTTCATTATTTTCATGTGATATTTTTCTTCTCTGCCTAGCTTATTTCACTTAGCATAATGCTCTCCAGTTCTATGCTGAATTATCACTGGTCTTTAGGATTTGATCTGAGTGGGAGGAAACAGCCCCTTGAATGGATCTATAAGTGATCATGTCCATAGGATTCCATGTGAGACATTAGAAGGGATATGGTCTGATCACAATGGATAAAATGTGAAATAAAATAGGAGGCAGGATAGACACTGATTTGCAGATGACAGCGCAGTGAGGAGCATGTGTGAAAAACTAGGTGGATCACAGACTCGATGGTAGTTTTTGCTTTTGTTTTGGTGGCATTGATTGACTGGGCGTCTCCAGAGGAGAGAAGAGTGAAGTGAAATGTGTGCACATTGCAATGAGGTCTATAAGATCCCTGAAGACTAACTGGCTTTATAATTTAAATTAAATAACAAGGTCTCCACTCAATGGAAGATTCAATTAGGCAAGATCAATGATAACAACTGTATATTTTCAACAAATTCAAAAAGGGGGGCAGAAGGATATTACATCTATAGTACATGTAACTACGATTAATTTGTACTTTGTGACAAGATTCCTGGGAAAAATAAAACTCAGTCAGCAGTTAGGATTTACTCTGGGATTTCATGGACGCTGTTGTTTTTTTTTAAATCAATGTACCTGAGTTCCTAACAGACATTTATCCACATAAAATACAGAGATCAATTATAATTAATTTTTCAGCTTAGGACAGCTACATAAGTGAGCTGGCAAGTTATATGGCTTGGTTAATCATCTCTTTATGCTTTGCTGAAAAATTAATGGGAATTACACCTTTTAAATAGACAGAAAATTATCTGGCACTTTATTTCTTATTCTCTCTGTAAGTAACTACCTGTAACATATAGAAAACCATAAAGTTTCCACACAAAGAAAGCTTTTAGAAACAAACACAGTAATGTTGCAAGATACAAAATCACTGTACAAATATGCACTGCATTCCTATATGCCAACAACGTGATTGCAGAAAAATAAAAAATAAAATACCTAGGAATAAACGTAACAAAGGATGTGAAAGTCCTATATACTGAAAACTACTAAGAGAGATTGAAAATGACACAACGCATGTTTTGGGTTCATGGATTGGAAGAAGCAACATATTTAAAGTGTCCACATTATCCAAAGAAATATAAAGATTGAATTTAATCGCCATCAAAATCCCAATGACATTTCTTAAAGAAATAGAACAAAAAACCATCAGATTTGTATGGAACCACAAAAGACCCTGAATAGCCAAGATAATCCTGAGAAGAAAAGAATGAAGCCAGAGATACCATCGTTCTTGCCTTTAAATTATACTACAGAGCGATTATAATCAAAACAGCATGGCATTGACAGGAAAAGAGGCACACATTCCAATGTGGGTAACTACATCGATATACCTCACCTGTCAGAATGGCTATTTTCAACAAGACCAATGGCACAGAATAGACAGCCCAGAAACGGTAGTAAATAGAAACATATACTTTTTCACAAAGGAGCATAAAACACACAATGGGGATAACAGCAAGTCACATGCAGGAGAATGGAATTAGACTACAGTTTGTCCTCAGGTACAAAATTAATTCAAAATGGATCCAAGACTTAAATATACGATCTGAAATAATAAATTACATAAAAGAAAACAGGTATTAAACTCATAGTTCTTGGACATAAGAAAATTTTATCCCAAAAACAAGAGAAGTAAAGGCAAAAATAAAAGAATGGGACTGTATCAAAATAAAAAGCTTCATCACGGCAAAAGAAACTGTCCACTCGCCAGTGTGGTTCAATGGTGGGAGCATTGTCCTGTACACTGATAGATTGCAGGCTCAATTCCTGGTCCGGGCACATACCTAGTCTGTGGGTTTGATCCCAGGTTAGGGCATGTATGAAAGGTAACTGATCAATGTTTCTTTCATACATTGATGCTTTTCTCTCTATCTCTCCCTTCCCCCCCTTTCCCCTCCCTGTAAAATCAGTAAAACTTATCCTTGGGCAAGGATTAAATGGAAACAAAACTGCCAACAAAAAGCAAACAACCAACCAAAGCATAGATGATATTTGCGAACAACAGCCCCCAAAACAGGCTACAACAGGTTCATATCCAAAATATATAAAGAACGCATACAACTCAAAGCAAACAAACAAATGAGCTAATTCACACACGGGCACAGAACCTGAACGGGAACTTCTCCTAAGAAGACACACACATAGCCAACAGATACATGAAAAGATGCTCAGCTTCATTAGCTGTTAGGTAAACACAAATGAAAACTACAGTGATATAACTCACCTGTCAGAATGCCTTTTTTCAACAAGACAAGAAATAGCAAGTGCTGGAGAGAGTGTGGAGAAAAAGAAACCCTCATTCACTGCTGGTGATAATGGAAACTGGTACAACCACTATGGAAAACAGTATTGCAGAAAGATAAATATCACATGATCTCGCTCAGTTGTGGAATATAATGAACAACATAAACTAAAGAACAAAAATAGATCCAGAGACAGAGAAACATTAAGCAGAATGTCAAACCTCAGGGAAGGTAGGGGACAGTGAGGGTAAGGGGAGAGATCAACCAAAAGACTTATAGACATGCATGTAAGCCTAACCAATGGACACAGACACCAGGGGGTTAGGGGCATGAATGGGAGGTGGGGAGCAATGGGGGAATAAGGACACATATGTAATACCTTAATCAATAGAAATTTAAAAAATAAAGTTACCATATAAACCAGCAATCCCTCTCCTGGGTATCTATGTGAGAAATTCAGAAACATTGAGTTCCAAAGATATAAGCACCTGGGTGTTCATTGTAGCATTATTCATGTGAACTACCTTTTTGTAGAAGATTGGGTAAAGAAGATGTGGGACATATACAGAATGGGATATTACTTAGCCATAAGAAAAGATGAAATAATGCCATCTGTGACAACTTGGATGGACCTTGAGGAGATCGTGCTAAGCAAAATGAGTCAGTCAGAAAAAGCGAAGAACCATATGATTTCACTCATATGTGGGACATAAAGCAGAAACACAAAGACACAGACAACAGTATGGTGTTTCCCGGAGAGAAGGGGGTTTTGGGAAAGCGTAAAGAGTGTCGACTATAAGGGTATGGGAGGAGATTTGACCCTGAGTGAGGGGCATACAGAAATGTACCCTTGAAAATGATCTTATTAACCAACATCACCCCAATAAGCCTAATTAAAATTTTAAAGTAATAATCTCTAGAAATAGTTGGTCGCTTCTGCTATATTTAGAGAAAATTAGAGTATATGTTCAATCATATGTGAATATTTTTAAAAATTGATCCTCTATATCCAATCAGTTTTCAAAAAAACTATCCAATATATATTCTTCTCCAACTAATTAGAAAAGAAAATATTTCATTTCATGAGAATGAGGAAGTAAAAAAGAAAGAGAGAGGGAGAAAGAGAGAGGAGGGAAAGAAGGAAGGAAGGAAGGAAGGAAGGAAGGAAGGAAGGAAGGAAGGAAGGAAGGAAGGAAGGAAAGGAGGGAGGGAGGGAGGAAGGAAAAAGATATAAGAGAAAATAATAAATAAAGAACAAAACTGTGTAAGTTAAACTTTAAAACACTTTTAATTGCTGAATTTGTCTTCTACACCCAAATCTGAGGAAAGATATTAGATTAGCTGAAGAAAAGGGACATGACAGAAATAATAAATAATCTTTAAGATTTTTATGTTTTTATTTTTTAAATCAGAACCTCTGACATATCTATTTTATTGAACTAAAATTACAAGGCCAGCTAGACAAGGTTTGAGTTAGGGGGATATTTCTATTAAAAGAACTATCTATCAGTAGAAGCTAAGCTAGCAAATAGGGTATTTGTAATAAGAATGGTTTATCGCACAGAAATCCAGGTAAGGCCTAGAAAATCTAGACACTGGCCAGGACAGAAATATAGCAATATATCATAGATGAACTCTAGTACAAGTTTGGGATTCATGTAGTCAGGTATTTGACATGAACCTTATTACTAAAGAGAAAGGGTGATAAAAATTTTGACAGTAAGGATGGTTAATGTCCTCAACTGATTTCAAAGAATGTCTTGAAGAGTCAAAATATTTAAGTTTAAAATTCTACTGTGTATAGTGACCATGAAAATATGGTATAATAAAAACATACACATAAATCAATGCAACAAAAAGAGAGCCAGAAATAAACCCACACATATATGACCCATTAATTAATGACAAAAGAGATAAAGACAATGAGGACAGGTTATCAGAGAGGAAAGTAGAGGGGTGGAAGGTAAAACAGGGTATGTGAGGGATAAACAGTGATGGAAGAAACTTGGCTTGAACACACAATAGCATATACAGGGGATATATGATAGAACTGTATACCTGAAACCACTATATTTTATTAACCCCTTGTCACCATAATAAATTCAATAAGAAAAATTTCCCATAGAAATTGGATACAAAAAATTGTATTGGGGAAACTTGATAGCCACATGCAAAAGAATGAAATCGAACCACCATCTTATATCATACAATGAAGTTAACTGAAAATGGATTAAAGAAGAGTTGACTGTAAGAACTTAAAGTTTAAAACTCCTACAGGAAAACCTAGGTAGTAAGCTCTTTGAATTTGGCATAAAAAGCAAAGGCAGTAAAAGCAAAAATAACCCAGTATGACTATGTAAGATTAAAAACTACTACACAGCAAAAGAAGCCATCATCTATATAAAAAGGCAACCTACTAGGGAGAAGAAAATATTTACAAATCATATATCTATCAAATGGATTACTTTACAAAACACATAAAAAAACTCATATAACTGAATAGCAAACAAATAAAGACATTTTTAAGTCTGATTTTTAAAATGGGCAGAAGATTTAGGTAGACTTTCCTCCCTCCAAACATGACACAGAGATGGCCAACAGGTACATAAAACGATGCCAGCATCATTTCTTACTTCAGAAATGCACATCAAAGCGACAATGCGATATCACCTCAAATCTGTTAGAATGGCTATTCTCAAAAAGAGAAAAGAAAAAAAAAGTATTGGTGAGGCTGTGGAGAAAAGGGGGACCTTTGTGGCCCAGCTGGTGTATCTCAGTGGTTGAGCACTGACCTAGTAACCAAGAGGCCATGGTTGATTCTCAGTCAGGGCATACCCCCAGGTTGCAGGCTTGATCCCCAGGAGGGGATGTGCAAGAGGCAGCCAATTAATGATTCTCTCTCATCACTGATGTTTCTCTCTATCTCCCTTCCTCTCTCTGAAATCAATAAAAAAAACATATTTTAGAAGGGAAAAAAGAGAACATTTACACGTCAAAGAACAACAGAGTGTTACAGAAAGATACACGCAAGTTAAGGTGCCTATAGCTCAGGTGTGTGGCCCAGCGTCGGCTCCTAAGAAGGCTGATTCCTTCTCCTGTTTTGTTGAAGGCGCTTAGGGAGAAGGCACGGGAGGCTGCTTCTGCGAAAAGGCAGAGGACTTTGTATTTTTCCAGAAATAAAAATATTATAGGGAACCTTTTATCTCAACGTAGAGAGCCAAACTGACAGAAACAAGCAATGGCATTGAAACTACACTTACATCTCGACAACAAAGCCTTTTTTTTTAATGGAAAACTCTTTATAATGGAAACTTCTATGTCAGGTGTGGTCTCTGTGTGGGATTCTACTCATTAAAGATGAATTTTAAAAATTCACAGGGCAAGAACATAACACTTGAGATTATTAAAACAACCACCACAAAAGCATTTTTAAACTCACCAAATGGGAAATGGCCAAACACTTCCTGAAGTGACCTATTGTAGACACAGAGTGACCTGGGCATCCTTTTGAGCCTGGCTAGCTCCCGGGGTGAGCACGGAAATGCCTGCAGCCCAGGAAATTCAAATCTAGGCCAACGAGGACAGCTGGGTCCTGTATAATGAGGATCAGCCAACTCACATGGACTACTCTAGCATTTTGAGAATGATATTGCTACCTTTAGGTATGAGGGCAAGAGCCTAGAAGAGACAAGATTTTCCAAAGAGCATATGGTGGAGGGTTTATCCAAGGGTAAGTGGAAAGTTTCCATCCCTAACACTGAGGCAAGCGAAGCTCTTGATTAATGATTGTCTTCTGTGCCCAATATGTTCACCAGGTCTGTGGTGAGGGCCAGATGCCAGCCACCACGAATGCTCCAAAAAGAGGGGGAAAACCTGAAAATTGCAGCCAGACCATCTGCTCTGGGATGCAACTCGGTATTGACTCTCAATCTAAACGTATCGTCGGATGTGGGAGACTTCTTAAGAATATCCCTCTGGTATCATATTTCTGTTCAAATATTTATTTAGCAAATACTGAGACATGCTGCTGCAGTAAGACCTGGCTGGTATTGAGCATAAACCAGAGCCCATGGCTATTGGAAGGAGGTTTATTGGTACTTTGGACTGTGCAAAACGATCAAAATGCTCATCAAAGTGTTTAATTACATAGGGACAAAACGCGCATACTACGTAAGACAGGTGTTTCAAAAAGTGAATTGGTTACTTTATAGTTGCGTTATATAATGCCATGCACTGTGTGTTATACCAATAGCATTTGATCTGAATACTTGATTATGTCAATTGTATTTCCCTAGATGATATAAAACATGTGTGATATGACTTAATTAATTTAATACATTATTACCAAGCTAGATAAATAACTCTACTTAAATCAATAGCTTATCCCCAAACTATAAATTAGGAAAAATGTTCAATCTCTAAACCCTAAGAACTATAAAATAATGAGAAATTATTAAATTAATTAAGCAAGAGCTGAATAAATATAACAACGTAAGTCGGTTCCATATAGAAAAAACATATATTCTTGTCAAAATGTCAAGAACCAATTGGTTCTCCATATATATTTTAGTAATATTCATATGTTCAATTGCACAGGTGTTTAAATTTACCATGTAGACAAAATATCTGAAAGACCGCCTAAACCGATTAAATCCTTTCAGTTCACAGTCCTATGTGGGCAGTCTAAATATTCAACCATTTTGGTCTAAAGACATATTGAAAAAAGAGAAGAAAAAAAAATTCCCTAGAAGTGATTTTTCGAAAAAGACTGATGCTTCCAATTCCAGGAATCTTTCGTTGCCAAATGTCTTTTTCTCCTCTTTTTCTGCATGAGAAAAATGAGGAAAAGGTTGATGCCGAACAATCAATTATCCCCCGCTCTCTGCATATAGATGTGAGATATTGGCATAATTTCATCTTGTAACACACAGTCTAGTCAAATGAAGATCATGGATTTTATTAAGTACATTTTCTTCTGTTCAATGGCAACTCTCTGAGTAACCTTTTCAATCGTGTTCAACACTGAACTGCAACCATACTGTCACAGCCTTCACATAAGTGCAATCCCAGGACCACGTTTCCTATGGTGTTGGAGGGAGCACAGGTCTTCTCAGCCCCAGGTCTGTGTCGGCCAGTGTTTAGACTGGACTTCACTCCCGCAGTGCTCTTGATGTTAAAAGACAATTCCAGAATGACTTTTCCGTGGGTGTTTCCAAAGCCCAATGAAGTGGCCTCAAATGCAATGTCAATAATTTTAGAATATTCTATTCTACCAGTGTTATAAATGCGCTACTCTAATTGGGACCTCTCCATCCCCTAATCTGTCTAACTGCGTTGTTCATTTATAAAAAATCATGGAATCCTCTCAGTTTGTGACATGAGCAAGCTCTCTCCTTATTTCCTTAAAACACATTTGGGGAATAAAATGAGTCTTTCTTACCTCAATCCAACTGCTATTCATCTCCTGGCTTAAAGCGCCCAGTTGGACAGGTAAGACTGTCTGCTTGGGAAGTCCATATTGGGACAAGAAAGAAAATTAGCATTTATTGAGAAATCTCTAGATTCTAGATGATGCCCTCGTGTTTTATTATCTCTGAGGCACAAGATCTTTTTTTTTTACAAATGAGGACACAAAAACTAGGAGATGAAATATGTGGGAACTTACTCAAAGGCACATGACAGCAGGACTGATATTCAAACTGCGATTTCTTTTTTCCTTTCATTGCACCTAACTAATCGTCATTCTAGGAAGAACACATACGTTTTTTAAATAACAAAAATATGCGTAAGGACATGAGATGACAAACATTGCTTAGTTCTTCAAACTAAATAGCAGGGTCCTGAAATTCTCACCCAACTTAAATATTTTATGACCCTATTGGACTACAAGATACCATGGTTCCTACCAAGGTTTTTGTTAATAAGTTATATTATATTGGAAAAAGTCATTCTGTATTTTTTAAACATAGCTACACATCTTTTTAATTTAAAGAGTGCTCTTTAAAAATAAAACTCCTATAATGACATCCGTAGCACATATTATTTTATTAATATTCTTCTACTAAACACAAAGTAGTATTTTAGTGAATTTGTGTTGCTTGCATCATTTTCAATATTTTTCTGCTTTCAAGCACAAAGGGATATAATACTTAATACTTATGATTTGAGGGTTTTTTAATATAACTCAAAATAATATAAAATTTAAATCACTCAAAGAATGACAATTTGGATGCATACATTAAAATATAAGGCCTCAGCAGAAACTAGTAATTAAGACATTAAGAGAATAATTATATATTCATAAATGGTAAAGACAGAAATTCAAAATAAATATAGAATTTTGAAATAATTTCCCGAGTGTAATTCATATCATTTTATAAAAAAATATAATATTCATGTAATATGGCTACACAGAAAAATGATAAAAGGACAGAACTTATAAGTAAATGAAAGTTTTTGGCAAGGTGTAGGGTTTAAGCATGTTCAATAAATGATTAAACATAGATAGATAACTAGACAGATACATGTCTATGATGAAAACATGTGATACACCAAGAGTGAATCAATTTTGTGTAATTCAATTGTGAAAAAAATGCAAACAAACCAAATGGAAATTTATGTGTGATTTTTTTTTTTACCTTACAATTTTGAGCTAAAAAAATATTTTTTTGAAAAACATTAGCTTTTTAAATTATAGTAGATAATAAAATTTCATTTTAGAGACTAGGAGAAAAGATTTAAGTACATTTGTGCACTTCTACAAATGAAAAAAATATATTTTCCACATTATTAGCATATTAACATGCATAACTTACTGGTAAATATTAAATATTAAATATACTGAGTATTTTAATTGGTGAATAAGCATTCAGTACAGTATTTACAATTGTAGTCATAGTGTATAATATTTAGTTAATTCACAATGAGTTGAAATAAGAATATTTGTTGGGAAGCAGGTGAAAATTTTTAATAAATCACTAAGCACCTTAGATATGAGACTTTTGACCAAAGGAAATGCAGAATTTGAGAGCTGGATGTGCGCTGATCCTCCTTTAAATATCCTATCTAATAAAAGAGTAATATACAAATTGACCATCACTCCAACACACAAGATGGCTGCTCCCATGTGGTCAAACATGGCCACCACAAGATGGCCAGCAGGGGAAGGCAGTTGGGGGTGATCAAGCCTGCAGGGGAAGGGAGTTAGGGGTGACCAGGCTTGCAGGGGAGCAGTTAAGCATCAATCAGGATGTCACAGGAGTGGTTAGGGGGTGATCAAGCTGGCTGGCAGAAGCGGTTAGGCAGGAAGGCAGGCAGGTGAGCAGTTGGGGGCCAGTAGTCCTGGATTGTAAGAGGGATAACTGATTACCTGTTTAGGCCCGATACCAAATCGGGCCTAAGCAGGCAGTTCGATATCACTCAAGGAGTCCCAGATTGCAGAGAGTGCAGGCTAGGCTGGGGGGCATACACTCCTGTGCATGAATTTCATTCACCAGGCCTCTACTATTCCTTAATAAAAAAAGAGGCATCACCCTGAAGAGGTGGCTCACTTGGTTGCAGTGTTGTCCCATACATTAAAAGTTTGCAGAGTCAATTCCTGGTCAAGGCACATAACTAGGTCCAGGTGCAATCTATGACAACCTATCACTGTTTCTCTCTCACATTGTTGCTTATCTATCTATCTATCTATCTATCTATCTATCTATCTATCTATCTATCATCTATCTTTCCCTCACTCTCTAAAAAAATCAATAAAGAATTGAGGATTAACATGAAAAAAGAAAGAGGCATCTATCTCTTACTTTGATTAATTAAGCAGGTGCTAATGTCATCCAAATAGCATAGTATCCATGTTTATAGTACGGACAGATAATTTAGAGATTGTTGATTTATCCGTGTCATCATCAACATCATCAAATTCTTCATCAGCATTGTCATCACTGAAATTACTATATCTCCAAATCTCTTATAACAAGAATTCTGATATTAGAAGCAGGAGTAAATTCATCTGAATTGTGGAGGGGAAACAACGTTGACATACAACATTAAACAAGACAGCACATGCTATTTATGGCTGGGAGACGGCGGCATCGTGAAGTAGACAGTAATCTAAGTGGCCATCATTCAATGGCAACAAAAATAGAGCATCACTTCGACGGGGAAGAGAGAGAAATATGAACAACAATTGCCCCTGCAGACCACAGTCACAGCTGCTGCCCCAGAAGACATACTACAAGTGAGCTCTCAATGCAAACTATTTGACAATAAATAACACACATAGGAACTAAACTCTCTATAATGTGAGTGAAATTCTATTAAATCAGTGCCATGTTCAAGACCAATGGTTGTTTATCATCAAAACACAAACACCATTATTTGCAAAATGATTTTGTATACACACCAGTGGCCTGGTGCACAAATTCATGCACAGTGGGGTCCGGCCTGCCCCAATGGCAGCTGATTGGGGCCAGACCACCAGAGGTAGGGGCTGTGAGAGGCAATCCAGACTCTGATCAGGCCAGTTGGCCACTACAGTGCTTGTCACAGTGACCAGTTATTCTGGTCTTTCGGGTTGTTCTGTTTGCTTAGCTTATATATAGCTATAGATAAGAGTTATCCTACCTAATAAAAGAGTAATAGGCAAATTAACCATACCTTCGTTACATCAAATAAGCCACACCCGCAAGCCAATCAGGATTGTTATGCAAATTAACACACAACCAAGATGGCTGCTGCCAATGGCAGGCCAGGCCGGGCGGGCTGGGGGCAGGGCCAGACAGCAATTGGCCCCGATCACAGGGCAATCGTTTTGTTGGGTGCCCCAAGCCGGGGGCAAAAAGGCCTTGCCAAGAGGCCTTTTTGGCCTTGGGCAGGCCGGGCCGGGTTGGGGGCGGGACCAGGCAGAGATTGGCCTGATTGCAGGGCAATGGCTAGCTGGGATTCCCTGGCTGAAGTCCCCTGCCCAAGGATGGGAAGTTTCGGCCAGAGGCTTTTGGCCTTGGGCAGGCTGGGGGTGAGCCATTGGTAGGGCATTCCCTGAGGGCTCCCAGTTTGTGAGAGGGGGCAGGTTGGGCTGAGGGACCACCTACTCCCAGTGCACGAATTTTATGCAACGGGCCCCTAGTATATTTAAATGAATATGAGAATGCATCCAGGTTATTCTAAGATTTCAAATCACTCCAAACCTGATATACCTTTATAAATTACACATATTTATGTAATTTATAGCAGATGCCCAAAATACCTGTACAATATGGTCTCCTGAAGAAAACATCATCAACATGTAGCCTATAACTCCTGGAGTTCTAATATGTCCCATTTAGTTCTTTTACTGACACTATTTCATTAACTATTTATTGGGTAAAAAGACACCTTCCACTTCATTGGTGTAAGGTAGTATTGTAGGTAGCATATTTTCAATGTTGCACAAGTTCCTGCACCAAGGAAATGACATTCTAGAGGTCAAGAAAGATAATCAGAAAATATCCAGTACGTATCTAAGTAAATGTGATGAAAACATACTGCATTAAAATGAAAACAAAAAAAACATGCTTTGTGTGTATATTGGCCAAGAATGACATTCAGAGTGGATGATATTTAGATAAAAACCCGAATAATGGAAAGGAAGGCAATTATGTGAAAGGCCAAGAAAAGAGTCATCTAGGCACAAGGAAAAGCAACTCTGAAGGCCTTGCGGCAGAACAGAATTCTCTCTGCATACCATCAAATACGCCATCAGGGCCATGAACCAGGAGGGGTGGGAGTGAGGGTGGAGGAACTCAAAGTGAAGCTAATGGGTAGACGAGGGATTCATACGGGGCCTGGAAAAAAAGAAGCAGATTTGACATCATGTGAAGGTTAGTAGGGAGGCGGGGGGGGGGGGGGGGGGGGGGCGCGGGTGTGGATCTAAGCAGGGGATCAACATAATCTGATTCATATTTTTCCCAAAGGTGATTTCAGGTTCTGGATAGATAATAAAACTTAGGTTAGAGCAGGAGAAAGAAAAGGTGATTGAAACAGAGACAAATGATACTGCCTTCGTCTAAGACATGGGTGAAGATGGAGACAGAGGCTCCTGGAAGATAGTTTGGAGACAGAAACGCCACTCACTACCTGCATATGCAATGTTGAGGGTAAATAAAAGGGGATTTAAAATAACAACTTCCTGGTTACTGGATTGTACCATTGTTGACTGCATGATTCCATTTACTAAGATGGGGGAGAAACTAGTTTAGGAGCTTGAAGACAGGCTGTGTTTGAGATCCCTATAGGACATTTAACGAAAACAAGTTGTACATACACAACTTGGAGGGGTCCAGGCTGGCCTATTAAGTCAAGGATTGCGGACAAGCCGGTGGCATTTAAAACCCTGGACAAGGGACCACAAATGAAAGGATTTCCACTTGCCAAAATGGGTAGAGGAAAGTCAGGAAAGGAAATGAGTGTAAGCAGCCAGCAAAGTCAGAAGGCTGGTGTGTCAAGGAGGAAGACACTGACTGTGTTGAAATATGCTGGGGGGGGGGGGGGATGCCAATTAAGTCAGGATAACTCAGAACCCACTGTCACCGCTGGGGAGAGATAATTCAGTTGATTGTTGGGAAAGAATTCAGTTGGGGGTGGAAGGGTTTTTTTTTTTTTTTTTTTTATGAATAGGGAGGAACAAGGGACAGAGTAAATCTAGAATATATTTTCAAGACACATAGAGACAGATAAGAGAACTCCTCAAAAAAGGTGGGGAAATGGGGTCCATATTATTTGAGAGGAACCTGAAAAGAAAAAAGACAAAAAAATTGATACAAATGCAAATTGTAGTGACTTCCATTTCTTCATTACAAGGAGACAGGGCACTAAGAAGAGGGGAGAGAAGAAGAGAAGGGGAGGGAAGGGAAGAGGGGAGGGAAGGGGAGAGGAAGGGAGGGAAGGGGAGAGGAAGGGAGGGAAGGAGACAGGAAAAGGGAGGGAAGAGGAGGGGTGGAGGGGAGGGGAGGGGAGAGGAGAGGAGAAGGGGGAAGGGAGCGGAGGTGAGAGCAAGTGGGGGACAGGGGAGGCTTTCTGAAAGATTTCAGGAGAAAAGGTAAACATGGTGATCTCAATGTATAGGAAAGGGAAATGCTAGAAAAATGGCATGAGTGTAAAGTGCTGATTATCTGCATTGAATGAGCTGCGAATTTACAGGACACACAGTCAATCTGTTTTGTGTGTGTATTTTTTTTTTTCTTCTCCAGAAACATGAAGCTGCTTCTGTGTTAGGCATGGAAAACCTGTTTTGGACTCAACAAAAACTGCAGCTCCACTCCAGGCACTCCCTCCACTATTCCAAATCTCTGTTTCTCCTTTCCCTCCCAGATGCCCTGAACAGATTTAAATTTTCTACTTCCTTCTGTGGCTTTCTTAAGCCTGTGTACTTTGTTTCCTTTAAACTGTTACGTTTCAACTAAAAAGTCAATTAGTATACATGAATATATAAAGAAAGCAAAACATATACATAAGCCTCATAAGAATTAGCAGTATGCATATACAGAACTATACATATTAGAAACAGTTCTAAAACTAAAGTGTGTGTGTGTGTGTGTGTTTAACATTATCTCTCCTTTTACAATCTTACAATGTTTTGGTTGCTGTTGGGATCTACTTCAAATACCACCGCTGTTCATAGAAGAGTTATGTTCCCTAGTAACAATGTCTTTTACCTTCACCATCTTTCATACAACAACAACAAAAAAAAACCCACAAAATTATATCTGCATAATTTTTGAGTCATAAAACCCTAAAATAATCACTGAAATTATTTTTTTTAATTTAAGTGTATATCTATCTCTATGAGACATTCATAAATAACTAGAATCATGTGATTTTTAAAAAATAGCCTTAAATTATGGATATGTTCTGATGCCTTTGGCCATTCTCCTATACAGAATCTAATCTTTAATATCTGATTAGTGCTAATTTCCATGAAATTATGAAGTATAATTTCAGAGTACCCCATTTCGGGGGCATGCATATTGCTGAAAACTATTCACTTTTAGAAATAATTCTATATTAATAAAGAGAAAATATGCAAATTGTGTCACTCCCTCACAAAGATGGCAGCACCTATAGCCAATAAGGAGGCAGCACCCGGTTGACTCAGCTCTGCCATGGCAGAAGGCATGCAGAAAGGCCGTTCCTCACACCTACCTCCTGAGTCACCCAGTAACCTCAGCCCTCCAGCCACCCAGGGTTGGCCCAAGGCACAGGCGAGCCACTGACAGTGGTGACCCAGCCGCCCAGGGCTGCCTGAGGCTCAGGTAACCAGGGCTGGCCGAGGCTTGTGCTGCTGGCAGTGGCAGCAGCAGAGGTGTGATGGGACATTGCCTTCCCCTAATTGCCAGACTGTGAGAGGGGGCAGGTGTGGCTGAGGGACACCCCCCCCCCCAGTGCATGCATTTTCAGGCACCAGATCTCTAGTGCTTTGATAAATGTATTTTTCACATAAAAGCTTTATTTCATCTGTGATCATTTCCTAGAACGGGAATGGTGTGCCTCAAAGATAGGAGGATCCTAAACACACTGACTAAGGATTCTTTGAAAAAGTTGTATAAGTTAATACTCCCATCAAAAGTGGATGACAATATGGATTTCAGGGCACCTTCATCATCTCTTATTAATATTACTTTTTAAAAACATGTTATTCCCTAACCAGTTTGGCTCAGTGGATAGAGTGCCGGCTTGAGGACTGAAGGGTCCTAAGTTTGATTCCAATCAAGTGCATGTACCTTGGTTGCGGGCACATCCCCAGTGGGAGGTGTGCAGGAGACCGCTGATTGATGTCTCTCTCTCATTTATGTTTCTAACTTTCTCTCCCTCTCCCTACCTCTCTGTAAAACAATCAATAAAACATATTTTTAAATAAATAAATAAATAAATATAACACGTTACTAATTTCTTATGGAAAATTATCAACACCACCTATATACTTCAGTGATATATTTTTAACACTGAAGGGTGCTTTGGGGTCAAGGAGTGCGCCTGTTATGTCTTACTTATTGTTGTATGATCCCATATGCCTTGCTTAAAACACTCAATAAATGATTGATGTTTGACGGAATAAATAAACTTTTCTCCCGAGGCCCACGTTTATCATTGCCTATGGTATACCTCTACCTGATGAACCACAGAAATCCCACGTTCCACATGCCATGAATTAAACTCATGCCAGTGCCCAATCTTCTTAGTTTCACAGTCACCTCTGGAGTCACCCAAGCTTGAAAATGTCCCAGTCATTTGCAGATGTTCTTTCGGCATCAGACTCTATACTCAATAACCCACCCAGCTGCGTAGATCATTCTGTGTATTTTTCTCCTGAATCTTCTCGATAGGACTTCCAGCCTCTTAGTTCTCATTGTCATTGTTTGATGCCTTTACTATACCCACAGTGTCCTAAATGGGCAGCCCACTGTGTACTTCCATTTCTGTCTTCCCAGAGGCCACCCCGGGGATCCTGAAGCCCTATCACCCTATTGAACGAGGTAATTGTTGTGGAGGTCGTCTTTGTGTTGTAGGATGCTAGACAGCACCCCAAGCTTCGATGCACTAGATGTCAATCAGGACTCCCTGCTGTCCCAACCAGAAATGTCCTAGAATTAGGCAATCACACTTGGGTGGCAAAATTGTCCTACCCAACCCTCTGCCCCTTGACCTTCATCAGAATCACTGGTGCACTCTAGGTAGCAAGACTTACAGGTTTTCTTATTTCTGGAAGGCTGAAGTCCAAATTTCCAATGAGATTTAGGTTCCTTAAAATCTGATACCTTTTTACCTTTTCCAGATTCATGGTTTACTATAATCTCTATTTCTCTCCTGCCTTTTCCCTCCAATAAAATAGGACATCTTCCTATGTGCCTTCCATTATAAATAGAACCTATCCATTCTCCAACATCCGCCTCCTGTGTCCTCATTTCTATGATTCCTTTCTTGGATCCTGTGATTTGCTAGCTCTCGGATACTGTTTGGTACTTTGTTCTGTCACATTATGGATATGTAAGTTATTCCTTGAGAGCAAGAATTGCTTCCCATTCGTCTTCTACACTTAATTCTGAGGGTAGTGGTCAGCTTATGGTGAGCATTTGATAAATATTTGATGAATTCAAGTGTATTATTGACCATTTTAGGTATGCACGCATTCATACCTCAGTACAGCTCATACATAGCACTGGGGAATTTTAATGACTGTCTCTAAGTCCTGGGGTCATTTAATATCATCTCACTCTAAATCCTGATACAACAGTCCCTGTGGGAGGCATGCAGGAGGCAGCCAATCAATGATTCACTCTCATAATTGATCTCTCTCTCTCTTTCTCTCTCTCTCTCTCTCTTTCTCTCTCACCTATAAAAATATATTTTTAAAAAGTCACCTTGTATATATAATCTATAATTGTTCAATAATCTTTTACTCAGTTCTTATGCCTCTTACTGTCCCCCCATTTTGCCTAAATGTTGAAGAGCTGGGCAGATTTTCATATTTGATTGAGGTCATGTAAACCAAGTACTTAGAGAGCTTCTTTCCTTCTATTGAACTGCAGGAGGCAATTCAAGAAGAAATTGTGGGGTGGATATGACTGCTCACACCGGCGGAAGGGATCATGACAAAGTGCCCCTGGAGCAGAGTGATGGGTTTCCTCGGACAGGAAAGCAGGGTGCTGGAGGCAGTGGGTTGGAGAAATGTATTCACTGTGGTGTCGTGGGAAAAGGTGTCAGCCATGATGTGAGCTTGTGCAGAGGGCAACATTGTAACATGGATGGGGTCATCCTTGAAGGCTTTTTTCTGACATATCATTATCGGTTCCTGCAGACGTTTTAAGGCCGTTTAAAATAATCAATAAATATTAATGATTTATTAAATTTCCCACATTCAAGAGGTGACAACTACTGTTATATGCACACAATCAATAGAGAGATATAAAGATATATTACATGACTTGATCATTACAACAAAATTAAAAAGTAGGGTCTATGTTTGGTAATATTCAACAATAAACTATTCTCTAGAATTCTGTGATGGCCTTTAAACATTCTGCAGCTAGGGTTAAACATAAACATATATATATACACACATACTAATATATATATATATATATATATACACACACACACATACTAGTACACGCGTACATATATGCACAGTAGTGCACATACATATACACACACATATATAAGATATATGAAGCTTAGTGGGAGGAATCATCTACTTTCCCAATAAAATCCCACATGGTGCTATGCTGCAAATTTTCTATCAATATCTTTAAATAACAAAAAATAAAAATAAAAAATAAAACAATGCAGTGCTACCCATACCACTGGCTCTTACATGCACTGGAATGTAAAGCATTATTATCTTCTCTGCTAATAAAATACACAAGTTTATTTCATTGCTGAAAATAATTCAAATGGCGAAACTTCAAATATCTGTTGGAGAGGAAAAAGGAACGTGACTTCTCTGGAGTCCATGTGTGAGTTGTAGTTCAGCCTCGCGCTGGCTGCTGATGAGCTGTGGCACCTTGGAGAGCCACTTCCGGGCGATGGTGGCCATCCAACATCCCCATGTTGCCATAGTTGGCCAGTTATGAATAGCCAGGGAGCAAGGGGCAGACATTGTAGAGTTGGTCAGCTGGACAGCAGGTCCTGCTTGCTTCCCTGGGAGGCCACAGCTTAGCGCCCCTCCCTTCCCCCATGTAGGCAGCAGCCCACCTTTCTGTACCGGATGATGTGGGAGGAGCAGAGGCAGGTGAACATATACACAGCAAAAATCAAAAGGCCAGGGGGAGGTGCTGGACCACAGAGACTGTCAGTCCAGCCTGGAGAAGGGATCACGGGCTAGGGATCATGAACCCCTGAGAAGCCAGGAAAGCTGAGGAAGTTGATTGGTTATTCGAAAAAAGCTCCTGTGGGAAACCTCTCTCCCTCTGGGACCCATACTATCCTGGTTCATCCCTGTTCTCTCCTGAGCGGGGACATGAGACCATGCGGGTCAAGCGGCCACCTGGGACCCCAGGCAAACGGGAAATTTGGACTGGAGCATGTGGTGTTCCCCTGGGCAGGATGGTTTCCTGGGCTCTTTATCCATTGGAGTCCAGGAATGAAACCATGGATGGAGGATGGTACCGCAAAGTTGGAAATTCACTGAGAAACAAGCACAGACTCCCACAAGGGAAGGGGAAAGAGTCCCACTGAGTCCCTTTTCCCTATAGTTTATGAAGGCAGCAGTTTTTGTGCCTCGATATCCCCTCCGATTGGTCACTATTCCCTTTTGATTTGGTTACTATAGCAACTCCTGAGCTCAAACCTCACTTGAAGTACTTGAGGTTCCCTCCTTCTTCTTCCTAATTGTTCTCCTATTTCCTCTGGGCTTTTCTGCCTCCTCTGTTTTGTAAATGCGTACCTTTTACTACTCCCAGCTCCCTTATCTTATAGAAATGTACCTTCTGCCACTCCCAGCTCCTTATCTTAGGGAAATGTATCTTCTGCCACTTCCAACTCCCTTATCTTATAAAAATGTACCTTCTGCCACTCCCAGCTTCCTTCTCTTGTAGAATTGTATCCTCCCCAGTTCTGTAGCCCTGAGCTATTACTATGGATCCCTTAACTTCTAAAATTTCCTAAACCTGCTTATTTCACCCCTAAAAACTCCTTTCCCCTGCAGACTCAGTGGGCTCCAGAGGACTAAGCTTTAATATGAAACCGAGACTCCTCACACTGGCCTTTGTTTTGGCCTTGAGGAAAACAAGTGTGGACTTTTTTCAAGGAAGAGGGTAACTGTGGAACACTGGTTTTGCATCATGAGGAAATCATGTGCCACACCACAGTCTCCAGGGGAGGGGTCCTGAGATCTCCAGGAGGTCGCCTGAAACAGCCTAATGTCACCCAACATCACTGACTCCTTTTTCCAATTTCCAGTTGAAAATAAAAGCTATCGAAAGCAGGGAAGAAAACGATTTTTGCAAAAATAAGAATTTATATTTTCTTCTAAATGTCAAAACCTATGGAGGAAATAAAGCTGTTAAATTCCCCCCCGCCTTCAACTCTATATTGTGATTGCTTAGATAGTATATAATGTCTTTCAGAAGGGGAGAGGAAATTGAACTACACAGCGTGAGAAAATTAAATATGGCCTTGACTGGGAAATAGATTTTGCTGGCCCCAAATAATCCCTTTTTGGCATAAGGATCATTTTGAGCTAAAGGCCATCAAAACCCAGCCGATTCAGGAAAAGTTTTTACCTTCCTCTCTACTTCATGATTTTACATTAAAATAGGCTGGTCCCCTGAAGAAAGCTATTATCAGAGATACCTTTTTACTAAGAAGTTTGTTTAAATAACAAGGAAACTTTGTTTTCCAACTATCTCCTCCCTTCCTATCAGCTTCCTCCTCTTTGTACCTCCAGAAATCTGCTTCCTTGTATTATACAAGCTTCAAATCCCTGGCTGCCTTTTGGGTCCCATATTTTTATGGGGCTTCCATATAATTAAATTTGTTTTTTTCTCATGTTAATCTTCTATCAATTTAATTATTAGAACCAGCCAAGGGACCTAAAAGAGTAGGGAAAACGTTCTGCTCCTATAGCAGAAAATATGAATTTCGCAGAGAATATATTCACCTCCTTCCAAGGGCAGAAAATGTAAAAATCAGAAGTGTGAACATTTTGACATGTACAACTATGAAAGAACTATGGCGTCTCTTTCATCCACAAAAAAAGTATATTATGTTTGGAATTGCTTACAGGTAATGAAAAATATGTAAATGATAGAAGCAGAAACGATGACATCTTTCAGGGTTTGCCAGCAGAAAAAGAATGTTCAAAGAAGCCAGCTCCTATGGGCCAAATTACAGTTGGCCATTCACTGCAATTCCCAATATTGGTTCCTGGAATGCAGCAGGATGTCAATGGGAGACTGTGGCAGCATCACTATGCAAGAGTCAAAGAGAGGCAATGCATTTAAATGCAACGGCATGTGTACATCTGCATTGTAATTGAAATGGCAATTCCGGGGCTGAGCATAAAATGATGTTCAGTATAAAATATATCTTGAGGAAGTGTCAGTTACGGCAGTAACTTGACAGGACATTGAAATGGTTAGTGGGAAAAGATGGGTCGTTGAAATATGAAAGAAAAATGGGAGGTAGAAAGGGGACATTGTCATTTCCCTTATCTCTGTAGTTATTGTCCAATAACGTTATTCCCAATGTGAGAATGAGTTAAAATTGACTTTCAGTATTCATTTTTCAGAATCTCTATCCTTTAAAAAAAAGGATAAGAGAATTACCTTCTCTTACCAGTTCCCAAATTGTCCTTTATGTTGTTCGGGTGCTATATAAATAATACTAAGAATTCCTGATCAACGAAGTTCAAGTGAGGATTGATGAACACAGAAGAGTAACAGACTTGCCTTGGAGTGAAGGAAAAGAAGGCTTTTCAGAACCCTGACAAGAAACCACACCAGACAAGGTACAATTTTAAGAGTAATTTTGCCAACTATTTGACAGAACCCATTCATGCGATTTTCATCTTTCAGTGAGAAAGAAGAAAAAAAGTTGGCAGCTAATAAGACATTGTTTTTATATTTTATAGCTGGTAGTTAAAAAACAACAACAACAATAAGTACATGTAAAGACAGGAGAAGCCATCTTCAGCACTTCAATGTAAAGAAAAAACAGATCCTCCTCAGTTATTATAGTGTGTAGATACAAATCTAAGGGCTTCATATTTTTTTATTCTTTTTTCTTTTTTGCTCTTCTTATGAGTGTTTTTTGGTTCCTCATATTTCAAATCATTGACTTGATTTTCGGGATCCTCTAGTCTACTGTTGAATCCCTGTGTGTTATTCTTTATTTCAGTCAGTTTATGCTTAATTTCCGACTGGTCCTTTTTCTTTCTTTTTTTTTTTTTTTTGGCATTCTCACTAAAATCCTTGAAGGTCTCACTAAGCTCCTCAGAGATTTATAGAATATTCTTGAGTAACCTTTTAACTAGGGTTTTGAACTTTGTATCCAATAGTTTGCTTTCTTCCACTTATTTCATGTGAGACATATTTCTTTGTCTCCACCTTTTGGCTGGTTCCCTGTGTTTGTTTCTATGTATTGGGTAGCGGCTAAGTCTACTTGAGTTGAGAGTGGCCTCGTGTCTTATAGGGCCTTCCCAATCACCTGAAATGAACACTCTTGGTAGAGTCTCTGGGAAACTTCAAGCATACCAACAGCCAAAATATGGGGATGCCAAAAGAAGAGAGAGAGCAAGATACTAAAAACCTATTTGAAGAAATACTGAAAGAAAACTTCCCTTACCTAGGGAAATAAATAGACTTATAAGTTCAAGAAGCACAGAGAAAACCAGATAAGAGGAATCCAAAAAGGATCACACCAAGACACATCATAATTAAAATGCCAAGGGCAAAAGACAAAGAGGCAAGCATAAAAGCAGCAAGATAAAAACAGTTAGTTACCTACAAGGGAGTACCCATACGACTGTCAGCTGATTTCTAAACAGAAACTATGCAGGCCAGAAGGTAGTGGCAAGAAATATTTAAATTGATGTATAGCAAGAACCTACAACCAAGATTACTCTACCCAGCAAAGCTATCATCTAGAATTGAACGTCAGATAAAAAGCTTCACAGACAAGAAAAAGCTCAAGGACTTCATCACCATCAAACCAGTATGATATGAAATTCTGAAAGGTATTCTCTAAAAAGAGGTGGAAAAAGAAAAAGGTAAAGATAAAAAATTATGAACAACAAAGTGACAACAAATACATACCTATCAACAAGTGAATATAAAAATCAAATGAATAAAAAATCTGATTAACAGAATAAACTGGTGAATATAATAGAATCAGGGGCTTGGAAATGAAACTGACTGAATATTCTCAGAGGGAAGGAGGTTTTGGGGTGTGTGAGAAGAGATTAGACAAAGATCTTATATGTGTGTATGCATTACCGATGGACATAGAGAATGGGATAATGAGGGCCTTGAGTGGGTGGCAACAATGTGGAGGGGAGCTGGGGGGAGAAAGAGAGACATCTGTAATAACCTTAAAAGTAAATATTAAAAAAAGCTAAGGGCTGATGGCTTTTGTTTCTGAGCACCTGATGGAATATAAACAAGACGCCTTCCACTAAGGAAGGCGTGCAAATGGCCAATGGGCACATGTATGTTGTTCCACAACACTGATTTTTAGGGGAGTGCAAATCAAAACCACGGTATCTCCTCAAAGCTGCTATAAAGGCTGTTATCAAAAAGAAACAAATAGCATGTGTTGAAGAGAATGTGGGAGATAGCAAACCTTTAGGTACTGTTGGTGGGCCTCTAAATTGGCGCAGCTATCTGGGGGAACAATATAGAGGATCCTCAAAAATTATGATGTGAACTACTATATGACCCAACTACTCCACTTTTGTGTATTTATAAGAAAAATATGAAAACATGAATTTGAAAAGATATATGTACCCCCATGTTCAATGCATCATTATTTACAACAGTCAGATATGGAAACAACCTAAGTGTCCCACAATTGGTGAATGGATAAAAAGATATTTCACATAAATTATGAAGTACCACTTAGCCATAAAAAAAGATGAAATACTGACATGTGTGACAACATGGAGGAACTTGAGGGTCTTATGCTAAGCGAGAAAATATGGAAAAGAACAGAATGATATGATTTCACTCATATGTGGAATATAAAACAAATAATAACAACAGCAACAAAACAAAACCTCAAAGATACCTAGAAGGGATCAGCAGTTCCCAGAAGAGAAGGGGGATGGAGGAAAGGGAAAATGAGTACAGGGTGTCACATGACTGGGGACGAATGGAAATTAAATTTTTGGTGGTGGGCATGATAGAGTATGTACAGATATTGAATTACAGTGTTGCATACCTGAAACTCATTTAAAATATGCTCTTTTTAAAAAATATTTTTATTGATTTCAGAGAGGAAGAGAGAAGGGGAGATAAAAAATTCAATGATGAAAGAGTATCATTGGCTGAAACTGGTTTGGCTCAATGGATAGAGCATCAGCCTGTGGACAGAAGGGTCCCAGGTTCGATTCTGGTCAAGGGCACGTACCTTGGTTGCGGGCACATCCCCAGTAGGTGGTGTGCAGGAGGCAACTGATCGATGTTTCTCTCTCATCGATGTTTCTAACTCTCTATCCCTCTCCCTTCCTCTCTGTAAAAAAATCAATTATATATATATATATATATATATATATATATATATATATATATATGAAAGAGTATCATTGATCAGCTGCCTCCTTCATACATCTGCTGCTGCCACTGCCAGCAGTGCAAACCTTGGCCAGCTCTGGTTGATTGAGCCTCAGACAGCCCTGAGTGGCTTGGCAGCTTCCAGCCAAGGCTTACCTGCACCTCAGTCCAGCCCTGGGCAGCTGGGGGACTGAAGTGACTGAGGAACTCTGGAGGCAGGCGGAGCTGAGGGGACTGGGCACCGCCATCTGTGGCTGTGCACCCTGTTATCTTTGAGGGTGTGACAGTCAATTAGCATATTCCTTTCTCAATGGCTGTGGGTGCTGCCATCTTTGAGGGTGGGATAGTCAATTAGCATATTCCCTCCTTATTAGATAGGAAGTAGCTCCTGGGTGTGAAAAGTAAAGAAAGTTGTTAAAAGAAGAAGAAATAGAGCACCATTTTCCAAGAGCTGCTCAGTTTAGAGTAAATGGTGAGGATCTTTTGCATCATGCTTCCTCTGGCTTATTTGAGAGGAGCAAGAAGTTTATAAAAAATAAAATGCAGTTTATAAATATCTCCCTTCCAAAGAAAAAAATTAAATATATTTTATTTATTTTTTACAGAGAGGAAGTAGAGGGAGAGAGAGTTAGAAACACTGATGAGAGGGAAACATCGATCAACTGCCTCCTGCACACCCCCTACTGGGGATTTGCTAGCAACCAAGGTACATGACCTTGACCAGAATCAAACCTGGGACCTTTCAGTCCCCAGGCTGATGCTCTATCCACTGAGCCAAACTGTTTAGGGCCAAAGAAAATCTTTTCATAGGTTGTCTATACACTCCCTATAAAAGAGTAACTTTTCTATTTATATTTAACATGAAACAAAACCCTTAGGAAAAAATATAATTCAGTTTACTGAGAAAACAAATGAACTAGAATATACTTTCTCCGCAACCACCTTACCTACACGATATAGTGTATTATTCTGAGGACTGTACGTGGTTCACTGAGAACACCATTCTTAATTACTCCTGTGCACGCTCAGCCTTTGGGGGTCATGCGGTCCTCAGAGCCTGAAGTGAGGCTGTCCAGTGTCCCGAGGTTTCCTTTGGGACTTGTGCTCTGAGCCTGCGTTGAGTGTTGGGAACTGCATCTCCCTCCCCTATTGAGACTGCATTGCGACTCAGTCTGAAGTCAAGTGGAACTGCTCTGCTAAGACTGAGTTATGTTCCCCAGAGGTCAGGATGTTCTACCTTCAGTATCTGTTATAAAGGGCAGCACACCGCCTCACAGTGCCCAGTTGCAAGGTGGATTCCTAAAGCATGTGATACCTGACTTTTCAATAACAAGGCGTGGAAGTGAAGCTCACATCTCATGTCACCTCCTCTTCCTACTGGTGGGCCCGCTGTGGTGGATTTCTCCTTGCGCCAAAGTCCCACTGCACCAGCTGTGGTCAATCCATACCCTGGGCTTGCTCTCTCAAGTACACCAGCTTCTATCTAAAATCATAAAACTGTAGCATGCTAATTAGACTGGAAGTCCTTCAGATGAGCTTCTGGATGAAGCCGGTGGCAGGAGGGAAGCCGGTGCTGGCACCTGGGTAAGTCTCTTGCACGAATTTCGTGCACTGAGCCTCTAGTAAACTATAAACTACAACTTTTCAGGCTCGAAAAACACGTTCTCTTTTTTATTATTTTTAACAAAATAGAAGCAAAAGAAAATTCCCTTTTTCCCCTTTTTTGCTTTCGTGCCTTTATTCTCTGTTCTCTGACTGAAACGTATCTGGTGAGGTTACAGCCAAATCTTTGCATTGTGAATTCTCTCGAGTCATATTTCATCTCGGCGAATATAGCTCCTTTATTCTAAAGTAGCCTTGGCGAACTTTTACTGTGGAAGTCGCATAGTAAATATTTTAGGATTTCCAGCCTGGACTGTCACACCTACTCCTCTCTGCTGTGGGAGCACCAAGCTGCGGGCCATCTGTGAGTGGATGAACGTGGCTCTGTTCTAAAAAAAACCCACTGGTTGTGGACACTAAAATGTGAATCTGATATCATTTCCACAGGTCACAAAATGTTCCTTTAGCCCAAGCATTTATAAATGCAAAATCTATGCCCTAGCCAGTTTGGCTCAGTGGATAGAGCATTGGCCTGTGGACTGAAGGGTCCCAGGTTCGATTTCAGTCAAGGGCATGTACCTTGGTTGCAGGCACAGGGGGTGTGCAGGAGGTGGCTGATCGATGTTTCTAACTCTTTCTCCCTCTCCCTTCCTCTGTAAAAAATCAATAGAATGTATTACACACACACACACACACACACACACACATACATATAAATGTAAAATTTCTTCTTGTTTGCAGGGCATAGGAAAACAAGTGCTGCTCATGTTTGGCCCATGGGACATCCTTTGCAAACCTCTGCTCCAAAATACAGGAGTTTGAAACTCTGGGTCATTCATATTTTCTGTCAAAAATGTTGTAATCTATATTTTCTATTGAAAACAAAGTAAATAAAACAAATAAGCCTCTATATGGTCCCATTACAGAAAACAGGCAATCCACTTTCCCTAAATGCACATAGGCTCCAATGCCTTGCAAATCTGGTCTCTTATGTTCTATGTTGTAGTCCTTTGTCTAAGCTCATGTATAAACCAATAAATCTTACTTCTCTGCCTGAAACTTCGGAGTATTTTTTTCTGAGATAAAAAGAATCAATTCTGCATTGATCAATGCAAGAAACAATCATGAGCACGTGGGTCTCCCATGAACTTCAAAGATGCTTTGGATTAAATCCATGAGTTGCAAAACCAGAAGCGAGTCAGACCTACATTCCAAACAACCACATTGCTACTGCATATGCAGCAAAAGTTAATATCTAGGAAATGGTTAGAAATTAAGCTCTGTGTTCCATGTTACCATGCATTATGGTAATATGTAGATATAGACAGACACAGATATAGATATAGATACAGATACAGAGATATAGAGATAGAGATAGACATAGACATAGACATAGACATAGATATAGATATAGAGATAGAGATAGAGATGATATAGATATAGATATACATATACATATAGATGATGTAGATATAGATATAGATATAGATATAGATAGATATATAGATATAGAGATAGAGATAGAGACGGAGATAGAATTATAGATATAGATATATAGAGATATAGATATATAGAATTTCCAAATAAAAATGTGTGTTCGGTTGATTTTCAACACTTTTATCAGTTACATCATCACAGTTCCAGCGGCTGTATTTACATAATTGTGCCCAGTTAATATCTGCGTAAAAAGTCCAGTCGAAGAAATTGCCATTATATTGCCAGATGTTTCTCTGTTACACTGAGTGACACCCCATGTACACGAACACCCCTGATGAGAACAGATGGCAGCCACCCCGTTTAACACTTTTCAAAGTATTAATTACTTGAGTTTCATTTCTGTTGTGTTGTACACTGGGCGCTTTAGAAGGTAACGTGTTCGAGCTCAGAGTGAATGTTTGCAGTTCATTTATAGCAAGACCATAAGTGAAATGCTGTTGTCATTTTAATTAACTCATTTGGGATGCATCTAAATTCATCATTATTGATGGCGGTTTTTGTAAAATTTCTCTAATGATGCATCAGCCTCCAAATGGGAAGTGACATATTATACTTATCAGTGATCATGGAGCTGAAATGGTTTCTGCTGTGTCTTAATGGCACCGCTGCTGATGGCCTCACGTATGACACACGCATGAAATGGGCTCTGTGCTAAGCTGTTTACCTGGTTATGATAAATACAGCAATTTTCTCTCTCAACTCTCCTTTGGATTTAGGAAATCATGTTTAATCTATATTGATACAGAAAAATTAATGCTTGTAAACTAGCCTTTAACAGGTATGTAGAGAAACATCTAACACACAAAATTCATTCATGCATCCAGCAATGCATTTATTTAGCCTTGCAGCGAGCCGCCTAATACAGTGGTCAGCAAACTGCGGCTCACGAGCAACATGTGGCTCTTTGGCCCCTTGAGTGTGGCTCTTCCACAAAATACCATTGCCTGGGTGAGTCTGTTTTGAAGAAGTGGCATTAAAAGAAGTTTAAGTTTAAAAAATTTGATTCTCAAAAGAAATTTCAATCATTGTACTGTTGATATTTGTCTCTGTTGGCTAATGAGTTTGCTGACCACTGTCCTAATATAGTCTAAGTGAATTATACAATGCTAGGTAGACATCCACCTAGGTACCAAGGATATGATGCTAAACAAAATCTAGAACATTCCTGCCCTCAAGCAACTTGCGTTAGGAGATAAGGTAGATACTAGATAGATTCGCGGGCTCATCAATGGCCTTTGTGCGTGATAACCCTTTGGAATATTTAAAATCAGAATGCAAGAGACAGAAAGCCCTAGAATTATTGGTGCTTATTTTTTAAAGATCTCGCCAACACACCTTTAGCATCTTCTCACAGTCTGTGGAAAAGAATGTCTGATAACTAGCCAGATGTATGTAAATGAAGCGGAAAATGTATTCCTTTTGAGAAAACGTTGAAGTTGTCTGGAAATGAATGCTTCTGAAGATTTTTTTGAGGAAGAGGGGTTACAGGTTTGTCTTTAAAGCTTCCACTCATTTTGGGCCTTTCAGTACTTTGTGACTAGAATCTGAAGCTTTAGGCCCCTTCAAATGAAAAAAAAAGAAAAAGAAAAATAATAGCCTCTATATAATAAGGATATCATACTTCCAGAACCTATCTTAAGGATTGTCTCATTAATTCCTACAACGCTCAGCTGGCGCCATTGTTTTCATTACAAAAAAGAGAAGAAGATTTACATTACAAGCAGCTCCATTTCTTCCTGCACATCATCTAGACTTAAATGCATGGCAGACCTGAGATCTACACCCCGCCTCTGTTTCACTTCCACTGTTCCACTACTGCATGTACTCTGCATTATTGTACGCGTTCTTATTCTGCTCCCAGTAAATTAATGGCTGTTTGTGAATTTTATTATTTTTATTTTTTAATATATTTTATTGATTTTTTACAGAGAGGAAGGGAGAAGGATAGAAAGTCAGAAACATCAATGAGAGAAAATTATCGATCAGCTGCCTCCTGCACACCCCCAACTGGGGATGTGCCCACAGCCCAAGTACATGCCATTGGCTGGAATCGAACCTGGGACCTTTCGGTTCTCAGGTTGATGCTCTCTCTATCCACTGAGCCAAACCGGTTTCAACAGTTTATGAATTTTAAAAGTAAGCTTTTGTTTGTTTGTTGTTTATTTGCCAGGATTAGAAAATTATAAAATTGAAAATTTAGCTTAAAGTTCATACATGTAAGGTATAGCTTAGAGCTAAAAAGGAGATTACTAAAAGAAAGAAAGAAAGAAAGAAAGAAAGAAAGAAAGAAAGAAAGAAAGAAAGAAAGAAAGAAAGAAAGAAAGAAAGAAAGAAAGAAAGGAAGGAAGGAAGGAAGGAAGGAAGGAAGGAAGGAAGGAAGGAAGGAAGAAAGGAAGGAAGGAAGGAAGGAAGGAAGGAAGGAAGGAAGAAAAAGAAAGAAAGAAAGAAAATACTATTCTGAAAGAAATTAAGGAATAAAGCTCTTCAAGAAAGCAAATGGTAAGAAGCAACTGGTGAAAAACCATTAACGTGGGGAGAAGACAGGCTCAAAAGCCAAATTCCAGACCTTGAAAGGATCATACCTTTGAAATAGACATGAGCAGGCACTGAAGCAATGAACAAAGAAGATGAGAAATAGGAGTGCAATCATACTGCATGATCACATGTAACCAAATCATGAAACATGATGTATTTCTCTCATAGCAGCCATCCCCTGTGCCTTGCCTAGCAATGGCCAATAAAATCATGAAACCCCTAATGACAGATCCCATTTCGCCTGGACTCACACTGCAGGGGGCACAGACGCCCAACGTGTCAGGCAAGTGACAGGCCCTGGTGACAAGGCCTGAGCTTGTCAAAGGCTTGATGACCCCTAAAAGAAAACGGGACTCCGGCCCGAGCTCTCAGACCATTCATTTTTCACTGTCCACAGCCATTTTGTCAAAAAGGCAGCACAATTTAGCAGAAAAAGAGATCAGAAGATATTGCTCATGCTGGGTACATATTCATTAAGGGAGATCGGGCAGGTAGAGCACTAGAATACTTGGGCAAAGGGATCAGAACACTCGTGTTCTCACCGTCCTCATCCCCCTTGAGGTCCATGTATATCTATCTAGCTTGAGTAATACACAGAATAGGGTTGGAGTATCTAAAATTGGGAAATACTACTTCTGAATTGAAGTATATATTTGCATATGTTCATATCTGTGTCTGTGTATGTGAATGTGTGCATTTATATTCAACTGTTTTCTTAAAAAGTGCAAAAGGTAAGATATTAAATGTAAAACCATATTTGTTCTAAAGTAATGAAATCAGGTCTTGAAGGGAATTATGTCTAGCAAATGCACTGGGTTATAATTCTACTGCACCTTGCAACAGGAACTCCCTTAAACCAGTGGTTGGCAAACAGTGACTTGAGAGCCGCATGTGGCTCCTTGGCCCCTTGAGTGTGGCTCTTCCACAAAATACCACGGCCTGGGTGAGTCTATTTTGAAGAAGTGGAGTTAGAAGAAGTTTAAGTTTTAAAAAATTGGCTCTCAAAAACAATTTCCATCGCTGTACTGTTGATATTTGGCTCTGTTGACTAATGAGTTTGCCAACCACTGCCTTACATCATGATGAAAGCTTGTGAAGGATGTTGAGAAAAATTAAATGAATCTAGACGAGGAACACCTGAAATCGCTTATTAAGAGGGCAAGCATGCGGAAGGAAATGGAATGGAATTGAAGAACTCTTAATGTCCATTTTATGAGCTCATTTGTCCCGCAGAACCCATAAAGCAGAGAAGTAGCCAACACGATGTCTTTATTTCTGAAAGACGGAAAGTATCCAAGCACACACTGGACTCTTGCTATCTAATTTAATGACCACTGTGGCAAATGTCATAGAAACAATTTTACAGAGGCAACTGAAGCCCATTTCACATTCTGATTAAGGCAAATGTGAGCTGCTTCACAAAACTCATCACTTTCCTTTGAAAATGCCAGCTCTCCATTTCGCGCCCAAGATAACAACATCATAGGAGCACTCCTCAAAGTCTCTCCGACAATTGAAAGCTTTGAGGGAAAACTTGAACACTTTATGACGTGAGAGATTAAGTAGAACACGCACATTCAACATCTATAATGCAAATTTAACCTCCCTTTGGGGACATGGGGAGAAATTGTCCCTGAAAAAAAATTTTTATTATAGATCATAAATCACTCTGGAAAACAGCTTAGCTATCAAGAAAAGTAAATGTTTGTGAAACATAGTTAACTTACTTTGAAATATTAAAACATTTATATAGTTATCTATACACAAAGTAAATGTAATAGGATGCATTTAATTTACGTTTTGAACTTAAAGAAACACAAGTAGAATATTTATTTCAATTTTCTACTTCGACTCATAGAGCATGGAAGTTGAATATAAAAATATTCTTAAAATATTTCTTAAGAAGTGCAAAAGGTAAATATTAAATGTAAAACCATTTTTGTTCCAAAGTAATAAAATCAGTTCTTGAAAGGAATTATGTCTAGCAAATGCACTGAGTTATAATTCTATTGCACCCTGCAAAAGGAATTCCTTTAAAATCATGATGAAAGCTTGTGAAGAATGTTGAAAAAAATTAAATGAATCTAGACCAGGAACACCTTAAATCACTTATTAAGAGGGCAAGCGTGCTGAAGGAAAGGGAACACAATTGAAACTGGTTTGGCTCAGTGGATAGAGCATCGATCCGCCTGTGAACTGAAAGGTCTCAGGTTGGATTCTGGTCAAGGGCATGTACCTTGGTTGCGGGCACATCCCCAGTTGGAGGTGTGCAAGAGGCCACTGACCAGTTTCTCTCTCATTGATGTTTCTGACTTTCTATCCCTCTCCCTTCCTCTCTGTAAAAAATCAATAAAATATATTTTAAAAGCCTATCTAATAAAAAAGTAATATGCAAATTGACTGTACCTCCACTGCACCCACCAGCCATGCCCACCAGCTAATCAGGAGCAATATGCAAATTAAACCCCAACCAAGATGGCTGCTGCCCAAGGCCGGAAAGCCTCAGCCAGAGGCTTTAGGCCTTGGGCAGGCGGGGGGTGAGCCATCAGTAGGACATCCCCTGAGGGCTCCCAGTATGTTAGAGGGGACAGGTTGGGCTGAGGGACCTCCCACCCCAAGTGCATGAATTTCGTGCACTGGGCCCCTACTATTTTTTATAAAAGGACTTTTCACTAGACTACATTACAAAGATTTAATGTTTTCCAATTCTAATGAAAGGTACCATTAAAAAGAAAACAAAACAAAACCCCTAAGAGTACAACGAAAGAGAAATTCATAGCATCAACAGTTTGCAATTCCATATATATAAAGTTCACTAAATCATATAAAAAACATAAATAGCAAGGAATCTACTGAAGCTGGCAAAGTAAACAAATATTTTCAGTAAAATAACCATTTAAGGCTTTCAAGAGTTATTGCTAATAGTTTCAGTTTATACATTCTCTTTCAAATAAACTGGTCAGAAAAATATCTATTAATTAATGTCCATGACAACTTCTGACAACATCTTAGCTGAGTAACAAAATAGAGAGTAACAACTCTGACCTAACAAAAAAAACAAACAAAAAAAAACAACAAACAAAGGAAAACTAGGCTCCTGTGGTTATTTGTTCCACCAGGTGTTTATAATGTGAGAACGGGAGCTATGTAAACATCTACCTGCAGTGGATTTTCTCCTTCTCTTCCAAAACATAGAAGAATGTTCCAGATGGTTTTGAACTTTCCAGATCGGCAGTACTGGTCCCATTCCCACTCTGATGGTCACTCCTGGCCCCACTTTTATTTATAAAAAGACCTCCAAGGCCAAGTGTGGACATCTAAGTTGCCTGCCCCTGGGAGATGTGCCTTTTCTAAACAAATCTCTAAACCTAAAAGGGAATCAACTGTCCTAGGCTGGAGATTGGCCTTCAAAAACATCCACATCCAAACCCACGGACCCCGACAGCAGGATGGCTCACGCTGCAATGGGAATGGGGCAGGTGCGATCACACCATTGAATTTGAGACAGGAAGGTCATTCTGGAGCACAAGGATCTTTGTAAGAGGGAGGCTAGGAAGACCACAGTCAGGCAAGGGATGTGAGCCAGGAAGCAGAGGTCGGGGCTTTCAGCCCAGAGACAGGGCAGCCTCTACCACAAACTGGTCAAACTCAAGTAGCCTGTGGGCCGCGAGTTTGGCGTGCTGGCTCCACACGCTGGAAGAAGTGAGGAGATGGATTCTCCCTGCGGCCTCCAGACCTCTGACCTGCAGAAATCATACATGAGAAAGGGATGTGTTTTAAGCCATTATTCGTGGTGCGTGGTTACGGCCGCCATCAGAAACCAATCCACCACTCTATGGCAAATGAGACCAAGACGGAATCGTGTGGATCATGGTGCTCCAGACCCATTTTAACATTTCATTTGTGTGTAAAACATGCCTGCTTTATCATCTGTGCCATTGGAGAGGAGTGAGGAACAACAAGTGAGGAATATCTTGTAAATAAAATACGTATTTTCACTTCATGATGAACAAGTGCCTGGGAATAGGGTCTGTGCTTACAGCCACTCAAGAGCCAAAGACACTTTTTACACCTCACATTAGGCTAATAGCTGGGAAACAGTGCCATTATAAAATCATCTTGTTAATTTAGGGGCTTTTTGATTGGTTTTCTTTATTGGTTTTTGGAAACTCATGGGTATATGTGAATTTTTCAATCCACAAATTCTTGATAAAAACTGTATTTTCAGTACAATATACAAATGACCAGTTTTAAGCACTGTTAGGCTCCGTTGCTACCTTAATTATATGCAAGAACAGGGAGATCAATCTTGTGTCTGCAAAGGTGACTTTCAGAAAGTATAGATTATTAAAAAATTTAAATAACCCAAACAGATATCTGTTGTACGTTTACATGTCAGGCCCTGAACTGGACACCAAGATGAGCACAGCCTGGTCCTCTACGTGTGTGTTCTCATGGTTGTAGGGGAAACCCCATGACAATGAGGCAGGACATGTGAGCAGTGCCAATTGTTGGAGTCCTCCAAGGACTTTTCCCCACGGTAGGGGGAATACAGAAATTGTGGGGACCATCCTATATAATAAAAGCCTAATATGCAAATTAGATGCTTGGGCAGGCAGTCAACTGGGAGTTCGACCAGGAGACCAGGAGTCCAACCCCTCGCTATGATGTATGTTGACCACCAGGGGGTGGCACAGAACATGGTGGGCATCAGCAAGGAGATGCTGGCAGTGGGCAGCAGTGAAGGCGCTGCAGGCCCCGATGGGCCCCAAGGAGAGTGGGATCACTGCGGGATGGTGGAGCAGGTGAGCAGGCGGAGCCAAGCCAAGGCAGGTGTGAGCAGGGCCCGATCACCCCACTGATTCCCCCGCAGGTGACAACCGGTGGCAGCTCTGACACTCCCATTACAAAGAAAAAGCAAATGGCAATATTAAACTATTTCTTCTAATTATTTTCCTTTCCATGTGCATGAATCCATGCACTGGGCCACTAGTGATTACTAAAAACCATGACATCACAGGAATCACTAACCTCTGTGACCTTCTTCCCTGACCTCTCACGAGAATGGACCTGTTGCTTTAAGAGCTCTGTCCCCTTTGGCTTGGGTGACTCCTAGGTTATATGAGGATTTAGGTTGTGGTGAGATGTCCCAACTCTTATCTGCCCTCTTCCAGTTTGTGAGCCTCAGAAGACAGGGGTTTTTGTCATCTCAATGTCACCTCGTCTGAAGGTAAGGAAGGTGCGATTGCACCCAGGGTTAGATTTTGCCAGTGAGAATATCTTCAACATCTACCATCATCACTTACGTCACCATTATAAACTCTAATGAGTGCCTCCAGGTCTCCTCCCAGCGAAGAATGACTGTGAAAGATTCAAATAGGAAAGCCACGAGAAGAAAAGTTGTTCTTGATCTCAGTCACTGTCTCTGTGAAACTTACAATCAACAAGGAATAAACCTTTCAATTTGTTTTCCGATTAGGCATATGCAAATTATACCAGATTGCACAAACCGTGATTGTCAAATTGGTCCATAATGTATATTTTTCTGAGTCATCTAGAAACTCAAAGAAAGGACATGGATATTATTATTATATAAATCTAAATTGCATTTTAGGAATACCTCCCTAGACACCTTTATTGATACACTAAACTAATGAAAATATTAGCTTTAGGGGTATTAAAAAAAACTTGGTATATAAAATTAGTTATGAAAATATTGTTTTTCACTTTATTGTTATTTGTTGACCAAAATACACTGAGTGGCCAGGTTATTATGAAGTGTATATCCTATATAATAAAAGGTTAATATGCAAATTGTCCCCTTGACCAGGAGTTTGACCATTGACCAGCAGGCAGGCTGGCCAACCACCCATATCCACTGCACCAGGCATTATAGATAGATAGATAGATAGATAGATAGATAGATAGATAGATAGATAGAAGCCAGATTATCATGTGTTCAAACATCATAATAATCTGGCCACTCAGTGTATATTTATTCTTTAAGCATAAAGCAAAATTTGAAATTCACTTTGAAAGTCTAAATAACTATATGATGTTTAAAGAACAGCAAAGAAAACAGCCACGGTCGCCTTGCATTAACTAGGCAACCGGCCAATAGAGCCGTGTACGCTGATGGAAATTTGGATTTTAACCTTAAAACATACTCCAAACCTATATGGTTCCTCTTCGTCACGGGGATGCCACGCATCCATTTTGGGGTTTAACTAGACCGATTTGTTCTGATTTCAGAAACAAGCAAGAAAAGTCAGTTTCCAATTCAACAGAGGACAAATAAAAGTACATGCACACACACACACACACACATACACACACACACTCACACACACACTCACACAGACACACACACACAGACACACACACACTCACACACACACAGACACACATGGACACACGCACTCACACACACACACACACACACACACACAGACACACACAGAGAGACACACACACAGACACACACACAAAGAGAGACACATCCACTCACACACACAGACACACACACAGACACACACACATACACACACATTCACACACACACAGACACACAGACACAGAGACACACACACACTCACACACACACAGACACACACACTCACACACACACAGACACACACGGACACACACACTCACACACACACAGACACACACACACAGACACACACAGAGACACACACACACACACTCACACACACACACACACACACACTCACACAGAGTCAAATGGACGCCCTTTTTTTATCTACATGAACGTAGGAAACAGCCGGAGGAGGGCCGGTTTCTGATGCTAATTGCTGTTCTGCAGGTACCATCCTCGCCTGGTCCCGACAGTTATGGCAGAAGAGGCACTAAATTCAGAGTCAATGTTGGCATGAGGGACGCAATGCTGGGGGAAGACGCGGAAAACTATGGCCCAGGCCGTTCATCGTAATCGATTACAAACTTAATGAATTACTCCCTAAAACCACAATTCTAGTCAGAGCACTTTTTCCTGTTGCTCTTTTGCTTTTCATGTAGCATCTCCAGGACTTCCTGACATGGGGCTAACAAACTCGAACGAAGCTTTCTGAATGAAGTCAGGCCTGCGGACTGCCGAGAGCCCATGTGTTCCCTTGAGATTTCAAATCCCAAAGACTGCACACAAATAAAACATTCTGTACTTGAGAATTCTGAACATGAACTGAAAGAGACAGATTCATTGGGAACCGCATATGTGATGCCCTTTGCCTTCATAAATGCAAATATATTAACCCCTGCAGGGCTGTGAAAAATAACAAGAAGCTGCAATAGTATCTGTAAGATGATATATCTGATAAAATGCTATATGACCATGAATATTATTCTAGTTTTTACAATCAGCTATATAATTTTAATTGAACTTATTTGTTAGACTTTGTGATCGTAACTTAAACATGTACCCAGTTAACATATTACATAGCTTATATACGTTTCCTATTACCTTGAAGTGACCTATAACTTCTAAGATGTTTCTAGGTATTCTCCCTGCTCATTAATTGAAGGGCCAGTTAATCAGATCTCTACCAGTGACCAACTACATGCCAGAAACCATGAGCTGTATTCAGGAAATATTGGTTGAAAAAATCACTGCCTAAATTTCCCTGGTGGTATCATTATACACTTTTGCTTTTTTTGCAGAGGATGAGGTAGTTTTCATTTATTCAACAGAACTTACTTCCTGTGCACAGTTTACGTTAAGCTGCTAGGGACTGGAGAATTAAAGAGTGTGCTCAAAACTCTTTGGAAGCTTAGAGGGAATTTAGACTAGTAGACTTGCAATTTCGTCATTTCAGAGAGCAGGGCGAAGGGAATAATGCTTTCTAGGCAATTAGGTGTTTTTGTTTGTTTTGTTTTGTTTTGTGAAGAGAAAGACTAATGACCCTGTTTTCCTGAAAGTAAGACATCCCCCAAAAATAAGACCTACTCGCTGTAATATAAGGCATCCCCCCAAAATAAGATCTAGCGCATCTTCGGGAGGAAAAATTAATATAAGACACTGTCTTATTTTCAGGGAAACAGGGAAGATACGTGCATGATGAGCAAGGAACAGGCAGGTGAAGGAAAGATTTGTCAGCAGCAGAAATGACTTGAGCAGAGAAAGTCACATGCAAATGTCATATGCTTTATCCTCCCTCCCCTCCCCACAAAAAAGAAAGTGACATGGCAAGGAATACCATGTGGCATAGTTGGGTAGAAATGGAAGTATATTAGCCTGGCTGGGATGCACAGTGGACAGGAGACAGGTAAGAAACACACTCAGATGTCCATGGGTGTGTAACGCATGTTACGAAACGCAGAATTGTTACTATGGGCCATTGAGCATTTCGTAGAGGGTGGTTGACATGGTGAGATTTGCTCCCAGCAGCATGGCCAAGGGAAGGGAAGTCATCACAGCCCGGAAAGTCGGGATCTGTAGTCACTAAGGTGTCTGCTGGGTAACGGATTTCCACCCACAGCCCTCGGACAGTCACAGGGCCAGCGCCCCTGTGCGCTGACATCCCAGCCAGAGCCACGTGTCATGAAGACTTTGGGAACTTGTAGCTTCCCCGTTCCTGTTAATTTCTATTGAAAATACAAAACTAAATCAATACATAAGTAAAACATCCCTGCTCTCCTTCTTTCATCCTGAACTACTAGTAGTCTTTATCATTTCTGTGACCACTTATATCCATTTCATTATTCTGACTTATTAACAATACTTTTAAGAATTCTATTTTGGTAAATGAATAAAAAGTAGCTACTCTTTCGAATTGAAATCCACGTTTTTCATAATGGATGAAAATAAGGAAACAGCGATAATCACTATACTCTTAAAACTACATATCTTTATATGTTTGAAAACATTAATGCGTATAAGTGTGTTTGCATGGCTGTATGTATCCACTTATCTAAGTTTCTAGGCCAAACCTATTATTATTTGCCCCGACAACCCACACATACTTACTTGGTTGGTGAGATTATAAAGAAATTTCAATGAAAAATATGATGTCTTAATTTTACATAGTCTATCTTTACATTATACTTTTTAATTTTGCAATCACGCTAGCTCTATGTAGAGTAATAGCACATATTTCAGACAGCTTTTAGGGTCTTCAGAAAAACCTAAGCCTCTCTTTACTATGAAGTGTATTCTAGACTGCCATGGGCAGTCCTCAGGGGCCACTCCCTTCATGTGTGTGCAGAGTCCCAGCAAAGGCATGCCGACAGAAGAGAATGGGGAGAAAGCCCCTGGATGGATGACTGTAGTGACACCGCGGACAAAAGCAGGATTTAAAAGGCCACAGAACAGTTTCTCCGGTGCCTTAACATTACGGATACTACTCGGATTTATAATCCGGGACATTTTTGCGAGAGGATAGATGCCATAGGCATTGCTGCTTGGCTCTCGCCATTCATATTTTTAAAGGTTCTTGAGAGATGAGGCGGGCTCTTTACAAAAACACAAATAGAAGATGGATCAACATTTCCACGTATCCTAAGGACAGGGCAGGCTGCAGTAGTAAACGCTGACTCCTCAATAACCTTGTCTAGTAAATCCTGTACACTCAGGGGACAGTCACACCCCCTCTGACTCTATCTGTGTGCCTCCGCTGATGCCTGTCATTTACCATTCTGTATGTTTACTTATGCTTCAGACGTATATATTTAATCCTCATCTGAGGATATTTTTCCATTGATTTTTTTAGGGAAACTAGAAGAGAGAGGGAAGGACAGAGAGAAATATTGATGAGAAAGAAACATTGCTTAGTTGCCTCCTGTATCAGCCCCAGCCAGGGCCCAGGCCAAGGAGGAACCTGCAACCAAGGGACATGCCTCTGACCAGAATTGAACCCGGGACCCTGTGCTCTGCAGGTCAACACTCTATCCACTGAGCCAAGCCAGCCAGGGCTCCAATCAGACATTTAGCAAATCAGATGGTCTTCACCGGGAAATTGTATATTTTAAAAGAAAATCATAAAATCTAGGCCACAAATCTCAACTTTCCTGACTTTTACTTTACTACCACATTGTGGTGGTTATATATATTTCAAAACTTCCAAGAGGTGACACTGATATTTTTCACTTCTAAAACCAACAACTTAAATAAACTGTTCTGTTTTCCAAGCCAGATGGCCTTGCAACTGTCTATTTTCAAATAAGGTATAATAAATGCAGGAAAAAATCTTGTTCCGCAGAGTGAATTTATATGTGTAAATAAGATGGAAAACTCATCTTTTTATCCTTCTCACTAAATGCATGTCAATAAGAATCATATTTCTGACACCTGGGAAAAGGTCAAAGATTTTCATGGTATTTAATCAAGGATTATTGTATCTAGATGTTATTCTGTTTATGAAAACCAAACAAAATATATATTTCTCCTATAGTTCCCTTTTGCAAATATGGAATTGATGACTGTCACTGAGATAAAAAATAATTTAACTTCTTTCACCCTCACGTCCTCATTCCACACACATGTAATGCCCTATATTTATCAGTAGGGTATTTAACTCATTATCTAAGTACTAAGAAGGAATCCCTCTGATATACTGGCTTCTTACTAGATGCATAAAAAGTGTCCAGCTTATGGATGATACAAAGTTGTCTGTAATCATTAGATCAAAGACAATAGTACAATGTAACATTCAGATAGAGCCTTCTAAATATGTGAGTGACATATGATGTATGTAGGAATTATGCACCCCTTGAAGACAGAGGGGAGGGAGTTGGAATCTGAAAAAGGTCATGAAGAATAAAGTCTTAGCTGGGTTGAGAAAGGAAAACATACTTTGAGCAATCACTGGGGAAGTCGTCTTGAAATTTCATACATAGAAAACAAGCTGGTTAAAGCAGCATATAGAAGATACACATCTAAGGGACAGTTCAGACTTTGAAGGAAAAGTGTAAAGGCAGAAAAAATTCAGGAAAATATTTCCATAGCTTCTGTAAAGAAGTTATTTTAATAACTAACAGAGAAAATACTGGTTTCTACCAAAACCAACTGGTCTTTATGATTATGCAAAATGCTCTGTTGACAATGACATACAACATATTAAAACTTCCTGTTCAAAGTAAAACACCCTGCTATCCCATGAACCATTTAATTAAGTGCTCAAATGTGTATACGCAACGGGCAGAAGAGAATTTAGTGAGATGGGAGGATGAATTGATTTCCAATGATCCACCTTCATACTAGTGATTAATAGTTAAGTGTTAATTGTAAAGTAGAAACAGCAAGTAATCTTCAGGATTCCCACCATCTCACTCCAATATTGATTGTCAGACACCGAGAAGTGTACCAGCTTTCCTTACATTTTAGAAACAATGCCAAACATTTACTGAATGCCTATTATTTGCTGAGGTAAGTACATTACCTACATATCTCAGTCAAGCAAGTAGTTCCTTGAAGTAGTTTATAATTAATACCCTCATTTTAGAGGTGAGTATAATCAGACTTTAGAGAAGTTAAGGGAATTGCATGAGATCGTCCAGCTAGTGCTGTGGTCAGCAAACTGCTCCTCATGAGCCACATGTGGCTCTTTGGACCATTGAGTGTGGTTCTTCCACAAAATACCACGGCCTGGGGGGAGTCTATGTTGAAGAAGTGGCGTTAGAAGATGTTTAAGTTTAAAAAATTTGGCTCTCAAAAGAAATTTCCATCGTTGTACTGTTGATATTGGGCTCTGTTGACTAACGAGTTTGCCAACCACTGATAGTGAATGGTAGATCTAGGATTTGGACTCAAGTCGCTACTTAATGAGGGTGTTTTAGTTATTCTGCTAAAACTATAGAATTTAAGAGAGGAGAGGAGAGGAGGGGAGGGGAAGGGAGGGGAGGGGAGAGGAGAGGAGAGGAGAGGAGAGGAGAGGAGAGGAGAGGAGAGGAGAGGAGAGGAGAGGAGAGGAGAGAGAGAACTGAGATTCAAGTGCTCATCATACACACAAGGACATGTGTATAAAGAGACTACCAACGTGATGTCACTTAGCTACTTCCAAGACCCCTTGCACGCCTGCAGTGTGCATGGATGCGCATCTGGATGAACAGTGGTGGCAGACACACTACCCCCCAGCATCCCCTTAGCTTTCATCACACTGACCCCGCCTCAAACCCCAACCAGCTTTCCAAACAACATCAGCTAGTGCACAACCGTGCACCTCCCGGCAAGTAACGGATTTTCAGTCCATCTGTTCTCAGTTCGGCTAACGGAGGCCTTTTCCCACCACAAAGGTACAACACCTCATTGCTCTTAAACTGATGTGTGATATTTTCCCCGCGAGGGTGTACATCACACTGTTCAATCTGTACCTTTACTCTTTGTTCTGACTTCTGCATATGGTATTTTTTGAAGGCCATCAGAGAGTTTTCATGAGAATTCTCCTGAGAACAGAAACAGACATTATTCTAAACCCTGGATCCCAGTGGTGTGGGATGTTCACCTGGAAACGAATCCCCATGGAACACGCACATCCCAGCAACTACAGAAGCACCGCTGGAAAGACATACCAGACACTCAGGCTGTTGTCACTTACTCCATAGTCTAACTGAAGGCTAAAAAATTCTGAGGAAAAAGTCAAAAGTCCGGGGCTTGGCTAATATTTTTTCAGAATAAAGGAACAGGAAGCCCATCAGTGCAAATGAATTCAACTTTAGATATCATCTAACTTTCCCACCCCAGACACAGCCCCACACCGCTCAATAGTTTTTCGAATACTTTCAGATGGAAAAACACCAAAGCCATAGCTAATGATGTATTTGTCCACAGTAGTATTCTGGGGTCAGAATTACACAGCTCTTCTACTTATGATTCTCAGCCCAGGCTGCCTGGAAACTCTGCCTAAGAAACTCCCTCCTCCAGGTAATGCGTTTAGAGCTGTCAGAATGCACAACTGAAGGACAAATAAATATAAATTTATGCAAGGCTCATCATAAGCATCCGGTGATCAACAAACAGTCTAAACCAGTGGTCAGTAAACTCATTAGTCAACAGAGCCAAATATCAACAGGACAAGCATTGAAATTTCCTTTGGGAGCCAAATTTTTTTAAACTTAAACTTCTTCTGACTCTTCTTCTTCAAAATAGACTCGCCCGGGCCATGGCATTTTGTGGAAAAGCCACACTCAAGGAGCCAAAGAGCCTCATGTGGCTCGTGAGCCACAGTTTGCCGACCACTGGTCTAAACAAACATTTTATCCCTCTACCCCTACCCTGGGCCCGGCAGGAGAAACACCTAAATGTTAATGCATCGACAGTCTCGATTTTTAGTAAAACACATAAGGCAGTTTGTTTATCTGTTTATTTGTTAATTAATTAATGCGTTTATTTATTGCTAAAAATACAGTTGGACTCTAGGCTTGTTGAACTTATAGGAGGATCTTCTCTAATGGTTGCAGAATTTCATTCAGCATTTTTTTTCCCTGCCAGGTCACTACTGTTCGTTTGCTTTCTGGGTCACCTCTTCTTGGGAAGTTTTAAGCAAGTCTCAAATGTGTGTCCAAGCAAAAGCAAGAGTCAGCCAAGACCGGTTTGGCTCAGTGGATAGAGCGTTGGCCTGTGGACTGAAGGGTCCCGGGTTCGATTCCGGCAAGGGCATGTACCTTGGCTGCAGGCACATCCCCAGTAGGGGGTGTGCAAGAGGCAGTTGATCGATGTCTCTCTCTCTCATCGATGTTTCTGACTTTCTATCCCTCTCCCTTCTGCTCTGTAAAAAAATCAATTATATATATATATATATATATATATATATATATATATATATATATATAAAGCAAGAGTCAAATGTGATGATCAGAGTGACTCTTCTTTAGACTGAGACCACCTCGTCAATTGCTCTTATGAATTTTACATGAGGGGTTGTTGGCTAAACAGATGAATCAAGGTAACGACATCGAGGGTTTATTTTCAAAAGATATGGTTTAGCTCTGTGGACTCTTTCCTGAGTGAGTCCCCATAAACAAACCTACGTGAGGGTATGAAAATATTTTGGGGTGATCACATTTTAAGGGGCTAGGAGTAGCAGTGTGGTGAGATCTAAATGGAGATTAATTCAATCCGGTCAAGTGAGCTCTACGAGATGACATTACACATTTCAGAACAATATCCATGCATATCTGGGGAGACAGCAGGTGAGCCATTCAGTTCCTATAAAATAGTATTAGAATATAAGTTACTTAAAAAATTGAGAAAGCGATGTGAAATGAATTTGATGCTGCTCACACTGGAGAAATATGGAGAAGGGGGAAAATCACTATGCAAATCCTAAGGGTAAATATAAATAAATAGAAAAATATCTACCTAATCACTAAAAAGGCTTGAATTTGGAGGCTTATATGGAATTTTAGATCAATCCTTAAAATTTACCTTGTTTTACTCTGGTGACTATGAGATAAAAGTAACGTCTGAGAAAAGTGTATTTATTCCCATCAGGCTTGACTAACTCGGAGAGGCAAACTTATCTTGTCTAATGGAATAAGTATTTAAAAAATCTATTGACAATACATGACATAATTAAATAAGTTTACAAATCTTAAAAATAAAGTATCTAAATAGAGGGAGTTCAAGCACAGAGTGTTTTTTCAGGCTACAAAAGCCGCCACTGACTTCCTGTCACTCAATCACTTCCCCATTCTTCTTTATGTTCTGGTTGACGAGACCAATGGGACGGCTCTTGTGCTCCGAATGTCTCATTATAGACTGAATTTCTGTAACTCACCCAAATTCGTATGTTGTAATCCAAAGCCTTTATGTGCCTGTGATGATGCTGGGAGGCGGGGGCCTTTGGGAGGTGACTATGCCATGAGGGTGGTGCCCTTGAGAATGGGGTTAGTGCCCTCATAAAAGGCACTGCAGGGAAATTTCTTTTCTCCTTCACCATGTGAGCACTTGGCTAGAAGATACTTGTCAATAAACCAGGAAGTGGGCTCTTATGGACACCAAATCTGACCTTGAACTTCTTAGCATCTTTGTTGTTGAACCCACTGAGTCTAAGGTATTTGTCATAGCAGCACAGACAGACTAAGGCAGTTCACCACTACAATGGACCTTTCTATGAACATTTCTTTGTTCAGGTTACATGCAGTTCCCTCTGTCCTGAGTGACATAAAGAGCAGTTGGTGGTGGAGATAGAGGGACAACAGTCACCATGTCATCTGGAGAATTTTCCCTTCCCCATCCACCTGTGCCTCTCTTTCTCCTAGACAAAACATATTTCACAATAAACTGGTGAAAATAAGCTTTGAGGGTTTAAATGGGAGTGGTGTAATGGTAGGGATAAGGAACTATCTTTCAGAAACATGTGGGTGTATGGAATCCTATAGTAAGTGCAGTGTAAACTCAAGGTAGGAATAAGACATTACTGAAAGAATGTACTAGATTTCTAATTCATGAATTCTCTTGGGTCCCTAGAAATTGGCTGTGCATTAACAGAGAAGTAAGAATTCATTAGGAATTGGGTATCTGAAGTGGATATGTGGAAAAGTGGATATATATTTCACAAAAAAATAAGAAGAGCTAAACTCTTGATTATATACTTAGGGAATCCTATATAATAAAAGCCTAATATGCAAATTGTCCCCTTGGGTGCTCATTCAATCAGGAGTTTGACCTGAAGACCTGAAGTTCGACCACTCGCTATGACATGTGCTGACCACCAGGGGGTGCATGGAACATGGCAGGCATTGGCAACATGTTGCAACCTCTTGCCAGCTACCTGGGGGTGGGGTGATGGGGACAGAGGTGCGGTGAAATGCGGGGTGACTGCCAAGCTCACCCTCTCTTCCCCTGCTACCCTCCCCAGGACGCCAAGGTTTGCATGTCGGGAAGCACCACACTCAGGTGCTGGGCACCAGCGAGGAGCACTCTCTGCACCCACATGGCGTCTTTTGGGTGTGCTGGGCCATAGCTGCCTGGACTGCAGGGCCTGTTCAGGTTCCCAATAGGTTTTCACAGGAGCCGGTCTGCCAGGCTGACTGGGAGAGAACACGTTGCTTGCCTGGCTTCCATGAGGTGCCACTGGGCAGCCCAGAAGCCCACACTGTGCCCTGGTCCATAGTATCTGGCCACGCTCACTGTATCTCCATGTGGAGATTTGGGTACCATGACTCAGGTAGAAGGAAGCATGTGGAGGTCTGGGGGCCCAGGTTCTACCCAGGACCCAGAGGTCAGCTGGGACCTGCCCTTCCATGCCAGTTGCTCATTCTTCCATAGCCAGACAGGCCTAGGGACCACACCCCTGCACACATTTTGTGCACCGGGCCTCTAGTTTAATATATTTTGCAAGGTCAACTACCAGAGTAAACAAAGGAAATGTGGGCAAAATAAAGGGGTATACCAAGCCATCTATCCATACCCAAGCAAAGCTAGCAGATTCCTATAAAAATCAAGAAGCTATAAGCATAGTAAAATCCACAGTCTCACAAAGATTGAACGCGATCTTAAAAAGACCTCCAAATGTAATATTGAAAGGATTTGCTGGATGTAATTTTTTATATTAGAGAATTAGTGAAACATTTTGAAGTTTGTGTGAGATAAAGTCTACTGACGGTAAAAAAAAAAGATAACTCAGAATGTATTTGTATTTTTAGGAAAAATATGAAAATATGAGGATGATTTTCAGCAACAAGCAGATAGACTTGGGAGGGATAGACAGTGCTCAGGGTGATCTGAGACACAGTAAGAGAAGACATAAAGATTCAAATCAGAAGCCCAGTCAATGGTCATCTGGAACATTGAAGGAACTAATAATAAGCCTTGCAAATAGCACTGACCCTGAGATCCAACTTGAATGTACGCTTGTCTGGGCTGCGTTAGCATTAAGAAATGGAAATGGCCTGGATGGTGCGGCTCAGTATGTGAGTGTTGACCTATGACACAGGAGGTCATGGTACGATTCCCAGTCAGGGCACATGCCCAGGATGCCAGCTTGATCCCTAGTTCGTTCTCTCTCTCTCTTTCCCCCTCTCTCCCTTCCTCTATGAAATTAATTTTAAAAACACACATATATTTTGCTTAATAGAAAAATATGTAAATTGACCATACCTCCTCTACACACACAGTCAATCAGAATGAGTATGCAAATTAACACAACAAAGACGGCAGTTAATCTGCAAATATACCTGGGTCCCAGGAAACTCCTTGGCACCAACATCACTCTCAGCTGGCTATTGGGCAAAGGCTTTAGGCTTGGGAAGGGGCTGAGCCTGCCACGGAGAGGTGAGGGAGTCGCCTTCACAAACCTAGAGCCTGGGATGGAGGCTTTAGGCTTGGGAAGGGACCCAGCCTGCAATCAGAGAGGTAGGGGGGTCCCCCTTCTTAACTCTAAAGCCTTGGCCCCAGGCTTGAGCAGGGGTGGAGCCTGCAATTGAAGGTGCGGGTGGGTGAACCCCTTCCCAAATCTAAAGCCTAGGGAGGAGGTTTCATGCTTGGGAAGGGGCCGAGCCTGAAATGGAAGGGAAGGGGGAAAAAATCAATGAAAACATATCCTCAGGTGAGGATAAAAAGAAAAATAAAGAAATGTCATATGCTATGAAAGACACATCTTGAAAATGCCTAAAGAAAGTTGTCATTTTTTCATGGTGAAGGGACTGGAGTCCATGTTGATGAAAATACCTTGGCAGCTGTGGTGACTGGCAGTGGCTGCAGTAAACAGGTTATTGGGCTGGTGCCTTCCCCTGATCAGCCCAGTCTCCTACCACAAAGGGAGACCAGACAGGGAATGGGCCTAAGCCATCAGTAGGACAGGACATCCCCTGAGGGCTCCAGTATGTGAGAAGGGGCAGGCTGGGCTGAGAGACCCCTTCTCAGTGCACGAATTTTGTGCACTAGGCCCCGTGTGTGTGTGTGTGTGTGTGTGTGTGTGTGTGTGTGTGTGTGTGACATTGACATGCACTGCCTTTCTAGGAAGGTTCTTCATAGCTCCTATCCTCTCTGTGGGAGCATTGGCCCACTTTTCTTGTTCACATGATCTCTTTATATTTACTCCTCGCATTACATTTGGATATCCATGAACAGTTGGACATCGTCTGCATTGTGAAAAGGAAGTTGTGCTGGCCAGGAACTGAACTGCTTACCATTATGCATCAACTATGCCAGGTAGTGGCGTTGATTATAGAGTGCAACTTTAGTAATGAAAAATAACTTAATGGAGAAAAGTGGTTATAGTAAAGAGAAACAGAATCATAATGATGATCGGGCCATAAGAAACACTTGGAATCATTAAAAAGAAGATCCATAGGTATATAAATCAATAGGATTTAAAGGCTATAATTTACTTGGGTATCTTCCAAGTGGTGAAGTTCCCTCTCCATGCCTATTTGATAAAGACAGTTTCAAAGAGGTAGTCCTTTCATCATAAGTGAAAACACTTCATTACTTAAAGGTAATAAAGAAACAGTAAGTCTTTATGGCTATTTCTCTATCCAAGAAATAGAAGGTCTATACAATATTGATATAAAACACATTAGGCTAAATATATATGAAGATGAAGTAAACAGTTGCGTGATTTATCATAAACTAGTGGCCTAGTGTATGAAATTTGTGAATGGGAGGATGAGGCAGGGGGTGTTGCTCAGCCTGGTCTTCACCCTCTCCAATCTGGGACCCCTTGGGGGATGTCTGACTGCTGGTTTGGGATCGGGCCTAAACCAGCAGTCAGACATCCCTCTCACAATCTGGAACCATTGGTTCCTAACTGCTCACCTGCCTGCCTGCCTGATCGCCCCTAACAACTCTGCCTGCTGGCCTGATTGCTCCCAACTGTACCCTGACCCCGTGGGCCAGACTGCCCCCAACTGCTCCCCTTTATGGCCTGCTTGCTCCAAACTGCCCCCTCCCCACTGGCCTGCTCACCCCCAATAGCCCCTCCCTGCTGGTCTGCTTGCCCCCAACTGCTGCCCCCCTGCCTTCCTGCTCACCATTAACTGACTCTCCACACCAGCCTGCTCACCCCCAACTGGCCTCTCTTGCCAGCCTGATCACATCACCCCTAACCACCTCTGCCTCAGCCCCAGCACCATGGCTTTGTCCAGTGAGACATCCAGAAGGTCTCCTGAAAGGTCTTCCAGTCTGATTAGCATATTACCCTTTTGTTAGTATAGATATGCCCACATTCAATGGAAATCATGCCTGATCAGCATTTTAAAAGCCAACAGGCCTGGCTGATGTTGCTCAGTGGTTGATTCCCAGTCAGGGCCCAGGCCCAGGTTGCAGGCTAAATCCTCAGTAGGGGTTATGCAGGAGGCAGCCAATCAATGATTCTTCTCATTGATGTTTCTATATCTTGTTTCTTCTCTAAAATCAAAAACATACCTTTAAAAAAAGGCCAAAGAGTCTTGGCTCCTGATCTCCTGAGCTTTGTCCTCTCCATGAAGATGCTTCCGATGATCCACTGCTCCCAGGAGTCAATTAGGTCCTCTGGCAACTGTGACCTCCAGCAAGCAGGCAACAGCGGATTACATTCTCTAATGAACACTTCATTTCTTAATTTTAGTATGTTTGAATACTGCTGGTATGACTGTACTTAATCAACAAGTATAACTGTTGCTTAAATATTCTTCTAATTTCAGAAGGGAAAAAGATGATCTAATTCTGTTCCTTGCATGTCATTTATCTAACTGTGAGGAGCCTTATTCAGAGATACTAAAAATCAGGATCACTAAGCGTTTCCTTAGGCACATCACACCAGGACTTTGGGAAGAACTGTTTGTTTAGACAGCCACCACATGGAGACAATTTCATGTCCTGGAAGACACAGAGTCCAGGAGGGTCCTGAGCTTCTCCCTATTAAGGAACAAAACTTGTTTCTCAGATTCCTAAATGCAGAGGAGTTGCATAAAATACGTCCTGTGACAACAGACCACAGTGAGCTTGGTCCCAGGGCTGTCTGTCTTATCCTAATATGCTAAGTATCCGGTTGTCCATTCAACCAATCCAAGTGTAATATGCTAATGATGTGCTAAAGCTGTTCAACCACTCACTACGACATGCACTGACCATCAGGGGGCAGTTAACTGGTTGACCAGTCGCTATGATGCACACTAACCACCATGGGGCAGACTCTCTGACCAGTAGGTTAGCTTGCTGCTGTGGTCCAGCCGATTGGGACTGAGTGAGATGGGCCAGACCAGCCCTGGAGCCCCCCTACGGTCCCTCCCAGGCTGATTAACATTGAATCCCTTCCTGGCCCCAGTCATGCACCTCTGGAGTCCCTTGACCTGGCCTGCACCTTCTCACAATCCAGATTGAAATACCGCCCCCAGAGTACATGAATTTTGTGCACCAGCCATCTAGTAAAAACATACATAAGTGGCATTTATATTAGTACTTTGTGGCTATTGTCAAAGAGTAAATGAAAAGTAACACTTTTCCAGGGGTTTTCCATGATCTGTTTATCTGATGGTATATGAATGCCTAGAACATACAGTCATTTTAATATTTCAAAATATATCCACTGATGGTAAACAGACCTGGTGAATTGCAACATCTTCTTGTATTAGGCACTGTTTCTTTGATCTTAAAAAATTATTTCCTTAATATCAGCCTGTAAGACCTAATATATGAAATTTAAAAAAAATGGATCCTCTAGTCAACAGTGTTGGAAGAAAACCTTCTCTTATATTTCAATTCTAAAAATAATAAATTCTAAAAAATATCGTTATGGAATTGTTCAGAATGTAATGACAAGAATGTTCATTATCAAAGCATTGTTGATAATATTGGAAATTGGGAAGTTCCACATCATGAAAGTGGTTAAATAAATTAGAGTGCATTCATATTTTAGGCTATTATTCTGCAGCCAGTTAAAAACCAAGTGGGCCTTGGTCAGTGTGGCTCAGTGGGTCGGGCATTATCCCGTGCCCGAAAAGCTGCCAGTGGATTTCCGGTCAGAACACATGGCCTGGTTCTGGGACTGAACCCCTACTAAGGGGTGCAGGGAACAGCCAATCCACATTCTGTTTTTAAATGGATGTTCCTCACTCTCTCCCTCACCCATCCTTCCTCTCCCAAATCAGTACAGATATTTGAAAAAAAGTAAAAAAAAAAAAATATATATATATATATGGGAGAATAATTACTAATGTAAGAATGCATAAGTGATAAACACAAATATTAAATTAAAAACTAAAAATATAGAATAATTCAATTTTATAAAAGAACAACTGCCAAAAGAAGCTACAGAAAAATGTGTCTTCGCACAGAAATTAAACAGTGCGTAATCATCCACATGTGAACAGTGCTTTAGAACGGGGTGTTGGGGTAGGGCAGTGGTCAGCAAGCTCATTAATGAATGGAGCCAAATATTAACAGAACGACGATTGAAATTTCTTTTGAGAGCCACATTTTTTAAACTTAAACTTCCTCTAATGCCACTTCTTCAAAATAGACTCGCCCAGGCAGTGGTATTTTGTAAAAGAGCCACACTCAAGGGGCCAAAGAGCCACATGTGGATCGCGAGCCTTAGTTTGCCAACCAAGGGGCTAGGGTATTAATTAGTTTTCACTCCAATTTGTTTCTTAAATGGTGCCTTCCCCATGTTCTAGTAGCATGTTCTACTAATAAACTAAAGTAATCCCATTGTTTTAACTGTGAAAGATAAATAGGATTCCTTACTCTCCTTATCAGTACCGATAAGATCACAGCAAACTAGAAAAGATGGTGTTCAAAGTTTAATTCTCTCTGGTTCACAGAAAACAGAGTTATCACATGGCCACACAGAAAACAGACCTCACACAGAGGAGGAACTGGATCTCTTTGGTCTGGCTTAAGCTAAAGAGGAAAGGAAAATAAGGAAGTCCTTGTGGTCTAGTTCCAACAAGGACAGCACAGCCGCATTCAGCAAAATGTACCTCCTAGCAGGAGAAGTGTAATTGTAAAGCAAAATGAAAATCACATCAGCATAGTTTAGGCAGAGAGTCATGAGCACAAGAACAGTTCCTGTGTGAAGGGGATGGAGCTGGGCGATCCGCACAAGCAATCCTATATAATAAAAGGCTAATATGCAAATCAACCAAACAGTGGAAAGACCAGTAGCTATGATGCACATTGACCACCAGGGGGCAGACGCTCAACACAGGAGCTGCCCCCCTGGTGGTCAATGTGCCCCACGAGAGTGGGGCTCATGGCTGTGAGTGCAGTGGTGTTGGCGGGAACCTCTCATGCCTTCACTGCAGCACTAAGGATGCCCCACAGGGAGAACGGGCCTAAGCTGTCAGTTGGAAATCCCCCAAGGGTTCCCAGACTGCAAGAAGGCGCAGGCCGGGCTGAGGGATGCCCCCCCCACCCAAACACCCTCTAGTGTTTAACGTAAACATGGGAAGGGCTCTAAAAGGACCCGCACGGTAGATTGATGACAAATCCGAAATGAAAAGGAGAGGGAATGCAGTCGGAAACAGTTTTAAAGGATAATGTGTGCTGTCAGTCAATGCATTTGGGTTTTTATCCGGTCATTGTGTACTGTTTTCTTATGAAGATATATTGGAAATGTTGTTCTGAATTGTTTAGAAAATCTATACATTTTTCTCTCCTGTTTAGGCTGTCGGCAAGTAGAGAGCTGAAGGGAAACAGCCACAACACAGGTGTTTCAGGACTTTGTCCTTTAATGATCAATTTAGATGGTTCCATGCTCCATTTAACCACAATAAACCGACCCATCAGACTGGACCCAGCCGGCTGCTATCTCACACAGGTGACTTCAGGAAAATCAAGTAGCATCTCAGCAATAGGTACCTTGCAGTATCTTGAAAAAAAAAAAAACACACATTCTAACACTCACCCTGCTCATGCCTGCTTGGGATTTTGTCCTGTTTCTCCACTGTGCTCATTTGGACAACCAATCATATCGGTTTAGCGACAACCAAATTACAGCTCATGAGGCATTTAAAGCAATGCTTTGTTTAATTTCCTTTTAAGCAAACTTGCCCACCACGGTGACTGTGTGTAAGAAGCTGGGGAATGCAGCAGACATACAAATAACATGGATGGAGCACAGCGCTGCTCTCAGGAGAGGCAGCGTTGGGCCCGTTACACACAGCCTTAGGGAGACAGGTTCTAACGGGAGTGCACATCCGTGCTCTGGGGAGAGGCCTGACCGAGTGACAGGTCACCTGCCATGTACCTCAGGGACCAATGGCAATGACACAGGACTGGAGGACAGATGTGGATTGTGGGCATGAGATTTGGGATTGAAAGCTAGACAGGGAGCAGATTCTAAGCATGATTTCTGATCACTCCCCCAGAACATATCCAAGAAAGTTTCTAAATCCAGGTTTGGTCAGCTTCCTCTATTAGCTTTCCTTTTCCTTGTTTGCACTTTACTGAATGGTTCATAATATATTTTCTTAAGAAAATGTGATGTGGAAAGTGACTGTCTATGATATTAGAAACATCTAAAATACTAACATACCAATGATGTTTCTTTCTAATGAGTCTTTTTTACATATTAAAAATTACTACCCGCAAGAGTTCAAATGTAATGATGGATTCAAGATTAGTATGTTATACTTGCATGAGTATTTAAAAAACTCATACATAAATGACATATAAGCTCCTACTCCTGTTTAGTTTTTTAGTTACAAAAAATATGTGATTAATATGTTACCAATAGCGATTGCTAGTATATTACTCATGCATATATATTTTAAATTAATAAGAACACAAAAAACAAAACCTAAAAATTTGTAATGCAAACTTTTAATCCAAATTATTAAATGTAAATGGAATAATGTCACATGTAACAAATAACATACCAAAAATAATAACCTAATTACTTTGAACCATGCAACTTTTTATTCCCTTTCAGCAGGTACAAAACAAAGCAATAAAAATGATTAAAAAATAAATGATAAAGGTTACTCAAAAGACAGTCATGTGATTAATTTTAATTTAGGCCTTGTTTTAGGATCTCAAAACTTAGATGTCTGTAAATATCAAAATTTAGCTTCAAAAGAGTTTGAATTAATGCCAGTTGCTCAGAATATATATATATTTTCCCACTAGGTATAAATTTTGTTTGAACAAAATGCACATATGAAATAAAGAATTATAATGTGTTCAATATATTAGTATAGTTTTAAAAGATAAGCATTTATTTCAGCCATAACATTGGGCCACAGTTGTACTTACAAAGGACAGGATGGAAGTGGATGAAGTTATATATGTGAGAAGAATTAATTTTCTACTCTAAAAGTTTGGTTTTAAAATTCAAAGTAGGAAATATTATCTCCATTGATAACGCCATACATAGCTGTCCTGGTTTCTGATTTGGGGAGCAATAGGAGGGACCCACTTCGGCAGCTCCACCTGTGTCTTAATAACTCCTTCCACTCGCTTCTTCCCGTGAGGTTTGTCCCCTATAGCAGGGGATCCTCTGAAATAGAGGAAAATGAGCTTCTGAATAGTTAGAGCCCTGTCACATAATACGTTTCGTAGTATTTGCTCTGGTCATTGAGACATACACACTGAATTCTTAAGGAGCCTTTCAAAATTGTGTCCCTTATGCCTCAGATTAGCATTCAGCACATCCAAACCATTCAATGAAATATGTGCATGGCCCACCTTCCTCTGCACACCCACCCCTGCTTACCTACTGCTCTCCCCAGGGAACCATGTATAATGTCTCTTCCCCTTTGTTCATGCTCTTATCACAGACTGCAACACCCTTCTCCTTCTGTCCTGTCCTCAACCACCATCACTAGCAAGTACAACTTTTTAGCTATTGAAATTCTACTCATATCTCAAAGTCAGGAATAAAATATTGCTTTTTATTTATTTTTTTCTCCAGAGTTTCATTCAGCTTCTCCTACTTTAAACAAAAGTAATTGCCCTACACAAATGCTTCCAATGTATTTTTTTCTCATTTTATGAAATTTTTTGTATCTATTTCTTAGTTTTTCTTCTTTATTTTTGCTTCTCCTAACCAATGGTCAAGACCTTAAAGGTAATAGATCAATAATATAATTACAAACCCAATGTCCATATATATTTTACTGAACAACTATATCCAGCTAAGACCTCTGGCAGGAAGTTTAAACTTTTTCAAGCTCCTTTTCATTCTCAAGTATGAATAACAATACACTCTGTCACAAAATAGTATTATGAGAATTAGATTAAATGAAAGATTGCATACTATAGGCCAAGTGCATGAAATTTGTGTACTGGTGGGGAGGTCCCTCAATTCAGCCTGTGCCCTCTCATAGTCTGGGAGCCCATGGGGAGTGGGCCTAAGCCATCAGTCAGAAATCCTTAGGACGAACGTAGCTCTGCCACGGAGGCAGGAGAGGCTCCCACACCACCATTGTGTTTGCCAGCTGTGAGCCTGGCTTCTGGCACACTGACCACCAGAGGAAAGCTCCCACATTGAGCATGTGCCCCCTGGTGGCCAGTGTGAGTCATAGAGACTGGCCATTCTGCTGTTCGGTCAATTTGCATATTAGCATTTTATTATATAGGACTAGAGGCCCGATGCACATAATTTGTGCAAGAGTAGGCCTTCTTTCCTCCAGCTATTGGTACCAGCTTTCCTCTGGTACCTGGGACCTGGGCTTCCCTTGAGGGCCCAGCTTTGTCTGTAAGGACATTCAGTCTAATTATCTATTATGCTTTTTATTATGATAGATAAGTGCAATGCCTAAGACAAAGTCAATATGGAAAAAATAGCTTAAAATAATGACAGCATAATGAACGCAGACTCTTCTTGTGAAACCTTCATAAAAGCTACCATAAGGTTCTACAGAATAGGCATTCAAACGCGGAAGGAAATTGATATCTGTAACTGTACTCTCTCAATTCTGAAAGTCTAGAGCAAACTCCGTTCAGCAGCAAAATTTTGCAGGAATTCGAAAACTCAAAATCCTTTCCTTGTGTTGACATATTTTTATCAGGATTAGTTACCTGCAAGATTTCAAGTTGCAGTGGCATAAATCCCAATCTCTGCATGGTACTGCCTTTGAGGGCTAAATAAGCGAAGCCCGGGGCACAATGTCCAAGGTAGGGAACAAAAGCAAGGCTCAGGCAGGAGGCCACCTAGAAGGTTAGTAGCACAGATTTCTCATTCTCCTGCAGCGCTGAGCACCTCTGAGATAAGAACCCGGGAAACATTGAGTTCTGAGTAAATAGGCGGGGTGGGCGTGTGGTGGGCATGAACCAAACCTCTTCCCTGTGAGGACAGAATTTCACCACATACTCTCTGAGCTGCAGAAACCCTGCTGCTTCCCAGATCCATGGCTCATTTCACTGCGGCTGATTTGAAACAAATGCGATGAAAACAAGAGTCGTTAGTGGAGTTGAGCCTCATGTCTGCTTTGCACATAATGAACTCTGATCATTTGCATTGCCTGGTACTAAGGTAAAACATGAAAAATATACATATAGAGAGAGCATTAAAATCACTCTTTGGAAGCAAATTCTGTAAGATTCTGAAAAGGCTTATATGTAGGTTTAAATATTATAGATCTATTACAGACAAAGCAGTAAGAATTTTATTTCTTATATAAATTTTATGTATACATATTTATTTATTATTTACTAGAGGCCCAGTGCATGAAATCTATGCATGGTTGTTTCCCTAAGCCTGTCTGGCAATTGAAGCACAAGGATATGGCATGGAAGGCAGGTCCTAGCTGACCGTTAGGACACTGCACCCCTGTGCACCCCCCCTGACTGAGTCATCGGGCTCCCGCCCAGGTCCCTCAGTGATTGGCAGCTGGGCGGCAGTCCGAACCCTGAGAACACCACTGGTTGCCAGCTGTGGGGCAATCGGTGGAGTTATCAGGCCCCTGCTTGCACCCACCTTGACCTGGTGCTGCCTGATAACCTGCTCCACCATCCCACTGAGATCCCACACTCATCGGGGCCCATAGGGGCCAGAAGCACTCCACTGCCACCCACTGCCAGCACTGTGTCACCAGATGCTCACCATGTTCCGTGCTGCCTCTGGTGGTCAGCACACATAGCAAAGAGCCGAACTCCAGATCAACTGGGCAATTTGCATATTAGACTTTTATTATAAAGGATTAATACAATTTATTCTCCTAGACACCTCAAACTCCAATTAATATTAATAATATTAACTAATTAAATTTTGGAATATTTTTCAATAATAGCATAAATATTTAGATAATTAAGTAGGAATTTGAATTATAGCCAGTTAGAAAATGGGTGCAAGCAGAAAACTTGGAGTATCATAGAAAGATCCTAAAAATATATATTTTCAATTTTTCTTCAATAATTCCCTGCTAGCCAAGTCTGGAGCTCTCTATTACTTTGTAGGCTAAGAGATGAAGACATTGGTGTCAATTACATCTTTACCAACCAAAGATTTTTTTAAATGTTTTTTATTGATTTTGGAGAGAGAGGAAGGGAGAGGGATAGAGAGACGGAAACATTGATGATAGAGAAGTATCATCCAACTGCAACCTCCTGTACGTCCCCTACTGGGGATCTAGGCTGAAACCCAGGCATGTGCCCTAACCCTGGACTGAACCAGTGACTTTTTGGTTCATGGGTCCACAGTCAACCACTGAGCAACACCAGCCAGGCCAACAAAATATTGTGTTCCACTTTGTGAAACACAAGTGGAATTGAACAGGACGAAGCAAAAAAAATCATCTGGAATTTGTTGTAAAAATTAGTATGATGTCAGTCCCTACTGACTTAATCCGTGGCTTCAATGCAATCCCAATACAAATCCCAGAAAGTTATTTTGTAGATATCGAGGAACTGATTCTGAAGTCCATAAGAGAGGTAAAAACTCCGAATTGCCACCAAGTCATTGAAGGAGAACAAAGTTGGAGGACTAACATTACCCAATGTCAAGAGTTTCCATAAAGCTACAGTAATCAAGAAAGGATGGTACTGGCAAAATAATAGACAAAGAGGTAAATACAACAGCACAGAGAGTCCAGACATAGACCTCCATAATAAAGTGCACTGATCTTGAACAAAGGAGCAAAGGCATAAGATGGATCAAAGAAAGTCTCTTCAACAAATGGGTCTGAAACAACTGGACATCATGTGGGGGAAAAAAGAGGAAGAAAAACAGACACACAACATCCGTCACACACACAAAAAATGGCTAACAATGAATCATAGATATAAATGTAAAATGAAAAACTAAAACAAAAAAAATCCTACAAGACAATATAGGAGATAATCTAAATGGCCTTGGGTATGATAATGATACCATATATAACAATAGCAAAGGCATAATCAATGAAACAAATACAGGATAATCTGAACCTCATTAAAACTTAACTTCTGCTCTATGAAAGATAATAACAAGAGAGTGAGAAGACAAACCAGAGACTGAGAGAAAATACTTGCAGAACATCCATCCATATAACTATTGTCAAAGATATCTAAAGAACTCTTAAAATGCAACAATAGGAAAATAAATAACCAAATTAAAATTTGAGCCAAAGATCTGAATAGACATGATATATATATGGCAAATAAGTATGTGAAAAAATACTCTATACCATTCTGCCATCAGGAAAATGTAACCTAACACAACAATGGGATACCACTACCCACCTATTAGAATGACCCAAATCTAGAATACTGACCACACCAAATACTGGCAGACGTGGGCAGTAACGGGAATTCTCATACATTGCTTGCTGGTGGGAATGCAAACCGGTCCAGCTACTTTGAGAGACAGGAGTTTGGCAGTTTCTTACAAAACGAAAGAAACTGTGGATCCAGCAAGTTCATTCTTTGGTATTCACTGAAAAGAGATGGAAACATGTTGGCACACAAACCGGCCATGAACATTTGTAGCAGCTCTGGTCATGATTAACAAAACTTGGAAGAAACCAGACACCCATCAGTAGGTGAATGAATGAATGGATTTTGGTACATTCACACAATGAATGAGATATTATTTAGAGCTGAAAAGAGATGAGCTAGCGCGTTATGGAGACATAAGATGAGAACAAATGGATATTACTAAGCGAAAGAAGACAATCTGATTCCAATTTTATGACATTCTGGAAAAAGCAAATCTATTGCAGACACAAAAAAAAAAATCAGTGGTTACCATGGATTCGTAGGAAAAGCACAGAGGATTTCGGTGGCAATGCTAATACTGTGTACGAGACCATAGTGATGGACTCATGCCGTTATTCAACTGTCCAGAATCATAGAATATATTACACCAAAAAGCCCTAATAGAAACTATGGACTTCGGGTGATGACTATCTGTTCACGTGTGCTCATGAACTGTAATGAACGTGGCTCTCTGCAAAGTGGGGGTTGACAATGGGAAAGTCTATGCACTCATTGGGGCCAGGGCTGGCATGGGGAAACCTCCGTATGTTTCTCTCAAAGTTGTTCCGAATCAAAATCTTCTCTAAAAAACACAAAGTTCTTTAAAAAATCAGTGTGATGCTGTCAGGTCAGCATGGCTCAGGGGTTGAGCAGCGACCTCTGACCCAGGAGGTCACAGTTTGATTCCCAATCAGGGCACGTGCCCTAGTTGCAGGCTCGATCCCCAGTGTGGGCAGCGGATCAATAATGCTCTCTCACCATGTTTGCTCCTACCTCCCCCTCCCTCTCCCTTCTTCCTGAAATCAATAAAAAAATATTTTTAAAAATTAGTGTGATGTTATGTAGCTTCCTATCTAAAATAGTCCAAAATAGTTTTAGTGCCTGAAATGTGTAAATATCCAGAATGAAAGGCAGTCATAAATTACTGTAAAATATAACTATGCATGATGCTTCATAGGACTTTTAAGAGATATTGCTGATATGGTAACATAACAACTGATTTCAACTGGAGAAAGAAATAGTTTTCAACAGGTTACATTAGGTTAAACATGTTTTCCAATTATTAGAAAGTAATAAATTAATATCAGTTATTATAGAGAGATGATGGGAAGATTTACAAATAATATTTTCTACCCTGTACTTCCATATTTTCAAAATTTTGAAAAGTAGAAATTTAGCTTTATAATCAGAATGGATATCAAGCCAAATGTATATGATAAAAATAAACAAAAATTAGCTGAGAAGTAGCTTCAATTCAAATCTGTATTTTTATATTCTACTAGGGGCCTGGTGCATGAAATTCATGCACTGGGGGTGGGTGATCCCTCAGCCCGACCGCCCCCTCACACATACTGGGAGCCCTCAGGGGATGTCCAACTAACCACTCACCCCCAGCCTGCCCAAGGTCTAAAGCCTCTGGCCAAAGCTTTAGGCCTTGGGCACCCAGCCATCACCCTACAATGGGGCTGATGGATGGCTCCACCCCAGCCTGCCCCCCTGGACCAGGCCTTCTCCCTGGCCAGCACCTCCTGGCTGCCTCGGCCCCCTCAGCCATGGCCAACTCGGGCCCAACCCCCAACAGCCCTGGCCGCCTTGGCCCCACCCCCCCAGGCCCTGGCCTTCACTTAAGCCCCGCCCCCTGGCCCTGGCTGCCTTGGCCCCGTCCCTCCTCCCCCAGCCCTGGCTGCCTCAGCCCCGCCCCCCCACAGCCCTGGCCTCCTCTGCCCTTCCCCCCCGGCCCTGGCCTTTGCTTCGCCCCGCCCCCCCCAACCCTGGCCTCCTTGGCCTTGCCCCCTTCCTGGGCCCTGTATTCGCTGGCTGGCTCTGCCCCAGCTCCTGATTGGCTGGTGGGCATGGCTTGTGGGCATGGCTTGATCAGAGGTATGGTCAATTTGCATGTTACTCTTTTATTAGATAGGATGCTTTACCTTTATAATTGATTTTCCAAAATCTTTCTATAGATGAATTAAGGGTAGCAATTTTAAAAGTAAAATTTCATTTAACTTAAAATAGGGAACACTAGAAAAGTTGAGTAGTGAGAACATCTTGAACAGGAAGTTAATGTTGTCAAGCAATGAGTCCACACAGCCTATTGGAGGCTCAAAGGACTCTGCGCATGCACTCACTTGGACTGCTCCACACGGAATATCTTAAAAGTGTAGAGAAGTAAAAGAAAAGACCCCATTTAGTTGTCACCAGCGAATTCAAAAGTCCCCAGCAAACCCATCTCACTCTTGAAAATGACCTCTAAACCACAGTGTCGAAATTGACTTCAAATTTAGCGGAAAGACAAAGAATAGAATAGTGACCCCGCTTTATCCCCTTCTCCTCACATCTCCTCACCTCCATTCTCTAATTCTAAGAAGCTGAGAGACTTTTGCCAGGAACAGATGGGAAGGTGCTGGGCTTCTGTATACCATCTCGGCGTCACTCTTTCCTGAGTCTATAAATTCCACAATCCAGCCAGCTTTCTATTGCTTACATGTTTCAAGGAACAAAACCAGTGTTTTGCATTAATATTTTGTGATTTCGGCAGTGGAAACGTGTCTTAGATGTGAACAAAGACATCAGCGGACCAGAAGCCAAGCTCCCAGCCCCTGGGCCTCAGCACTTTCCTGCCAAGTGTCCCGTGACTGTAGACTCCGTTCCTTACAGGTGCACGTGCGTGCTTACGGCAACATGGAAGAAGAGTCATCGAAAACACGAGATCCTTCCACAGCACTATGCTAATTTGACAAATTTTCCGTATTAAAATGAGATTGCTGTAGTCTAATTGAAAGAGAGCGAGATCGACATGAAACTAGTTCCTGATTTGAGATGCAGGCACCATCTATCTCAAGACATCTGCCTCAGCCTACTTGCAAGACTGCCCTGTGCTTCAGGAAACAAAGTGGCCCCCCTTGTGTTGCCATGGTTACACTCCTATACCTTTAAAAGGACTGCACAACTGAATTCCATTATATCAGAGAACAAAACATCAGAGACATTTACTCAACAGGAAATGTAAATGCATTGCCTTACAGAAGACCCACAACTCTTTGTCACTCTGCCGGCGAGTGACCTGTTACTGTAGTTCCATTCATTAGATGCACACATTCCTACCACGTCTGCTCTTTGCACAGTACAGAGGAAGTGTCTGCCTGCCGGAACATAGGGAGAGTCCCTCCCAGGGAAAAGTTTCATCGTTTATGTAAAATAGTGAGTTCTAATTGGCTTAGTTCCCCCATTTGGGAATATATCAACTTCTTCTATAAGGTCCGAGACGTGGTGAGGATTTACTCTTTTCACTATAAAATGCCTATGGATTGATTGTAGACTCAGCTTTGGTTGGTTGCCACGGTCATGAAATTGTGTTAGAATGAAAAGGTGAAAAACATGTATTTCATTTTCTGAAATGATTAACATTATAAAAAACCATCACTATTTCACAGTGGGATAAAAAAAACATTCATAGTTCATGTATGAACATTTACGCTGTTTATGTAACTATCCAACTACTAGTAATATTCTGAGGTACTGGCCTGTGAGCCAAAATGTCCTGCATTTTCCATTATCTCATTTTTAATTAATTTTTAATACTTTTTCTCACAAATGAGGCAGCATCATGCAATGTTTATGAGTATAATTCCTTCCATCTGAGATCTGGATTGAAACTTGTCAATGTTCTTTTATAGCTGACCTATTAAATGGTATTAATCATAGAATCTACTTCATATATCCATCATAACAAATGATAAGTCTTTGCAAAATGCTAATCCCAGAATGTAGCCCAGTAAACTCTCAATCAGTGTTCACTGCTACTGGTGATTCGCAGAGAGAAAGGTAATAATAATGATGGTAACTGATATACTTCATGACCAGATGCATGGGAAGCAAAATAGACAACTCATATCTATCCAACTGAGCTATCAATAACTCGAATCTGCAATACAATGCTGTTTTATACTTCAAGTTAGGAATAACTCTCAAGCAAGGACATTTAATCATTTAACAACAAAATGAAAGAAATAAGGAAATGCAGATAATGTGTTTCCTCCTGGAGGTCTTTCATGTGGTGTTCATCTTGTATACAGTATCACAGTAAGAGAATATGCTCATAAATCCATCCATTTAGCAGCTACACACTGAACATTGGCCCAGAGCTTCAGTAGCAAACCAAGAAAAACCAGCGCTCTCACAATACATAAATCTCAATTATATTTAGACTAAGTTTCTATCCATGTCACATCCACTGGTTCGATTCTCAGTCATGGCACATGTCCCATTTGTAGGCTCCATCCCCAGAATGGGGCATACAGGAGGCAGCCAACTGATATTTCTTTTTCTCATTGATAATTAATTTCTCTCTCCCTCTCCCTACCCCGATCTCTAAAAACCAATAAAAACATTTTAAAAACTGAACAAAATAGTTATCAGAAAATTAGTCACAAAAATTTAGAAATAAATCTCCACCTTTACAAGTTGAAGTGCTAAAATTTATAAGATATGGCCCTAGGTAAATCCAAAAATATATTTTTTAATATGTTGGTTGAGAGATGGTTTCTTGGTGGAAAGATGGTTCAAATATTTTGCTAATTTGTTAATTATTTTATTCCTTAATTGTTCCTTTAAAAATGTGTAAGAAAACACATAATATATGTAAGTAGATATTTTTAAATGAGTTAAATCATATATAAATATTTCCACTCATTCTAAGTTAGGTATAAACAGTGAACAACTGCATGTTATGTAAAAATCATTATGATAATAGTAGATGAAATTTGTGCACGGAGGGGTTATCCCTCAGCCTGGCCTGCACCCTCTCCAATCTGGGATCCCTCGGGGAATGTCCAACTGCCGGTTTAGGCTAGATCCCTGTGGCTGTCACATATCCCTCTCACAATCCAGGACAGCTGGCTTCTAACTGCTCATCTGCTTGCCTGCCTAATTGCCCCTAACTGCTCCCCTGCCAGCTTGATGGCCCGCAACTGTCCTCCCCTACCAGCCTGATCACCCACAACTGCTCTCCCCTGGTGGCCTGATCGCACACAACTGCCCTCCCTTACCATAAAATGCCTCCTCCACCAGGACCCCCTCCTCTGTGCACATAGCCATCTTGTGACAATGTGAGGGTGTGACACCATCTAGACTATCATTAATATAAATGTGCACTGATAAACGGTCAAGAAAACTCTAATTACATACGCAATTATACATATTCATGCATATACATATTTCATTGCAATATGTTAGCCTCTGTGAATCAAAAGTATATAGGTTTGCCACTATAAATTTAAGTTTCAGATTTATCATAATTTTGAGAAAATTTAATGTATCTGCAATGACTTCACTAAAATGTTCCATTTCATATTCTGAAATGCAGTCATTTTAAATTATGGGTGCAGCTATATGTCAAGTTGCATGTAACATTATGGCAGATACATAAATGTATTATTTACATTTGATCATTTAGCAAACACAGTATTCTATAGACTTCTTTAATGCATTTGCTTTTCAGTTTTGTTGATTTTGGTATTTTATTTCTTTCCAATTTAAGAGCTACACCTTGTTCTTTATCCTGGAGAATTAAAATATGCAAATAAATTAAGATACGTTCTCATAATTTGATTTTCTTCAACAGTGCAAAAATATAAATGTAGAAACATTACTGTTAAATCTATGGGGATGCATAATGCAAAATTATAACTACCTTAAGCCATACTGACTATGTTTGAATAAAATTTTTACTGCTGATACTTCCTATATTTAATTATAAGGTCTGAAATGTATTTTCCCTCCAGGTACTGGATACCTTAAATGAAGAATGCTATTTTTGTGGTACATTAAAACATCATTTAGAATGTGCATGGATTATACATACTAAATTGAGTCACATGGCATAATGCCCATTGGTATATACTTATTATGCCCTGGCTACTGTAGGGAGACGGAAAGAGTAGCTAATGTTTGCTATGGCAACAGAAGAAGCCAGTTGAAAAACACTTGGCACTGAGCAGAAGTGAATGCACCCGATTAAATCTGAATTGCTCTGGTCTAACATCATCTCACAATGGTAGCGGTAAAGGAACTTCTGCTGGACTCCCGATCTCCCTCACGCACATCACAAGAGTTAAGTGGTGTTACAGAAAGGTGAATCTTAGGATGTATTGCCCGGGGCAAAGGGTTTCTAAATGTTCCGTGCAATGTTCTCCCAGATGTCTTTTTCAGTAATGGCCATTCATAGGGCTATCAGGAAGCCCAAGGAGAGGAAACCCTTGCTATGTGGGTATTAGGGAAGTACATTTAAAGTCCGGATTCTGGAAGCAGTTTCTTAGAAAGAGTTTCCCTTTCTTGTCACCCAATCCTGGTTCCAAACATCTAGGTAAAGTTCTCAAAATTTCCGCACACAAGTTAAATAAGGGCAAGAAGCACTGTTTTCCTAGCAGTGCCATTGTTCCTCACAAAAGGAACCCATGTCCAAGTGTCCTGCTGGGAGAACTTGAGCTACTGGACCTTGTGAGGTTGGGGTTGGTGACTCCGTGAGGTCTTGGTGAAATCTGGAGCGAACATGTGTGACCTATGCTTTGGTGGAGTGCTTTCCTTGTCTGAGACTGTGGCCAATAAGAGGTTCTGCAAGATGTAGCAGAGGCTCTCCCATGTGGGTGGGAGAACACTGAGCAAGAACATCTCTCTCCAGTGAAGGCTGAAGAGCTCAAATGTCTGGTTCCAGACGCTCCCACATGTTCTAAACTCCCTGGGCCTTCTCATTTTACTTATTTACTAGAGGCCTGATGCACAAAATTTGTGCAACAGTAGGCCTTCCTTCCTCCGACCGCTGGCACATTAAATGCAGGCTTCCCTCCTGCATCTGGGACCCAGGCTTCCCTCCTTCAGCCACCACAGGCACCCAGGACCCAGACTGCTTCTCTCAGGCCCCGGTGTCATTAGAAAAGACGTCCAAAAGCACATCTGGAAGACATCTGGTCTAATTAGCATATTATCTTTTTGTTTTTATAGATTTATTTTTTCTTTATTGATTAAGGTATTGCATATGTGTCCTTTTTTTCCCCATTCCCAACCACCACTCATGCCCTCATCCACCTGATGTATGTGTCCATTGGTTAGGCTTATATGCATGCATTCAAGTCCTTTGGTTGACCTCTCCCCTTTACTCCCAGGTTTGAGCATCTGATCAATGCTTCTCTGTCTCTGGATCTGTTACTTGTTCATCGTATTACACAAATGAGTGAGATCATGTGATATTTGTCTTTCTCTGACTGGCTTATTTCACTTAGCACAATGCTCTCCAGGTCCATCCATGCTGTTGCAAATGGTAGGAGCTCCTTCCTTTTTATAGCAATGTAGTATTCCATTGTATAGATATACCACAATCTTTAAATACATTCATCTGCTGATGGGCACTTAGGCTGCTTCCAAATTTCAGCTACTGTAAATTGTGCTGCTATGAACATAGGGGTGGATATATCTTTTCTGATTGGTGTTTGTAATTTATTGGGATATATTCCTAGAAGCGGAATCACTGATTCAAATGGGAATTCCTTTTTTAGTTTTTTGAGGAAACTCCTGGGCCTTCTCTTATGTAGACTGACTACCCCCACACACATGCTCCTTTTATTATTCATTAACAATGATTTGGAATATAGAGCAATTAGAATGAATTAACTCTTGCTACATACCAACCCACACATGGATTTCCCAGCCCTTATGTTGTCTATTTAGGTGCTTTCACCATTTTTTTATTGGATTGTTTGTCTTCCTTTGTTAAGTTGTATGAATTCCCTATATATTTTGGAGATTAATCCTTTATCAGATGTATAATAGGCAAATATATTCTCCCATGCAGGGGGCTCTCTTATCATTTTGTTGATTTTTTGGGCTTTGCAGAAGCTTTTTCTTTATTTTTTATAATTCTTTATTGTTGAAAGTATTACATATGTCCCCTTTTATCCCTCATTGACCCTCTCCAGCCTGCCCCCATCCGTCCCCTTGCCCCAGGCCTTCACCACGCTACTGTCTGTGTCCATGGGTTAGGCATATATGCACACAGGTCTTTGGTTGATTAGCTTCCACTCAACCACCCTCCAATGTGTGCTGTCTAGTGTCTTGTCTGGGATTCTTGTGAGTGTCGTCCTCCTCACTAGAAGGGAAGTTTCTGACGAAGGCACTGTCACACAGGCACTAACACAGAGTCAGAGCTCATTGGAGATGATCACGTTTCACAGAAGAGGTGGACTTTGAACAAGACAGAAAAAAAATTTTCACTTAAAAAAATCTGTCCATCCAGACGACCATGTGAATTCATCAAATTATAACACAAAGCCAAGTATAAAAACTGACCAAGCATTAAATGAATTTTTTTAGCATTATCTATGTTGCCTAATCTCTGTTTTCCTGAAGTTTATGCATTCATCCTATCACTCTTTGATTGTGGGTTGTTAAAATTAGAAGTAATTTATTTCTATAATTTTTTATGTTAATAACCAACAATTATTCCCAAAGACTTTTTAAAATCAGTTTTATAAACCACAAGGCAAATTAAATACCACTTTAGTAAAGAGCATATTATTGTTAATCCTCACTGGAGGTCACTTTTTTTGTTGATTCCTAGAAAGAGCAGAAGGGGGAAAGGTGGGGTTTGAGGGGAGAAACATTGACGTGTGACACATTGATCAGTTGTCTCCTGCATGCGTCCAGACCACTGGGACCAGGATCGAACCTGCAACCCAGGTACATGCCCTTGACCCTGAAATACAACCATTCCTTGGGCAGGTAAAACACTGGGGCTACACCTGCCAGGGAAGTGAAGATCACTTTTTGAAGACTCATTTCTAAAGAAGGTCAATGATTAAAAACAAACAAAAAATTTAAGTAACATGTTCACTTATAAGATAGTGGCCTCTAAAATGGATAATATGTACTAATCTCATTATTGTAAAAAATATTTTGTAAGTCCTTATGTCATTGATTTGTAACCAGATAATCAATTGGTCCACACTGCCTGTCACTACTTGAGCCAATTCAGCAGGGACAGAGTTGAATCATATATAAATATCCTATCTAATAAAAGAGTAATATGCAAATTGACTGTACCTCTGATCAAGCCATGCCCACCAGCTAATCAGATAGGAAATTATGCAAATAAATCCCAACAGAGATGGCTGTCGCCACTGAGAGCAGGAGGCAGGCTTGGGTTTCCCTGGTGATGGAGGAAGCCAAGCTTTCTGCCTGCCATTGCAGGCCTAGGACTCCACTCAATGCTACAAAGTTTCAATTATAAAAGATATATAATCCAAACAGATTGAGGCAGCCATGGAGCTCGAGAGAGCAGAGGCTACCACAAGATGGCCAGCAGGGGAGGGCCGTTGGGAGATTCCAGGCCTGTAAGGGAGGGCGGTTATGGGTGATCAGGCCAGCAGGGGAGGGTAGTTGGGAGGGACCAGGCATGTAGAGGTGACCAGGCCTGCAGAGGAGGGAAGTTGGGGGCAAACAGGCTGGCAGCAGAGCAGTTCGATATCAATTAGACTGGCAGGGTAGTGGTTATGGGTTGATAAGGCTGGCAGGCAGAAGTGGTTAGGGGCAATCAGGGAAGCAAGCAGGTGAGCAGTTTGGAGCCAGCAGTCCTGGGTTGTGAGAAGGATGTCTGACTGGGATCGGGCCTCAACGGGCAGTCGGACATCCCTCGAGGAATCTCAGATTGGAGAGGGTACAGGCTGGGCTGAGGGACATCCCCCGGATCCTGTGCACAGATTTCGTGCACCGGGCCTCTGGTTTATTATAGTACTGCTGGCGACATGGGAGAGCAGCAGGTCATCCACAAAAATCTGCTCTGCCTCTCCCCATAAGCCAGCTGCTAATATAGAGTAGAAGGACAAAGATTACATGGGAAATAGAAAAAGGATGTGCCAAATGGGCAGCTCACAAACAAGGCAGGCTGGAGATATGCAAAGGCCTGCTGGCATGCAAGGGCTGGGGGTCTTCAAAGGACTGGCGCTACACAAAGGGCTCTGGGATCTGCAACAAGGGTGTCCGTCTTCCCATGAGAACAGGCAGCTCTCTGATGGGGAGGGTGGGCTGCTTTTGGGGGTGAGCTCCCGAGTCCCAGGGGCAGCGCCCAGCCAGGTGAGCATGCGCCTTCTTCAATCAGAACAACACACTCACTGCTCACAGAACATGACTCACATTTCTTCCAATAATAGCTGGTCCCCAATATCCTCTTGCTGCCCCTATTAGACTCCCTTTTAATTTCACTAAAATAAGAGTTTCTCGTGTTGAAAAATTCACCGAAGGATTACTAGTGTGCTGGATATCGGGTAATAATGCATTGCTATTTCACTGATGTCACTGTGCGCACATCTATGCCACAGCCCAATCTTCGAGGAGTTGTTCTTTCACCAAAATCAATGTTGGAGATCCTTCTGAATACCGCACAGCAGTTATTCCAGCGATGGGCAACTCTATGGGAAAATGTTTTAACGGGTTCAAAGGAAAACCTTTTTCAGATGCTATATTGCCACCCATACATTATGGGAGAGGCATAGGCAATGGCATTTAGAGTTGCGCTCAACGGGTACACTGTACGTTTGCTCTCCCAGATATGATCTACCTTGCTTTCTCTCTCTACGGGTGTGTAACACGACAGCCTGTCAAGAAAGGGAAAGAAGAGATCCCATCAGAAACGAGTAGAAGCCTCAAAAACGAAGTGTGATGCGGATTTACCAACATGGTCTACTTTATGCCTCCCCCCCACTCCCAGCAATGAGCCCACGCAGCTGTTCTGGGAATCAACTCCCTACAGTGTTGGCCACACAAATCATTACCTTGTTACCAGGCTCCAGCGCAAGGCAGAATACAGAGCAGCTTAAATATGCTAACTTCCAGACAGCCACCCTCTCTCCCCATCCAACGACTGAGGAGTCAGTACAAAACTCCACAAACTCCCTATGCCTTGGAGGGTGATTTGTGTCTCTTAAGAGTCCCATCTGAGTATGCTCTCTGGAGAGTGCTGCCACTCAACCATCTGACAGACAAGCTCCGGGTAGGGAGGGAGGAAAAGCTTATAGAATTCTAAATAGAAAGCCAGGAATACAGAATCCTTTTGGAAGGAACCCTCTGCAGGATTCCATTGTTCAACTGATGACTCAGACTCTCAGTTCCATTACAAGGAGCTAAACAGCTTGGACCCTTCACCTCCATTTGAGTGACTCCATCCATTTAGGCTAGATGCATTCATTCAATGATTATTTGTTAATTGACTACTGCTTCCTAGAAAATGTTCAAGAAATGTACGTTTTTCTGCTTGTTTGTATTTTTTTCATATATATTTCATTGATTTTTTTTACAGAGAAGGAGAGGGATAAAGAGAAACATTGATGAGAGAGAAACATTAACCAGCTGCCTCCTGCACACCCCCTACTGGGGATGTGCCCACAACCAAGGTACATGCCCTTGACCGGAATCAAACCTGGGACCCTTCAGTCCATTGAGCCAAACTGGTTAAGGCAGGAATGTACATTTTTATGGTGTAGGCAACTTGGGCTAGTAGCCTGAGTCCACATTTTGAAGCATATGCTAACCCAGTGGTTGGCAAACTGCCACATGCGGCTCTTTGGCCTCTTGAATGTGGCTCTTCCACAAAACACCCCGGCCTGGGGGAGTCTATTTTGAAGAAGTGGCATTAGAAGAAGTTTAAGTTTAAAAAATGTGGCTCTCAGAAGAAATTTCAATCGTTGTACTGTTGATATTGGGCTCTGTTGACTAATGAGTTTGCTGACCACTGTGATAACCTATAATTAAGCCCCAACCTCCTCCCACCAATGCTTGTATCTTAGCCTTGTAAAACCTGTTTTCCTAAATACTTAACTGACTTACTTAATGTTCAGGGGCCATACACCATGCACAGCCCCCATAAGGGGTTGAGCGCTAGGCCCTATAAATTAGGTAAGTCAGCTTGGGCCATTGGTCCTAATCTCACATCCTCCTAACAAAAAGCCCACGAAAAGGTCCTCGAAGCTGAGAGAGACCGAGGTAGTGCCCTGCTCAGAGAAAGCCCCCCTGTATTCTGGGCTCAGCTTTGGGAACGGATTCCCCTGAGCCAGCCAGAACCGCTGCTCCTGCAATAACGTGCCTCCCCTGAAACTTCTGAGAGCCTGCTTGTCTGTCCTCCCACCACTTGGTAATTTATGCAGCCTCATCAAGGGGAAAATAAAACCCTACTGAATTTCAGTTTGGGGAGTAAAAACAAAAATAGAGTAATGCAAATGTAAATAATGTTAAGTGGTAGAAAACCCAGCAAAGATATTTAAAACTCAATGGAACGGTATCACAGGAAAAAAGAGTTGAAGTTGTAAATAAGTCTCACTGATATTGGAAAATCGTTCTTCAGGAGAAGTAAGCCAAAGGGCTATTTAGAGACAAACATTCTGGGTAGAGGGAAAATATGGGCAAAATTCCTGACATTTATGGTGGCACATCATTTTCTTGCTATCTAGCTTGTCTGAGTATTGAAGATCAGCTTTCTCCTGCCTAGTCTAGCACAGCACAGTTGTAAGAATTAAATGACTAAAGCTCATCAAGAGCTTTGCCCAAGACATGGAATCATCATCATAATAACAGAGGAATATGCAAATTAGCCAGGATGCCGAAACATCAGAACTGAACAGCAGGGACCTGAGGCTGCATGGCACCTGGCGGGGACAAGGGACCTCTGGCCGTGCCCCCTGCCTGGCTGAGCTTTATGGGAGACTTTAGGCCATGCCCCTGCCCTGCAGGGCTTGATGGGGACCTCAGGCAACACCCCCTGCCAGGTAGGGCTTGACAGGGGACTTCAGGCCATGGCCCTTGCCCGGCAGGGCTTGATTGGGTGCCTCAAGCCACACCCCCAGCCCCAGTGCCTGTTGAGGAGACCTCATGCCATGCCCTCTGTCCAGCGGGGCTTGACAGGGGACCTGAGGCTATGCCTCCCACCTGGAGGGGCTCGACAGGGGTGAATCTGGCCGGGTCTGTGTCTCTTGCACTTTCAAAGCACATGCAGGTGGTGGGCAGGGACTTGACTCTAGATGCCACAGCATGCTCCAGTCTCTGACAGGAGGGAGATTTTCATATACATTTTACTGATTTTCTTTTATCTCTGACACTTTTATTATATAGAAAGGGCAAATAGCAATATTAAAATGTTTGCTCTAATTAATTCCCTTTTAAGGTGCGTGAATTTTGTGCACTGGGCCACTAGTCCTATAAAATAAAAGTGTAGTATGCAAATTGTCCCCTCAACCAGGAGGTCATCTGAGAGTTCAATCAGGGCTGGGGTTGTCCAGGGGAAGGGAGGGAGGCTCCAGTGGTGGCAGGCAGCTGGGAGAAGGGGTGCAGCCTGAGGTCCCCCGACCACACCAATCACCATGCAGCCTCATGTCCCTGATGTTCGGTTGTGACATTAGCCATTGTCATAATATGATGATACTGTGCAGTTACTTCTTCTTCCAATGTCCCCCAAGACATCAGTGTAAACAGTCACTTATCAAACAGCTGATATATGCCCAGATATCATAGGATGGGACACATATACTGAATTCCAGAATTTCCATTATATGAAGGTGATAACAAATATCCACATAGCCTTAATTGAAAGGGGGAGCCCATATTCTAAGAAGTTGGTTAGAGTACTACTATCAATATTTGCAGTTAATTATCCAACCATGTCTGAAGATAACTTCAATTTTTAAATTCTGTTTTATGTATTACAATTAGGTTTGTAACTGATGACAAAATCAACCTACATTTTTTTTACTTGACCTGCATGACCTAGTAACCTACAGATTTTGCATAATCTACTATAGCTTTGAAAAGTTGCCATATATTTTTTTCTCCTCTGTTCAAAGAAATTTCTTATTTTCTTATGTTTTTTTTCCTTATCCTACAATGGACTGAAGACATTGATTTCTCATTTCAAGAGTAATAAGAAGGACTCGTCAAATCAATACCCCTATTATCAATTGGAGCTTGGCGGTCAGAAACAGGTCCATTGTCTTTGCAGACATTGCTTCATTTGAAAAGAGAAAAATAAATAGAAGCCTTCAGGTTGGCAGTCTGAATACCAACCCATGTTTCAAGAGTGTTCACTTGGTATGGACTGGAGAGGAACTGATTACAACCGAAAGAACAGCAGTTTGCATTCTTCTTTCCTTGAAAACTAGCACCGGAACATACTACAGTTTCTTTCCCGGTAGCTCACTACCAAGACACACTTCCTTCATTTTGATAATGAGGCAGCATTTCTCCCTCAAAAATATGTGAAGAGGCAGAACATAAAAGTACTCAAGAGACAAGAATAGCAGCATGATGCAGCAGAATTAAACAGCCATCTGTTTTCACACAAGGAATTCACGTGGGTAAAAAGTGAAAGGAGCGTTTCACAAATTCCCTGAAGACAGGTAAATATTTGCAAAGTGCCTTAAAATCACTGAGCTTGGATCACAGGTAAGAGACACACTGGTTTCTGTAGAGATGTCCATAGAAACGATGGAGTCACTATCCTGATGACTTTATGTTCACTATGTGGAACACACCTTTGTCAGCATCCACCAAAATGAAAACACACCTCTCCAGGAATCTTGCAGCTGGGCTAAAGATATGGCAGGGAATAATACTGCAGGGAATATATGATGTTTATCTATGCCAATGGTCAAGGCAGAGAACTTTCCCTTTTCTGATGGAGGTCTACTTCCATGTACAGGCGTGTTGATCATCAGATCAGCTCTGGCTTCCCTCTGCCCAACAGGTCTATCTGAGTCAGGGCAGAAGCATCCTCAGGTTGGTTTATTCAGGAATGGGCTATAGGAGTTCTCTCTCTCATGAGCAGTCATCCTGCTGGGAGAAAAATTCAGATCTCCAATGGAGCAGGCTCTTCCTAAGAGTTAGTGTCAACTATGTTTTAGGCTTCCATCTGTCACAATTTGTTTTATTTCTCAAACTAGAGGCCCAGTGCATGAAATCTATGCACTGGTAGAGTCCCTAGGTCTGGCTGGAGACCAGAGCTGATGGGGGCAAGGCCCATCAGGGCCAGGCTGGAGAGGAGGCAACAGTCATTGGCCCGGATGCAGAAGAAGTGGATGCTGGATGCCAAGGCCACCATCATCAGCACCCCACCTCCCCCCTCCTCCTTTCCTCACTGTTATGCCACCACTATGGCAGGTGGGTGGTGGGACAATTGGGGCTTGCTGGCTGGGAGGAGGAACAGGACACAGGAGGTTGGCCATCAGCCCTGAGGAGGGAGCTTGCCCTCAGTCCCCCTAGGAAAGGGATCGCATCTGCCACCACCCATCCCTGGTTCCTGGTCCCAGTCTAGGGGCCAGCTGTGATCAGGCTATCGGGGCTGCTGGCTGGGGCAGGAACCATGGGAGGTTAGCTGGCCAAAGGAGGTTGGCTATGGGAGAGTACTGACCACTAGGGGCAATTCCTGCATTGAGCAACTTCCACCCTGGTGGTCAATGCACATCATAGCGACCAGTCATTCTGGTCACTTAGGCTTTTATATAAAGAGATGGTTTGAAAGCTAAGTGGGGAAAGAGGTGCTATTTATGGGGACTTTCCCAGAGATGTAATGGGTGTTTTTAGTCCTCCACTTCACCTTGTGCCCAGGGAAGGATGGCTGTGATCATTTAACTAAGAGGAGAGTGTTTTATGGCGGCATTTCCAGTGAAACAAGGAGCAGTCCAGTGCTCGGTGCCCAGAGGTGACCCACTGGATTACCACAGTGATCATAATGACCGAACCTTCATGGAGGGCAACTGTGTGAGAGAACGGTTGTGGACACTGACTGTAGTGCCCTATTGAGTCCCCGCAACACCATTTTATGGAGGATGATGAAACTGAAGCACAGAAAGTTTGAATGACTTGCAAAGGTCACAGAGAGTGGTATAGGGGTCGGGCCCCAGGCCGTCTTCCTTGAGAGCAGCCCCCTGGAACACTGTGAGATGCAACTGGAAGCAACTGGAAGCTAGAAAATACAACCATGTCATGAGTTAACAAGCCTGAGCACAGAGCAAAAGCACAGCTTGGGGGTAATCCCCAACAACCCCTAAGCCCGCCCTACAGTGAGGGGTGACTGCCACGGAAGAAAATGGATTGAATAAGAGATTGAAAGAATGATAGAGAACCCATTAGTGAGTTCAAACTCCTCCCAGCTCACGCGTGTCATACATACAGGGTGTCCCCGCCCCCCCCCCCAAAAAAAAAAATGTCTACACACATTGAATCATTCTTCATTCCAATGTTTGTTTAGTTTTTTCTTTTCAGTGTAACCCATTGGAATGAATGATGATCCAATGTGTGCATACATTTTTGAGGCGCTGTAGATTTATAGCACACAGAAGGCTGGTCTGAGGACACCTAGGGTGACTGTTTTTCTCAGGAGAGCCCACCAAGCTGATGAGCTGGAGGAGGCTCTCCAGACCCTTCAGCTGAGAAAATCAGAAGAATTTTCCCAAGTCCTGGAATAGACCATAATGGCTATAATAGTCTTAAAAGGCACAGTCACCTCTGAGGCGACTGTTGTCAGCCATACGGAATTTAATAAATTACATTAAAATTTTCAACTAAAGGTGTGATTTCACATAGAAAAGTTCAGCTGTAATGGGCACCATAGAGTGAAAATTAATAATAAATTATAACTCAAAGCAATCTCCATTAAAAAAAAAGTGTAATGTGATTTTTTTATTTCATATTTTTGCTTGGAAAAACATTTTAAAATCTATTAATATTTTAAAATCTATGCATATGCTATGCTTATCTGCAATTATTCAAGGTGAAGGATTCACTGAAGTAATAGTCTTATTATTAAATATTCAAACAATTTGAAAGATTTAGCATTTGTTTTCTCGTTTATCATTATTTTAGTGCTTGAATGAAGGGATAATGAGGTAATTTTTTTCAAAGCACAGGGCAGAAGAACCCAGGTGTAACAAATAAGTTTAGGCTGTATGAATGCTAAACTCAAGGTCACTACTTCCCAGAAAATGTATTAATTCAAATATGTGAAGGTACACATCCAGCCTACTCTTTGTTAATAACAGGGGGGTGTAAGTAATGCAACTGGATATTTAGAGCAAATAAAGGAGCCACAAGAAGAACCACATCTAAAATATTACAGTTAAGTCAATTGCTTCAAACTCATCTCCAAAGGAGAATGGTTAAAGAGAGTTAAAATTAAGGGGCACCATCTATGAAAAAATAATATCATCTTAGGGAAAGAGGAAAACCACCCAAGCTTCCTGGAATCTCCCTTAATGTTTTCTTCTCTAGCCTCCCTGCTTTTCCAGCTGAAACCGGAACAAGAAAGGAGTTCATCTGGAATTCACTCCGGAATCATTCCCAGGACTGCTTTAAACTTGAGAGAGCAGGTGAATGATAGTCCAAAGGCCACCCTGCTTCCTGTCTTCAGCTACACAAGGAGGCATTGGGGTAACAGGAGAATTCGCTGAAGTGAGATTTCCTTGGTTAATCTGTGTGTGTGTGACACACACACACACTCACTCACTCACTCACTCACACACACTCACACACAGAAATATCATTCCAGGTTACTGCTACCCAACAAGCAGGTCATAAAAACATAATAAGCAAAGCAAATCATTCAGTTGGTTGTGAGCCACCAAAAATTAATTGACACAGACACATTTCCGTCATAAGGGGGAGTCAGGAAGGTGAAGATGGAAAGCAGCCTGTATTTGCCACAGCGGGGGCGGGGGGTGGGGAGAGGAGGGGAGGGTGAAAAATAAAAGTGATGTCTCTCACCCTGGCTTGGGTGGAGAGCTATCTGGTACACAAAAGGTTGTGGGTTCCATCCCCAATTCAGACACATAAGGAGGCAGGCAGCCCATCCATGTTTCTCTCTCTCCCTTCCTCCTTCTCCAAAAAAACAAAACAAAAACACATATCCTCAGGTGAGGATTAAACAATAAGAGGAAAGAAAAAATAAACAAAAGTAATGTCTCCCATTCCTTTTCATTGAATTACTTACAAAAACAGGTGTTTTATTTTCATGTTACTTGTTTCTCTCTAAGGACCTGCAGAGTGAACACAGCTATCAATTTCCCTCAGCAGTGTTCCTTCACTATAGCCTTTCCCCCTTCTTAGTCCGCCTGCCCACATTTAGAGAAAAATGGTTAAAGGAAAGGACCTACTGCTGAATAGAAATGACCAGGTGTGACCTATTTCCTTCTCTGTCACACCATTTTAAGTGATGCCAAGCATTTCATCAAAGAAAACAGCTCAGTCTCCGAGGTCTACAGCCAGTGATTTAGTTTTAGTTTGAACTTGAGTTCAGAGCTGATTCACAGAGGGTCACTAAGGTATCAGCCTAACAACCTTCAAAAAGTTGGCTGTACCTTTGATCAAACCAATGTTAACATTAAAATATACAACTGAAATATAGAACTGACAGCCCATTTAAAGTACACGTATGTCAGGAACACTTATTTTGAAATTCCATTAGTTGAGACATTGAAATTATATTCATATTTCTATATTTTAAACTAGAGGCCTGGGGCACGAAATTCATGCGTAGGGGGTGGGGGGGGGTGTCCCTCAGCCCAGCCTGCACCCTCTCTGATCTGGGACCCCTCTAGGGATGTTTGATGGCCCATTGATCCTGCCAGTAGGATCGGGCCTAAACAGGCAGTGGAACATCCCTCTCACAATCCAGGACTGCTGTTTCCCAACTGCTTGCCTGCCTGCCTCCCTGATTGCCCCTAACCGCTTCTGCCTGCCAGCCTGATCACCCCCTCACCACCACCCTGCCAGCCTGATTGATGTCTAACTGCTCCCCTGCCAGCCTGTTTGCCCCCAACTTCCTTCCTCTGCCGGCCTTGTCACCCCTAACTGCCCTCCCCTGCAGGCTTGATTGCCTCCAACTGCCCTCCCTTGCAGGGCCTGGTCCCTCTCAACAGCCCTCCCCTGCTGGCCATCTTGTGGTGGCCATCTTGTGTCCACATGGAGGCAGGATCTTTGACCACATGGGGGCAGCCCTCTTGTGTGTTGGAGTGATGGGCAATCTGCATATTACTCTTTTATTAGATAGGATAGAGGCCTGGTGCATAGGTGGGGGCCAGCTGGTTTGCCCTGAAGGGTGTCCTGGATCAGGGTGGGGGTTCCCTTGGGGTGTGGGATGGCCTGGGTGAGGGGCCTATGATGGTTTGCAGGCTAGTCGTGGCCCCTAGCGACCCAAATGGAGGCCCTGGGATTTGGGATTAATTTATGTTCTACAATTGAAACTTTGTAGCCTGGAGCGGAGTCAAGCCTTCTGCTCACTGGGTGGAGAGAGCCATTTCTATTTGGGTTTATTTAAATTATGTAATTGAACCTTTGTAGCCTAGAGTGGTGCTAGGGCTGCAGAAGCTTGGCTTCCTCCATCACTGCAGCAACCCTAGCTGTCATTTCTGTTGGATTTATGTATCTTCTATAATTGAAACTTTGTAGCATTGAGTGGAGGCCTAGGCTGGCAAGGGCAGGCATAAAAGTTAGCTTCCTCCGTTGCCAGGGAAACCCAAGCCTCCCTCCTGCCCTCAGTGGCCACAGCCATCTGGGTTGGGGTTTATTTGCTCCTGATTGGCTTGTGGGCGTCTCTTCTGGGCGTGGCTTGATCAGAGGTATAGTCAATTTGCATATTACTCTATTATTAGATAGGATGACAATGTGAATATGTAGAATAGATCCAATGTATCCATCACTATTTACTATAGATTAAACTAAGGTCAAATGAATAACAAACTGTTTTCCTGAAAGATACATTTTATAACTATTAATCTAATATCCTTCAAATAAAATTCTAATTCAACTCAGGTCTATTTCAATTTTGCATGAAAAACAACAACCTGTAGATCTTTAAAGTAAAACATCTTCCATAGAATCTCTGATACAATCCAACTTAAATGTATTATTTATAACTTACTATCTACCGCCCTAATAATTTTGTCACCACTCCCTATTTTTCCACCTTTTGGTCTATTTAGAAACACATCTTTGTTTTCCGTGCCTCTTATTAAAACAGGCCTGAAAATAACAGTGTGTCGACATTATAAACACTTTTCACAAATATAATAAAAATGATTAGTTTTCCTAACTGTTATTAATGGCTATGTTCTCCTCAACTCAAATCTTATGAGATTTGCTAATCTTCTGGCTGCATTAAAGTATTCCAAGTAACACTGGAGAGAAAATGGAACCCACAAGCCAAGGATTAGAAAAATTAACTTTTTCAAAAACATCCTCTTGCTGGAAAATGTCTTTCATTAAAAAGTCAGTCCCAATTCCCAATTAGAGCAAAAGGTGTCACCAATGCCATAGAAATGACAAAACATAGGTCCGAAATAAAAGCCTCCAAGTGAAGCAGCGACATTAACAAGGGCTGAAAGAAAATGCTGTGGCTGGAAAAATAATGCAGAGAGCATGCATGCATGCATACACACACACACACACACACACACACACGCAATCACATTCACACAACACCCACAGCACATTTGGGGGAGACATTTGCACAGTTCTGTTGAACCACGTTAAGTGCCTTCATTTCAAAGCCGTCCTGTGCCAGTCTCTTCAGCAGAGCTGGGAGTCGCACACAGCCTGTGAGAAGCTGTCCCCATGCATGCTGCTGCTGCCCATGGCTTTCCCACGCGAGCTTCTATCCCTCCTTCTGCTTCCTCCTACCACGGTCCCGGTTCTAGCTGAGGATTTCTCTTTGATGAAGGGCTGGCTCAGCTAAAACCCATTGACAGCACCATTGCCTCGCTCCAAATGGCTCCGTTCCTTCCCATGTGTGCTCTGTTATTTCTGGCTTTTAGGTTGTTTGCTCTGCGCTAGCCTCTGGTCTGAGCAGTTTGATTTATCCACTTATTTAATTCTCCCAACAGTGTTGCCAATAAGCTGTAGATTCTGCCGCAGGGATTGGCTAAGGAACTCCCTTGCTGTCATCCCCAGCAAAGCGGTGCAGCTGGGAAGAGCCTGATTGATTAGCCGACCCCAGAGCCCATATTCTCAAGGCCCATGATGTCCTCTCCATATATATATATATATATATATATATATATATATATATATATATAGTTTAAAATATTACAAATAGTAGTACACGTTTCCTTTCCCCCCTTCATTGACCTCCCCCCAGCCTCCCCTGCCCCCCATGACATGTCCTCACCTGCCTCCCCCCAGTGTCTTGTATCCATTGGTGATGCCTATATGCATGCGGACAAGTCCTTCGGTTGATCTCTTACAGCCCCCCAGCCCCCCACCCTCCCCTGCCTTCCCGCTGTAGTTTGACAGTCTGTTCAATGTTTCTTTGCCTCTGTATCTATTTTCCCCCCATTTCTTTTCTTTAAAAACATCTTGCATTTGCATACTAAAAATAAACATATAAGAACAAAAAATGTTTGAGTCTCAGTTTCAATGTCCAACTGTTCTGAGTCCCAGTTTCAATGTCCTATAGTTCCTTATGTGTGCATGTCGGCAATGGTATCTGGATGGTTTACTATGCTCAGACTTCGTAGTCCAGCACTCAAGGCACTCCATTGTCTGTCCCCCAAATACCATCCTCGTCTTGTCTTCTGTCACTCTATCAGCAACCCCCATGCTAGGCTCAGGAGGGGTTCCTCAGTGGTCCTCAAAGACAGTGTCCCAGTCCCATGAGCATGAAAGAATTCCTTGTGGATGAAAGGCTCTGAGAAGTTCAGAGGTAAACAAATATATTTATTTGTAGCAAACATTTTTCTAACGTGTGCTGTCCTATTGGGAACACAGCTTGGGAAAGGATGTTTGTCAAAAACATTGTATCTCAGCCTGATACATGAACTCTGCCCTGAGTATCACAGATGGATTCCTCACTTCTGGATCGTTGTTCCAATCACTTCCATAACTAAAATAACTTCACTCTTCCTCTTCTTAATTCGTCAACATTTCCAAGTAAAGGCAGAACAGTAGGAAACGAATTAAATGTGGGGAATAAACTCAGTGCTAAACAATGAAATTTGATTGCATAGGTAATTTAATATTAATGGCAGTCCATTCAGGAAGAGCAAGGGAACACAAAGTCTACTTTCTGTCAGGATGACAAGGAAATGGGACAACGTCACAGCCCTCCCTTTCTAACACATAATAACCACCTGTTGTCAACAAAAGGCTCTCGACCTCCTGTGGGCCAGACACTCTGCAAGCCAATCCTATCTAAGAAAGATGGAATATGCTAATTGACCCTCACACCATCACAAAATGGCAGCGCCCACAGCCACAAGATGGTGGCACTCAGTCCCCTCAGCCCCACCAGGGAGGCCAGCACCCTGCAAGGCCGAGGCAGCCCAGCCTTGCTGCATGCCTGCCTCCAGAGTCTCCCAGTCCCCTCAGCCCCCAGCCACCCAGGACCAGCCCGAGGTGCAGGCAAGCCTTGGATGGTGGCTGCCCAGCCACTCAGAGCTGCCCGACACTCAGGTAACCAGGGCCACTGAGGATAGCACTGCTGGCAGTGGCAGCAACAGAGATGTGATGGGGCGTCACATTCTCCAGATCGCTGGGTAGCCTCTCATCCCTGATGGCTCCTGGACTCTGAGAGGGGCAGGCTGGGCTGAGAGACCCCCCTTCCAGTGCATGAATTTTCATGGACTGGGCCTCTAGTTTTACTATAATCAGTTAAGTTAAATTCCATAGGATCCCTAAGAAGATAAATATACCTTTTTTTCAGTTTAAAAAGCACACAGAAAACTGATTCTCAGTGAAGTCTAAAGATTTTTTCTTTTAAGTAAGTGACACCTGGCCAGCATGGTTCACCTACAAACCAGGAAGTCCCTGTTTGATTCCTGATCGGGGCACAGGCCTGGGTTGCAGGCTCCATCTGCAGTGGTGGGTGTGTAGGAATCAGCAGATCAATTATTCTCTGTCATCATTAACGTTTCTCTCTCTCTCTCTCTCTCTCTCTCTCTCTCTCTCTCTCTCTCTCTCTCTCTCTCCCTCTCCCCCTTTTCCTTCCTCTCTGAAATCAATAAAAATACATAAAAATAAAAGTGAGAGTCAAAGCCCGTTCTAGAACGCAAGTGCACTCTGTTCCAAAGCCACATCAAATTTTTACGGGGGAGTTCCAAGCTGACCCACAGACTGGAATGAGGGGGTATTTATCCAAGCAGCTTTCGATGCACATGGTGTTTGAACTTCGAACCATGGAAGAAGAGAGGAAGGACGGAAAATAGGAAAGAAAGGCCATTTCCTGGGAAAGTTTGAGGTTGAGGTGTTTTCTCTGCTTGGAGCCTTGGAGGACTTTGGCATAATTCTTATAAAAAAAATAAAATCTTGAGCAGACCATTTCCCAGTGGATTTGCCAGGATAAATCATTGGCAAAATGTCCCCCAAGACAACTAAATTAGTTAAACTGTTGAGTCGAGTTGCTTACTGTATCCATCTGGATAATATATGTTGCCAAAAACAACAATCTCCATTTTGGCATAACTCATATTTAGCCCTTTCTTTTCTGAGGAAAAGTGCCCAAGAATTTTAGCTGAATCCTAAAGTCAGTCCTGAAAGACAGTAGTGAAGACCATCACTGTCAGCATAGGGAGAATGTTTGACTGCCTCTCTGGTGGTGGGACAAACAGTTGGGCAACTTAGAAATCTGTGCACCGGGCCTCTAGTACAATCATATTTATAATATTCCACTTATTTTAAAGAAGATATCATTCCCACTGAAACATGTTCTGTAAAAAGTCCTCTCCCAATATCGCTAGTTCTCAGGGGTGTACATCCCCATTCCCACATGCTTGTCACCCTGACAATGTAGCTCTCCAGCTTCCATGCCTAGTACATTCATGAGATGGGGGTTGAGTCCATGAAACAAGGGTCCTCTGAGGAATTTGTCCCCAACCAGCAGAGGAGGTGCTTTATCTTTTAAGCTCTACTAATATTTTAGAGGATCTTAATTTTTCTAGGCACCAATCATGTTATACTCTTAGTACCTACATACACAGCCCCCACTACCCTTTTGGATTGTAACAATAGAGAACCTTGAAGGTAGAAAATCTATGTCATTCTTCTTTGTTTCTCCAATATGCCCTTAAATGGGGTCACAAACATACCAAACACAGAACTTGGTGAAGAAATGGACAAATAAATACAGCAACATAATTTCTTATGCTTAACAAAATTCACACTGTCTCGATGTTTGACTGTAGAAAATGAGGCACACAGCCTTCCTGTGGCTCCCAGAGTACATCAGATGACTGTAGCCTTGGCCTGGAGCTTAGACACAAAAGCTGGTTTCAAGTTTTGCAGAGATATGCAGCCAAATAAGAGACATACAATTAAGGGAAGGCAGATGATGATCAACTCTCTATTCTTGAAGGCAGGGAGGGCAGAAATGGGAGATGAAGTTGAAAAAACATAACACATCTATATACATATATATAAAACCTAAGTGACCATCTGACCATTTGACCATCCAACTGGCAGCTAGGATGTGCACTGACCACCAGGGGGCAAATGCTCAATGCAGAAGCTGCCGAGCTACAGTAACTTGGCAGCTGCATTTCTCAGGTGATGCCCCTGGAATCCGAGAGGAGGGAGCCCGATTAGGGGGTGCATCACCTGAGAACCGCCCTCTCACAATCTGGGACCCCTCGGGAGTTGTGTGTCAGAAAGTTGGTTTCAGCCGGATCCCTGCAGGCCAGGCCATGGGACCCCATCGGTGGACGAATCTGTGCACCGGGCCTCTAGTATAATCATATTTACAATATTTCCAGTATTTCCACACCAGACTTCTCAACCATTACTCTCCACAAGGAAGCACAAAAGACCAGTAGATCTTTGGTCATCTAACACATGTAAGTAGAGATTAAATAATCTGAGATATTTAGTTTATTTTCATTATCATTATTTTTTTAATCCTCACCCAAGGCAATTTTCCCATTGATTTTTTTTTTCTTTTTAGAGAGAGTGGAAGAGAGAGAGAGAAACATCGATGTGAAAGAAACACATTGTTCGGTTGCCTTCTGTGTGTGCCCTGACCAGGGCCCAGGCCTGGGAGGAGCCTGCAACCGAGGTAAGTGCCCTTGACCAGAATCAGACCCAGGACCCTTTGGTCCACAGGCTGACACACTATCCACTGAGCCAGACTGACAAGCGCTAAGATATTTAGTTTAGTATAGTTAGTGTTCACAAATCCCGCTCCCCATTCTCCCCCCTCAAAAAAAAAATCCTATCATAAGATACTTTCTCCATATCCCACGTCTCCCAATGGCTGTCGCCCTCCTACTCCAGATTTCGGCAGCTACTCACAAAGCCACATTAGAAAACATGGCATATGACACCAGAGGGAAACCATATGCTCTCTAAAGCTTGCAAATGCTGCTGCACATCCCACTGTCCTTGTCAACAGAGTCAAGTGTCCGACTCGGGGCGAGCAGAGGATCCAGGATCAATACAAAACCACAAACTTCAGGGGGATGCCGCAACTGTGGGTTAGAAAGCACTCGAGTGAAATTTCAATATCACGTCAATGCTCTGAAAGCCTGTATTGGGATTGGTGTTGTGCCAGCTGAAAGGAGCAAAGGTATTTTACGCTGATTCCTAAGACAGGTTAATGTTCATGCTTGGGGCTGCCTACTCCGAAAGATGGAGAAACGGAGGAAGTGAGGCAGCCAGCTCTGAAACCACTTTCCCCGAAACGATATTGATGGCATGCAGACGAAGTGATGGAGAGCCCCTCAGATTCACAAAGTGCTGCTCTGTGTTGTCCATCTCAGTCAATCCCGTGATGTGCTATCATTAAACCTTTTAAAGTTCCGTTTATTGTTGGAGGCCAGGAAAATCACACAGCCCCTCTCTCCTGGTGGAGAAGGGACTCTCTGTGTCAGTGACACTGGCAGAGGGTAGAGGGATGAAGCATTGCTGCTTCTCAGTGAGTGACCCCCTCCCCGTTCTCAGAGCCTTAAGGACACGTTCATCCCGGGAGAGTGCTGATGGGACGTGACTGTCTAGATCAGGTCTTTCTAAAGAGTCACAAAAAGCACAATTCCCTTTATTTAAACTAACAATCAACATGCTCCAAACCTTTCTGTGCATTCACATGAGAAACCTGAGGAGACACTCTTCAGAAAGTTGCTTTTTCAGAAAACTGTCAACGACATTCCGATAAATGGCATGCTCCACACTTTCTGCTCCTGGGCTGATGAGTGTTCCTGACTTTTCAGGGGAATCTGGAAGGGAGTGGAGTCGGTGTTAATGCAGTGACTGACAAAGGCCAGAATGAAATCTGTTCCGTTTTCAAGATAGAGAAAGCAGCACTGATATCCCAGCCAAAAGAAGGTATCATGAGTTATAAATAAGAAGATGATACAATACAACATTTTGACCTAAGAAATATAATGGGGGTGGGGGAGAAGAGGGCAGTAAGTATGAAAAAATGAAACTTACATATCTGAACACTTGGTCATGCATACCAGTTTTGGAATTTCACAAGGGTAAACAGAAAGCAGTTCTGGAAATTTCTGAAACTCAGAAAGTACTTGTTCTTCTATTTTTGACACAAATAACTGAGATTACTTGCAATTAGCATAAGGTGCATACTATAGACTAGAGAATTGGGCTTCGGTTCCTGATAAAGTGGGGCACAGATTGTCCCTACCACTGGCCAGCCATGGCTATCTTTGCAAAGTTGAACCTCTCTGAGCTCTTGCGCATGTACTTATAGGATGAAAATAGTAATTCATACTTAAATATTGTGAGAACTAGATTGGTAACATGAACAAATCACCTAATGGTTCCCAGGGCCCAGTAGTCTCTCAATAAATAGCATATATAACACTCCTATTAAAAACAGGAATATAGCCCTGCCAGTTTTGCTCAATGGATAGAGCATCGGCCTGCAGACTGAAAGGTTCCAGGTTCGATTCTAGTCAAGGGCATATGAACAGGTTGTGTGCTCAATCCCCAGTGGGAGGGGTGTGCAGGAGGCAGGCAGTCAATGAATCTCTCTCATCATTGATGTTTCTAACTCCCTCTCCTGCTCCCTTCCTCTCTGAAAAAAGAAATATATATATATATATATATATATATATATATATATATATATATATTTTTTTGAGGAACATGATCATATGTATATATGTATATATGAAAAAGAACATAATCGAAGAAAAGATAAAAGGGAAAATCAAATTTCATTTTAGACAGTCTTTATTTTTTTTAAGTTATTCATTAGAAGATGGGAGTAAGGGCAAATATAGATTTCATTCCATACGGATGTTGATGAATAATAAAATCTGTCAGAAGTCACAGAAGTTCTGGGTAATACTACTCATCTAACTAAACAACTGAAATGTGATTATGTTGTTGTTGACTTGTTATCCCAGATTGTCCCCAGAAATTCTAAACTAGGGAATGAGGAAGACTTTCTCTGTCAAACTGGCGAACTGAGGAAGTAACGAGAGAAAACAGGAATAGTCTGGCGCCAGGCTTAGTGAATGAGTGTGTGGAACTGTCGCAGATCTTTTAGGAAAGTGGGAGAAAGAATTAGTAAGAGGAAGAAGACCTAATGTATTCAACATTATTTTATAGGAGATATTAGGTAAGAAGTGGACCACGAAAAGGAGGACATGGTGACTGTAATATGTTTAGGTGTAAAGAGGGGAGCATTGACTGGGCTGAATGGCCAAATCTTGAATTCTCACGTGTTATTCAGGTTGTACTGCAGGGGTTGACCACATGAGTCACAACCCTTTTAGATAAAAAATTTATCCTGTGAGACACATAACAGCAAAATCGCCATGGAATTACTGAACAGGAAGTTATTTGCCTGATTGATAGAAAGGAGTCAGTTACCCGTAAGAATTGGAGGCAAAGAAATGTGGGCTTGGAGAAGTCTGGAGCCAGCTTGCTCCCTGCAGGCTCAAGGCCAACCATCAAAGAAAGAAAAAAGAAAGAAGGAAGGAAGGAAGGAAGGAAGAAAGGAAGGAAGGAAGGAAGGAAGGAAGGAAGGAAGGAAGGAAGGAAGGAAGGAGAAGAGAAGAGAAGAGAAAGAAGAAGAAAGAAAGACAGAGAGAAAGAAAGAAAAATGTCAATTAAAAGGAAATTATGTATGAAATACTTTAGTTATTGGGATAAAATGTTGGCCATAAAACTCAAAAGCGATTTTAAAATAGCAAGGTATTATGGGCAGGTGGAGAAAGCTGTGCTAATACAAAATGTTGCAGATGAAAGGAAAGTTATCATTTGTTTAGCTCCTGTTATTCTAAGTTAATAATCCTATTTGGTTCACATATTAATTTCTGGATTATCCAACTTTCATCCTACTTATTTTTCCCACTGGTTTCCCTATATAATTAATTAGTTTTGTTAAGTGAGTGTATAGTACAAGCAGATGAGGAAATCGAAAAAAATTGGTATGTGGTTAAAATAAAGAGTGGAATACTATGTGAAATTTGGAACTAGTCCATTTTCATAGTGTTTAATACATGAAATGTTAATTTTCTATGTTTTTAAATATTGACCACATAACTGAAACATGAAACCACGGAATAGAAAATAGAGGAGTAAGCAAGCCAACTGCATCCACGGCTTATCATTAGTCATTTGGAATATATTTTCATACTAGAGGCTCAGCGTACAAAATTTGTTCTTGGGTATGGTTCCTGGGCCTGACCTATGATCAGGGCCATCTTCCCCAGCTGCTCATAGCCAACCCTGCTCCTGTCACCACCCACCTACAATTCCCCATTTGCCATTGGGTGAAGGGACCAAGAGGTGGTTAGTGTGCCTCATAATGACTGTTCCAAAGGTCGTTTTGGCTGTTCTGATGTTAGGGTCAATTTGCATATTACCCTTTTATTGTATAGGATAGAGGCCCAGTGCACAGGTGGAGGTCAGTTGGCCTTCCCTGAAGGGAGCCTTGGATCGGGGTGGGGGGGTCCCTGCTGGGGGCTGGGGCCAGCCTGGGCAAGGGGCTACGGTTGGTTTGCAAGTTGCCAGGTCCCTGGCTTTGTCAGGAAGGTGGTCTGGAATGACATCCGGTCTACCTGGCCTAATTAGCATATTACTCCTTTATTGGCATAGTCTAATCATAAAACCTTTTATACAGTATTTGAATGTCTGCCAGCACCTCCTTTTACTCACATTCATAGGGTATGCATAGAATGCTCATGCAGTAACTATAATATCCAAAAACATCTACTATCAATAATAAACCTGATTTTGAATAATGTTAGTTTTTTAGAATGTAAATGACTTCTCACAATTATTTAATCATTTAAAGAAGCTCTTTAGGAAAAAAAAACACTATATAAGTTAACAGACAATAAAGATTGACCTATTGCTTTCTATGTTGCTTAAACATATGCCTATTTCATAAAATCAGATACTCATTTGATACCTTGGGTATAATGTATTATATCATTATAAGGAATGTCAACTGCTGAGTTGTATTGTATTTGAATTGTCATTACTAAAGAGATTAAATGACTGTGGTGAAACTAAGGTGTATTGTAATTCAAACAATATATGATCTTTAAAAATTATCAATGTTCATTTTATTTGGGTAATTATTTTAATCTAATACCAGTTAACTCATATGGATTCATTCACTCTATACTTTACTGGCAAAAGTATGCATTTTGATTTCTTTAATGAGACAAATAAAAAAAATTATCACAAAGTATTGCCATTAGCCATAGTTTGTCTTTGCTTAATAGCAAAAAAAAAAAAAATCACTGCTCTTTCTTTGAGAGCCCTTAATAAAGATTCATTTGAAAATGCTAAATAGTAGTATTATAAAAATATATACATTTTAGATTATTTAACACACACACACACACACACACACACACACATCAATAAAAACATATCCTTGGATGAGGAATAAAAAAAAAAGAAAAAAGAGACTACACTTATTTTTTTTCCAAATTAACTCTTTGCCCACATGGAGGGCTGTGAATGTCTGACCCTTCACTGCCTCATCCTCTTCATTGCCTGTCAATCTCCCTCTCACTAATTAAGCAGACCCAGGATGGTTCCCATAGCGACAGATGCCAATTCTTCTCCCTATTCAGGGCCTTTGCCCCTTCTTCACTCTCTTCCAGGGGAGATCTGCCTCCAGCTCCTCCCACCTACTCTCCCTCTAGGTCTAAGCTTCAATGTTTTTCCTTGGGGAGACGTTTTCTGTCCAGCCAACCTGTGGACAAGTCTCTCTCAGGGCGCCCAATTAGTACTTCTCCGTTAGGAATGTGCATGCTATTTGGTTAGGCCAGTGGTGGGCAAACTCATTAGTCAACAGAGCCAAATAGCAACAGTACAACGATTGAAATTTCTTTTGAGAGCCACATTTGTTAAACTTCAACTTCTTCTAACGCCAGTTCTTCAACATAGACTCGCCAAGGCCGTGGTATTTTGTGGAAGAGCCACACTCAAGGGACCAAAGAGCCGCATGTGGCTCGCCAGCCGCAGTTTGCCGACCACGGGTTTAGGCTGTCTCCCTGGATAGAGTATAACCTCCACGAGGTTGGAGGTGTACTGCTCCTGTTCACATCTCATTTCTAGAGTCCACGTGCTCCCCACATACCCAGTGTATGTGTACCTAGTGCGCCCAGTGATGAGCAGAACAGATTCCCTCCTTGACCTCCTGTCTAATGAGACTGAGTTGGTTGTGGAGCGGAGATCGGAACCTCGTGGAGGGAGGTGCCCAATAAAGACATCTATGTGAATCAGATACATGATTTTTATTCCATTATTGTATCCATTCAATGATTACAAGACATTACTTCAGTGGTAAGACTTTTCTGGGAAGATGAATGGGTATTGTTCCTCACTGTCTGCTGACTCTGCATCATGCTCTATATGATTTTGAGGTGGATTGATAAACCAAGAGAGGATACAACAATTCTTATCTAAGTCATAAGTCAGTGGGCATAAAACCCCAGTGTGCGTCAGAGGCACCTGGAAGGACTGTGAAAACACAGGATTTTGCATCCCATCCTCAGGGTTTCTGATTCGGTTGGTTGGTCAAAGGACAAGCTAACCCTTTCTCAGGTGCTCCTGTTTTCCATATTTGAAAAACATGAATATAAATAAGAAGTCACAGATCTGCAACAAATTGTACTTCTTAAGGAACAATTTTTTATGAGTCCATATATTTTATCCCTGGACACCATTCTGCCCTAGCTCTTTTCTAAGGTCCTAATGATTTCTACATTAGCCAGCATCTGAGGCAGGTTTTTCTCTCTTCGGGAACTTCTAAAATGTCCAGCTGTTAGTGGAGAGGATCTAAGAGGAATGGTCTAATAACTGAGATGAGATGGTGTGACCTTTTTCTAACTCCCCTGCTCGATGTAACCATCTGACAAATGCATTTTGCATTCTCTTGGTAAAAATCTCACCTTGCTGTTCCTATTTTATTTTTGGTGACTCTGCGACTCCTCTAAAGTTACTAATTGTACCTGGGAGTTCTTATTTTCTTAACTAGATGAAGATATTTTTTACTAAGAATTTTTTAACATAGAACATGTATTGATTTTAGAGAGGAAGAGAGACAGAAACAGCAATGATGAGAGATAACCATCCATTAGCTGCCTCCTGCATGCCCCACGGTGGGTAGGGAGCCCCTGACAGGTGTCCAGAGCTGGAATGGAACAATGACCTCCAGGGTGATAGGCTGATGCTCAGCCACTGAGCCATGCTGGCTTGGCCAAAATATTTTATCAGAAACTACACATAGTTTTAAACATGAATGTGGCAATTTTCTCATGTTTAACTGGCTTAAAATATCATAAAATGATATACACAAAGGATACTTTCAAGTCTTCCTTTCAACAGCAGAGTTTGATAAGCAGCATGTAAGTGGTGCAAACTTTCATAGGAGAACAAGGCAGAGGAATACATTGCATTAAGGGAGGATGAGAAGGAAATGACATTGCATATAATCTATGCCTTATGAAGAGAATAGATTTCAGCAAGTGGATATTGAAGGCAAAGAAGAAAGGAAAGAAAAAAAGCTCTCATTGAAACTGAGACTCAAACATTATTTTGTTCTTATATGTTTATTTCTAGGATGCAGATGCAAGATTTTTTTTAAAGAAAAGAAATGGAAATGGAGGGGGGAATAGATACAGAGGCAAAGAAGCATGGAACAGACTGTCAAACTACAGTGGGAAGGCAGGGGAAGGTGGGGGGTGGGGGCTGTAAGGACTTGTATGCATGCATATAGGCATAACCAATGGATACAAGACACTGGGAGGGGGAAGGTGAGGACAGCTGCTGAGGGGTAGAGGAGGCCGGGGGAGGTCAATGAGGGGGGCGAAAGAGACATATGTACTACTATTTGTAATAATTTAAACAATAAAAAATTATATAAAAAATAAATATATATATTTTTAAAAGCAGGCAAGTGATCCATCATATCCAAGATATAAAAAATCAACTATTTGGGATGCATTCGTTAAGTTTTTTCTTATTAGACACAATATTAATTTTAAAATAAAATAGTAATTTGTTGAAATGAAAAAAAAAAAGAACAACAGCTCACAGTCAGGAGAATGTAAGATAGAGGGAATGGCTCAGACAACCAAATACATGCAGCTTGTGTGGGGGTCGGGAGGGGAGGTGGGGAGAGAGCTGGGAGTGCCTGCTGGAGGCCTACAGGCCAGCCCACGGGCAACAGCCAATGAGAAAAGTGGGCGTGACGAGAGGATTTTGAATAACTGGGAGACATGTTCAAATCATTTTAGGAAGATGAAATAGAAAGAAATGGACGGGAGGGATAGGATTGAAAAAGTGGAAAGGGAATGTCAAAGAAGATGGCCATTTCAATAGTCTACACAAGGATGACCGCAGTGGGACACATCAGACAGAAAATGTATTAGTTTCCCATAACCAACTGTGATGTCAACTTTGAGATTACGAAACTCGACCTTGAGGTGAAAGATCAGAAATCAAAGAATGACTGTGGAGAGGTAAAAAGTGGAGAGCTGAAGCCACAAAGTACGTGATCTCTCATTCCAACGTTTAACTAGAGAAGGAGGTAAAAACAATGTAAGGACTTTCTCCAATTTGAGGGTCAAAGGAAGGAATTTATACAAAGCCTCCCCTATCAAGCAGACCTTGACCAGGCACAAATTCATTCTCCCACTTGAACATGATTATTTTCCTACCAAGGTATGCTGAGAGTCAAGAAGCATAAACAGCAGACTAAGAATAAAAATTCCTTTGATAGTGAAGAGATAAAAAGCAAGTAAGAATTTTAGTGTTCCAGCACATTCATGACATAGGAGAGGTAGAGAGGAAAGAGATTTGCCCAGGACACAGGGTCAGTGAATTTATGTCTTAGAGGTGGAGCCTCGGGAAAATACGGGTGGCATCTAGTGGCTGACTGAACTTCAGTGGTGACTGCAAGGATGCTAGCAAACACGACAGGGCAGGGGACTTTTAGGTGAGATAATTACACACAAGTCCACAGCATGGCAAAAAGTAGGCGACAGAGTCAAGCTCTGAGCAAGGAACACACGTTCTTAAGGAAGAGATAACATTGGGGAGGTGGCAAACAACAGATTGTGTACATGAAGTTGGTTTTAAAAATCACTTTTCAAAGTGAAAACTTGGTTAAAGCATTTTGAATAAAACATGAAATGGGATTTTCATTGGAAAGCAATGCAGAGAGAAGATTATTGCTCTGATCTGCTGATAATTATTTCAAGAGTGGAGAAGGGCGGGCAAGGTGGCCAGTGGAGACAGAGAGAGGAAAATTACCCACAGCTGTGTCGAAGGAGAAGGAATCATCAATGTGCATATGGGTTCTCAGAGTAGATGGGGCCTCTAGAGCACACGGTGACTGTGCCCCCTGCATCGGCACCGCTGTCACTGACTTCCCCAGTTGAGTAAGTCCTGGGGCTTCAACTTATAAACCCAGATTTGCCCCCATTCCTGAGGTCAAGGTTTGATTCTGATATATGAACCTCCTCATCTCAATGGGTTTCTATGACTTGTAAGTAAGTGAACAAGAACTCACACTGTCTGCTTATGCTTCTAAGTAAGAGATGGGGCACGTTGGGTTCCTGGGCCCCCTAAGGCCTGTGAAATCATTTGGCTTAGCCCTGCCAAGGCATTAGGGGTGAGCTAAGGAAATGTTTGACCAAAGACAGCAGGCTAAGTTTTAAAGAATAATTTGGTATGGCTCTCGAATGATGTTATAAATATGCCAATTGCACTCGGCAGAACAGGGTTCCCCATCCCTGCTCGAGGGCCATCCACAGCCCATGCAGTATTGTGCTCCATAAAGCACAGAACGACCAAGCATGATTTAGGAACTTGGGACAGGAGAGAGCCACAAAGGGTGGCATAGAGGTGCAGGCAATGATGGCGAGGCTAATGTGGGCGGCAATGGTAGAAACACTTGATGTGCAAATTTATAGATCCATCACAACAGACCTATCACTTGTCTGAATTTCACTCTTGGACAAAAATGAGATATTTTGCCAGCATTCCTTACAGTTTAGAATAACCGTATGACCCCATTCTGTTCAAAGGGACATAGCCAATGTGCAGTGGGGAACTCCTAGGAGATTGTTCTTCTACCCTGCCCTGTGGGAAGCTGGCACAGCCATGGCATACTCCCCTGCCTCAGGGCACCTTATGTGCTATGCCAGCTCAGCCAGGTTGTGACCCTGAGAGGGGGCGGTGAAGGGTTAGAAAAGACGGACAAGAAAGGGAAGCTGAGTCTCAGTGGGACGCTTCTCCCAGATGGAGAGACAGCGCCATGGACCAGAAGCCGTGTCTTTATTTTATAGTATACGAGAGGCCCGGTGCACGAAATTCATGCATGGGGGTGGGGTGGGGAGTGTCCCTTAGCCCAGCCTGTACCCTCTCCAATCTGGAATGCTCTGCGAGGGATGTCCTGTTAGGATCGGGCCTAAACGGGTAATGGGACATCCTTCTCACAATCCAGGACTGCTGACTCCAAACTGCTCACCTGCCTGCCTCCCTGATTGCCCCTAACTGCTTCTGCCTGCCAGCCTGATCACCCCATAACCACTTCCCTGCCAGCTTGATTTACGCCCAACTGCTCCCCTGCCAGCCTGTTTGCTCCTAACTGCCCTCCCCTGCAGGCTTGACGCCCCCAACTGCCCTCCCTTGCAGGCCTGGTCCCTCCCAACTGCCCACCCCTGCTGGCCTGATGGCCCACAACTGACCTCCCTTGCAGGGCCTAGAATCTCCCAACAGCCCTCCCATGCTGGCCATCTTGTAGTGGCCATCTTGTGTCCACATGGGGGCAGGATCTTTGACCACATGGGGGCAGCCCTCTTGTGTGTTGGAGTGATGGTCAATCTGCAAATTACTCTTTTATTAAATAGGATACCATAAGGCAAAGTAAGGGCATGATCAAGAAGTTTAAAACATTCTCCTGGGTTTCAATCCTACTCAGTTACATGCACCTGATCAAGCTTTGTTTGCTTGCAGCCTATATCACTTAGGCAAGTGGGGCCACATGTTCGGACCATAGGTTTAAGCTGACAACCACAGCTGTTGGCTACCATTGTGCGGGGAGGCTCTGCCCTCCAGGATGGGACTTGCCCGTGGCCATGAGAGGACTGTGCCCTCTCATCAGTCCGCGGCGTGAGCCTGTCCAGACACTGTGGCCTCTCTCCACACTGCCCCATGCTAAGTGCCCCTGCTCTCCATTGCTTTTTGCTTGTGAATGAGGTAGTCGTACCTAAAGATGCTGCAGCCATATTGTGATCATAAGGTACCAGATATGGAAATGAAAAGCAAATAAGTAATGATGGCTAATAGATCCTTGATCCAGGCCACAGTCCAAGAAGCTAAAACAATGCTACTAACTGGGTTCCTGCAAAATTACATGGGTAATTATCTCTTTGCTGATACTTGAAACTACGTATATTTCCAGCTGGTACAAATGTCATATGATACATCTGAATTCAGGAATGCAGAAGGTGGGTGACAAGGCTAAGCAGCACCATAATGTGGACAAACAGAAACCTCAACTGCCAGCTTCCTCATTAACTGGAGAGATTATTCCACTCCAGGGTTTTGAATGGGGAGAATACTGGAGTGAGGAAATGTGTGCCCCATCAGGAGAGTAAAACATCACGCTTATATTTTCAGAAACCAGTCAGTGCAGTGATTGTGTAAAGAAACATATCACTTCTCAGTTTGAGGCTTTTATTCAATACCAGAGGCCTGGTGCACAAAATTTGTGCAAGAGGTTGGGGCAGAGGGTTGTCCCTCAGTCCAGTCTGTATCCTCTCCAATCTGGGACCACTTGAAGATGTCCGACTGCCCATTTAGGCCTGATCTCGGTAGGATCAGGCCTAAATGGGCAGTTGGACATCCTTCTCACAATCCAAGATTGTTGGCTCCCAACTTCTCGCCTGTCTGCCTTTCTGATTGCCCCTAACTGCTTCTGCCTGTCAGCATGATCACCCCTAAACCACTCCCTTACCAGCCTGATGTCTAACTGCTCCCCTGCCAGCCTGTTTGCCCCAACTTCCCTCCTCTGCCAGCCTGGTCAGCCCTAACTTTCCGCTCCTGCAGGCTTGATCACCCCCAACTGCCCTCCCTTGCAGGCCTGGTCTCTCCCAATGGTCCTCCCCTCCTGGCCATCTTCAAACCCCCAGGAACAGGCATGCTGAGAGCTCTCCACCACGGCCCTGCCCCATCCTGATTGGTCATTACGGCACCCTGGACAATTTGTATATTCCTCTATTATTAGTATAGATTTATTTTTAATGGTAATGCATGTTGCTATTACATGTTTCTTTATGAAATTATTGGTGACATTTCATTTAAGTAGCTCACAAAAGGTCACATGAATGATGTCAAATGTCATTCTGTAAATTTTACTTTGAAAATTTCTAATGGAAACTCAAATAAATTATTTAATCCCACTGTATTTAGCTTTTAAAGAAACACATTTCCTACTTAGTCTGCATGAAGAAGGAATTTATTAAAACATTTTGGAAATGTGACTATTAAAATATTGTTCATTAACTATCCAAATAAACGGTGTCCCACAAACCCATTAATATGCACAGTAGGACAGTCATATAACTGGGACTGGTTATTAAATGATCACTGGCCAATATCACAATTCATTGAAAGTGACTTTTATCAGTCTAATGTGAAAAGGCAGCTTTAGTATGTGAATTCATAATACCATCTTAAATGCAATATAGTGTGGTAAATACACTAAAACTGTCATAATGAAAAAAAAACTGTCAGCTATCTAGTTTGTTTTTGGAGTACAAAACAAAACTGTAACATCTCTAGAGATATTCAAGCGTAGATTGAAGTGAATTTAATTTTTTTTCCAGAAACATTTTAGTAAGCGTAGTCATGTTTCATATTGAAAGAGTTGAGCTGTTTAGATATAAAGCAAAACTGTGACTTTCCTTATGGCAGCTGGTGGCCAGAGTTAACAAGGGACCTGGAGAGACACAGCATGCCACCCACAAATTTCAACACCAAGTCACAGAGTTCAGTGGAAATTACAATCGAGTTCTACACATTATTTTCTCCATAACGCTGACAATGTGCCCCTGCCCTGTATAGGAAACATGGGCAAAGAAAGGCTGTGTAGGACAGAGTGAGTTCAGGGGAAAGAAAATGTATCATCGCAAGTTCACACTTGGTGAAAATCAGAAATACAAAGTGTTGGCTGAAGCTGCAATCTTTCAACTCCAGGGAGTAATTTTAGCAAAGAAAGAATTTCCAACCAATGTGTTATAAGTTGCTTCACTGTTGGCATTTACTTGGCTATCAGCCTGAGTGTTGTCCACCCAAGGACACATACGCTTTGGCAATTTACTCAAAGTGTAGAGTATCTTAATCATTTTTCTCTTAAATCTTTGTATCGAGTAATTCTTCTCTTCTGGTACTAATTACCGTCAGTCTCTCTCGGTCATCTTATACTAGCAAATGCATGAAACGCTGTGTACAATGTTTCAATCTTTATGGCTCATACTTATTATTGCAGGAAAAATCAGACCATTATATTGCCAAAGACATAACACCCAAGATACTAGTTGAATAAATTCTTTTTATTTTTTTACATGCATACATGAGCAACACCACTCTGGGTTTTGGAGATCAGGTTATAGTTTATTGGTTAAAATTGTTTTGGCCCAGCTGGTGTCAGTCAGTGGTTGAGGGTCGACTCACCCATAAACCAGGAGGTCAAAGTTGGATTTCAGTCAGGGCACATGGCTGGGTTTCACCTAGATCCATAGCAGGGGGCATGCAGGAAGCAGCCAATCAAAGATTTCTCTCTCACTGATGTTTCTATCATTCTCCCTCTCCCTTCCTCTCTCAGGAATCGAAGAAAATATATTTAAAATAAATAAAAATGATTTGGGGGCAAGTATAAGTTTTTCAGAAGGAGAGTTAAGATTGACACTTGCGGGGGGGGTCCTTTGCAACAGGAGTGAAGATGGCCACCTCTGCCCCCAGTTGTCTCATCAAGCCAAGGCACTGACATGTTGTAGAGGGCCCCCAGGAAAGACACCTGAGCATTTTTTAAATCATTGTCAGCTGAACTCAAGGTGCCAGGCAGAGCAGTGTCTTGGAAACACATCCACCAAGAAGGCTGGATGCGTTATCAGTACTGACTCTTAACTTGCTCCAGGTGTCAGGGAGAGGGCCTTGAAATGTAGATTCAGCTGAGCCCCGGGAATGAGTAGGGCCTGGACCCACTTAAGCTCCTTTGATCCTGTTTTTTTTTTTTCAGCTGAAATCCCTTTTTATTTTGGCATAAATAAACACGCTGCTGTTGGGGTTTGGATTCCTGTCCCTTCATCAGAGAGAACAGAGATTCCACCCAGCCCCAGCTTTTTATTTCTATTCTGTGTCCTCTATTATTTCTTTTATTTCTCAATCCCCAGCTCCTCTACTCAGAAACTGGACCCACTCTCTCTCTACGCTGGAGGTGGAAAAGGGAGAAAAACCCCTACAACATGTGAACCCTAAATGCAAGAGCCCCCACTGTTCCGAGGTCTGCCTCACACCAAGTGGCCATTTTTGAGGAGCTGACAGCCTCAGCTTCAGAGGTCAACTCAATGGGCTCTTCTTTTTAATTCTGACTTTTTAGTCCCATTCCCTTTATAGTCACTTCTTCAAGCTTTAACATATGTTGGCCTAAGAAAATGAACCCATTCTTTCTGCCCACTTGATTTCTCCTCACATTCACCCCAAAACTGTACACGGGGCCTCACTCACACCTTTAAGTCTCTATTTTTCCCCCCTAAATACAAAGGCCATTGCTGTTGCAGGGAAAGATCTAGAAAGTGGGAAAGGGAGGAGAATAACAGGGGGTATGGCAACAGCAGTTTGTGGGTGGCTCGGTTGTCAGGGACTACAACAGCAAAGAAGGTCACCCATCACCACAGGAATTCAAAATCTTTCCTGTCCAGTGAGAGGAGTTTTCATTGCAAAGTTAAAATCTTTCTCTCTCTTGCTTTTCATTACTCTTCACGGGGAGCGAGAATGAGGTTATCAGGACAAAAAAAAAAGTCGAAGATTGTGCTGCATCTTTTTAAAAGGTGTAATACTAAATAAACATAAAACTACCTCCAGCAGTGATTCAATCTTTGCTTCATGTTCACCAGAGCAGCTGCATATAAGGATGGAGCAAAAGGAGGGTTACAGCTGTTGCTTCGGGAAATAACACCTGACTGAACAACAACATACTGATGGATAGGTATGGTGTGGGCACCCACCACGGTAAGCCTATCTTGCCCACCTTGCTTGCATTCCGAGATCACCTGTCACAGCTTAGATGCCTGTGTCCCTGGCTCTAAGGTCTGGACTCTCACCATATGTGGCCAGCCTGGGGAGGAGAAAGCTGCTCCGGGTCAAGGGTCAGGAGCGGGGAGCCTGGGGAGGCAGGGCCAGCATTGACCTCTGGGAGGGCCAGGAAGGGACCCACGAGGTCAGAGAATGTAACCCAACGCCAAGAACCAATGTCAGATTCATTACCTGCTGGCTTTATGCTGCATCTTTCATGAAAGCCATCATTTCCCAAGCTTCAGTGATGTGGGAAGACACCGTGCTGAAGTTGGGTTTGCAGCGTGGCTCCCCATTGAAATACCGCCCGAGTTCCTGGTAATAAATACCCTGCAATAATTTAATTTGGAGGAGCCCCGAGAGGTGAACACGTGGTCTGCAGGGGGCTGGGGACACAGCCAGCCATCGCCTTATCTCCCGAGCAGACGACCCTGCGTTTTCTCACACACACAAGCCTCCCATCATTTGTGCACGTCCCTTAATATGTTCAGTACCTGCAGTCGTTTCTGATGTTTAACTTAGTAGAAGAATTTTGCGCTGATTTCCTTATGGTCTCTTATCATTTTATAAGGACATTATAGCCCGGACCGGTTTGGCTCAGTGGATAGAGCGTCGGCCTGTGGACTGAAGGGTCCCAGGTTCGATTCCAGTCAAGGGCATGTACCTTGGTTGTAGGCACATCCCCAGTGGGGGGTGTGCAGGAGGCAGCTGATAGATGTTTCTAACTCTCTGTCCCTCTCCCTCTCTGTAAAAGTCAATAAAATATATTTTAAAAAATAACAATAAAATAAAAGTGTATTTTCTCTTAATGTAAAGGTCAGGAAAAGAAATAGGAAATGGACATGGGGAGTAATACATTTAAAAATACAAATATATATTTTAGAGACTTATTACATCAATGCTACAAATACTTTTAATATTCTACTTTTATACATAGCTTCTTCATAAAATTCACAGTGTACTTTAAGAGTGGCAGTATACTGGTTAAAGCTGAGGCATCTAGAGGAAGATGGCTAGGGTTAGAGTCCTGCTCACATATTTTTGTGACCTTGAGCAAGTAATTTAACATTTCTAAGCCTCAGCTTTCTCATCTGTACATTGGGAATATCAATATCCCCTGCTTCGTTCATTTAAGGTATTTACAAGTTGCTGCTCCTGAGATTTAACTGGTTAAAAGGCTCACCATTTGCTTTAATTAGTAAAAGCATAGAGAATACTATATTATCAGTAAAACATTCTTCTTGGCTTATAAATGAAGATTTCGATATTCTGAACTCTGCTCATATAATTAATAAAATGTATTCGCTCTTTCTTTTCCCACTGGAATATGTTATCATGTGTTAAGTCTCTTTCATGGACAGGCATCACAGAGAAATGATTTAAAGTAAAACTCTTCCTGGTTTAAAGTCACCTTTCATCATGTGAGCTCAGAAGGGCTCCAAAGGAACTTTCATTGGAGAGAGCGACACATTAGTTCAAATAGTAAAATGAAGTTTATTTTCGCATTCTCATTTTTTTCCGATCCACAATGCCCACTTTTCCCAAGCCCTATTACAGAAGCCCCTTAAGGACAGGCAGTGCTGAACTCTACACCAGAGCCTCTGACTTTTTAAAAATATATATTTTATTGATTTTTTTACAGAGAGGAAGGGAGAGGAATAGAGAGTCAGAAACATCGATGGGAGAGAAACATCCACCAGCTGCCTCCTGCACACCCTCTAATGGGGATGTGCCCCCAACAAAGGAGCATGCCCTTGACTAGAATTGAACCTGGGACCCTGAGTCCGCAGTCCGACGCTCTATCCACTGAGCCAAACCGGTTTTGGCAGAGCCTCTGACTTTTAAAACCAGCTTCACCTCAACCTTACAGATGTGGACAATTTGCTCCCTCTTCCTCAGCTTCTTCTACAAAATGACCAGTAAGTGCAGGGACAGGCGAGGCTGAGGTTCTTCCCAGCTCACAGAGGCCATAGGTCCTTTCCATTCACAGACACTGCATTTTCCAGAAGAACGTCCAGTGGCATGGTCATTTCCATTTTCATTAAGAAATGGAAGTGGAACAGGTGGAGGGCTCTCCTTTCATTTTTACTGCAGAGTCTTAGGCAGATCCCACACCCTCTTTCTTCTTTCATTTGTGTTATTAAAACCAGTCCAGTTTAAAGAAACACTCTTACCCTGACCAGTTTGGCTCAGTGGATAGAGCGTCGGACTGCGGACTGAAAGGTCCCAGGTTCAGTTCTGGTCAAGGGCATGTACCTTGGTTGCAGGCACATCCCCAGTAGGGGGCGTGCAAGAGGCAGCTGATCGATGTTTTTCTCTCATTGATATTTCTAACTCTCTCTCCTTCTTCCTTCCTCTCTGTAAACAATCAATAAAATATATTTAAAAATAAAGAATGAAACACTCTCACCTTCCCTATGGTTGCCAGAACCTTGACCTCAAGCTCACGTGGCCTCACCTGGGGGGAGGGGAGCTAGCTGCTCCTGGATCCCTCTTCCCACCTGTGCACTAGGAGTGGGAGAGAAGGAGGAATCATATTCTAGGACTGTGATAACTCCACTCACCTTTCGCTTTAACACCTAGCCCAGTGGTCAGCAAACTGTGGCTCGTGAGCCACATGTGGCTCTTTGGCCACTTGAATGTGACTCTTCCACAAAATACCATGGCCTGGGCTAGTCTATTTAGAAGAAGTGGCATTAGAAGAAGTTTAAGTTTAAGAAAATGTGGCTCTCCAAAGAAATGTCAATTGTTGTCCTGTTGACATTTGGCTCTGTTGAAAATGATTTTGCCAACCATTGGCCCAGACCATGAGGTAGTGTGGCTAATGGAGGAAAAGGGGAGGGGGGGGGAGGGCATTCTTCCATGGACTTAAAGATCTTGTTCTTCTTCCTGTTTTGATCTAATGCTGATGGCCTCCTTGTCAACATAACTTAAAGGAGCTAGAACTCCTTGCTTAAAAATTTTAAAAAGTCTATTCTCACTTCAAAAAATGGAATTAGGAAAATTCTTAACATTTTTGTTTCTGTAACAAGTTTATTCAATGTTTCATTATTTTTAAAGACACTAATCTGATGAATGATATCAAATTAGTGATATAATGTTTTATATAGGCATCAATATTATTCCGAAGGGCCAAAGATTGTGAAATTAGACTTAGAATATCAAAATAGTGTAATATTTTTGTCTGAGTTCTATTTTCCAAAAGCTCCTTTTTGTATTCTTCTGTGAGAAGAACTATTAAGAATCTTGTTTTCAAAGTAGCTTTATAAGTATAGAGAATAAACTGTATGCATGCATATTAGCATAACCAATAGATACAGACACTGAGGCAGTGGGGGCCTGTCCTGGGGGGGGTGGGAGTGGTGGGGGCTCAGTTAGGGAAAAAGGAGACATATGTAATACTTTAAACAATATATATAGACCATATGTATACACACGCACACACACACACACACAGATATATATGTGTGTATGTATATATATATATATATATATGTCTGTGTATATATACATATGGTCTATATATATTGTTTATATATGTATATACACATATACATATATATATACATATACATATATATATATAAAGAGAGAGAGAGAGACAAAGAGACAGAGAGACAGAGAGACGGAGAGACAGAGAGACAGAGAAAAAGAATTTTCTCTTTAATCTGCCCCAGAACAACAATATTGCCACTTAGCAAGGGCGATTGAGAACTCAGAAGCAAACACAGGCTCATCTGCCCTGCGCACACTACTGCACTTCCATTCCCTTTCCTTGCGCTGAAGAAATGTAACACAGAACCAGGCATTGGAGCTGCTGGAATGCTCATGGCCGCCTTCTCCCTGACTCCTGGGTTTATTTAAAGAGAAATTAACAAGCATCACTGATGGTTAAGCATTGATTCTGCTCATGTGTGCTGTTCGGTAGAGTTAAGTGGTGGGGAACTATAAAGAGCCCATTTGCCAGAGGTGCAGAGGAGGTAGATGCAGTCTTACTCCTGCATTCAGAAGACCAGCAGTCCAGTATAGAGGGCCCCCTGGGAAGGCACATGGGCGTTTCTTTAATTATTGTCAGCTGAACTCAAGGCCACAGGCAAGGCCATGCCCTGGGAACAGCTTCACCAAAAAGGCTGAGGTGTTATCAGGTTGGCCTTCACTTTTGTCCAGGAGTCAGGGAGCAGGCTTTGAGATGTAAATCCAGTCAAGCACCAGGAATGCTCAGGCCTAGTCAAGAATGCAAATAATCTCCTTTGATCCTAACTTTTGATGTAAACTTCCTGGTATTTTGAGGATATAAATAAACAGGCTGCATGGGCTCTGAGTCCCTGTCTCTCCATCAGAGAGAACAGAGGTTCCACCCAGCCCCAGCTTTGCTTCTATCTCTGCATCTTCTATTCTTTATGTCTTTCTCAATCCCCTTCACCTCCACTCAGAACTGGTTTCATCTCTCTTTCTGTGCTGGATGCAGAAAAGAGAGAACCTCCCCATATCTGCACGTCCCCCCACCCTGTGCTATAGTTCAGGATAAGAGGGGATTCCTCTCTAACAAACAAACAAACAAACAAACACTGAGGCTCATTTCACTTCGCGCTTTAAGATGGGCACAGTGCCTGCCTGCCCTTGATGCTCAGTAGCAACCTCATGCCTTTAGACAGACAATAGCCTTTGGAAGGTGAAAAATAATAACCCGGTTTTCTGCAAGAAAGATACCTAAGGGTATTACATGCAAATCATGGAGAATTGCCAAACCAACAACTGATAGGTATCCCCCTCCCAACTGGTGGGCGGAGTTGTGATGTAATTGACATCTGCCTCAGAGACATTGAGCCACCAATCAGTCACATACCAGAGTGCCCTGTGTCCCACCCCTTCCCATTCCGCCCTGGGCCCAATCCCCGCCTTAAAAAGAGTGTCTCGGTGCGCCACGTGGCACCTTTTCTCCCGGACTGTTCTCCCAGGCAGTCCGGGAGGCGGTCCGGCTGGGACCCCTTTTCCCCTCCCCTGGTCTCTCTGCTTTTACCCTGCACGTGAGCTCTTTCTCCCTTGGGCAGGGTCTCCTCAATAAAGTCTGTGTCCTGGTACCCTGCTCTCTCTCTCTCTCTGTTCCTTCTGTTTCATCTTTCAACAACCACAATAAAAATAAAAACAAAATTATATTTAGCCTGACGCATGATATAGATTTAAAAATAGTTGGCTTATTGCAAGAGGTAAGAAATGTTGAAGTATCATTAATAGAGATGTCAAATTAGTTTGTTTGATGCGTATTATTTACACAACAATAGAAGAGTAATTATTTTAAATGTGGTAATGCTTGTTTTTCAGACGTTGATAACATGAATATATTCATTTCAGAAACAGAATAATAGTGATATTCATGGAAATAAAAGTGTTAAATTTGAAGATATTGTTAGCAAACTTTTCAAAGTGCTCTGACTGAATATAAGGAAAGAGTCTAGAATTGTTACATGTTTTTGTGAAGTTAGAAATGCTATAATATTTGGTCCAGCAGAACACATTACAGAAAAAAATTTTATATGAGTTTACAATGTTCTCATATACCTTTAATATGTGCAATATCTATTAGGCACACCTTTTTAAATCTATTTTTATTGATTTCAGAGAGAAGGGAGAGGGAGAGAGAGAGATAGAAACATCATGATGAAAGTGAATCATTGATCAACTTGCCTCCTGCATACCCTGTACTGGGGATTGAACCCACAACCCGGGCAGGTACCCTTTACCAGAATCGAACCCAGGACCCTTCAGTCTGCAGGCTGATGCTCTATCCACTGAGCCAAAATGCTAGGGCAGCACACCTTTAATATTTATTTTCTGAAATCCATCCTTGCCTGACTACTTCCTGTATCATTATTTATGTTTCCAAGGTCACTCTAACACCAGCACAACAGATACTAATTTATTAAAAATTCATTTATCCTCTATTTACTGATCATATTCTTGGTAACCAAAAGCTAAATGAACACTTGGTACAGAGATGATAAAGCTGCAATGGCCTTCCAATGTTCACAGCTTAACACATTGATACAAAAGGAAAACCAGGATTATAATACAGTGGTAGAGGGACACTCCCTGGCATAAGGAAGGCCTAGGTAATTCACGGAACATAAAAGGTTCAGGATTAATTAATGGGTAGTGACAAAGAGGAGAGGAGGTGCCTGATTTCTAAAACACAAATAAGTTGGGGAGAGGGAAACACATGGGTTGGACCATAGGTTCTTCAGTGTGCCTGATATTAGGGTCTATAGACAAGAGGCAGGACATGAAGACAGAGGCCAGGGATTGGTCGTGTCTTAGACAAAATGCTAAGGAATTAAAATTCTTCCCTGAAAGCAATCAGAGGCCAAGTGCTAAAGGGTCTTCAGTCAAGCAGTAACATAATTTACTTTGTGTTATAGAAAGGTATGTCTGTCTACAGTGGGGAGGGCAAATTAGAGATCACATGATTCAAGACTACATGTGTTAGCAGCATGCTGTACTACAAGAGAGAATTCCTAACCTCTAAACTACATCAGTAGATGTGTAGGGAATAGAATCAATTACCAGGATGGGGTGACTGACACATTGTCCTTTCTTTGATTTGATTTGGTTTTGTCAGGGGAGGAGGAAGAGAAAAAAAAGGTTCAGTTATAAAAGTAATACAACCTCATAGAAAAACAAGTGAAATAATTTAAGTTATATATATATATATAAAAGCCTAAGTGACTGAACAACTGGAACAGCCAGTTGCTATGAGGCACACTGACCACCAGGGGCAGATGTTCAATGCAGGAGCTGCCCTCTGGTGGTCCTTGTGCTCCCACAGTCGGGGTGCCACTCAGCAGACAGACCCATCCCAGTGGCCCACCGGCCGCCACGCCCTCCCTCAATAGTCCTGCAGGTCCGGTCTCTGGCGACAGCCCAGGTACCAACAGACCAGGGCCGCTGGCATGAACCCAACAGTGCTGCAGGCTTCCTGGAGGTTGGCCTCCAGTCTCCCCCCACCCCAGCCTCTCTGCAAGGAAGAAACAATATAAGAACAGCCGCCAGGTGGCTTCAGACCACCTGCCAGAAGGTCAGTCGCATGGATCAGGATCCAGGGCCAGCAAGGGCATTCTACCACCACCGCCCCCCTCCCCTGAGGGCCTGTCACATCCCAGCCTCACCCCTCCTTCCCCTGGAGACCCCACCATGCACAAATTCGTGCATCAGGCCTCTAGTTTAAGTTATAGAACATTCATTAAAACTGATCATCATCTTACTTCTTCTTAATGTTATCACCTAATATGATGTCAAAATTATATTTTCCACTTAAATAAATTCATGAAACTTGAGTTCTTTCACATCATATACAAACATTATTTTAATCGATCAAAATATTTAAGTCAAAATAATTTTTATACATCACTACTTATCACTATTTGTTTGGATGCTGAAATGCACCCAGCTTTGGCTAGTGGGGGCTCCATAAAGTTGACTCCTATGCTTTTTCACTTGTTCCTACAATTTTTATAGACATAACTTATGACCCATTGAATGAAATAACATCTATGAGTGTATACTGATATAATTAAATGAATGAATAAATCACTCGGAGGTAAGGGGAGGAGCTTTCTTACAGAATTATGACAAGAATGAATGTAGATGGTACAATGGACTTAGAATCACCATTTTGATGCTAAAACTAATGGGTGATAGTTTGACAAGGGACGGGATATTTACATAACGGTAAACTATCTTTCACGTATTACTTAGTTACAAGGGAGAAAATGAGAACTTGCAGGAGAGAAACCTGGAGGACGCCAGCTTAACTACGGGATCTGATCGAGGTCACCATCCTTTGACAAAGCAGTATGGCATCCCTTCCAATACAATGTTCTGCAAAGGACACAACCCCACTCCCATTGTATACGAGCTAAAAACGCATGATCTGACCCCTGTCAGGAGGAAACGTTATGAAACTGGGGGTGATGTGCAAAATAACCGACCCGCACGCTTCAAAAATGGCCAGGCTGTGAAAGATGAAAGCTGAGGGACTATTCCAGGTTACATACGACCAGGGAGATAGGACACCTGCACTGAGCGCCCAGATTAGTATGATCTCTGAACTCATCATCATCTAGCCACTCAATGTATATCCCATATAATAAAAGGCTAATATGAAAATTGTCCCATCCACCAGGCGTTCGAACAGCTGGCAGGCTGGCCAACTGCCCATGTCCCCTCCCCCTGGCCAGGCTGGCTGGACCCCACCCAGTCACGAATTCATCCACCAGGTCCCATATATATATATATATATATATATATATATATATATATATATATATATATATTAGAGTGGCCAGATCATTATGCATTCAGAGATCATAATAATCTGACGATTGAGTGTAAATGCAATGTGTAAACCTGGGTCAGATCCTGGAGCAGGCAAGAAATAGCTATAAAGACAACTGGCAACAATTGGACTATTGATTGGATGATAGCATTTTGTCAATGTTAACTTCCCCAAGTTTGAGCATTGTACTATCATACAAATGTTACAAAATGTCCTTGTTTTTACACACTGAGATATTTAGGGATAAAGGGACATAATGCCTACTCACTCTAAGATGATCCAGATATATTTATATTTAGAAAGAGAGGACAAATGATCATGCAATTGGGGCAAAGAGCGGACTCTTGGCGACTCGGGATGAAGGCCATTTTGTACTACTGATATTTTCTGTGCATTACACTTCTATAAAAATTAAAAGTTACCAAAGAGAAAAAAATAATTACTATAAGTTTGACATATTGTCATAATATCACTAAGTCTGTCTTTAATGTTTGTTGTGTGGCTTTATTTTGCATCTAGAAATTCACGGTGATTGTTTTGTTTAATCTATATTTAGTTTAACTTTATGTGCTATACTGTAGACTGTAATGTTGGACAGACTATTGTACCTCAGATAGAATAAACACTAAATCAGGCAGCAATTTAACAGCTGATACAGATGAAATAATGTACATTATAGCAGATAAACAAGGTTTAGCTAACTGGAAATTAAAATATTTTAAAAAGTTATTTCAATGTTCCAAAACTAATTTAAAGTACTAAAGTTTCCTAACAACCTATTAATGCTAATGAAATATGAGATTAATATGTACTTTCAGAAAGAATATGTTTTTGGTAATGCTAAGTATTAATGGAGTAATGGAAACAAATGGATTTGTAAAGAGCTAGCCAAAATTGGACTTAAACTGAACGTGTCATAAATGGGAAATCAATTATATAAGGTAGACTAGGAAACCAGTAGAATACTTTAAGAGAAAGATTAAGCAAACTTCATGTTAACATGTTGCCAGGAATAATAATGAGACAATAGAAGTCACAAATAAGGTTTTCTGATTGTAGCTAAGACAGAGTGTCTCTAAGAAAATAAGATGGTGATGAAAATAGATCCCCTTAAGGGGCTGACGGAAATATTGGTTTGAGGCCATGAGTTGCAAAATGAAATAGGTTTTACCTAAGTTTGAAATTACATTTATTTCCATCTATCTATCTATAATAATAAGAGTAATATGCTAATTAGACTGGACAGCTGAATGACCTTCCAGACATAATTCCCGGCATCCTTCTAGATGAAGCTGTGATGGCAAGGGCCAAGGCAGAGGCAGTAAGGGCCAATCAGGCAGGCAGGTCAGTGGTTAGAGGTGATCAGACAGGCAGGCAAGTGATTAGGGGTGATCAGACAGATAGGCAGAGGGGTAAAGGGTGATCAGGCAGGCAGGCAAGCAGTCAGGAGTGATCAGAAAGGCAGGCAGAGTGGTTAGGGGCAATCAGAATGGCAGGTGAGCAGTTTGTAGTGATCAGGCAGGCAGGCAAGCAGTTAGGAACCAGCAGTCCCAGATTGCGAGATCCCGCTCTGGGATAGGGCCTAACCAGCATTTGGACATCCCCAGGGGAGTCCTTGATTGCAAGAGAATGCAGACTTGGCTGAGGGGTTTCCCGCCTTTGCCACCTGTGCACGAATTTCGTGCACTAGGCCTGTAGTTTGTGTGTGTGTGTGTGTGTGTGTGTGTGTGTGTGTATGTGTGTGTATGTGTGTGTGTATGTGTGTGTGTATGTGTGTGTGTATGTGTGTGTGTATGTATGTGTATGTGTATATATATGTATATGTGTGTGTGTGTGTGTGTGTGTGTGTGTATATATATATATATATATATATATATACATATATATATATATATATATATATATATATATATATATATACACACACACACAAAAGCCCAGCAACCGGAACAGTGGAACAACCAGAACCACCGGAACAACCAGTGGCTATGATGCGTACTGCAGCAGCCAACTGGCCTGATCTGGCCCCTGATCAGTCCCCAACATCCTGATTGTGGATGGGGCCAGCTGGCCAACTACCTGTGGCCACTCTCCCCCCTGTCCTGGCCCAATGGACACCCATTATGGCTTGCAGCCAGACCCCACCTGTGCATGAATTCGAGCACTAGGCCTCTAGTATATATAGAAGAGGCTAATATGCAAAGCGTCCCCTTGGAGGTTCAACTGGGAAACTGGGAGTTCGAGGCTCACTATGACATATGCCAACTACCAGGGGATGGCGTGGAATGAATGGAGGCCTGGACCCACATGCAGATGGAAGGTCCCAATTGGCCATGATCACGAGCCAGGCCTAGGGAGCCTACCCATGCATGAATTTCATGCACGAGGCCTCTAGTCTGTGTATATAAAAGCCTTAGCAACCACTAGGCCAGTTGACCTTTCAACCTTTTGATTGGTAACTATGACATGCACTGACCACCAGGGGGCAGATGCTCTGACTGGTAGGTTAACTTACTGCTGGGGTCTGGCTGATCGGTACTGGGTGAGATAGCCCCAACACACCCTGGAGCCCCCTGCGGTCCCTCCCCAGCCCTGATCATGCTCAGATGGGGTCGCTCGGCCTGGCCTGTGCCCTCTCGCAATCTGGGACCACACAGGGGATGTCAGAGATGCCCACAGGCCAGGCCGAGGGACCCCATCAGGGCATGAATCCATGCAATGGACCTCTAGTTAACTCATAAAAGCTATTTTCTTTTCTTTCTATAATTCCACATTCAAGAAATAATCTTTTAGAACTAAACTGAGATACCTGACTGAGAAGTGAGTGGGTAGTATGTGTTTGTTCAACCAATTAATTCATGAATATTTTGGAACTAGAATTATTTTATTAAATCATAGAGCAAGAAAGGAAGAAAGAACATGCCATATTTGTGAGTTTTGAAACATGAAATGCAAACTATAAATTAACGAGGAACACAGGCATAATCCTTTGAAAACTTACTATAACATAAAGAATGTTTCAGAGAAAATATGTGTGTGAGTGAATATCTTTATTTACCAATCTGTGAATAAACACATATCAATCAGGGAAGGGAAATAAGAAAATCTCCTACATTTTAACATGATATTGGCTTTCTTGCATAAAAGAGTATTATGTGAATTTGTGTAGCACAAGATGACTTTTTACAGTCTGATCAATCCCAGACAATTTGGGGATCAGAACCAACATAGTATGAAGAAGACACTTTGTACTCATTAATTTGCTGATTTTATTTGAGCACCTTCTCTGTTTTAGAATTATTCTAGGTTAATAACAAGGTGATAGTAGGGAGCAAACAAGAAAAAGCCCCTCTACTTTTTTGACTTTCAGGTGGACAGGGCAGACAGCAATAAACAAGTCCATTAAAATATATCAGATGGTGATACAGGGCATCCTAACTAATAAAAGAGTAATAAGCAAATTGACTGTCACTCCAACACACAAGATAACTGACCCCATGTGGTCAAAAATAGCTGCCCCCATGTGGACACAAGATGGCCAGCAGGGGAGGGCACTTGGGAGGGACCAGGCCTACAAGGGAGGGCAGTGTGGGTGATCAGGCCAGCAGGGAAGGACACTTGGGGGAAAGGGGGAACAGGCCTGCAGGGGAGGGCAGTTGGAGGTGACAAGGCCTGCAGGGGAGGGCTGTTAGGGGTGACCAGGCCTGCAGGAGAGGGCAGTTAGGGGTAACCAGGCCTGCAGAAGAGCAGTTAGGGGCAAACAGGCTGACAGAAGAGTGGTTAGGGGATGATCAGGCTGGCAGGCAGCTGGAAGGTCCCAATTGGCCATGATCACGAGCCAGAAGTAGAAGCGGTTATGGGCAATCAGGAAGGCAGACAGGCAAGCAGTTGGGAGCCAGAAGTCCTGGATTGTGAGAGAGATGTCTGACTGCCCCAGATTGGAGACGGTGAAGGCTGGGCTGAGGGACACACACCCCATTGCATGAATTTCATTCACTGGGCCTTCAGTAGAAAAACATAATTGAGAATAAAGGAGTAAGTCTATGCAGGTGTGGTAGATTAGATGCTATTTAGATAATTGCTCCTTGTCATTCCTGGATGGTAAGCTAAAATTTGAACAGACATATAGAGGGAATGTGCTAGTGATGCATGGAAAAGTGAAGAAGGAATATTACAAATACAGAGATCTGCAGAGCCAGTGACCCTTCATGAAGCAGGAGAATGCTTCCAAAATTGTGGCTTCTGGCAGGTGCAAGGGGCACCTTCTGTAAGTGAGAGGTGTGTGAGCAAAGGAGGGGAGAGAGGTGATGTCAGGTTCTCTCAGTGGGTGGGGTAAATCCTGTAGGGGTCACTGGTTGGAGGGTAAAAGAGGACAATTCTGCTTTGCCTCGGACTGTGTCTGTTTAACCCTGTTGTCTGAGAGTGATTATTAAGAGTGTCACCTCTGCCCTGGCCAGTTTGGCTCAGTGGATAGAGTGTCGGCCTGTGGACTCAAGGGTCCCAGGTTCGATTCGGGTCAAGGGGATGTACCTTGGTTGCGGGCATATCCCCAGAGGGGGTGTGCAGGAGTCAGCTGATTGATGTTTCTCTCTCATCGATGTTTCTAACTCTCTCTCCTTCTCCCTTCCTCTCTATAAAAATCAATAAAATATACTAAAAAATTAAGAATGCCATCTCGCATTTTCACCAGCAACAAAACAAGGGCTCCTTAGTTTTAGGGATGAAAAGTACTTCTGAAACTCAGTGCCAAAAGGTATAGACAGTAGGGAGATTAGCTGTATTTAAAAATTCATGCAATGAGATTTTATCTGTTTCAGAGATTTTCAAAATGCATTCTACAGAGGCTCAGAGAAAGGTAAGTTTCTCAGAGCCACACTTTGAGAGAGGTTGAAGAAAAAGGACTCAGAATTCTGGACCCTCCCCTTCCATCCCAACCAGAGAAGCACTGATGATTCTCATTGTAAAGCAAACATACCACACTAAGATTATACACAGAAAGTTTAAGGTTTGCTGTTAAAAACAAATAAATAAGGAAACCTTGGAAAATCATTGATCTGCTATGAACCACAGTTAATTATTATAATCTTACTTGAGATTAAGTTGCTAACACATGTCAAAGGCTAGATTTAAGCACAAATATGTCTGCTTCTAATGCTCATGTTACTTCCATTGTGTTTAAATTCTATAGACTTAAATTCCTGCAGTTGCATTCGACTATTTTGCATCTGGCTAAAATCCTACATAATGAGTTCACTTGCAATGTCTAAATTTAGGTTAGACTAATTTTAAATTAACTTTAAACAGTATATCCTTAGGAGACAATAAAACTCTTTTGTATATTTTCTTATAAAGTTTTCAGGCTTTGGGAGTTATATGTCAGCACCAGGAAGTCACACGAGTTGATGTGAAACTTAATATTGGTCTCTAGGGGATTAATAATCCTCCCAATTCTTACGGGACTCCCAACATGAAAAATACTAAATTCGGTAATGAGAATGATTCACTTCAGATCTATACTCTGAACACTGCCCTTGAATATAAGACCTTACACTAACGAAGAGAAAATACCACAGTCAATTACTAGATCACACACAACAAAAAGCAGGAGGATCATTTTTCTGAAAAAGGTAAATAGCAAGTACCAGCGATTCTCTTCAAAGTATCCACCTTCAGGATATCACACTGAAATCTATGAAAGGAGATGGTTACTTAACAAGTCACTGGGGGAATATTTTGGAAGTGAAGCTCTAACATCACAGCAAGAAGACATGGCATATTCTATCTAATAAAAGAGAAACATGCAAATTGCTGTACCTCTGCTATATCCACAAGCCATGCCCACCAGCCAATCAGGAGCGAGTATGCAGATTAACTCAACAAATATGCTGGTAGCCATGGAGCTGGAGCAACCAGGAGGCTTGGGTTGCCTCCAGTGATAGAAAATAAATAAATCCCAACAAAGATGGCAACAGCCATGGAGCTGGAGCCAGTTGAAGGCTTGGGTTGCCCACGGCGATGGGTGAAGCCAGGCTTCCCACCAGCCCTGGCCAGCCTTGGCCTCCACTCAAAGCTACAAAGCTTAAACTAGAGAAGATAAATAAATCCCAGATACCAGGGCCTCTTCTTGGGTCACTGGGGGTGTGGCTAGCCTGCCAAACACCACAGGTCCCTGGCCCAGACTGCCTCATGCCCCCAGGGAATCCTCATGCTATTCCGGGACACCGTTCAGGGCAAACCAGCTGGCCCCCACCCATCACCAGGCCTCTATCCTATCTAATATAAGAGTACTATGCAAATTGACCATCACTGCAATACACAAGATGGATGCCCCCATGTGGACACAAAATGGCCACCACAAAATGGCCAGCAGGGGAGGGCAGTTGGGAAGGACCAAGCCTCCAAAGGAAGGCAGTTGTGGGCAATCAGGCCAGCAGAGAAAGGCAATTAGGGGTGACCAGGCCTTCAGGGAGGGCAGTTACGGGTGACCAGGCCTGCAGGGAGGGCAGTTAGGGGCAATCAGGCTGGTAGGGGAGCAGTTAGGCATCAATCAAGCTAGCATAGAAGTGGTTAGTGGGTGATCAGGCTGGCAGGCAGAAACAGTTAGGGGCAATCAGGATGGCAGGCAGGTGAGCAGTTGGGAGCCAGCAGTCCTGTGAGAAGGATGTCCCAGATTGGAGAGGGTGCAGGCTGGGCTGAGGGCCACCATCCCATGTACAAATTTTGTGCACCAGGCCTCTAGTATTTATATAAATACCTTGTCAAATGTAAGTATATTTCCTTCTCACTAGACACAATGGAAGCCATGCTTCATTCATGGTCAGTTCTAATAGAGAAATTATTTAAATAGATTGTATATTAAGAGTTTCGGGGAAAACTGCTCTGGTCACATTGGGTCTTAGGAAATAATGCCATCATCCTGAAGATAGCATTGGGTAGAAGATAACTGCATAACAAAGGATCAGTAGGGAATTAGTAAAACCAGCAGGAAATTCACAATGCTCCAAACAACAGTTCAACCAGCTGACTACTGCCAAACAGGGAGTTGGACAGAGTGGGGAGCGCATTGATTCAAACAGCTTAGAGACAGGGAGCAACTGCAGGAAACAGGGGAATCTGCCAGGGGGTTCTGTGAGAAGTTAATTGAAGCCCCAAGCTGAGTGCCCTATAAGTCAGAGAGCAGACTGACTGCTGGAGACAGATGAAGATGTGCACCAAGAAGGAACGGAAATACCAAGAATGAAAAGACAGCAGACAGAGGAGTAGATACAGAAATGTCCCCTGAGCCAGGTCTTGAAAAGTCTTGGCCTTTCCGGAGGCTGTCAGTGTAATTATTCTCAGCTCACAAGCAACCAGAGAAAGCAGATGGCCACATATGAGAGGTGTTGCAAAGTATGCATTTGGATTATAGACCCGTTGCAGGAAGATTCCTGCAAGAATAGAGCTTCCTGTGGCCTGAGCAAAGCTCCCTCCCTTCTCTGCTGCCTCACTCCCTTCTCCACTACCTCGTTCTCTCCTGTCTCTTCTGCCTTGCTCGCTCCCCTCTCCACTGCCTCGCTCCCATCTCCTCTGTCTCACTCCCATTTCCTTTGCCTTGTTCCCTCCCTTCTCCCCTGCCCCACTTGCTTACTTCTCTGCAGCTTTGCTCCCTTCTGCAGTGCTTGGCTTCTTTCTACACCATCTTCTGTGCACGGATATGCCATCTTGGTTGGGTGAATTTGCATACTCCTGCTGATTGATTTGTGGGCATGGCTGTGGCTGTAGTTAAGGTACGGCCAATTTGCATATTACTCTTTTATTAGATAGGATGACATCTGGAGTAACTTCCATTAGGTATTTATTGTAATCATCTACTTAAATTTAATTTCTCATTAAAAACCAAATTCAAAACAAAAATCCAACACATTACTTGGTGCCATTGTGATTCAGAACAAGAATGAATAACAAGAGGGCAGCCCATCCCATAATAAATTATGGGCACTGAAGTTGTCCACATTGTGTTTGGAAGACTCAGTAAGGTAGAGTAAAGGGGAATGTGAGTGTTTTCTCCTCATAGATTCATGCATGTGTTAGCTCTTATAGTTAGCTAGTTCTCAGTAATGGCAGGAAGGAAACGGAATCCACCAGGAAGCCTGATAACCATAGAGTTGATGTGGACATGGAGCCTGATTGGCTAGGAAGCTGTAACTTGCACTTCTCCCCAGGGGCTACCCTCCACCCAGGGGGGCTCCATCCCCAAAGCAGGGTGCCCAGCAGACCACTGACAACATCTGGGATTACAATGGAGGGGGGTCCACTGCTGGATGCCTGTGCAGAAGCCAATATGGCACAGGGGGGTCCTTCTACTTTGAGATCTCCTTGGTGGGAACCAAAGCAGAAACATAAAGGGGAGGAGCTTAGCCTGGGAAAGCGATCAGATTGGGTGAGGGCTCAGAACCCTGGAAGGTCCAGGAAAGAGATTGGTTAGGGGGAGGGCCCATCACAGGCCCAAGAGAAACTCAGAAAGTAGATTGGATAATTTGAAAGCCCTGGCCTATTCTATAAAACTAGGAAAATACCTGGAGGCTTACAGGGAATCTCTGAGCTTTTGCTGCTAGAGGCTGCCTGCTCTCTACATCCTAGGACAGTGGTCAGAAAACTGCAGCTCATGAGTCACATGCGGCTCTTTGGCCCCTTGAGTGTGGCTCTCCCACAAAATACCATGGCCTGGGTGAGTCCATTTTGAAGAGGTTTAAGTTTAAAAATTTGGCTTGTTGTACTGTTGATATTTGGCTCTATTGACTAATGAGTTTGCCAACCACTGTCCTAAAGAGTATTATTTCCCTTTATCCCAAAAAATCTTGCCTCTACATTTGAACTTCTCCCACACATGTGCTCTGCGAAATTCCTTCCTGGTGACATAGCGAGAAGCCATTTCTCATTAGCAAAGGGAAGTCAACCAATGTCTTCACAAGTTGCTCTTGCTCTACGAGTTTTCTGGGAAATGCTTGTGGCTACAAGTTAATGTACAGAAAAGAGTTTGCTCTGAGGAACTGTATGTGATGAGACACAAGTGACATTAAAAAGTTAAACAAGACCAAAACCAGTTTGGCTCAAGGTGCCAGGTTTGATTCTGGTCACGGGCATGTACCTTGGTTGCAGGCACATCTCCAGTAGGGGGTGTGCAGGAGGCAGCTGATCGATGTTTCTCTCTCATTGATGTTTCTGACTTTCTATCCCTCTCCCTTCCTCTCTGTAAAAAATCAATGATATATATATATATATTTTTAAAAGTTAAATAAGATCAGACTTCAGGGAGAAAAATACAGATTTTTGGTTCTCACTGCAGAAATTTTAAACATTAGGAAGAGGTGTCAGAAAGGAGAATCCAGACAAATTCAGCCGAGAAGGTAACATCCATTGGTTAATAACGACTGGAAAGGGAAGTATTCACAAAACATATTCAAGGACATGGACCACATCTCCCTATCAGGGCTGACTTCTAGATTAATTCCTTTGGGGGTCTAATGTGTATTTTTTGACTAGTAAATGGGAAACTCGTGTTACTATTAGTACTGCTAAAAAATAAATAAATGAACATGGACTGGTATGCATACTTTCACTTCTTTGATAAAATAAAAATAATGAGAATATAGAAATGATGTCGATTATTCATTTTTATAAATCTCCACCTTTGCATTTTAAACTTATTTATCAAAAATTTAACAAGTTCTCTCAGGTCATGGTGTATATACTTAGTGATAAAAGAGCTAAGAAAGACACAAGGTTAACTAGGCAGAGTTAATTAGATAGGAATGAATGGCATTTTGAGCTAGAGAGGAGAATTAAATAATTTCAAGACGACTCTAGTAGAATCAGTAATTAGCTGTGGAAACTTATTTCATCCCTCAAAGAATATTCATTTTATTAATATGAATTATTTAGTGTGGGTAAAACACTATGAAAATTATAAGTATGTAAGTAATTTATGTCAGTTTTACCTGACATTTCTAATAAATACAGAATTCTTGATTTTACCAAATCATTTTTTAATACCATGGTAATACTATTAACTGATAACATGTTAATATCTGACCTATAAAGGTGATTTGATAAAATATTAACAGTGTATGAAAGAGCATTCCTTTCTCATAGAATAAACTAATTCCCAAAGAGTGAAAGCTTTTAAATTGTTTGGCTCATGTAATCTGAAATAAACTGTGTGTGATTTACACGCAGTCTGATTTTTAATTTACACTTATGTTAAGCTGATTTGAATGGAATTTTAAAAAACACATAAAAAGTCAAATTCAAAACAGTGTGCATCAAAGATTAAAAGATCATCTATTTTGAATCACCCATTAGGTGTTTATTAGAACTTGAATCTTGTGATAGCTATCATCATGTCTGCTGTACTTATTATGCTTTTAAAGATATGATTTATTGAACTTTATTATTTGTCAAATATATATAGTAAAGGCCTGGTGCACAAAACTCGTTCACGGTGGGCAGAGCATTCCCCTCAGCCCAGCCTGCACCCTCTTGCAATCTGGGACCCTCGAGGGATGTCCCACCGCCAGTTTAGGCCCGATCTCTACAGGCCTAAACTGGCAGTCGGACAACCCTTTCACAATCTGGGATGCTGGCTCCTAACTGTTCACCTTCCTGACTCACCCTAACCATTCTGCTTACCTGCCTGATCATCTCTAACTGCTCACCTGCCTGTCTGCCTGATGCCCCTAACTGTTCCCCTGCCTGTCTGATGCCCCTAACTGTTCCCCTGCCTGCCTGATGCCTCTAACTGTTCCCCTGCCTGCTTGCCTGATCTCCCCTAACCGCCTCTGTCTCAGACCCTGCCACTGTGCCTTTGTCAGAAAGGATGTCCAAAATGACGTCCAGAAGGTCGTTTAGCTGTCCGGTCTAATTAGCACATTATACTTTTATTATTATAGATATTTACATTATTTTTAATGTAGGTATTTTAAGCCTTTTTGTAAATGAGGAAGCATTTGGGAATTAGAACACAAATACAATAAATATATCATCTATTACTTTTGGTAAGGTACAAACAGGAGTTTTTATCAATGTACATGCAAGAAACTATGATTCTCAGGGTGTGATATAAAAGATTATTTTCAGACTGAACTAAAATTAAATTGTAGTATTTGTTATAAAGCATCTTACATGCTTCTGGAAAATTCCTGGAGAAGAAATCTGTATTCATTATATGGAAAGCTTAAGTATATGTTGCCTTCCAATTTTATTCTCATAATATTTTATTCATTCATTGAAGCACTGGTAAATTAGCAAAGGTGGGGAGGGGAAGAAAATGTCTCTAATGATTGTTAGTCATGGGAAACAGTGGAAGAGACGCGGATCCACCGTGGGTAAGAAGACCTGAGTTGGAATTCCAGGCGTTCAATTTTTAAGTTTCAGCAAACCCAACCACCTTCTTGAACCTCACCCCTCTCTGGAAATAAGGATAACAACACTGGCCTCTCCATTGGACACACTCTGAGAGGCTCCAGTGAGATCTGCTGAGCGAAGCTACTTGCAGAACTCCAAGTTGCTCTTGTCACACACATTTACAATTTAACTGCCCCCACTGTCCCCATGAGCCTATTTACTCCCTTAAATGTTTAGTTTCAAAGTGCTATTTGGTTTTTCTTTGAAGGATTGGCATCCCATTATTTATTTCACTGCGTGCCAAGAGCGCAGGGAGAAAAACATTGTGGGGAATAAAAATAGCTCTTGTTTTGATTTCCATGTGTCTAACTCTGAAAGAGTTGAACAGTGAGCAACATTTTAGAAAACTCAAAACTTTTAAGCTTGAGGAATGAAAGCTGCTGGAAGAAAGGGTTCTGGAATACGGACAAAGGAAGAAAGCACTCTACTCAATGCAGCCTGCTCACCCTAAAGAGATCCTAGCGGCCATTCACATAAAAGCAACGAGAACATTCATAATGCACATTTCAAAACTCCTCAAATACACATTTATGCCACAGATGAGATGTTGAAACAAATGGATAGAGAACACAAGTGCTAATGTACATATTTCTACCAGGGCTTGGAGAAATGCATATAACTACACTTACAAACTCAAATATACTAAATTGTGTTTCTGTTTAAAAAAAAACACACACACTAATTTTTCCTTTTTTTACAGAGAGGAAGGGAGAGGGAGCGAGAGTTAGAAACATTAATGAGAGAGAAACATCGATCAGTTGCCTGCCTCCTGCACACCCCCCACTGGGGATGTGCCCGCAACCAAAGTACATCCTCTTGACCAGAATCAAACCTGGGACTCTTGTGTCCGCAGACCGACACTCTATCCACTGAGCCCCACCGTTAGGGCCTAAATTATGTTTCTTGGGAAATGGTACGAATCTTATAGATCAAGTTTATTTTCTAAGTAACTACCTGAGTAGGTGTATTAGGATGAAATATCTGCAAATATGTATCATACTAAAAAATAATGAAATCGTATGAATATAGGTATTCCAAAACCTTACCAAAATGGTATTTTAAAATATCATATTGATAACACAGGAAAACTAACTCTTCTGCACAAAAAGATAGGTTGGAATTGTTGCGAGAAACACATGAATCTGTGACCCCCAACCTTAAAATGTGTCACCTTCAAAATGAACAAGTATGTGTTAAAAAGGAGTTTTTGAGATTTACGCATGGAATAAAGTAGAATTTAATAATCAAAAGTCATTTTGACTGCAAGTAATCAAATGAAAGTAAGTTTTAAAGTAAAAAGTCAATCTTTTCTGTGTCCTTCTAGTATTTTAACAATGGTATGCAATTCTAGAGCTCTATGATAAATTTGATTTCCTGTTTGGCAATGAAATGTCACTGACTCTCACTGAAGAAGCAAGAGAGCCAAAGAACCTACATCCCCTATGTGCACGCAGTCAAGATACCAGCTAACTAATGGTTGCCTTTAGAAGTCTGATAACTCCTCTAGGTCTTATTAAATGTGAGAATTTGAAAAATAGTAATAATTGTAATTCTCATTTGCTACTTGTCCTTTAACATCTGAAGTCAGGTTTTCTTACCTGCATATTAAATACTTATCTTGGTAGAAATATCAGTGGGCTACTGTGATAGCTGTAGCCCACAACTGTTTCATAATTTAACATTTTAACTGTCACCTATCCACCAACCCACAGGGGTTTGAATTTGTTAACTTTAAGTTAACTGATTACTCGAGAATGACAGCTATCTATCTATCTATCTATCTATCTATCTATCTATCTATCTATTTATCATCTATCTATCTATAGATATATCCTAACCAATAAAAGAGTAATATGCAAATTGACTATACCTCTGCTACACACAAGTCACACCCACAAGCCAATCAGAGCAAGTATGCAAAATAACCCAACCAAGATGGTGGTAATTTGCATATCTGGGTGCAGAAGATAGCGTAGAAGGCAGCCAAGCACTGCAAAAAGGAGCAAAGCTGTGGAGAAGCCAGCGGGGAGTGGGAGAAGGGAGGGAACCAGCCAGGCTGCAGAGAAGGAAGGGAAGCAGATGGGGTGGGGAGATAGGAGCGAGCAATGCAGCAGAGAAGGGAAGGAGCGAGGCAGAAGAGATGGGAGAGAGCGAGGTAGTGGAGAAGAGAGGCAGCGAGGCAGCAGAGAAGGGAGGGAGCTTTGCTCAGGCTGCAGGAAGCCTTATTTTTGCAGAAATCTTCCTACAATGGGTCCATAGTATATAAATTATAGAGACATAAGCTAATTAACCGGGACATTGTAACAGGTCAAACAGACAGGAGGAGGTTGCAAATGCAGTGTTGGGGGCAGGGCAGCAGGGTGGCAGGGGCCTCCATGGGCCTGTGCTGGGAGAGGGCCTGGTCAGTAGCCACTGAGGCTGCTTCAAGGGCCAGGGAGCCAGGCAGGGCCGGAGCGGTGACTCCAGGGTGGGCAGTGCAGCGGGACCCATCCTGAGACGGATCCAGCGAGTCTGGCCACGCAGCTTGACAGCAGGCAGCAGGGCCTGCTTGTCCATCACTGCAGTGACCCACGAGCAGGCCAGGGGCCCACAGCCAGCACCCAGCAGGGCCCGCTTGGCCATTGCTGCAGTGTGGAGCAGGCAGACCCTGCCCAGAGCAGAGAACCACGGGGAGCAGGCCTAAGCCATCAGTTAGCACATCCTCTGAGGGCTCCCGGATTGGAGAGGGGGCAGGTTGGTCTCAGGGACCGCCCCCCCCCATGCACAAATTTTGTGCACTGGGCCTCCAGTATTGAATAATTGTCTCAGAAACATAGAGAATGTCTCTCAAAATCATATTTATAACAAAATAATGCATGTTTATATATTTATTATTTTGATAATGATTAAAGTATAAACAGTAATTTGCATATGATTTATCTATTTTACATATATATTTGTGTACATGCATAGTATATATATGTACAGACATTTATATGTATGAGTTTTCTATGTGAATATTCATACATATAAAATGTTACTTATTTTAAAAACCAGAGCTTAGCAGGATGTTTGGCTGTTCACTATAGCATTATGTTGCAGGCACAGGTTAATTATTGAGGCAGGCACTGTCTAATAAAGTCAGGACTGATTTGTTGTGAATGTTCTCCCTTTTAAACAGCAGGAGTTCCTTCATCCTGTATGTGCCATATAATTACTTCACTTGAATGCAATATTTTAATGAAGACCAGTTTAATTAAATTAAATTTCCCCATGTGGTAACTCAATCAAAATGCATCATACTCTCATTATAATGTTATCTGTAGGAGTCCAACGTTATATGAGCTATAAGGAGGACTTATTTTAATGAGGGCAGTGATAATAAACTCCACTTTATCAAGTTACACAATACAATATCAACACAGAAAATTTCATATTAACTTCACAGCATATGCATTTTGGTTCCTAATTAGTCTAGTCTGTTTATGTAGCTTTATTAGAGGTAATGCCACTCAAATAATTAACTTTTGTTTGACTAATATTTATGACAAGCCTCTACTTAAATGGATATAATTAAATTTACATAAATAATTAAACAATTTATTTCCATTCGGTCACAGGCTTGGTTTAAACCCAATTCATTTTTATTTATGAGTCTTGATTAGACTGGATGTACTGCAACTTGAAATAATTTCAACTATTCTTTAAGAGGTCAAGTTGATTTCAGAAAAATATTCAACAAACTCAGTGAAGTTGGTAAATAAAAGAGAGATTTCATCTGGTTATTTATACCTAATAGTAATTTGAATAAACATCACTGCTTATGACTTGAGGGGCTTTGAAACAATAAATTATATCATTTATGTCTTTTAGGAACAGATACCCAGAAGCATAAACAGATGTGTCTTTGAAGGATCTTTTCCTTAGGCAAATAATGCTTAAAAAATACAGTAACAGTAATTAGCTTTCACTTTATTAGACCAAAATCAAGCCCTAAATTCATAATAAGGCTTCCAGACATTCACTGCAGACTGCTTTTAAAACCGAGGGACAGCAGAGTACAACAGAGAGGATTCGAGAACAAACTTATATTTTCATTTACGGGCCTCCACACAGAGGTTAGATTCATCCTAGTTTCCAACTTCTTCCTCTCCCTCTCACCTTCGTTCGGCCATTGAGCTATATTCATCCCACCACCTAGCTGTCTTGAATTTGTCCACCCCTTCTTCACTTACCCCACCGTCACTCTCCCAATTCTGGAAGATAAATCACTGCAATAGCTCCTTGGCCTTTACGCCCTTGGAACCATTCTTCATGTTCCCAGAGTAACTCTGGCTAACGCACAAGGCAAACAGAACGCGTCCAGCCACAGCCCACCACGTCTTTGCTCCCAGACCTTCATCTGTCAACACCACGGGGACAGTTTCTAAACCCGCTAGCCTGTAGGAGCCTCTAGCTGGACCCTCGCTCAGGGCCCTGTTAAGTGCTGGACAGGGCCTGCCAGAAGGCTCTATAGTACGTTCCCATCTGCCAAAAGTGTACTCCGCTGGCCATCAGAAGTATAAATTAAAACAGCAAACAAGACACAACAGCCAAATTCACAGGAATTAAAGAGGTGCTTATCCTTAATTCTGGCAGAACTGCAGAGAAACCAGCACTTTCATACAAGGTGCTGAGGAGCTCTGACTGAGAATCGAAGTCACAACCTTTTGGTTGGGGGACAGTGGTCTAACTCAGTGATCGGAAAACTGCGGCTCGCGAGCCACATGCAGCTCTTTGGCCCCGTGAGTGTGGCTCCTCCACAAACTACCACGGCCTGGGCGAGTCTATGTTGAAGAAGTGGCGTTAGAAGAAGTTTAAGTTTAAAAAAGTTGGCTCTCAAAAGAAATGTCAAGCATTGTACTGTTGATATTTGGCTCTGTGGACTAATGAGTTTGCCGACCACTGGTCTAACCAATTGAGCCACCCAGCCAGAGCCGTGACTAGGATTTGTTATATAAGGAGCAAATTGCCTAAATGACATTTATAACTTTATTTACAAACCCCAATGTTCTTTACTTGACCAATAGAATTCGAGTTCTAATCTGACATAGTAAAAGCCTAATATGTAAATTGTTCTACCTGGAGTTGGACCACTCGCTATGACGTGTGCTGACCAATAGGGGCCAGCATAAAACATGGGGGTGTTGGCGATGCAGCACTGGAAGCGGGCAGCAGTGGAGGCACTGCCGGCCCAGATGGGTCCCAACGGGAGTGGGACCATGCTGACATGATGGAGCAGGTGACAGGAGGCACCAGGCCAAGGTGAGTGTGAGTGGGGACCCAATTGCCTTGCTGGTCACCCTGTAGACAGCAACCAGTGGTGGCAGTGGGGGGATGGGGCCTCTGCCTGGCTCCCAGGCACTGAGGGACCAGGCAGGAGGCCTGGCCTCAACCAATCGCCCTTCAGGTGGGATGGTGGAGCAGGTGAGGGGGTGGCACCAGGCCACGGCAGGGTGCCAGGCAGGGGTGTGGGGCTGTAGCCTGGGGGTGCGAGCCTAGGCCCAATTCCTGAAGGCCACCCTGAGGGACCCCACATGTGCATAAATTCATGCACCGGGCCTCTAGTTATTTATACACAAGTCCTTGGTATAAAAAAGAATAAACATAAACCATCATTTTGAGCACAGCTGAAAATAAAAATGTCCAATTCCATGCCTGGCCTGAATGTAGAAAATTCTATAGTGCACTGAACTCGATGAGTATTTCATTGCTAATCACCAAGGATGTGAGTGAGCCAGGAAGGCATATTTGAAAATCCATCAAGCCAGAGAGAGCTGAGAAAAAGTGAAGGAAAATAGTCTAGACAGGAAAGTAAATAATCGAATAATTACTTTTACGATGTCTTGTTTTCTTTTTAGAATGTAGTTTATTTTCAAGAAAATATTTTTCATCAGCATTGCTGTAGTCATTTGCAACTCAACTACTTTGTGTGTATCTGAAAATCATATGCGTAAGACACCCCTCCCACCCTCAAACTAGACAAGCTCTGAGAAATAACAGTATCTCAGGAACCACAAACAATGAATGATTTCTCATCAAAATTGTGGTATTGATAACCACCTCTCCTGAAAATAACATTTAGTTAACTAGAGAAATAGCAGAGTCATGAAGTTCCCCAAGATATTGTACACACACTGGAGAAAGCATGTGAGTGCACAGATGTGTGTGTGTGTGTGCGTGTGTGTGTGTGTGTGTGTGTGTGTGTGTGTCTGTGTGTGTGCTCGCACGCACATGCACTTCATAGAAAGGTTCAAATTCAAAACTAAGACACAGATTCAAAATAGGATATATACACAGAGCATGGCAAATTAATCTGTGTGAGACAAAATGCTCAGAATATGAGGCGATTACAGGTAATTAGCATACCGATGTTTGCAGAAATCTCAGGGTGGGTATTAATTAGCTCATCCACCAATTCCTAAATTTAAGTCAATTATGATCTATATCATAGGAGTGAAGTGATTCCAGATGATATGTCATTTATATAATGAAATATATATTATCTACTACAAATGGAAATAAAAGTTCCAGATCAAAATGGAGCAACTCTCTTAAACAATACTGTTTCCTTATTTATGACAGAACAACATAAGACAAAATATATCAAATTACTGACTGCATGCTTAGTATATAATTGATGCTCAATAGATGTTTCAGAATTTGATTCTAAATAGTATATAATTCATTTTATTAGATAATATATAATTAAATTCTTCCTACACAAACAAAAATTGCTACCTACAATTCTGTAGGAAACTATAGAGCAGAAGTGCATAACCTGGACTTCCCAGACTTCCGGGAAGAGGTAAGAAAAGGTAACTGGATGAAATCTGCGAAACTTCCTAAAATTTTGTATGTGTATATCTACATACATACACAGGTCTCTGTAAACAGAAATGTTTACAAACATCCTCCCAAACTTTTGTGTTCAGAGAAATGGTTCCACAAAGGATCACTCCATTTTTGCGTATTCCTACCTCCACATTCCTCAGTCCCACAGATTATCACTCGCCTCCATCTTTCCCCATGACTCCCTTGTCAACTTCTGTCTGATTCTGTGAAATGGTCCTCATTAATGAACATTCTCCCCAATTCAATAAACTGTGTCAAGCCATCTCCTTCGTTATCCAGTGCCCATCATGTTTCATAACTGCATATTATTTAACTGAAATTCAATATATTTGGCTTCTGGTATTGTTTTATTTTTTCATTTCATAATGGAAGGGAGGAAGAGATACAAAGAAACATCAATGTGAAAGAGAGAGACCCATTAATTGGTTGCCTCCTCCATGTGTCCAGACTCCGACAGGGGATCAAGCCTGCAACCATGGTACTTGCTCTTGACCAAAACTGAACCTGGGACCCCTCAGTCTATGGGTCAATGCTCTATCCACTGAACAATTCAGTCTTTACAAGCTACCATTTGTTTTATTTCAGGGAATAAATACCAATAACAATATTCCTTAGAATATGTCTGTTATACATTTCTGCACTGAGAAAAATGTCCCTAAAAATCAAAAGAAATCTACTATAGTATTGGTTCCTCATTACTACACTCAGAAGCTTAGACTGCTCTGCAGAACATGGGGAAGAGTTAAACTTTAATGACATTAGGATTAATTTAAAAGTAATAAGGCTAGCTGTGGTATGGAGGATGGAAAAGGTCTATGGCATGAGGTGGCTACAGCAATAGTATAAGTGAGAGATGATGTCAAGTATTCTTGGTCACTTACTATAAATCATTTTTACTGTTGGTCTTCAGAGCACTATAGCACCACAGTCTTCATATACCCCATAGTCCTAATATATGTCTGGACACTAGTAAGTTTATTACAATATTATTGTAATAAAATTCATGCACTTGGGGGGAGTGGGTCCCTCAGCCCAGCCTGAGCCCTCTTGCAGTCTGGGAGCCCTCAGGGGATATCCAACTGATGGCTTAGGCCCACTCCCAGTGGACAGCGGGCCTAAGCTGTCAGTCACGCATCCCTAGCGCTGCCCTGTGGGAGCGCACTGACCACCAGGGGGCAGCTCCTGCATTAAGCATCTGTGCCCTGGTGGTCATTGCGCATCATAGCGACCAGTCATTCTGCTTTTTGGTCACTTTGCATATTAGCCTTTTACTATGTAGGATAACCAAATATGTGACATCATTAATATTGGAAAAACAGACCCACTTATCATTTACAAATATCTTATAATCTCAATGATCTTGTTTAATTGACTTGGGCTGTCAGCCATGTTGACTAAAGACTTGATTGCAGTGAGCCCTTTGGGCAAGCTCTTCCTCTTTCTAGCACTGTTTCCATGTAACTCACTTCCTTGCTGCATCCATGCATAGATTTGATTGGATCAGCAGGTGTCCATCACACACAAGGGGACAGTTAGCAGTTTCTCTATGACCCACCTGTGGTGGCATAGAGTCTCCATGGTGACCACTTGAAAACCACACTCAGCCCAATTTTACCTTCACACATACTAACTAGATATGGATTTTTTTTCAAAATATATTTCATTGATTTTTTTTACAGAGAGAAAAGGAGAGGGATAGAGATTTAGAATCATGGATGAGAGAGAAACATTGATCAGCTGCCTCCTACACACGCACTACTGGGTATATGCCCACAACCAAGGTATATACCCTTGACCGGAATCGAACCTGGGACCCTTCAGTCCACAGGCCATGCTCTATCCACTGAGCCAAACCGGTTAGGGCAAGATATGGATATTTTTATCAAAGCTTTTGCAGGGTGACAGGCGGACGACTCACTCAACCACATAGGCAACTCAATCAAATTCCCCACAAGACATCTCTCTATTCCCTCATAAAGTTCCTCTCCCTGGTTTGTTACCTTACTGCTCTCTTCCCTTACACCAAAGCTAAAAATCATTTCTGTCACCCAGGACTATACAGCATCTGTCCTAGTTAGCACACACCACTCAGCAAAAATAAAGTAGTTAAGTAAACACGGTCCCTGACCATCTGCTCTTCTTCAAGCACGTGCCCCAAGGAATCGCCCATGTGAAACAGGTCCTTCTGGGGAGACAGGGGAACGTGCTGCTCCTAAGAAAACAGGAATCTCCACATGCTATGATGGGCTCAGATCCTGTCCTTATTCAAATTATGAGACAATTTTGTGTTTGCCAAACTGACAGCCTGCCCGATAGGGATGTTATATATAAAAAATAAACAATAAATAATATTTCTGTGTTGACTAACCAGAGATAAAGCCTTGCTTGAACAGGAAATGATATACTTTCCTGGGCAGGGTTATGTATATAAAGATATTGAAACAGAAATGGAGTTGGAAATAGGGCCAGAGATGGGTTTAGAATTACCAGCTGTGCGCTCCGGTTGCAAGCTCTTCAATTATCCAAACTCCAAGTCAAATGCCTGACTTCATGCTTTTCATCATGCGTGTCCCCTCAGGGAAACACACACGAGGTAACTGTCACTACTTCTTCTTCTCCTCCTTCTCCTCCTTCTCCTCCTCCTCCTCCTCCTCTTCCTCCTCCTCCTCCTCCTCCTCCTCCTCCTCCTCCTCCTCCTCCTCCTCCTCCTCCTCCTCCTCCTCCTCCTCCTCCTTCTTCTTCTTCTTCTTCTTCTTCTTCTTCTTCTTCTTCTTCTCCTCCTCCTCCTCCTCCTCCTCCTCCTCCTCCTCCTCCTCCTCCTTCTTCACCTTCATTTTTTATTACTGTCTGCTTTTTGTTCTTACATAATTTACCTTCTCACCTGAGAACATCCTTCAGATTCTCTTCACCACAGGCAACCTTCATGCACAAAAAAAATGTGCTATCCTTCCATGAGTTCCAACCTGTTTTTAATCGGTTTCACACGTCAGATGATTGAATGGTCCCCTTAGTAATGCAAAAAAATTTTGAATTGCTTTACTGTCTATGTATCTTAACATATAGTCGCTAATTGACCATGCTTTAAACATTTTCATTTTTGCCTAATTAATTTTGAATTTCAAAAGTAAATTTTGAAAATATTTCAGCCGAAACTGGTTTGGCTCAGTGGATAGTGTCAGCCTGCAGACTGAAAGGTCCCAGGTTTGATTCTGGCCAAGGGCATGTACCTTGGTTGCAGGCACATCCCCATTGGGGGTGTGTAAGAGGCAGCTGATCGATGTTTCTCTCTCATCGATGTTTAGGACTTTCTATCCCTCTTCCTTCCTCTCTATAAAAATGTATTTTTTAAAAAAGAAAATATTTCAGATAGAATGTAATAATAACAATAACACCATAGATAATAACAATACAGCAAAGCCTGTATTGATGTTTCTATCTCTCTCCCTCTACATATATGTGTGTGTGTGTGTATATATATATATATATATATATATATATATATCTTTTTTTAAAGAAGATAACAATATAGGTAAGGTACATACAGTTGTAACCTTCAGCAGTTTGGTGTCTTAAAATCCCTTAAATCCATGTTGGATTTTTCTTAATGGACAGAATTGTGTGCTTCAAACAACACTGAGATTGAATTTTTTCAATGGGGATTTTTTTTTCTATAATTTGCAATGCATTTTTAAAGGCATGTGCTTATTTTCAATGTGATGTATTCATGTATGCATGAAATAAAGAGATATTAAGTGACACAAGTTACTTAGGTCCAGGGGATTCTTTAAATAACACACAACTAATTAAAATGTGGCCTCAACTCTGAAGGAGTTCCCATGTTAGAAAAAGTCACACATATTTGTAGTCACCACCTGCTCAACAGGGTTGGTGAAGAGAAAGGAAGAAGGTCAGAGATGAGCAGAATTACAGCTTAAAGCAAACGCTAGGTTAAGTTCCATTTTCATGGTGGGTTGACCCTCTTGGAGTCTCCTGCATGAAGTGTGTTCAATAGGACCTGGGGTCCCTGTTCTGGCCTCCCCACTTGATCAGGACCAGTAAGAGCCACTTCTTGAATACACTGCTCCTCCTCAGGATGAACCCGTTGGGGCTGCCCAGTTTCCTTCCAGGTAAATATACAGGCAGGCGGATGGAGCGGCAGAGCCAGCTGTACTTAATCACCTTGAGAATCAGCACTGGAGGACTGCCCACTTTGAGTATGTTCAAAATGCACAACCAGCTGGAAATGTCTGGTCACAGAAAGCACGTGGTCATCATATTTGGATCAATAATTTATGGGTCCAATGATTTAAAACCCTGAAACCCCCCGTTTCCATAACTCAACTACCTTTGCTGTTGCATCTGCCCCTTCTTCACTGAACATCTGTGGATGGAATCTCTGTGCGGAAGCTCCAAGCCTTAATCTGAGGAGAGTGCTCCTTCCTGGACCAGTGCTCAGGGATGACCCTCTGCAGGTGAAGGACAGTGGCCTTCCATTCCTTCCGCAAAGACATTGTTTATAAGTCTATGTTTCTCAGGAAAGTCTGCTTTAGGTGTGTTTGATGATTTCATATTGTATAAAGTTTATCTTACATCACCTAAGCTTTTTAAAATATATTTTCTTGATTTTTTACTGAGAGGAAGGGAGAGGGTTAGAAAGTCAGAGAGAGAGAAACATCGATCAGCTGCCTCTTATGTAACCCCTACTGGGGATGTGCCTGCAGCCAAGGTACATGTCCTTGACCATAATCAAACCTGGGACCTTTCAGTCTGCAGGCTGAAGCTCTACCCACGGAGCCAAACTGGTTTTGGCACATCCGCTAACCTTTTGCAGTTGAATAATCCCATAATAAATACACATCATTTGAAAAATAGGCCTCAGGTCAGTTTCCCCACACCTTTGCTAGAGCGGGGGCATGATGGAGTGTGGAGGTGCATCTCACCAGGGTCCTGGAATTTGCTCACCTCTCCCCTGAGATTAGACACTGAGGCAGGGGCTGAGCACTTTCGGCTTTGCCTCTAAATCACAATAGAGAACAAGGCCGACCCTCAACCTTTGAACAGGAGACCCCAAAGAGGCTGAGGACTGCCACTCAGCTCTGACCAGAGGGCTGCTTGCCTGCCCTTCCTTCCTCTTGCTTCTCTCCGCCCCAGAGGGACTTGGCATGGGTGCTGCCACCTGCTAGAACTCCAAGAGAAGTGGCAGACCCAAGTCCCTGCGGTACGGTCATCCCTGTCAATAGGAGGCCGACCTCTGCAGGTCCCCGGTGAACCTGTCCCTGGTGACGTGAAGAGGGGGGTACACAAAAGCAAACCACCTGAGCAAACACGGGGAGCCTCCAAGACAGAACCCAGTGGGCATCTCAGCATCTGAGCCAGGTTTATACTCTCCATGGAGGGACCCTCTGGCTCTCAGGGTGTTTTCAGTTTCAGAATTAGGGGACACCAGTCTCTCTTCTGAGATCCTTCCTGGGGCAGAGGCTTGGCCTCTGCACATCTCTTCCTCTCTGGGATGTGAGCCAACAGGGGTCAGTCTTGCTCTTAGAGAGAAATATAATGTGAATATTTCACAGTGACCAGGGAAGGGCTTTCTTAGAGAAGACAGTATTTGACCTAGGCCCGTGTTCGGCAAACTGCGGCTCATGAGCCATATGCGGCTCTTAGGCCCCTTGAGTGTGGCTCTTCCACAAATTACCACGGCCTGGGCAAGTCTATTTTGAAGAAGTGGTGTTAGAAGAAGTTTAAGTTTAAAAAATTTGGCTCTCCAAAGAAATTTCAATCTCTGTCCTGTTGATATTTGGCTCTGTTGACTAATGGGTTTGCCGACCACTGGCCTAGACCTACATGAGTGCTTGGAACTTCTGAGGTCAGACAGGGAAGAAAGGACATTCTGGGGGAAAGATGCTCAAGTATTCAAGAAATGAGAAGCAGTCTGAAAGAGCAGGGAAACAACTTAGCAAAAGGACCATACATCGCTGAGAGCAGGCAATGGTTTGGGGCTTCATTTGTGTGATTCTGTAAGAAGAATTATGGCAAGTGGGACTGAAAAATTAAAGAAGCAGCAGTAAGAAAACAGAAAACAAACTATAAAACAAAGGTCTGAAGCCAAAAAGTAGTAATGGAAATGGAAAACGTGTGACTTATGTCTTACTTGACCAACACATTAGATGGTCAATAGAAGTGACGGCAGGTAAAATATGTTAATCTAATGTGAGTATTTTTCAATTATTCTCTGAAAATGAAAACTCTGCGTCTAGAATGTCATTATAAATAAAGCCAAATATAAAAAGCAAATACATTTTCTGACAGGAAAGTTAATAAACACACGGTGATTGAGGGCTTCTGGCTTCTAAGCTGAGACAAACAGAGATAGCTGTTCTACAAAGGGAGCATTAGTACTAAATTAATGGTTTTTTCTTCAAAAAAATTTGCAATTGCTATCACTAAACAATCACCTAGCCTTTTTGCAAATGTAGAATAAAACTCTGTAATATAAATATTAAAACTTTGTTGAATAAATAAGACCACATGGTAATTTAATTATTTATTTAGTATAAAAAAACACAGAAAGTAAATAGGAGGAATAAATGATTTTTTTAATAAAACAAAAGGGGCTGCATCAGTAAGATGCAAAAAGTACTTATAGACTTATTAACAATCAGCAACACAAAATACTTCTAAAGAAATATTTAGAAAGTCTGCCATTTTGTTAATTCTAATGTACCATATTGTCATGCAATTCTTTGTGAAATTTGTGAATTTTTGACAGGTTTTTCTTTTCCATCAATTATGTGAACTATGACATTGCTAAGCCAATATTCCCAAACAATTTTGCCTCATTTAGACTATATTTAATATGCCCACCCTGCACTTAGTGCAGTCAGCAAACCACAGCTGACCCTTGAAGAATACAGGTCTACGTATAACCCTTGACTCTTCCAAACCTTAACTACTTCAACCACTAGCTTCTAGTAAGCTTTGGGGGGGTTAAAAGTATATATTTTCAGTGGTCAGGGGTCAGTGCCCCTCACCCCATATTGTTCAAGGGTCAACTGGAAGTCTATGAAGACAAATGCCCTGTCCTCCCAGGTAAGTCCCGTGTCACTGTGACCAGCATGCTCACCTGTTCACATTTTGTCCTGGCTGCTTCCCCAGGACAATAGCAGGCTGCGAAGTGTAGCCAGGACCCAGTGCCCCAAGCCTGAACAGTGTGCTGATGACTGACTGAGGGGTATTTTTTCTTATTTATACACTGAGTGGCCAGACTATGATGATTTCTGAAAGCGTAATAATCTGGCCACCCAGGGTATATCCTATATAATAAAAAGCAAATATGCAAATTGTTCCCTTGACCAGGAGTTCGACCAGCAGGCAGGCCAGACAACTGCCCATGTCTCTTCCCCCTGGCCAGGCTGGCTGGACCCCACCCATGCACGAATTCATGCACCAGGTCCCATATATAATACACACACACACACACACATACACACACACACATATTTATTACACACACACACACACACACACACTGAGTGGCCAGATTATTATGTATTTTTGTGAGTTTCTCTTTTAAAGGGGCTATTAAAGGCAGGAATTCTCAATCTCCTCACTTTTCAATTTGTTTTCTTAGTAACATTAAGCAATCATCTTACTAATTTACATATTGTTTATTCATTGAATAATATTTTTGCTATCCGATAAAACCACCCAGAATTCTTTGAAATGTCAGAATATATTACTTTATGGAAAAAGAAATCTTTGTTTTTGAAACTTTTAGGGACCTCACTTTCATTTAGCATCATTTTCAATTCAAGGTTACATTGATTTCCTTTTTCTTCTTTTTTTAATTTTATTTTTAGTTTAATTTTTCCATCACCATTTATCCCTCCTATACCCTCTTTTCCCACCCTCCTTTCCCTGCTGCAATCACCACACTGTTGTCTGTGTCCATGAGTTCTTTCTGTATTTCATTTCCTTACTGTTCACAAAAGAGATTTTGGAAGCACAATGTCATGATGAATGTCTTGGAGGAACATGTTTTGACCTTAGGTATCTTAGAAAATGAAGACATTCGTGTTGATTACTCTTACCAGGAGCCTCTCAGAACTACTAAGAGTATACAACTCCTTGGAGAGAATCTAAGGGCACTTATTTTATGCTAAATCCACTCATACATCTCAAAGAAGAGAGCTAAGAGGTTTCCTATGCATTCATAATTGCTCTTCATATCCACAGGGATAACCAGCCTTAAAAACTGTCCAGATAGCTAAAGCACTCTTGCTATTATTCTTGGAAACATGGGTGAATGAAAGGTATTGCCATAGCCAGGTTTCCTAACCAAAATGTGAGAAACACAGGACATTCTAAGAAAACCCATATCTGATTTCCTGGTAAAAGTCAAGTACAGAGAATATCAATAATTAAGAACTTAGTAAAATGATATAGAGAAGGAATCTTATATCTTCAGTATGGATTGAAACGTTTTTTCCTTCTGTAGAGTGTCCTAGTACCTGGGAGTTCATTAAGGTTAAGCAGATAACGCCTTGACTAAGTTTATGGCTACAAGATATTTGGCAAATAATAGTTGATCAATATTTACTAAGTATGTAAACTGAGTGAATAGGTAGATGCATAGATACAGGGATGCTTGAATGAAACGAATTTTCTTGTTTTGTCATGTGTGGGCCATGGTTTCCTTTGACTTAAGTAACCATTGGTGGTCACAGCACAGACTAATGTCGGGATGAAGAAAACATGGGGAGCTGGGCACGCGTTTCAGTTTTACACTCATCCTATCATAAGATCTTCTGCATTCTTAAATAGATGCTGTGGGTATAGCTGTAACGTGTAATTACACTGTTTCACCTATAAAGCGAATTTGAATTTTTGAAACAGTAATAAGAGTCAGTGAGGAAGTGTGCTTACCACGGACAGATGTTGTTCCCCTTTAAAAGCCATTACATGTTAGCTTCTGTTTGCAGATGACACCATGATGTAAGAGCATCAAATGAGGATCATACAGAAGCGGGCTTGATTATTCAGTATGTAAATTCAGCAAGACTTACATCTCAATCTCACATACTTAAAATATGAAGGTATATGTATGAAGTCGTTACAAAGCTTAAATGCTATAGAAAAAGTCAATAAAGATGGGAGGCTGGAAGGATAAAAAGGAGGGAGGGGGAAAAAGGAACTCCAACAAGAAGAGCAGAGGAAGAAAGACATTAAAGTGAGAACAAAGTCAGAGCCATTCTGACAGTTCTCTGTATCACCAACAAAACGCAGCGAATGGCCTTGGATGCTCCGCGTTTGTGGTAATTAAGTCAACATTCAACGTTAAAATTAAATATTTGGATTTCAAGAGCTTAACATCTAGGATTAGCAGTCTAAGTATTCCGATTCAAGCCCCGAGGGTAAGATGATAATGTATTCTTGTATAACCTAACACGCGCACACACACACACTATATATATATATATATATATAAATATTATAATTCTAAGCGACTCAGTAGTGAAGGTGTTTAAATAAAATGTAAAATGTTAATTACGCTGCATATAATTGATTTTAAGTATATACAGAGCAGCTTCTCAGCCAGATGCCCCTGAATATGAGGAAGGGCATAAAGAAAGTACTTGAGCTAATTAGAAAGATGCTTAATTAGATGGACTTTTCAGATATAAATATGTTGGAGGTGAAACGTGATCGATATTCATTGTAGAGAAGCCATACAGGAAAAAGCCCAGAAACCCAGAAAATGAAAATCCAGGGTAATGGTGTGACCTAACATGAGTTCCCTGCAATCGAAGGGAATACGGAGAAGAAGAAGTTCAAGGAAGCCACGAGGAAAGATAAAAGGAAAATTGCTGAGAATATGAAGGCAAATAATTAGGTCTCTGACAGGGATAATGCGTCCTTAATGAGCCCTCTGAGAAACGTCACAGAAAGAGTGGGAACAGATATGGATATTTCACTAATTGAATTACCGTTAGCTTTGACTGCAGTGGGCCAAGTGATTGCCACCGAAATTGTTTGATGAAATTACAATTATGTTTTTAAACATGAATGATGTTCCCTTGCCTTAGCATTCAGTAGGGATAACTGCGTCATTTGCAATTAATGAAAAATATTAATGGGATTTATTTTCTTACATGTATAAAAAATTAAAGGAGAGGATAGAGCTGTTATTTTTTGATCCTTTGAGAATGTGGTCATGTCAAACAGTTCGACTATTCTGAATTTAAGGGCAGTTTTCTCCCCCGTTCATCAGAAGTACTCCTGCCAAAATCAGCTTTAAATGGGGACATAATCATAGAATGAAGCATTTTAGTGAAGAGGGAGCGAGGGACTGCCTAGGTTCCTGGTCGGCTCGCGAGCCACGTGCGGCACTTTGGCCCTGTGAGTGTGGCTCTTCCACAAAATACCACGGCCTGGGTGAGTCTATGTTGAAAAGTGGCGTTAGAAGAAGTTTAAGTTTAAAAATTTGGCTCTCAAAAGAAATTTCAATCATTATACTGTTGATATTTGGCTCTGTTGACTGAGTTTGCCGACCACTGGCCTAGGTGAAGAGAAACCATCGCCCACCATAGCCCAAACTTCCCGCCCGCAGACACTGTCCAGGCTGAATCTCAGGCAAGTAGCTCCAACCGAAGCTGAGGATGGAGACAGCAGGAGTGGGGGCTGCTGAGGCCCAGGGAATCCGGGGGGCAGGGTCCCAGAGGGAAATGAACTGTAAAAGAAGAACCTCTAGGAGTCTAGGTAGGGCCCCCCCTTGGGCAGTCTTCAGCCACAGGTTCAGCTGCACACTCACCATGAGGACACCCAGTGGCCTGGCTGGCAACTGCTATTGGTGGGGTGGGGCATTGAAGAGAAACATGGAATCAGCAAGAAAACCTTCTTGGATGTTACATATTTCACCAGTACTCTGTGGCAGAGAAAACATGAAGATGGAAGGTCCGTGAATCTGGCCTGAGGTCTGTCCGCCCTTTAGAGAGCAGAGAAGCAGGGACTGTGGGGACAAGGTCTGCAGCCATCTCCACGGCGACCTTTTTGTTTTGTTGGCATAAAAGGCTGTGTACAGGTTTAAGGTGCACAATGCGCTGTGATGTTTGTGTATATCGCCCAGTGATGACCACACCCAACACCCCCCATGGTGATGAAGGCTGGGTGTGGTGAGGACCTCAGCAATCTCCTTGCTTAGCACCTGCCACATCCACAATGGTGTTCACCAGCTGGACAGTACACTCCAGCACTTCCTCTTCTTTTTAAAAAATATATTTTATTGATTTTTTCAGAGAGGAAGGAAGAGGGATAGAAAGTCAGAAGCATCGATGAGAGAGAAACACCCCCCCCTCTCTGATGGGGATGTGCCCGCAGCCAAGGCACACGCCCTTGACCAGAATTGAACCTGGGACCCTTGAGTCCCCAGGCCGATGCTCCATCCACTGAGCCAAACCAGTTTCAGCACTTCCTTTTCTTCTAACTGGAAGATTTTGTTCCCTTTGACCATCTCCACCCGTTTCCAACCACCACTAGTTTTTTCTTTCACTTTCTCTCTCTCCCTCTGAAGACAGGCTCTCCTCGTTCCTGCCTTCTCAGAGCCACGCTCCCCTGGGCCTTCTCCGCTCTGGGTCCAGAGGCGAGAAGAGCCGACAGGAGAGAAGGAGAGGGCTGAGGCTGTAAGGAGGTGTGGCTCTGTGGTCCAGGTCCCAGGACATCTTTACTGAGGAGAACTGAGGTGGAGAGTCGTGGCCTGCGAAACTGCAGACACTACAGAGAGAACAACCCCCTCGACTCCCTCCGTCAGAGTCTGACTTCCTTTAAAGTACGACTTATGCTCCCAAATTTGAGGCCTGCAAACTCTTGCGAGGAGCTTTTTCATTGTAATTTAATATTAATTGATCTACCTACACTTTTTTCTTTTATTTGTTTCTAAAAATGTCTCCCTTGTGTCTGTTTGAGGAAATGTATCACTGCCCAGTATTTTTATTTCTATTTCCTGCCTTTATGTACCCTCACATGAATTCCTTCACTCCCTCCTTGTCTTCTGGTAAATGTATTACCTTCGAAATATAATTAGCAATGCCTTCATCCTGCTGTTCATGTAATTCATCATAGCTATTCATTAAAAAACCAGTTTTGATGCCAAGTAAACAATGACGTTCAGGAGATAGAGCAGGTATTGCTTATTATACTTACACATTCATATAAAATTCATGTGATAAACAAGTTAACGACAAAAATAGATATTTCATCTGTCATTGTGGTAAACGTAAGTGCTATCATAGGGGGAAAAGTATCACCCTTTTACATGTGATTATATCGAGCCATTTTCATGAATCTCTTTATATGGACTTCACTACGTTGAAAAGAACTCAGTCTTTTTTACTTTTTTTATATCTAACTTCCTTGGCAGACAATTTTGTTGATTTGCTCGGCATGCTTTCCAAGCTCTCGTTATTAACTTCTGCTGGACAACATCTGAACAGGTTTTGTGGCCCCCGGTTCGGAGCTGAATAACATTGATGTCTCTGCTCACGCTGGCAGGTGGCCCTGGGCCTCGCTCCTGCCACAAAGAGTGTGAAGATTAAGGGAAGGAAAAAGCTGCCCTGGTATTTACTTTAGAAACACCTTGTATCTGCGGAGATTATTCCGTTTTATGAAAACCTAATTCTTAGGGTATTTTTTTTTTCCTGTGGCAGAAAAGAATGTACTGTGGAATGAAATGAAATAATGATTTGGGCAAGTGTATAGAAATAGCCAACGTGAGCCACATTTTAGAAGAGAAATCTATTTTTAAAGGCAATTAAAAAAAAACAACAACGTGGAGAGTGATTTTATAAAAGCTATGGATACATTTTTGTTTGTCTGCTTTAGACATTGAAAAGTTTGATTATAGCTGACCTAAATCCCCAACCTTAGAAGACCTATGAAAAGGTCCCTGCCCTGCTTCCCTACTCTACCTCTCAGTTATCCTGCTCCAGTACGACTTGGAGTAATGGAATAAATGGTCCCGATTTGTCATGTCTCCCCCAATCCATGCCTTTTGTCTGTGTCCCATCACGTGGACCCTGGTTTGGCCAAGCCAGCAATACGTAATGAAAATGGTGAAAAATAATCATTATGTTAAGCCTTGAAGCTTTAGCTGCTTCCCACAAAAGTTCTTGTCAGCTTTAGTGTTGCAGCGCCAGAGGCAGAGAGCTGGGAACTCTATATGATAAAAGCCCAGCGGACCCAACAGCGAAACAATCAGAACAGGTTGGCCAGTTGCGCTGACACGCACTGACCACCAGGGGGCAGACGCTCAATGCAGGAGCTGCCCCCTGGTGGTTAGTGTGCTGCCACAGTGGGAGTGCCACTTGGCTGGCTGAGATGAGCAGCTGCTCCCGCTGTGAACCCTGGGCCTACAGGCAGGAGCCCAGTCTGCGATTCTCAACGCCTCGCCTCAGGCTCCTTGTCCTCTCTTCCCGCCGCCTCCTCCGGATGCCCGCAGGCTGCACAACACCACTGCCAGGCTCACAGAGCTGACCCCGGAGGCTGGGAGGCAGGTTAGTGGCTGCCATGGGATGGAGGTCTACTCTACGACTTCTCAGTGCTATTGTCCCTGGACCCTGACCCAACCAGGTCCCTGGGGGAGGCGAGTGCTCCAGCTCCACGGAAGATACTGGACCAGGGAGCAGCCACTCAGAGGGTGGGTCCACAGCCACTCAGCAGACTAGGATGTGCAGCGATCCCTGCAGGCCATGTCCCCACCAGTGCATGCATCCCATCACCGGCCTCTAGTTTATATATATATAAAAGCTTAAGAAACCATTACAACTGAACAGCCGGAATGACGGGGACGACCTGCCGGTAGCTATGATGCACACTGACCCAGACCTTGCTGCTGGGGTCCTAACAGCCCTGAATCTGGTTCACCCACACCCTGGACCCAGACAGGAGGGAGGAGGGAGCCCTATTCCTCTCAGATTGGCCATTGGTTAGCTTGCTCCTGGGGCCAACCTCCCACGGTCCCTTCCTCAGGCTGGCCAGGCCCCCTGATTGGCCACAACATGGCCAGGCTGAGGGACCCCACCTGTGCACAAAGTCGTGCACTGGGCCCCCAGTAATCTCTAACATGAGTCAACTCGGTGTACTCAACAAGCTGTATATGTACCCAGTCCCTAAATTTTGACTCATTATTCCACCAGAGTGAATCCTCATTGTGAGGATATTAATATCATTATAATTAAACTAGTGGCCTGGTGCATGAAATTCATGCACGGGGGTGGGGGGGATGGGAGTGTGTCCCTTAGCCTGGCCTGCATCCTCTCTAATCTGGGACCCCTGTGAGATCAGGCCTAAACTGGCAGTTGGACAACCCCCTCGCAATCCGGGCCTACTGGCTCCTAACTGGTCACCTGCCTGCCTGCTTGATCTCCCCTAACCACTCTGCCTGCTGGCCTGCTTGCCCCCAACTGCACCCCCCTGCCAGCCTGTTCACCCCCAACTGACCTCCCCTCCTGGCCTGATCACCCATAACCTCCTCTGCCTCAGCCCCGCCACCATGGCTTTGTCCGAAGGACATCTGAACGTCTCATGATCTAATTAGCATATTACTTTTATTAGTATAGATACTAAACCAAACTTCCTTATCACCCTAAAGCTCAGTGTTTCCGTTGAGAGTCCTTGTTTAGTACCATGAGCAACTTCCGGTAGAGATGGGAAAATAGACACCAATGATCTCCTTCTGCTTCTTCAAGAATATCCATCCATGTGAACCGCTCTGGAAACCAGTGATTTTGCCTGGTTTGGGTTTGAAGATGGAGGCCATTCAGGCTTCACACCTCAGGAAGATAAATACGGTACAGGCCAATGTGTGGGAGAGATTTTCTGTTTTCAATTTCTGAAGCAACAACTCTGAAATCCACAGCAGTGCGATGGGAGAAGAGAGGAGTTGTCATCTGAAAGGCTGTATATGCCCAGAGTAAGCGGGAAAGGCAGGGGTAGATGGAAAGCACTAGGAGACACAAAGAATGCCTCTGAGCAAAGAAGAAGAATGCATGTCAGAGTGACACCAGTTCCTCTTGGGGACTGTGTTCCAAAGCCTTGTCCCAAAGACTCTACCCCTCCTACAAAGACTGTAGGAGGGCCAAAACCAGTGTTGCTCAGTGGATAGAGCGTCGGCCTGGGGACTGAAGGGTCCCAGGTTCGATTCGGGTCAAGGGCTTGTACCTTGGTTGCGGGCACATCCTCAGTTGGGGGTGTGCAGGAGGCAGCTGATTGATGTTTCTCTCTCATTGATGTTTCTGACTTTCTATCCCTCTCCCTTCCTCTCTCTAAAAAATCAATAAAATATATATATTTTTAAAAAGACTGTAAGAGATCTGAAACTATATTCATGTGGGATTTCAGAGAAAAAAAAGATAGAGGATCAAAATGATAACTTCCACATTGTGCAACTAGTCTTTGCTTACACATGCCAGAGTCGTGTCCAAATCATGAGCTTGACTGACTCAGCTATATTCATTGAGATCAGTAGGTCTAAGTAGCTTATTGACACCAACCACCAACAGCAATGGGTACGCCCACAAGAAACTGGAGGACAAGAGAAGACACACGAGGAAGGCTTCTGCTACAGAGGTCAGTGAATAATGGATAGATTCATGAGGATATATTTAAAAAGCACACACACACATGCACGGCGTGATGCTAAACATGTGATGCCTCACAGTAGGCGATTTCGTAGCAGATGAAACTGGAGAGTTCATTTGAGTTACAAGCATGATTTGTCACACAAACCCAGGCGAACTGTTAGGACTGGGCAGTGGTTCTGTGGGTCTAAACGTTATTGTATCAAATTGCCTACACACCCCAGCAATCCTTGCCAAATGTACGGAAACGCCAGGGGTCCTGGACAACCACAAGTAAGCCGATGAGAGGAAAATGTAATCCATGAAAAAGTTTGCAAAATAATTAGACTAATGATAAAATCTTAATGTCTAGAACTACTGTGTTTACGTTGCTAAATTATAAAAGGTAATCTTTGAAGATATAAAAAATGAATGATAGAATGATGTAGCATCTCCAAATTCCAACTAGATTCACTGCAGTACCATGAATAGTATATGCCTCTTTTCAACATTTTTGATTAATTGCCTGTTACTGCAATTAAAAGTCTTTGCACTTAAATAACTTTTTTTTTGCCAGGGACTCATAATGTATTCCTTTCCTCATACAGAGCATGGTTAACAAAAAATCCAATATACTACAACCAAGAATTACCAATAAATACTCGGTGATGTCTCCATTTCGTTTAAAGGTGGGGTAATTACATTATCCCACAATATCTTCTAGTTTTGAAATAAAGGAATTCACCATTTAACGTATAATTATTTTATTCACTTGCTTTTACCTAGTTCCATATTCTGCAAAAAACCTACAATTAAACTTTATTGCAATAGCACAATAGGGTTTTAATATTTCCTAGAATTAAATCATAAGATGTTACACGTGAAAAAAATCTCATTTTTTAGCCATGATATGACATTAGATGGGCTCCCTATATTCTCTCACGTTACGCAGTTCAGACAGAATGATGACAATTACATGAGGCCACTTGCGTCTGAGGGGAAACATGAAAGTGAGCGTGCTGTTCAGCTGGCCAGTGTCCAGCTCTCATTACAGTCCTTGGGAGAGCCGCTGGAAGACTCCACGGCACAAAGCGCCATTCTGGGAAGGAGGCTGCAGCTGCTGTTATTAAAGGAGGTGTCACCGAACCATATGGATCAATTGTGCTTTCTGGGTTATCACATAATCTTAAACAGAATTCTTATTGCTGGGTCCCCAATAAACTATATTCCTAAGAAGGTACATTTTCTAACAAGGTATATATATATATACTGACTGGCCAGATTATTATGATCTCTGAACGCATAATAATCTGGCCACTCAGTGTGTGTGTGTGTGTGTGTGTGTATATGTGTGTGTGTGTGTGTGTGTGCATGTATATATTTATATTTATATTTATATTTATATTTATATTTATATTTATATTTGTTAGAGGCCTGGTGCATGAATTTGTGCATGGTTGGGGTCCGGCCAACCTGGCCACAGGGAGGGGACATGGGCGGTTGGCTGGCCTGCCTGCTGGTTGAACTCCTGGTCTAGAGGACAATTTTCATATTGGCCTTTTATTATATAGGATATACACTGAGTAGCCAGATTATTATGCATTCAGAGATCATAATAATCTGGCCACTCTGTGTGTGTGTGTGTGAATTTATCAAATGATTATAATGTCAGTCCATACCTTTGAGTGTTTATCATGTGCAAGTGTATGCTTTGCATGGGGGAACTGCTTTGATTCTTCCAACATTCCATGTATAAGGTACTACATTATCTTCATTTTACAGAGGAGAAAACCAAGGCAGCAATATGAATTAACTTGCTTAAAGTTACTTAGGTAGAAATGGTAAAGCAGGACTTGAATTCAGGCAATCAGGATTCACCGAGTCACAGAGAATAATGGATGATTGCCTGAAATTGGAATTCCTATGTTTAGGTTCTAATCAGACTCATGGTCATAACCCTCCTGAGCTTTTGGGAAAAACACTTAGTGATGAGACTGCTTCATCAGTTATGAAATCCGGAAATTGGGCTGCATAAATGCTTTTGTGACTACCAGAATTCCTTTGTTCCCTCTATGCAAATTTAAGATAAAATGTCATTTGCATAATTTTGAAAAATGTCTGCCTGAATTTAATATTCTTTTGCTTCAGGGAAATGCCTTACACTTATACTTACAGATCCAACAAAGCCTCATATTTTTTATTCCCACTTTCAGAAAATATAGTTGATATTTTCAATCTAGTCCATTTTTTTCTAATATTTAACTGTCAAATATGCAAGGATATAAAATGCTGCCTGTATCTTCCCCACATGATTATGTCCCCATAGTAGAGGCCACTTCTTAATACTGCTTCCAATACGTTAGTTCCCCAGTGCTGACACAGACATCAACCAAAGTTAACCTGGTCAATACACATCATCATGTCCTGCCTCCCTTTAAGTCATCGGCATTCAAATGGAGGGGTAGAAAGGTCAAGAACAAACTTTCACTTCCGCCCTCGTCTCTCAGAGGTGTGTCCAGGGTGGAAATAGGTTGCAACCATTTCATTTCTTCTTTTTTGTCTTTACTGTCGAAGGTGTTACACATGTTGAAAGTATCCCCCCCACTCCCCTGCTCTTGCCCCCCACCCCCCCAGGCCTGCACTGCACTATTGCCTGTGTCTATGGATGATGGTTGCAGCCATTTTCATTATCCACAGAGAGAAGCCTATGCCTCTTAATGAGAAAAAAAAAAAGGAAAACCATTACGAAGTCTAAGAGTCCTTAAAGTCACAGAAGTGAAAGGAATATTGAACTGGAGAGGTAAGGATATAAGTGGGTGGGTCCCAGAAATAGCCATTGAACCCAGACATCAGGGACCAGACAAAAGGACTGAGGGCTGCAGCCTCTGTGGGCATGTGTCTGTGACGCCGTTGTGTTCCTGTGAGCATCCCTGCCAGCATGGGATCCTGTCTCACCACCAAACTGCCCGTGTGTTTGCTCAGCTATTCAGCACCACTGACTTGGACGATGGCATCTTTCCTGAATGGGTCAAGACCTCATTAGTGATGTCAGAGAGCGTCAGTGATGCTGGGGGCTAGCTTTTCAACCTGGGAGCGTCTCTGCTTGGTTTTACTTGACTGGGTCCCTGGGCATGAGGCCCAGACCGGTTTGATTTGTGTTGATAAGTGCAGAGTGCCCGGTGCTGGGTTTTCCCTGGGCACGCTCTACACGGTCACAATCACAACCTGTACAGAAATGTGAAGTATTTACACAGGTCTCAGCTTCGCTCGTTTCCATTCCTATCTTGTGAAGAATCTGTCAGAGACACTGAAATCTAGAACCTTTTCAGAAACTGCCACATGGAAATCTCTCCTTAGTCGATGGGGCAACCACCTCTGAGAAATTTATCTGGGCGTTAAAAGGTTTTATTATGGTTGGTTTTGTTCAGAGTCCCAGAAAGCTGTCTTTGACCATGGATTTTTTTTGGCACCAAATATTATTAAAAATGTATTCAACACTTAGTGGCAACATTCAACAGGTGAAATAAAGGTTGTAATAAATTTTGTTTATTAAGGTATAGACACTAGCAAATAAAAATGAATTTGAAAAGAGGCTGCTCCTACTGAATACATTGTTTCTTAACACCATATAGACAAAATAAAGACAGAATCATCTACTGATTTGTGGTTAGGTTCATAAAAACTGGCATTTGAAGTATTTTCAAAAAGCAAGTAGTATCCTACGTTGCCACTTTATTTCTGAATCAAAACCATTTTTTCCCTCAAAAATTCTCTTGAATCTTCATGGGAGGTAGTCTTTTTATTTCCAGAAATGACAGCACAAACAATTACGGAACTCTGACATCTCTCATTGAATACGGCAATGCATATTACATAAGGCATATTAGCGGTAAACTATTTTGAAAGGAGTAGAGCCAGATTCCTACATGAAAGGAAATCCGGCTCTCAGAAATTATTGCCACATTTCTATTTTCACATCCAAAGATGGCCTGTGAGTTAGCATAACTAAGCTAATTCACTGAATAAGTCATTATCCAAAGGCATGGGGAAAGAAACAGATTGAAAATTGAAATGTAGAGGTGAAATACATTTTTACTCTTATCTAAAAATTAAATCTTTCTTAGCCAACTTTTCCTGTGCCTGATAGGATAAGGAATGAAAGCAAAATCAATTGGTTCAAGTCATACTCCAACAATCCGCCTTGATTTGTTTTTTTGTTTCTCTTCCATAAACCTAAGAATTAATAAAATGCTTCCATGAGCAGCCCTGGACCTCTCCTTTTTTTATCTTATGAATCAATTGTTTTCTTGAAATTATTAGTAAAGCTTGATTTGGGACAATATCTGTTTTGCCCAGGTCTGATTTAATCGGATCCTCTGTGTTAGCTCACATGGCTAACCGTCAATAGGGTTGAAAAGGTCTATATCGTGGTTTCTGTACAAAAAGTTGCCTTTACGCTCACAGGCACTTTTCAGGACAGTCGCTGAGATAAAGGATTAGGGAAGTTTTAGAAACTGAGACTGGGCATGAATGCCAGTTGGTTTCAGGTATTTAAAAAGTTAAGAGTATACTTTAAAGACAACACTTATTTCAAAGGCTAAATCGAGTTGATCCCTGGATTACTTCCTCTCAGTCTATAAATTAAAAACGAGTGAAGAAAGAGCAAAAATGAGCTTGGATTTGATTAATTTCTACCAAGAGGGGAGAAGGATGAGAATAGCCCAAGTACCAGTCCAAATCAGTTATCCTCAGCTCACCATGCAGCATGTTTAGAGCGTGCCAATCATGTTTTCCTACCCACAGGAATGCTCTTCTAAATCCAAGTAAGACTCCCAAGTTCTTAGGTAAAGGACACACATCGACATGGTAATTGTGCATAACACTTGGATTTCAGTTATTAAAGACTGTCATCGTGAATCTTTGTAGATGTTTCGATGACTATCCAATTAGAATAACAATATAGTTTATATAGTTCTAATACTGTTTATAGTTTTAAAGCCTTTTAGGTTGCAATGAAAGGGCAATATTTATTTTATGGAAAGGAGGATAGTTCTGAAATAACTGGAGACTATTAAGAAAGAGAATCCTATTTCTCTTTTCCATGTGCATTTTATTACACAGATTAGGTTTTATTCGCCTATGTTACCAAATGGTTTTCTTAACTAAGCTTGTATCAGAGTAAGGCAGCCTTTTTCCTCCTGTTCTTACTGCATATATGTATGTGCGTTCGCTGTGACACAGGGAAATAGACTAAGGCAGACACAATGCTCCTCAATACTGTGACCATGACCTTAGAGAGTCAGCCCGGTCTTCCCAACAACTTACTCTTCCCAGCTGTGCACCTGCTTGGATAGTTATAAGACAACTTCCTAAACCTTCCAAACTACTTTAGTTGGTGAGACTGAGTCCGTTTGTCCAAAAGATAGGAGACTGTGTTTCATGTAAAACTTCACCAGTGCTCTCAACGTTCTCTTCCCAGCAGCATAGGTAAAAGTTAACTCCATTTGGAAATAACTGGCAAGTGTAGACTGCTCACTGAAAGACACAGCTGATGTCAGAGGTAAAGTCTCAAGAAATGTTTAACCCTGGCATCTTATGGCATGGACATGAGTATTAGCAATACCAGAAACAAACAAACAAGCAAAACAAAAAAACAGAGTTCATGCTCCTCCTCCAATGATGTCGGAAAATTAGAAGGGCACATACAGATATAAACAAACAAACAATAAAGATGAAAGAAAGTATACCACCAGTGTACATCAGACACAAGAATAAACTCAAATGGATAAAAGACTTACAATGTAGGTTGGGAAACCATAAAAACCTGAAAAGAAACCATTGGCAGCAAAATCTCAGACACCATCTCCAAGGGAAAGGGAAGCAAAAAGGAAAATAAACAAATGGGACTACAGCGACACAAGAAGCTTCTGGCCAGCAACAGTGCCCATCAGCAACACAGAGCGGGCGGCCACTGGATGCGAGCACATATCTGCCAGGGACACAACTGATAAGGGTTAATATACAACACACATAAGGAACTCATCTGACCTCACAAAAGGAAGACAAGCAAGCCAATCAAAATGGCCATGGGGCCTAAATGGAAATATAGAAAGGCCAAAAGATATAGATGAAGAAACGCTCAAAGCCACTAATCAGCAGAGAGATGCAAATTCAAACAACAATGAGGCATCCCCTCAAAATCAACAGTGAACCCACTAGAGACTCAGCAGCTCTATTTAAACACTGAAAAGTTGTCCCATCAAACTGGGTCGTGTCCAGAGCCCGGATAAGTAGAGGCGAGGAATCAGGAAGCACGTCCTAATTCCCTCAGCATCTGAATGCCATTTAATGAAGAGGTGCTTTTAGGGAGCAGACCTGCGAGTATTGCTAAGTGGTCAGATGAGAGATGGAACTGAACAGCCTCCACATACCTGTGGCTTTCCCTCCTCCTGCAGAAAGACTGAGCCAGATCTTCACAGCCACAGTGGGATTGCTCTCCTCCCGGGGAACCTTGCGTAGAGTAGGTTTGTGATGCAAGGGACCCCAACCGCTCCAAAGATCTCCTCTTGGGGGGGAGCAGGAACACCCCCAGCTGCTGGCTATGAGGCTCTCCAGCCTTCTCGGGAAACTGCCTTCAGCTGGAGAGAGCTGCCTCACCCCAGGTTAGGAGCCCTGGAGGGGAATCCAGCATCCAGTGAGTGGTCACCCAGGAAGCACCAAGGCCCGGTCTGCTCACCCCCAATTTAGAAGCACGTTCAAGAGCAGCCACAGAATGTCCCTGACATTGGCTAACACCTCCTTCGACTGCATCAGAGCCCAGCCTCTCTGCCCAGTTGACCAGGGGCTGGATGCTGACCTCCTGCGTGCTCATCTCTCAGTCTGCTTCCAGGGACCTTGACCTGTAACACCTGTCCGCCTTCACAGACAACTGCAGACCTTTCAGACCCTGAGAGTTGGCATTCGGCCTCACAGACATCCACCGCAGTCTGCTGGAACGTGGCCTGGACTACCGGGAGAGGGAGTCTGCAACATGTCCCAAGTAACTACCGAAAGAAATTCTCATAACCACAAACACCAAGAGGCAAAATCTGAATTCCCGCCAGGTGCTGGCAGGTAAGAATTCCATGGGCACTCTACTGGCGAGATGCCCAATTAGCACTGGCAGGCAAAGGGAAACTTCACAGAGAGGCAGAGAGAAGTCGAGAAATATGGTTCTTTTCAGTAGTACAGCAACTGGGTAAAAGCAATCATTTCTCAATGCTCTGGTTACATTAATCCTCGGAAATCACAATGAAGCTACTGCATGACTTGCCTGAATACATAAAGATATTGAGTGCACAGGGAGTCCTTATGCAATCAAAACTGGATACAGAACCACCTGAAGGGCTGATTATTTCTTTTAAAAATGCTGGCAAATCAAACGTCCCAAGAAGATATCACAATATGATGGGACAGCAGACTTGATCAAGCTGTTAGCTGGAGGAGTCAGGGGCCCACAGCAAGTGGTCTGAGATGCCTCGATCCTGATGACAAATGATATTAAAAGAAACCACTTAAAATCAAATGAGATATTCCCCTGGCCATTATGAGAAACAAGATTTACGGAGAGTTTCTGAAAAAATGTATTCATGTATTCATTCATCCCTTAGCGTGTGGCGAGTAGTGCTAGTGCTGTAGAGGCCAGAACCCAAATGCAAGACCGGCTTCGGCGTTGGCGAGCGTTTATCTGCATAACGAGAAATGTGGGCGTGATAACAACAGCCTCCCTCACCCCGATAGTCACCATTTTCTAAACGCCACAGTGTGCCAGGCACTGGGCTAGGCCAGGCATGCACACTGCTTTCCATTCGCTTCAGCCTTAAAGAAATGGATGCTATTTACCCAGCTTACTAAATGATAACGTGCAAGCGTGCGAAGAGATGCATCTCTGGCCTAATGTTTCCAAGATACTCTCCAGCAACTCTGGGATTTGAAATAAAGTACACAAGGACCCGCAATTCCAATTCTGCTTCTGCTTCCATTCACAACCGACGCATGGAATGTTTAAACAGCACTACAAACACAGCAGCAATTAAATTCCAAAATGAGTGATACAGATTAAAAAAAAATCTCTCAAGGAGTCAAGAAAGAAATCCGAAAGATGTTGAGGAAAATGTTCTTTTTTTTTTCTTAGAAAGTTCTTGAATTCATCTTTGAGAAAGGTTTTTTAAAATATAATTACATGGGATATGCAAAGAGAAAGCAAAAGGGAGGGTCTTCGTTTAAGCCATTAAGAACGAAAAGTGTTTAACTATATACATAGTCTAAATACCAATTTATTGGTTCTAAAATATACTTATCAGAAGATAAGTGCATTTATCTATGTACCTAGATAGGTAAGTAGATGGATACACATATATGGGTGTACGTGTGTGAACAGATGCTATTACCCAGAAATTTGCCCAAAATCGGGATTAGAACCTGGGTATTAACTAGAATTCAGGGAACACACCTCCTACCTTCACCTTTCGTTGGGGCAGAAGCTGAAAGCACACAGACCAGAGAAGCTGGTACCCTGACCCATTACCCTGCGTCCTCATAACTTATTGTGCCCTATTTCCAAATTCATCCTGTGGAAAGTGTATCATTGTTGAACTATGGGCTTCTGATAGCCTGTATAGTTACAGAGGGAAAACACGGAAAGCCAAGTCTATAAATAGGTGTTTGGATTTGTTTGTCTGCCTGAAGGGTGTCATCTTCCCTTTCCCTCCCAAACCCAGGTTGAAACTCGGTCTAAAAGCAAACTAGACTTGAACTCACAGGGGGTGGAGCTTGGCCAAAAGTCAGGAAATGGGGACGCCTTATACAGAGACACGCTGATGTGGTCTTCAACCTTCAATGACTTAGGTTCATTCCGTTTGCCTTGGAGAACAATCTATGTCGCTGAGGAATCTTTTTATCGTCAGAATGGAAAAGCCAAGTGTGAAGCCCTTAGACAAGTGCTGGTTCTCAATGACTTCTGAGAGGTCACCATGGCGCATGCGGCTCAACTGGCAGAGAATGGTGGCAGATAATCACTCAGAATGGAAGCTTTCCATTGTTTTCCACCACAGCAAAATCAGCTAAAACCCACCATTAGTCTAATATTTCATGTTGCTATAGGTGCAAATCCTACAACGAGCCCCCACAGCACTCATATCAGCTAGGAATCAGCCCAACCCAGTGGTGGGCAAACTCATTAGTCAACAGAGCCAAATACCAACAATACAACGATTGAAATTTCTTTTTTTTTCTCAAAATTTCTTTATTGATTAAGGTATTACATATGTGTCCTTATCCCTCTATTAACCCCCCCAACCCTTCCCCACTCATGCCCTCACCCCCTTGCTGTCCATGTCCATTGGTTAGGCTGATATTCATGCATCCAAGTCCTTTGGTTCATCTCTCCTCCTTCCCCCCTCTTTTGAGAGCCACATTTTTTAAACTTTAACTTCTTCTAGCACCACTTCTTCAAATTAGACTCTCCCAGGCCGTGGTATTTTGTGGAAGAGCCACACTCAAGAGACCAAAGAGCCGCATGTGGCTTGCGAGGCGCAGTTGGCCGACCACTGGCCTACACAGATCTCCACAGAGGCTCGGTGTTCCTGAGCTGTGCTTTGGGCATGGGGCCAGGTCCTCTCCAGGGACAGCGTGTCAGGCTAGCCCCAGCTCTTCCTCTCTGCTCTGGGGAGGGCCATTGGCTGCTATGCACTGCTGGGAGGCAGAGGTACTTGATACCCTTCCCTGCCCTCCCTCCAGGGAACCAGCGTTTCCGGCTACACTAAGTTACCCTATAAACATTCCAGAAAAAAACAGCCAGTGCGCCAAGTTGTATGCACTAAGTGATATCGGATAGAGCCTTGTTTAATTGATTGATGCACTTCTAATTACGTAATGAGGGAAAGACACTTCGGCTAACAGGACGTATCTCCAAAGCATGAAATCAACATTCTATTTCTCTTCTGCTAATAATGACTGTGACTGAATATAGGAACCACTCCTTAGTTAAGTTATACCCCACAAGCTAAATTTATAGCCCTCCTGTTTTTATGTGCGTCCAAATATAATACCGTAACCCACAGAGCACCGCTAGAAGCGATCTTTGCTTACTTCACTATAAATAATAGTAAACCATAAACGTCTTCCTGAGAAGTTCCATAAATGTTGATATTAATCACAGGAAATTTTATTCATTTTAAATTTGCCTAATGAAGCCCTAAGAGAGGGCAATAACTTTAGACCTGATGATCATTTCTGACATTCACATTTCTGAAATACTGACACTGAAGCGTTCATTAGGAGTAATACTAATTTTGAAGCTAGGCAGGCTGGTGGAAAAGCGCAGATGGCAGATATTTGCTGTGTGGTTTGCTTTAAGTTCTCTTGAGCCAGTCACTCAAGGAGTTGAGGAGTCAAGTTAATATTTAGGGAGGCCCCGGGGGTGATATTTCACTCTCTGTTGCTCTCAATGTCATGGAATCATTTGCTATTAGGTCAGTGTATTCTTCACAACGGCCCTTAGACTTCACAGCCCCTTCCCCTGAATCCCAAATGTAATGCATTAAAACCAAAAGCCAGCAGTTGAGAGTGGACCTACGCACCAGAAGATCACAGTTCGATTCCTGGTCAGGACACAGGCCCGGGTTTTGGGCTCCATCCACGGTATGACGTGTGCATGAGGCCGCCGATCAATTATTCTCTCTCATCACTGATGTTTCTCTCTCTCTCCTTCTCCCTTCCTCTCTAAAATAAATAAAAAGGTGTTGTTTTAAGAAGCCACTTTCTGTTCCCATCATTCTCCTTTTTTTGCATTTCCTCATTAATGGCATCACAGCATCTAATTTTCCAAACTTGGATTATTAGAATCACTATTACACTTTTCCTTTCTCTGCCCTGTGCATTCTTCTGTCCCCAGTAAAATAATTAGAAGCACAACTAAAATAATTAGAATCACACATCCTCTTCTTTCTTTCCAACTCTCCAAGCAACTTAGTCTACCACTCAAGCCTTCCTTCGCCTACTAGGGAAAGCTGTATTTCTCTCATTACTTCAAGAAGGTTACTGAGCATCCTATATAATAAAAGGCTAGTGACCAAATGGTGGAACAACCAGAATGACCATAGCCCCTCAAACCAGCCAGCTCTGCCCTCCAGTGAACCCCCCACCCATATCAGGGGTGAGGCTGGCTGGCAAGCCACCCGCAGCCCCTTGTGCTGGCCGGCCACATCCCCTAGCAAGCCCCATCAGGGTTGGGCTGGCTGGACCCCACGAGTGCACAAATTCATGCACAGGGCCTCTTGTCTATAATATGACTACATGCATTATAGAACCTTGAGGAACACAAACCAAAGGTAGGTTCCTGGCTCCGCCACTGAGTAGCAGTGATGTTGTGCAGGAAATAATTTTGATCTCTAAGGCACACTTCCCTCCTCTGTAAAGCAGGGCCATATAGTTACTGACCTTCTAGTGTTCAGACCGTTAGCTAAGTGGATGCATGGGAAGCAGATTGGAGAATGCCTGGCATATGCTGAGCACTATGCCACTCCTCCCCTTCTGCCTCCTCACGCCCATCGTCATGCACTTATACTGATGTTTTCTGCCCGATGTTATTTATGTCCATGTCCCAGCTGCCTACTGGATTTTCAGGTGTATACCAGACTCATCTCTATATGCTCACCATCTAGCAGAGTATCCTGCACAGGCAGATATGGTGTGTTTCAAATGTATTCACGCCAATAAATTTTATTGACAATTCAATATTGATGTGTTCTTGCCTGGGTATTAAAAAGCTCTATGCCTTTTTCATGTTCATTGTGGCTCACAGAGAATCAGCATGAAGAATGAACTTATATAATTAAAAAGTGATCTAGTTTATAAGTTGACAATTCAGTATTTTTTCAAAATCCTTATTCATTAAACTAAATTTATTTCATGTATTTGTCTATATATGTGTATGTATACATATGTGTGTATGTGTGTGTGTGTATACACACACACACACACACACACACACACACACACACACACACTAGGGGCCCGGTGCACAAAATTTATGCACTGGGGTGGGTGGTCCCTCAACCCAACCTGCCCCCTCTCACATACTGGGAGCCCTCAGGGGATGTCCAACTGATGGCTCACCCCAGCCTGCCCAAGGCCTAAAGCCTCTGGCAAGGCTTTAGGCCTTGAGCACCCAGCCATCTCCCTGCTCAGCTCAGCCCCAGCTGCCTGCAACGACCCGATCCCGGGGGGCTGGGCACTCGCCACCACTTCAGCTCACAGTCCCCGGGGGCCGGGCGCTCCCTGCCACCGCCACCACCGCTGCTGCCGCCGCCGCTTCCCCTCATAGCGCCGGGGGCTGGGCGCTCGCCACCACTGCCATTTCATCTCCACTTGCGGGGTTCAGGACTAACACCACTTGGCCCAGCCCCCACTAGTAGCATAGCCAATCAGGGGCCAAGGAATGGTCAAATTTGCATGTTTCTCTTTTATTATATAGGATACACACATACACACACACACACACACATATCTTTGAATTCAGTAACCATCTATTCTTTATGATCTAGTCTCTAATCATAGATTTTTACAGAATAATAACCAAGAAACTGTCAGTGTTTGATTCCATACTTGTAAAAGAAAATCATTGTTATCATCCTCAGTGGAATGTTATCTCTCGTGGATGTGAAATATAAGTTGAAAATGCAGGGTATCGGGGATGTTTATATCAGTGAGTAAATAGAAGAGTAACATATATAACTGAGATGGATCTTTTTGTAAAAGTCGTTTTCTATCTGAATCAGTCTGCTCTTTTCCCTTTTGTGTCTTTTATTTTATTTCAAACCTGTTCACTCTGTGATATATGTTTGAGCTGAGAATTGCAAAATATACTGTTTGATAAATTGGATACCATGTCCTTAAGAAAGATAGAGAGTCTTTTATCAAACACAAATATTATAGCAACCTGTACCCAGGAGGGAAATGGGATAGACAGTCCACTTAATTTCCTTTATAGTTGAATAAAAAACAGAGAGCATGAGATCAAGCAACAAAATTCTTGTGAGTTTTTTATTGACAGAAGCCTATTAGAAACATAGCTATCTGGTCCCTGCTGGTAACAGTCCAGCAATATTCCCCAAAGGGAAAAGGTCACTAAGGTAATGCAAAGCATTGATGCAATAGGACCCTACCCTCCTTCCCCACAACATGAGTGCTTTCAGCTTTTTCCTTCCTCCCTCCCTCCCTCCCTACCTCCCTCCCTCCCTCCCTTCCTCCCTCCCTCCCTCCCTCCCTTCCTCCTCCTCCCCCTCTCTCCCTTCCTCCCTCCCTCTCTCCCTTCTTTCCTTCTTTTATCTTCACTGACAAACTCAGAACATCTTTCTAGGTTGTATACTATTAGGTGCAAAATTTGTATATAAATAATATATTTCCTTAAAAAGTCACGTTTTGCTCTATAATCATTCTGGAGTGTTCCTCATAATGTTTAATGTCTGACATGGCTACTTTTCCTGAGACACCCTCCCGTTTCAGTAGATCTTTCTAAGCATGATTTGTAATTGCATCAAAATATAATTTTGAGGCTTTTCTTTTTCACTTATTTGTATATTGTGTGTGTGTGTGTATGTGTGTGTGTGTGTATGCGTGTGTGTGGTGTGGTGTGTGTGTGTAGTGTAGTGTGCAAAGTGTGTGTGAATGTGTTAGGTGTGTGTGTGTTGGTGTGTATGTATGTGTGTGGTGTGTATGTGTGTGTGTGAGTATGTGTGTATATATGTGTGTGGTGTGTGTGTAAGTGTTTGGTGTGTGTGTATGTGTGTGTGTGGTGTGTATGTGTGTGTGTGAGTGTGCGTATCTATGTGTGTGGTGTGTGTGTAGTGTGTGTGTGTAGTGTGTGTGTGGTGTGTGTGTGCAGTGTGTGTGAATGTGTTTGGTGTGTGTTTTGGTGTGTATGTATGTGTGTGGTGTGTATGTGTGTGTGGTGTATGTGTGGTATGTGTGTGTGGTGTGTGTTTGGTGTGTATGTGTGTGTGTGGTGTGTATGTGTGTGTAAGTGTGTGTGTGTAGTGTGTGTGTATATATGTGTGTGGTGTGTGGTGTATGTGTGGTGTGTGTGTGGTCTGTGTGTGTGAGTGTGTGTTTGTGTGTTGGTGTGTGTGTATGTGTGTGTGTGGTGTATGTATGTGTAGTGTGTGTGTATGTGTGGTGTGTGTGTGTGTGTATGTGTGTGAGTGTGTGTTGGTGTGTGTGTAGTGTATGTGTGTGTGTGTGTGTGTGTGTGTGTGAGTGTGTGTGTGTGGTGTATATATGTGTGAGTGTGTGTTGGTGTGTGTGGTATATGTGTGTGTGTAGTGTGCGTGTGTGTGTATGTGTGTGGTGTATGTGTAGTGTGTTTGTGTTTGCCCAAAACATACACTGTGACCCCAGTTCCCTCCAAATTCAAAAGCTACCACCCCGATTCCTTTCATGAGGCTTGCGTTTCCTGCTTCCTCCTCTTCTCTTTGTTGTTTTCCGTCCCGTGGCTCACCACTCTGTCCTGTGCACAGCCCTGTCTGGTTGTCGTTTGTGGAGGGAGTTTTCCGTCCCGTGGCCCACCACTGTCCTGTGCACGGCCCTGTCTGGTTGTCGTTTGTGGAGGGAGCTTTCCGTCCCGTCGCACCACATCATGTAGGCTCATGTGCACGATGCTTGGCAATGCACCGACTTGAATGGAATGGAATGGAGCCTTTCCTTTAGCCCCTTTTCTTCTTCCTAAAGGTTCCCTCCTTTTGAGATGAGACCCCAGAATGTATCACCTTGAGAAATATTTCAGACCATGCTTATTTTAAGTAAGCCTGGCAATGACTCTTGTATTTAATTTTTCAAAAGTCACTTTTTTTATTGTAGAGAGGAAGGGAGTTAGAAAGAGAGAGAAACATGAATGTGAGAGAGAAACATTGATCTGTCGGTTGCCTCCTGCACTTGCCCCAACTGAGATCCAACCTGAAACCTATGCCTTACCCTGATCAGGAATTGAACAATCCACCTTTTGGTGCATGGGACAATGCTCCACTCAACTGAGCTACCTGGCCAGAGCATCCCATTTTTTCTTTAAAATAAATTCTATACAGTGAATACTCTGTGTCTTATTTACAGGTCTTAAAACAGGGTATTTTCTTATATAGCTTCCATATAGGCATAACATTCAAGAACCTAGACTACCTAGAATAAACATAATTTTCATTATATTTTAAGTATTGGCCATACATCTAACACCCAATAATTGATTTGTAAAAATTAATATGAAGTGACCTTTTAAAAATATGTCATTCTGATACTATGTCATAAAAGGCTAATATGCAAAGCGGGAGTGCAACCAGGAGACAGGAAGTTCCATCGATCGCTATGACATGCGTTGACCACCAGGGGGCAGTGCAGCATGAAGGAAGGCCCCAGCCAGCAGCGGGCAGCTGGGGAAGGAAGGCCCAGGCCTGCAGTTGGAAGGCCCCTATTGGCCCTGATCACTGGCCATGCCTAGGGACCCGACCCATGCATGGATTTCATGCACAGGTCTCTACTAATCATGTAAATGAATATTTTACTGAAAATATTTCTACTTATGAAGAGTAACTGAAATAATATTGTTCTCACTTGGTCTTTCTAAATGAAAGATACTTTTTGAGAGAGACTGTGTAAATATGGTAAGTTAGTCCACACTTTACAACAATTTTGATGACTTCTTATTAGCCTGAGAGGATATAGGACTAAACTAAAATTTTACAATATTTCCTAAGATGTTGTGTTCTTGCAATTATTATATTTGAGTCTCATTTAAATTTTTTCTTGGACAGATCAACAGACAATAACTTAAATAAAACTTAAGTTCTCAGGGGTAACACATATTTATTTAATATTAAATGAATAGACACCCCAATCTATTAAATGCATAAATATTTTTAACAAGTTGAATAAAGACAATTAAAATAAATAAAAGAATAGAGAAGGCCTCCTGAATATGACCTCTCCCTTGAATATCCTTTAGGACAATATTTCCCAATGTATCTTCTATGTGATTTTCAGTGAAGAGGTGCTACAGACAAAATAAGTTGGGAAACAAACCATTAGCAAAAGGGAAATTTTACATTTTACACAAAATACCTATCCAGCCTAACTTAACAGTTCTTCCATGTTTACTGATCACAGGCATTAAGAAATAACTATGAGCCCCTCAGAAAATGTTTTTCATAGACTGACTGCCTTTTTAAAATGGTGAGCACTGTTCTGGAATTGTTCTGTCCATAGTATTTGCATCTCTACTTAATCTCGGGGGACCTACATGCCATGTGAATCTCTACACTAAGGTGACAGGTTTTTAAACTTTAATCAGAACAATAATTCTTTATGCAATGGCATAGCATGCTCAAAGATGCATGTATGATCAAGCTCAATTACCACATTTGGATAATAAAGATAGAAACTCTAGTCTTATGGTAATTCTAAGGATGTAACTTTTGTGATTTTACCACTTTCCCTTTATGATCTTCTATTATGATTAGAGTTACAAGTTTTATATCAAACTGAGAGCTCCCTGCTGATGGATATGTAACATTAATTCCCCATCTAACTCTCATCAGCTTTTTTTTAAATAGCATTTGACATCAAACAATCTACATTTTTAAAACTTTTCCTGTTTTGCTTCTATAACAGCATCCTTAGTTCTTCTTTCTCTAATTTTTAAACATTTTTCTGAACCCTTTTCCTTCTGTAATTCTCTCACATTGAGTATGATAACATGCTTACTTTCACTTCCGTCGCACTCATTCATTCATTCACTCACTCACTCATTCCCTCACTCATGCTAGCATGGTGGCTTACTCTCACTGCTTAGCCACAAGGACACAGACCACAGAAAGTGTATCTCCTAGACTGCACCAAGGAAGTGGAAGAGGGAAGGAATTCTCAAGGCAGCCAGATCAGAGTTCACCTTGCTTCCTGAAGTTTGGTTAGGGGTGACACCATGCCATCAGAGAGTTCGTGTACGACTTAGATGGGGCAGTAAATATGATTGGAAACGCAGTGTGAGCACCGTATTTTTCCATGAATAAGACACTATTTTTCTAAAGTCTTTAGACTGGGGAGGGAGCCTCACAGGTGTGTGTAGCTGTCCATACCTCATCAAACAAGCTCCCTCCAATCGGGAGCCTTATTGACACTGACATCAGCTGATGCTGCACTCGGAGGTGGAGGTGGAGAGTGCGCAGATGCAAGAGGGACCGGAGGGTTCTGAGCCCATAAAGATGTCAACAAAATAAAAAGATAAATACAAGTAAGGGACTGTCTTACTCTGCAAAATTCAACCTGGATGTAATCAACCAGCTGTGCCAAAGAGCACGGAAACAGAGCGGTAGAGTGGCTGTGGACCTCCTCCCACTGAGGGTGTGAGCAGACAGTGGAGAAAACAGGAAGAACAGCTCCTGAAGTTGCCAAAAAAGAAGAAGGCCTTCAGAAGAAAACCAGCAAACTGTTTAAAATATCAATTTCTTAATTTTGGGTTGGAAAAGTGGGGGTGTCTTGTACAGGGAAAAATATGGTAAGTCTCTGAAGTCTAAAACAGAATATACTCTTTAAATACAGGGTGTCCCAAAAATGGGACAGCTGGTAGCTAAATTGATGGTCCTTTCTCTTCAGATTTAACCCATTGGAATTAATGATGACTCAAAATTAATTCCATTCGTATTAGTAAATATTTTTATACTAATTAGTATATACTTATGGGGACACCCTGTATTTATTGAATTAATATAAACTCTATTCTAAACTGCACATGTTCAAATAAAGGAAGCTGTTTCCAAGTATTCTATCATATAAAAGAGTAATATGCAAATTGACCCTACCTCTGTGACACCCACAAGCCATGCCCACCAATCAATCAGGAGTGAGTATGTAAATTAACCCAACCAAGATGGCTATGGCCACGAAGCTGCAGCAAGCAGGAGGCTTGGGTTTCCCCGGCAATGGAGGAAGTAAGGCTTCCCTGCTGCCCTGGCAGGCCCAGGCCTACACTCAAGGCTACAAATTTTAAATTATGGAAGATAAATAAATCCCAACAAAAATGGCAGCAGCCACTGAGGTGGAGAGTGCAGGAGGCTGGAGTTGGCACTGGCAATGGAGGAAGCCAAGCTCCCACAGTCCTGGCCTGCCTTGGCCTTCACTACAAAGTTTCAATGATAGAAGATAAATAAATCCCAACAGAAATGGCAGTGGCCACAGAATGAGCAGGAAGCTTGGCTCCATTCAAGGCTACAAAGTTTCAATTTTAGAATATAAATAAACCCCAGATACCAGGGCCTCCACTTGGATCACCAGGGGGTGTGGCCAACCTGCAAACCACCACAGGCCCCTCGCCCAGGCTGCCCCATGCCCCAAAGGAACCCCCACCCTGATCCAGAACACCCTTCAGGGAAAATCAGCTGGCCCCTCTTGTGTACCTGGCCTCTATCCTATCTAATAAAAGAGTAATATGCAAAGTGACCATAATTCCAACACACAACATGGCTGTCCCCATGAGGACACAAGATGGCCATCAGTGGAGGGCGGTTGGGAGAGACCAGGTCTGCAGGAAAGGTCAGTTGTGGGTGATCAGGCCAGCAGGGGATGGCAGTTGGGGGCGATCAAGCCTACAGGGGAGGGCAGTTAAGGGTGACCAGGCCATCAGAGCAGGGCAGCTGGGGGTGACTGGGCCTGCAGGGAAGGGAAGTTGGGGGGGGGAGGGCCCAGGCCTACAGGGGAGAGCAGTTGGGGGTGGGGAGACCAGGCCTGCAGGGAAGAGCAATTAGGGGTGACCAGGCCTACAAGAGTGGACTGTTAAGGGTTACCAAGCCTGCAGGGGAGGGAAGTTGGGGGCAAACAGGCTGGCAGGAGAGCAGTTCAGCATTAATCAGGCTGTCAGGGGAGTGGTCAGTGGGTGATCAGGCTGACAGGCAGAAGCAGTTAGGGGCAATCAGGAAGGCAAGTGGGCAAGTAGTTGGGAGCCAGCAATTCTGGATTGTCAGAGGGATGCCTGACCTCTCATTCAGGCCGGATCCTACATCCTACAGGCAGTCAGACATCCCTTGAGGGTTCCCAGTTGGAGAGGGTGCAGGCTGGGCTGAGGGACACCATCCCATGTACAAATTTTGTGCACCAGGTCTCTAGTATTTATATATATATTTTATTGATTTTTCACAGAGAGGAAGGGAGAGGGATAGAAAGTCAGAAACACTGATGAGAGAGAAACATTGATCTGCCTCTTGCACACTCCCTACTGGGGATGTGCCCCCGGCCAAGGTACATGCCCTTGACCAGAATCCAACCTGGGACCCTTCAGTCCACAGGCCAACTCTCTATCCACTGAGCCAAACCAGTTTCGGCTGGTCTCTAGTATTTTTATATGTTCTCAGGATGTGAGCACTAACAACTATAAAAACAGACCTGTGCTTTTGTTCCTAGTTCTGTTTACTTAGATGAGATTGTCAGCTAATCCATTTACTATAGTGAGATTACTATTATTACATTTCTAAGAACTGGAAGATAGTAACATTTTATTCATGTTTATCTCTACTTAATAACAATTAAATAACATAATGCATATTTTATATTGATTTATTACTCTTGCCATGAGTTAACTGCACAATAGGTACATTTGCAATCTGCATTAAATTCTTTCAGGCTACCAGCCTCTACTCCAAAACAGGAATTTTACTCTCAATCCCTTTATGCAGGTCTCTTCCTAAGCAACGTTATCTTTGATATTTCTCATCAGTGTGCTATATAAGATGCGCATATATATATATATATCAAATATACTTTAAATTAAATATATAATTTATTAATTTGTAAGTTCCTGATTTTAACCATAATTTGTCAGGAATGTATCAGATGCAAATATTATATTGTAAAGGTATGTTTTCAATATTTGGCATGCTTATCCTACTTCAACTTGCAAAACTGCCAGTAAGTTTAAATGTCATGCCCAGTGTTATGTTAATTAGTCAATGAAGATTTACACTAATATCTCAGGCTCTGCCTCATGAGGAATTTCAGCCGTTAGAAGACATGACTGGCTACATCGCAAGGTGGTGTTCCACTCCACAAAGGAAGCCTGCCCTGCCTGCTGAAGTAACACCGAATTAATAACGACACACATAGGAAGTGACTTGTGCGAGTTTCCATATGTTCACGTCTAACTTATCTCAAACCTGACATCTCATGGATAGCCCTTCCGAGATGAATTAAAATCAGAAACGGCGAAACACAAGAACAGCGATTCCATCACTGAAGATCTGCATACATTGGCCATGCGTTTCTCTTTCAATGCACTTGGCCCCGACATGTTGGCCGTTTTAGGTACATAGAGAACATTTACAAGGCACTTAACTTAAATCTTTGCTTTCCTAATGGAATGTGGAGGTTTTCTACTTTAGTAAGTTCTCCCTGACTTTTTCAGTCTTAAATGGACAGGCTTTTTATAAAACGTGTTCCTGCTGGGAAGAGTGGCTTCTGTTCTGCTGTCCTACGTCTGTTTTGAACTTAGCAGATACCAGGACCACAGAAGGGAAAGCGATTGCAATGTCATTGTTTTTCCTGTGGTTTTCCATTGTACAGGGGGATTTAAATCCCCCCGGGATTACCGCTACTGCGAGAAGCCCAGCCCCTTCGATGGGGTGTGTTCTATGAATCTAAAAGCGACTTGAAAAGAGCCTCCCGGGATGATATTTTGATGGATGCTGCTGTCTCTCCTTTTTGCCTGTCTTTCCATCCCGTCACCGCCCACCCATTCATTCCCTGGCATGCATCACCTCCGCCAAGGGAGAGATGAAACGCAGAGCAAAAGAAAGCACTTCCCATTCAAAACTTGAGCTTTTCTACTGCTAACATCTTGACACCAGACAAGATCAAGAATCAATCCCAGACTTGCCAGAGGACCCACAGCAGGGAGTGGAGGCAGAGGTAAGGCAGGGGGCGTGGGCAGGCAGGAAGATGAGGGGAAACAGACCCCCCCACACCTGGAGAGAAGCCACAAAGCAGCAGGACACAGGTGCAAGAGACAGCCCACAGGCCTCAGGGGGGGCCTTCGAGGCCACTTCCCAGACGTGCCCTGTCAGAGGGGGGCAGGCACAACAGTAGGATTCCAGAACAGACCAGAGACCTGAGGCTCCTACAGTTGGATAAAGAAACTAACGTGTGAATGTCAGCCTAACCAATGGACATGAACACCCAGGGGGTGAGGGCATGAATGGGGGGGGGGGGCGGGTTGCAGGGGTTAGTAGAGGGATAAGGACACATATGGAATACCTTAATCCATAAAGAAATAAAAAAGTAAAATTTAATCCTAAAAAACACAAACAAGAAGCTAGGGCCATGGCCCTGGGAAACTGACCCGCCATGACCCAACATAAAAAGACATAGCTCAGCAAACTCGCCCGGGTATGAAGTCACTCCCTCCCTCATTCATTCATTCACTCATTCATTCAATCATTCAGCAAGCACACAGGGAACACTTCTCATGCTGCAGACAGTATTCTAGATGGCGAGGTTATGACAACGGCAAAACAGACACTAACTGGGCATTCACCCTTTTTCTCATTCATTTCCTAACGGGCAGGAACACCTGGGGGTGGGAGACGTTCTTCCTCTGTGGAACCGACTACTCCAAGAAACAAGTGCGTCTGAACGGGTCAGCTGGAGCAGTGGTTCTCAGCCTTCCTAACGCCGTGGCCCTTCGATACAGGTCCTCGTGTTGTGGTGACCCCCAACCATAACACTATTTTCGTTGCTTCTTCATAACCGTCATTTTGCTACTGTCATGAATCGTGATGTAAATAGCTGTGTTTCTGGTGGTCTTGGGTGGCACTGCTAGGGTTCTCAACCTGTGGGTCGACTAAGACAATCGGAAAACACAGATATTTACATTAGGATCCAAAACAGTAGCAAAATCACAGTTACGAAGTAGCGAGGAAAATAACGTTATGGTTGGGGGTCACCACAACATGAGGAACTGGATTAAAGAGTCGCGGCATTAGGAAGGGTGAGAACCACTGCTCTAGTGTC